>OU342746.1:211359247-211959247 GCA_910589775.1 Avena eriantha | reverse complement strand
GACGGGGTAATTAGTGTCACAAATGCATAACTAGAGGGTAAAAAGTGGAATTCACTCTTTGCTAAATAATAGCAGACGGTTAGCACAAGTCCTAGCTAGCTAGCCTGGGCTGCTTAGTTTATAGGTCAGTTGTTCCCTCTCGTCCGACTACGATGCTCCATGCATGATCCCTAGCTAGCGAAGGTATGTAGGATAGTAGTACTCCACTTGATAAAGGTTCCACTAAACTGTCCGCGTCCGGGTCTATCAAAATGCCGGGCACGCCCATGTGGGGTGTTGGTGTCAATGCGATACATGGCGTGGACAGTGCCGGTGGTATCTTTGGTGGAGTTTCTTGTTGGATAGTAATCCACAGCTATATACGGTCCCCGAAAAGAAATGGACATGTAGTTAGAGTTTGAGGGACCCGTATCTGTTGCAGTACGTGATGGTCTTGACCTTTAATTTGCTGCAGCAGTACGTGCCCTCGGGCTAATCCAGGGCTCATGTTCTTGTGGAAAATATAATTGATGATGATGGCATCGGCATATGCACATTGCACGCTAGTACCACACGTACACGGTACACGCATGCAGCCGGACGCCCAGCCCACGGAGCGGGAAACAAGAAAAAGAGAGGGCTATCGATCGTGCAGTAGGACGCGCGTCGTCCGGAGTGTGGAGCCGGAGCGCTTATCGATCGGCCGTCCGCGGCCATCTCGGTCACCGTCAGTCACGCACCTTTCTCCCCACGGAAACAGCTTTAAAACCTCCTCGGATTCGATTCGCGTCGCACCACCTTCTCCACGCGAGCGACGCAGCGGCATCCGATGCCCGTATCCACGCAGCCGGCTTGGGCGTGGCGAGCGACGGGACGTACGGAAAAGCAGAAGGAGCTAGCGACCGAACCGATCGATCGGCGTGAGGCGAGGCGAATGGATCTGCGTGACCCGCTGCTGCAGGGCTGGCTGTAGATGGGCAGGGGCATGTCGTCGTGAGGCTGCATGCTGCTGCCGTTCTCGGGATTTGGGAAGGATCCTTTCGCCCATGTTGGGCTTACGTCTTTTCACGCTCGTGTCTCTGTGCCTCAAACGTCGCTCGGACCGCGCCCTGCGCAACTGGGAGTGCTGCGCAAAGGTTTTACAGTACCTGAACCTGAGACTGTTTTTTTACAGCACATCGAGGCTGCTTTGCTTCGGACGGAATTTCATGCGGAACCGGTGACACACCGCTCTTTCTGCGTGTCGATAGCCGTTATTGCTACCACGCACCACCGTGGGCTGGAAAAGCTGGGCGTCTCTGAAAAGCTAGACGCGGATTTTGGATTATCATTTTTTTTTTAGTTTTTACTTCTTTAAATGCAATGCTGTTGCATACGCTTTGCATTTGGGGGGATGTTAAGGTGTATTAGTATTGGTCTAGGAGTCCGTATTTGTCTAGATTTATCTTCTTGTACCTTAAGTCAGATATACTATATATTATGGCTCAGATAATACAAGTTGCACAAGTTGCTTATTCCTAACAGGAGGGACATCAGCGTGGGACTGATTTTTTTTGCAGTAGAATTCCTACCTCGAGACCTTCCTCGGGAGAGAGACTTGTAACTACTAGCAAAACTGCATGTCCCGAGGAAGACATTTTTTTATTAAAACAAAGGAAGACAGTTCTGGTACAGTAGCTTAAATTATCCATAGCCCATGATCATAGACATAATTCGAAGCTCACCGCGGATGTACAGAGATCAATCTTCAGCCATTTCCAGTGCTCAGAAAAGAAACAATAACCATGTAATCCGAGAAGTACAACCTCTTGGCAATAAAAGTGTAACTACTGATATCACAACTTCAGGACATAAATGATGGTGTGGCACATGACAGTGCAACTTCATGTTCCAAACCTCCCCTGAAAGGACGGAGTCTATCTGCTGCAGAGTTGCAGCAATCTTCCCACGAACTGCATGCTCTGTTTGCCACACCATCAGCTCCGTATTCACAAGGTGCAAGTCAAGTTCGGTTGCAACATCCCTTGTGCCATCCAGGATTTTGACAGCGTGGGTCATGGAAGGCCTTCGACCGACGGCTATCAACCTGCAAGCACCACATCGCCAGATTCATCACGCGTAGACACCCTCACCCAATGACCCAAATGGATCGACAAGGTCCATAAGCCGGTCATTTTTGGGCTTGTCCTGCAGCGCGCTCACGAGACGGAGGCTTTCCTCAGGCTGCGAGTTATCCAAATTACTTCTGCCGCAAAGGATTTCCATGAATAACAATGCCAAAGCTATACACGTCAACCTTTTTCACTGATAACAGACGTCAACCACTCAGGAGCTAAGCAACCCGGTGTACCTCCCAGTCGAGTCATGACGCTGCTCTGCTCGCGATCAATTAGCTTCGCAAGTCCGAAGTAAGATATCTTAGCCGCGAACTGCTCATCCAACAGGATATTTTGTGGCTTGATGTCCAGATGCGCTATTGTTTGCCGGCAGTCACTGTGAAGATAAGCTAGGCCCTTTGCTACATCAGTGATGATCCTCAGTCTGGTTTTCCAATCAAGCTGGGTTTCTTGATGCTTTCAGAAAATCCACTTATCCAAAGATCCATTAAGCATGTATTCATAGACAAGAAGCCTATGTGATTTTTCAGCACAAAATCCAATTAGCCTCACCAAATGTACGTGGTTGCTGCTCCCGATGGTCTGAACCTCTGCTAAAAATTCAATTTTCCCTTGATTAATGCCATCCAATCTCTTCACAGCAAGCTGCTTATCACAATTCTGCCCTTCAAAAAACATAACTGGATCCTTCTTTCCCGATCATGTTTGTGAAATCCCCAGTTGCTGACTTCAACTCCACAAAAGAGAATCTTGCGGGTAGCCCTGGTAATTGATCAGTAATGTCTTCATCTTCTGATGGTTCTGCTCTCTTTCTTCGTAGAAATATAAGCACCACAATAATAGCTCCATTAACCAACGGCTGACACAATGGCTGTTTTCCTTTAGATAGTACAAAGTTACGGGTAGCTCCATTAACTTTAACAAATGCTAGAGAACTAAAATTTTCTTGAGTAACTTCCATCTTTTACACTTATCATGGAGAAGATGGCAGACGCCAGAAAACAGAAACCAGTTGAGCTGTTACAATGGTTGAGAAACGAAGCCTTGCATGAACAATCATTCAGGCAAAGATAATTTGCACCGCTCTTCGCTTATCGTCCAATTGTAGACATCGTTGAAGTGAGTGATATTGGGAAGGGAAAGCATCCTAGGCTTCTGTGCTGAAACACAGGATAGTGAACCTACTGGCAAGCAACCACGATTCCCTTGGATCAATAACTTCAAACCATCCTGGCTGGCCGATGGCAGCATCGGGACTGTTGCACTGTCCATTTGAACAAGTACCATATTCGCCACAAGCTAGAGGATAAGCACAAGGATCAGTTATATCAAAAACATCTGAACTCACCCAATTAGTGTTTATTGGCCTCTGATATAACTTCAGGTGCCCATCAAAATCTGGCCTCACAAATACCCGCCCATAGTTATCCCTGGGCAGCTGGATCTGATAATCCGGCGATGCTGTATCCTGGAAATAAGTGAACACCTCCAGGCTGCCATTCTTGAGGGCAGTGTATGCTGACCTGTTTGTCATGACAGTTCCACCAGTGGGGCTCCGGTAGTATGCTAGAGGAGTATCAGTTCCTGGAAATGCATACATGCCGTCAGGGTGGATGGTGAGATGAAATTTTCCACTCGCCCAGTTTGCCAACGAGGTGCTTGCCATGAGCTTCTGCCCCTCTTGTAGAATCTGGCCAGTGACAAGTGTATCATTTTAATTTTTAATTTTGAGCGAGAACAAGTGTATCAGTTGAGTGATCAGAAGACCTCCAGAGCTTCATATTTGCATGGTTTAACAGCACCAGATTGCCTATGCTGGTAGGATTCATGCCAGCAACAAATTTGTCTGTAGTATGGGTAGACCAAACCATTGTTGCATCCTCGTCAAAGAGAACCAAAGTCCCCATGTTCAGTAAGTTGGACACCTAGCATTCTCCTTGACTGGGCGACCATGGTTGGCGGACCAGACCACCTCGGCTAAATCCCAGTAAACCTACAAGTACATCAACGATGCTGTAGGCCGTGACAAAAAAGGTGGAAAAGATGTACTCCTTCCGTTTCAAAATACTATAAGATGTTTTAGCTTTTGTGAAACGAATGTATCTAGACCCCTCAGGGGAGCGTGGGTCTCTCCACAGCATTCGTTTCACAAAAGCTAAAACATCTTATATTTTGAAACGGAGGAAGTAGTCATCACGGGTAGCCACAGCCCCTGCACAGAAGAAGCCGCAGGCAAATGAAGAAACACTATCAACATACGAGTCGGCAATAAAAGTTGTGGGGAGGATGACGTGCAAGGAGAAGTTATCATCTGGAGAAATGTTGTGGATGAGGGAGGGATTATTTCGCCATATTGTTACAGGCTCAACACTAAAACTCTAAAAGAAAAGGATTTGTTCATGATCTGGATGTGGGAGCGTGGGTCTCTCCACACATGCTAGCGTGGGCGCGGCATCACTGCTATTTTTGCGATGGGCATCTTTGTGGGAGCGAGCAGCGGGAGATGAGGTGAGGCGAGCAAGAACATATATTTTTGGAGGCTCGATCAAGGACAAGTGATAGGGAGAGAGCAACTCATGTGGGGAAGAAAATTTGGTTCGATCATAAGAATGACTGGCTGAACAAGAGCTACGGTTCAGATAAATGAGCTCATGGCATGCTGCTGTTCTTTGAATCAGTCAGCTGTTATTACTGTTGCTGCAACTTGGAACTTAGGGATGAGTGGTATCAAGTACTAGCATAGCAGATAAGATGACAATGACACAAGAAAATGAGAAGCATGCAGGTTTTCTAAGACTCCCTATTTTTCACATAACTATAAATTGCGGACTACACTATATTTACAATTTTACATACAAAAGAGTACATTTGAAATCAATGTCCCAACCAGAAACAAGCCAGTTTTCTTCATTGACCGGCCGAAAACGTAGGTTCCTTCTTTGGAATCTTGGGATTTAATTAATAATATTCTGTAACACATCTTATAAAATCTGTTGAACAATCAGCCACTGAATCAACGGAATTTCTGAAATATGTAGTCATAATCATTTTGGGGACGTTGTAAAAAAGAGCTGAGCACTTTAAACTGAGCCTCTATTCACATCACCTTTTGTTTTTTGTGTGCAAGGCACAGTTGGTCATACTTTTGGATACCATAACAGCGAGCATACCACAGTTGAACGGATTATTAGGTTAAGCGTCAATCAAACTTATCTAACTGGACTACTGATTACGATAAATAGTATTGATTTTTGTCAAATATACAAAATGTAATTTGATTTTTCATGAAGTATACTCAACAATTACACAATCTTTGATTATTTTCGCTAAGATGTCCGTATGAATAATATCGGTAAAAGTTGTACCTTGAGACGGTGTCCTTGTCTTAAGCATACTGTATTTTGTAGTGGGGTATGCCACCCCTCTACGATAAATCCATCACCGTGCTGAACCCTCCATTATTCCTTCAGAGAGACCGAAAATGCGATGAGACAGACTTGAGGAGCATGCCTCTCCCACATCCAGCATTCTTTGCACATATGTCTAATGCAGATCAGGAAATAACAGTGATCAATACTTGTGCAACCACTCACTGAATTCTTTTATTCAAGTTTCGGCCAAAAAAGGAAGAAAAAAAATCAAAGCAAGTGTTATTTCAGTTCCTATACCCTGAGCCTTATCCACACCGAGCCTCACCGTTGGTCCCGTTCAGTAACATAAACCGGGGTTTCCCAAATCATTGCACCATCACAGTGGTGCTCATAATGATCACAATAAAATAGGCCAGTGAGTTTGCCAAATTCTACCAACCTAGTTTATCGTGTAATTCTTCGGTGGCGCATACTCCATACTGATAAAATATCAAGAAACTGAAACTGATTGCTACCATGCAAAACTAATCGAAATCTATCCACACAAAAAAAAAATCAATTTCAGATGAAAAAGAATCAGAGTATTCATCACCTTGGTTGGCAAGCCATGTCATGCAAATTCGGGTAATACAAGTGGTCATAGCAACGGAACAAAAACGAACATAAATAGCTTCACGATGACAAGAATCAGAGTATTCATCACCTTCGTTGCCAAGCCATGTGAGGGGAGCATAGCGTCACGAGAATTAAACAAGAAGCTGCAGTATTCTCACATGCGCATCCCGTCGAACAGGTGGTGTGCGCCTACCTCTTGTGGGCCTGTCTAGCGGCGGAACCGCGGAGGCAACCATCTCCCTCGAACCCGGCTAGACGCAGGCAACAACAGAGGACGCTGCCTCCAATGGACGAGTATGTGCCTATGCATATGTTTTCCGGGCGCCGGAGCTAGCCTTGGAGTGGAACCCGAGGTCTTTTGCAGGTAACCGCTCCGTCTGGTAGTGGAGTAGTAAGCGGCAACTACCCTGCAAATGGTCGCGATACCAATGTATTTCCACAGAGCCATTATAAAGGGATAAGAGAGTTTAGAGGCATCAAAGGTCCCATGGTCTAGTGGTTAGGACACAAGACTCTGAATCTTGTAACCCGAGTTCAAGTCTCGGTGGGACCTAATTTTTTAACTTTAGAATTTTCGTTTTATGTTTCCTGTACTAAAACTAAATGCTTTGGACCAGTTCGAATTCGTGATATAGCTATCAGTGCCTTTTGACATTAATTCTTTCAGATAACTTTTGACCTTGTTTTTATCTCTCTATCTGAAGTGCTCATGGAAGTAAGCACTCATCAATTCTTTTTGCCGGTAAACACTCATCAATCCTTTTCTGCTCGATTCAATGACGGAAATGATGCTTTGGAAGCTCCAGCGATATCCCTCATCATTCTGTTTTGACTCGAATTTTCTTTGAGCTTAATTTCGACCTTATCCAGCTAAAAGTGCGGAACAGTGGATGTAGTGTTTTCGGCACTCTGGCACCCCTTTTCCCTAAGAATTTTCAAACAAAAATACTTTACACGTTGTCCACGATAAAGTTGGTCTTACTTTCCTCCGCCAAAATATGGATGAATGCACAGAATAATGCCAGCATAAAGAAGCACGACACATTTTTTTTAGCTCGGTGGATACAACAACAGATCAACAAATATCGCTTAGAAGAACAGCAGAGCTCTCAGAAAAAATACAGTTTCAGTAATTACAGAGCACCGGTGAATATTTCTGAAGATCGTGACCAAACGCAAAACAGTGTAACTACTACTTACACTCCATCTTGTGTTCTGTTCGGTCGTTGATCATCCTATACATTCGAAGTCCATGGCTACCTACACCACGAGCAGACACCTTTTTCGGCCATGGCAATCCTGCTGTACTGCAGACAGGAGCCGGCCATCAGCAACGCGATTCTATTTCAGCTGAAGCATCCACAGCGGCGTACCACATCAGAAGCAGCAGCAGCAGCAGCAGCAGCAGAGCATCTGTATCATCAGAAAAGAAACAGGTAAATCACTGTCTGTCCCATGGCAAATTCGCCACGCGCAGACGCACGGAAATACGAGGTTCGATCGTCGTCGGTGCTCACCTTCCTCCGCTTCCGCCACCGCCACCGCCGGTGCCGTCGCCGGGCCGACGCCTGCGCGTGCGCGAGCAGCAGGACCTCGGGCCGCAGCACCAGCGGCGACCAGAGGCCGCTCCGCTCGTAGTCGAAGTCGAACTCGCTGGTGTCCGCAAACTTGCCGAGAAGCTCGTCGGAGACGTCCCTCGAGACCAGCTGCACGATGAACTCGCCGCCGCCGATCATAGGTGCGGATTCCTCGGAGTCAGACGAGACGCTCATGATCTCCGGGGAACGAGAAGATGGCGACGACGGCATTGTAGCGTGCAGGAAAGGAAACTACCTAGCTAGGGTGGATGGATCAAACGGAGGGATGCATGAATAAAGAGTTTAATCAAGATACGATACGAGCGGGGAGCGGCTGGTAGGTTGTTGCGGTTGCAGCATCGCCATGTTCGCAGACAAGAAGAAACAATTTGATGTGGATCGTGTAGAGGTTGGAGCGCTTAGTTTGGACCCCTCCATTCGATCGTGGGCACGACTAGGGCCATCTCCTCCCTTTCTTTAATGGTGGCAGGCCCTCTTCCCTCACCTCTCGCAACAAGCACAGCTGATCTTTCCCTCTAGCGACCGACCATGGATCTCTTCATCATGTGGCGATGCCTCTACACTCTACGTAGACTTGGACAGTAATCTGACGTCTATATCTAGCCATTCTTGCAACCTCGTGCCGTGCCACGCTAATTACAGCTAACCAACGCGCACGAAATTTATGCTCGCAGTACCTCTCTGAAACGCGGTAGTACTACTGTTTAGCCTTTATTGGCAACGTTGCTCCCCATACTAGATTGACATGATACATCGGCAATTATGAGCGGCTTCAGAACGGATCTTGATCCGGCTAGGCTAGCTAGGGCACGTTCACCAAAACGTAGTAGCAATCAAGCTGAGCTTTTCCGTATAGCTTCGTTCCGCGGGAATAGCTAGCGAGCAGGCAAGGCAGACGCTGCTGCGGACATAGTAACCTACCTACCGTTAGGGAGAGCAGACTTTCCTGAATCGATCTGCGCAGGTTGGTCCTTGAAGGTTCCATCAGGACGATCCGTGGTGGGGCTCATCAGATCCAAGATCTAATCAGTTTGGGTGGGGAAGCAGCCAAAAGGGTTTCCAGCTAATTTCTCTGCACCTTTTTTCAGCGGGAAAACGCCATCTGTTCGCGTCCCGGGCTGTCCTGTCGACGCTTGATGCAGTAAAGAGGAATCGGCGTGGGGATCACTGATCACTATCGTGATGTGGGCACTTTGTGAGGATGTGTTTGCATTTGCAAACTTCAATTAATTAAAGACATCTTTACTTCTTTAGTAGACTACTACTAGTGCAACTTTTTGCCGAAAGAAGATGTGACTAGCGTTAATTAGATGGTAAATGCGTTGCCTAATCCTCGATCTGGGCATCTTAGTTCGTATGCACCAGCGAGCGTCACACCGTACACGCACGATTGAGCAAATTACTTGGCAGGGACGGGGTATATAATCAGTATGAGACAGCCTGGTTACAGCTTGTATCTTCCATGACAATCAAAACGCTTGTAGCCTGCGTTGAGCCTTTTTTTCGCGAATTCTCATGATCTATTAATAATCATCAACTGTACAAAAAGACCAAAAGTAATAAAAATTATAAATAAGTTATTTGACCACATTTTTTTAATCACGGCAAGAGAGCCGTCGTATTGTATTGTAATAGTGGAAGCGATTACAGGAAAGTAAAAAAGGGGTTAGCTTGGAGCTAAAGCTACCCCACAAGACCCAAAATACGATAGCCTGGGACGAGCCCACACCATCAAAACCACCAACCCATGAGTCTAGCCGCACCGCAACATGGCCGGTCGCCGGCCCCTCAGCTGCGCCGCAATATGGCCGGTCGCCAGCCACCTAAGCCACTCCGCAATATGGCCCCTCGTCGGCCGCGCCGCGATATGGCCGACACTGCCTAGTTTATCAGGGAAACAAGGTAAAAACCGAGATAACAGGGGTGAGCCCACAACTACACACCACAACCCAAGAGCCCGGCCGCGCCACAAAAATCGCCGATCGCCGGCCACCGCTGTCTCGCCGCGGTAGCACCGGTCGCTGACAACCCATCACCCAGCTGCGCCGCAACATCGCCGGTCGCCAACCGCAAGGCCGCGTCGCAATATTGCCGATCGTCGGTCGCCCATGCCGTGCCGCAACATTGTCGGTAGCCCCTGCAAACTGCTGCGCCACAACATCGTCGGTCGCTAGCCCCCTCTGCCGCGTCGCAGCATTGCTGGTCGCCGGCCAAACCGCAGAGCCACCACCCAGCAACCACTAGTCCCCCAACCGGCGTCTGCTCCAAAGACAATGCCTCCAAGGAGGAGAATGGCGTGTAACGTCCTCATTATCCGATCCAGAAGATCTGGACCTAAGGGTTTCCCCCGGAGCAAGTACATCAATCCGAGGAGTGGATCAAGATACCGCAGCAATGTCTTCAAGAAGATGATGGCATCCGTGGATGTCACCGTTTCCCGCTCCGGTTGAGCACCGGAGACAAGGTTTTCACCCGACGCTGATCAGCACTCCCCCTTGGCCCGGTTGGCCTGCCAGAGCAACCCCCGGCGCCACCACCGCTCCACACTCCATGCTCCTCCGCAACCCCTTGCTCGCCCCCACCATCACAAGCTTAGTCGCACAGCACCAGACCACCTCTGCCCTGCAGTGACGACGAGACCTAGCCACAACAGGCCCACAGAGGCCACTGTGTTAAACCAAACGCTTGTCCCTCGCCGGATCTTCACGCCCTCTGCAAGCCCCAGCAGGTCCCGCCTCCAGCCGCCAAACCATAGAGCTCAATGGCCCGGTCGCAGGCCCGTCAAAGCCCAGATCAGGCCGGACCGCCACGACCACGCCGCACCCGCCGCTCATAGGCCACCGCCATGCTGCCAGCACGCGCCGCCTGCACGCACGCCATCTCCGCGCCTCTCGCGCACACGTCGACCAGTGCCGCCGCCCGGAAGACCCGAAGAAGCCCAGGTCGGGTCCGCCCCTGCATCGTCGCTGCACCCGTTGTGGCCTCCCTGGGTTTGCGTCGAGAAGCTAGAGGTTGTTCGCCTCGTAAATCTCCTTGTCGCCCCAGTCTATGGTGTTGGCCATCGTTGTCGCCGCGCCATCTCTCCTGTAGTGCAACAACGCCAAGCCGAGTCCGCCCCCGTGGTACCTGTCCAGGCGCGCTCACCAGTCGTCTGGACGGAAGGCAAGCACCTCCATGTCGTTGCCATCGCTCATGCTGCCAATCACCGCCATGACCCCTTGCGACATCGGCGCCGGCTCATCACCCTCACCAGAACCTGACGGGGCCCAGATCGAGCCTACCCGCTGCCAGACCTCCGCTAGCACGACCTCCTTCTGTCGCTGGAGTACCCGCGCGCTTGCACGCCGTCCGTCCCTTCGCACGCTTGTGCCAAGCCTGGTTGGCTCGCTCGCCGCTTGCGTGTTGCCCCATGCCACCGCTAGGCGGAGAGCCCCGCTCAGTTCAGCTCATGGACGAGGAGGAAGCCCTGCCGCCGCCGACGCCGTGCGGGCTTTGCCCCGCGGCGCTTGCCGGCGGCGGTGGCGGGGTAGGAGGGGCGGGGTGGAGGTGATTCTCGGCGGCTGGGTTGGCGCCCGGGTCGCCCGCGGGGGGAGCGACACGGGGCTGGGTCATTGGACCAACTAGCGATGACTACGAAGACTAGCGCGAGCCGAAGGCGTGTCACCGTCCTCACCCCTCCATCACCTTAGCCAGGCAAAGCTTGTCGTAGTAGAGCTTGTTGTAGTAGACAGAAGGGGAAGTCGTCGTGATAAGGCCACAAAGGACCAACGCACTAAAGCAGCAACCATCGCGAATGATGTCAATCGTAGATCGGAAAAGATTGACCTGAAAACAAACCAACGAAGACGAAAACGGATAGAATCCCGGGAGATTCGCCGGACGCAAGACTCCACGCGCTCTCCATCGACACTAGATGCACCACCGGAGCAAGGATAGAGAGGGGAGGACTTCAAGACGTAGACGTCGCCTCTATGTCTCGTAGAAGACACTAAAAAATAGGCTAAATAGAGGACGAAAAACCTCCCGCCGGTGAGAGGCCGTGGTCTGCCACACCTCCAAGGCCCTAAGGCCATCGGAGGCGGAGCAGACCGGCGATGTCGCCAGCGAGGGGTGCGAAAACCCTAGATGGGTTTTTTGGCTGGCCTCCTCTTCCTGGCGGCTCCGTACATACCGGATGAAAAATAACTCTCTCTGCCTACGTTGAGCCTTTGAAGCCAATTTTGTTCTGAGCCTGCTTTGAAGTTGGTATTTGTAGCTTTTGGGTTAACCCTACGAGAAATTGGGTGGCTTAGAGCATCCCCACTCGTCCCTCCTTCCCTCACAGTGTCCGGTGCAGCCTGATTTTGGGCCGTATGTGGGACACCGGATTGGTTCACGATTTGGGGGACGCTTACTCCCAGCCGTGTCCCCATACAAAAAATTCAAACATTTGAAAATTAGTCAAATATGAAAATACTCTGGATTTCACAGTAGTTCAAACATGTTTGTACAAAACTTGAAAAAAAAACCTAAAATCTAGTGGCGACCCCGGCCCCGGCCGCCTAGTCCAAGGCGATAGTACATCGCCGCCTATTCGTCGTCGCTAGGCTCCTGCTTCGGTGGCGGCATGGTGTTGTAGCCCTGGCCCAGATCGCTGCCCTAGATCAAGCAGTCGGGCTTGTCTTCATCGCCCTCTAGGTCGATGAATAGGCCGAGACTACACTGGCTCGGCCTGCTCGCGTCGGTACTCCTTCGCGGACCAAGCTTCGATGAATGCGTCCCTCGCTGGCGGCACGACAACGTCATTACTAGGGCGCGACAGGCGAGGAGGAAGACGAACCGAGCATGGACCGAACACGTCGGCCGCTGACGCTGACAGGGGTGGCCCACGACAACCAGCCGTTTCGTGCGCCATCTTCTCCACTCCTTCCCGCTAGAAATGCGGCATCCGGCGCCCCGCTAGCCTCCCGTGGGTTGGGTTTGGCCTAGGGGCGCCGGATAACAAAACGGGGCGCGTCGGTGCCAAAAACAATCTGGGGTGTGGGCTGGGCGTGAATTCGGCCGCCGGCGCCCCCGATAGCCCTTTAGGGCGCCCGAGTGGAGATGCTCTTAGAGGCTTAGATTTAGTGTTGTAAAGCCCCATGTCATGTTGGTGAAGGAGTTATGCCCTAGAGGCAAATAATAAAGTGTATTATTTGATATATCTCCTATATGTTCATAACATGTTTCATACTGTGCTATAACTGTGTTAATGCGAAACGTTAATACACGTGTGGTATGTAAACAAACCGTGTCTCTAGTTACCTCTAGCAAACTAGTTCATTGGTCATGAGGATGGTCTGGGTTTCAAGATCATGGGCATTTATGCCAATTGACAATGAGGTCATGTTATTAGTTGAATAACATGATAGACAAACATCCGACCATTATATCTTAATAAGATCTAGGTACAAAGTTCACCATTGATGATAAAACACAGAGAACCTCGCAACATGATCCTTTGATTGTGAGGTAATGCAAAATCACCTTCCAGAAGAAGCTTTGATGGTTATCAAGAATCATCTCATAAAAGGGTGATAAAAAAGGTGCCACTCAGGTTTTCCGAAGGGATGTGTTGAGGAGTACATATCAAGACCAGGATTTGTCTAGTCTATGTAACGGACAGATACATGTGGCCATCTCGGTGACGTTGCATTAATGAAGCTTACAAGCATGTGACTTGGTCACGAAATGCAATGACATGAGAACAAGAAAACAAGTTCATCGGTAATGAGATCGAACTAAGGTATGGGGATACCGAAGATCAAGTCTCGGATGAACTAGGTATCGAATGACAAAGGGAACGGGAAACGACTATCTCATGGTTCGAGCGATTATATTCGTGAAACGCATGGGGGTCACATGGCCATCCAGGTACCTCTGTTGATCATTGATGTGAGAGTAGTCTCAATCATGTTCGGAGTGTTTTCGAACCGAAGGATGTCACGCTTAAGGCTAGGGACGCTTAGGGTAGATGAGTTATCATAAGAGAAATAGAGAAAGAGAAACCGGAATAGTTCTGGGTAACATCCGATGGAGATCGGAAGGGGTCCGGAAGGTGTTCTGGATTAAAGGAATAATATAATATGTGTATTTGAATATTAATTGGAGAATTTATATTAAATATATATTTTATTTTATTATTAAAGGCATCTTAATGCTAATGGGCCTCACCCGAAGGGAGGCCCAATAGGGCATGGCGCCTAGGGAGTGGGGGCCAGCCGGCCTAGGCTTGGTGGGCCGCCCCAATGGGGCCCACCTAGGGCCGCCGGCTGCCCCTGGGTGACTGGCGGGTGTGGGGTTTAGTCCCACACCGCCTGACCCCTGGGTGGTGCGCCCCCTCCCACTATATATAGGGGTCTCCCCTCCCCCTTTGGAATCATCCCATTCCCTCTCATTCTCTCTCTCTTGTCCATTGAGGACTTCTCTGTAATATTGGGGAGGACCTCGTGGGTGCGTTCTCCACCTTCACACCACCGTCGTGTGATCTGCGATCCGGCATCTACTTCTTCTGCTACTCGGCTGGATCGGAGTCCGGTTGACGTCTCCTACACCGGACGTGTGACGAACTTCGGAGGC
Organism: Avena eriantha; assembly: GCA_910589775.1. Lineage (NCBI taxonomy): Eukaryota > Viridiplantae > Streptophyta > Magnoliopsida > Poales > Poaceae > Avena > Avena eriantha. Next base: position 211,944,970 of record OU342746.1, on the reverse strand, counting down.
ACCACACTTGGGGTGCTGCTCGTCTTCATCAATATACGCCTTCCTGCATAAGGTGTGCCTCGGTCTTCAAAGGTAAGAATACAGTATCCCTTCTTCGTTACTTATGTCTACATAGTATAGGTCCTGGTATTAGTGTTTGAGTAGATAGAATTTTTTTGTTTTCTGCTACGGAACCCTTCAGTTGGGTGCCTCCAACCGTTGTGGAGATTGCCTAAACCTTGGTGTGAATGTTTCAGTCACCGCCTTCAAGGTCATTGCATAGTGAAGAGTGGATCCGACTTAGTATCCGGTTCACTAGAGAATGGGATGAGACCTTTGTGGCGTTGATAATCTTTGTAGCACCATACCCCTCTAATGTAGACACTACCTTAACAAGGAAGGAAATACGGAATACATCCTTCATGTCTCCACTTTTGTTATCTCATTTTCTACTTTTATTTTATTGTTTACTTGCTTGCGTGTATCTTGCCATATAGGATTGTCCATCTGTTTGCACATCTAGAAAATCCATATTCTTGATGAGCCTAAATTGCAAAATAAGATTAAAATTGTTTGCGCCTATTCAGCCATCCTCCTCTAGTTGACCATATCGGTCTTCCATTTCGGATCTGAGCCTTGTCTCTTACTTCGGGCTTAACCGCCTAAGAGAGTATGGCCAGCAAATGATGCCTCATCTAAATTTGCGATCACTATGGATGATCTCAAGACTTCAGAATCAACCATGATGGCAAAGATCGAAAAAATGATGGCTAAGTTTCTTTCAAATAAAAATACCTCAACTCACATGACCAAATCCGAAGATCCTCCTCATGTTGCTACCCAAGTGACACCCACTCTTTCGGGGTTTGTTCCTCAATCGAAGAAGCCCCAGAAGTTTGTGAGGAGGGTGAAGGTGATTCTAGTTCCAAAAAAGAATAGTCCGGGTGATAGCTTGGTGGTTCCCCCACCGTTGCTAAATACCCTGGATCCACCCATTCTCGTGCCTCATATAATTCTGAAAGCCCCCTACCAATTCTAGATACATGAAGTTTGGGTAATTGGTAGTTTCTTGTGAAATCTCATCTTAGTAGCTCATCCATAAAATTGAGGACAATTGTCGAGGAGCGATTCACGCCGATTGATCCAAAGAACTTAACACGAAGAGATGTGGTGGACAAGCAACTCAATGCTCCTGTCTTGTGCATGATCAAAAAAGGCGTTAACCTCCAAGGACTTCGCTCACATCTTCCTACTCTCCACTGCCAAAGAAGCTTGGGACTACCCCACCAAGCTATTCATGGGGAATGTGAGCATTAAAAGTTCCAGATTTAGCGAGGTCCTATGTGTCACTTTGGTGGATTTTGGGGATACATATGTTGATGAAAAGTTCATGAAGAGAAAGTTCGTTCAAGCGCTCTTTACCTATGAAGAATTCAAGTTGAACTCCATCAAAGGAAGATCCAACTATCACTCAATGTTGTCATATGAAGTCCTAAGTGAAAGTGCATATGTTCCCCCATGTGTGGTTTTGGTAATCAATGAAAAAAATTATGGAATAATGTTTGCATTGAGTTTCACTTATAGGAATTTTGCATTGGCATCTCTTGGACCATGTGTTGGTGATGGCTCCAAAAATAGTCATCTTCCATCGCGTTTAAACATTGTTTTTAGTCAAGCAGTTGACAAAAAACTCTCAATCCTTGCCACTAATGACTAATAATCGCAAACATATGCAAACCATTGCTTTGAATTGTGTTGTGCAGGAAATCACACTTTTTAATGCAAAATCTGGAGTCATAATGAAGGTTTTGAGAAATTCAACACGACCAAGTAATTGTGGAGTCAATTATAGGCGAGCAGCCATAGCGAACAATGGTACGGGCAAGGCCCACCCGTACCATGTGGAGGCGGCTCCGTCTCGTCAAACCCTACAACTTTCGTGAAGATGCCTATATATTTTGAGGCCTCAACCGCCGCGCAGAAGACCGCCATTCTCAGATTGCATCACAACACACCCAAAGGAGATCCACACCATTGTTCATCCCTTCCATCTTCCATCCCCTCCATTAGCCATAGCCATTACTTTGTACTTTAGATCTCCTTGTGATTCCATGACCATTGTAAAAATATTTGATTTCGATCTAAATATTTTGCATAATGTTTTCTATCCTTGATCTTATTGTTATGAGTGAGTAGTCCTCACGGGCTGCAAGTTAGGGAGAAACCTCGCAGCGATCATGTGCATCTAATCTATGGTAGCATTGTGTATTGTTTGAAATGGAGATTTGTATATTTTGTTTCTTTGTCTCTTGTCTTGATCTTTGGACTTGTAGGTACCCAAGACCCCATAGATTGATAAAGGCTTGAGGTGAGATACTTAGCTAGCAGCGATCTCATAGGAACCCTGGTGAAAGAAAGGGTAGTATGGTCTTCGCTTAGCGACCCATTCGGGATCACAACAACATCACCACTTAATGCTTTGATCTGTGTTTTACACTTAATAATTGATTGTAGCCCATTGCTTCGTGGTGCACTCGGTTGGATTAAAAGACTATTGCTATGTCCGCTGCATCACGGGGGCTCTAGTATATTAGGATGTGTTGCCCACAAGAGATTATTCCTATTAAAACTTCACACATGACTATGCTTATTATTATATTTTATCACATATGATGTGCAGCTGTAGGTGGATCTTCAACCCTAGCCTATCTCCATCCATTAAATCAACCCATTATAAAAGTAAACAAGATTGGTCCAGTAAACAAAGGTAAAACAAAGTCTTGTAGACGTGTCCTTTTTATTTTCTTTTAGCATTGCTTTCCAAGGTTCGGTTAATCCTAGGTCTACTAGGGAAAAAGCTATTATACTACATCCATGAATCTGGATCGAAGGTATCAACCCTTTTTCTGGCGCCGTTGTTGGGGAAGAAATTTCGCTATCCTGGTGAGGTCACTAGAGACCTTGTTTTTAGTTTTATTATTTGTTTGTAGTTTATTTCTTGTTATTACTTTAATTTCTAGTTATCTATTTGAATACCCAAAAAATAGTTACTTGTTATTTGTTTTCTTTACTTAAAAAATATACCAAAAATATAAGAGCCATGGTCAAAAGAGACTTGGGGAGTATGCTACTCCCATTGATGATTTTATTCGCGCACCTATCACTCAGCCCGCTATTGATGCGGAAGCATATGAAATTAAGCCTAACCTTTTAAGTATGGTTCAGCAAAACCAATTTGGAGGCTCATCTTCTGAGAATTTAGGTTTGCACTTAAATACTTATACTGAAATTTGTGACATGATGCTTATTAAGGATGTAGATCCAAATGCTGTTAAATTAAGATTGTTTCCTTTCTCTCTTAGAGGGAAGGCTAAGGACTGGTTGCTAGCTCTACCTAAGGACACTATTAAATCTTGGGAGGAATGCACTAATATGTTTATGACTAAATTTTGTTTCCCAGCTAAAACTATGCAACTAAGATCCAACATTACAAGATTTAGATAAGAAGATCGCGAGCCACTAGCGCTTGCATGGGAAAGGATGAAATATGCTATAATGAATCGTCCTAGTAATGGGATGGAAGAATGGATTATATTACATTTATTTTATAATGGCCTTAACACAATGTCTAAGTCTATGCTAAATACTGCAGTGGGAGGAACGATCATGGGAAAGCAAGTGAGTGTTGCAAAGAAATTACTTGATGATAAGCAAAACAACCATGCCCCAGGCATGTGGAAAGAACCTCGAAAAGAGTGAGTTCAATCACTGAGGTAAACAATGAAGAGCTTACATCTAAGGTAGACGAGTTACTCAATATAGTAAAGGGTAAGGAAGATACCCAAGTTAATACTATTGCTACTGATATTAATGATGTTAATTTTATAGCTCGCACTTCTTACAATCATGCATGGAAGAACTAAAATTTTGCTTCTAATGTTCAAAAATAGTATTCTAATCCTGCAGGAGCTCCTTACAATAATTATGATAATCATAATGGAGCAAATCATGGAAATCTCTCATTTGAGCAAACCATTAGAACTTTTATGCAAGCTCAAACCAAGCAAAATAATATGCTTATTAAAATCTGGAGAACCATGAAATTAGTATAGGAAAATTATCTAACCAAGCCGTTGCAATTAGAAAGGATGTGCAGGCTCTGTAGGAAATGACAAAGACCATGGACGCTCAATTGGGCAAGGTAGTCGAGATCCAAACTCTCATACTAGCAAAGTTTGCTAGAAAGCCCAAGCCAAATCCGGTAGAAGATCTCAAGATGATGAGGATAGTAATAAATAAAGAGAAGCCTAAAGAGTTGGATTATAGCAACGCGCCAACACCTGAATATACCGTGGAAGATCTACTAAATATGATTACCGTGAAGAATCCCAATATAGAACAAGGTAATGATGCTATGTACCAACAATTTATTCAATAAGCAGCATCTAAAGTTCGAGATTGAAAGATGGAGTATAAGAGAATAGCTGATAAACTTCCTGCTAAGCTAGATGATATATTTGAGCCCACTATTAAAATTAAGATTTGGGTTAATGAGATATGTGCAGTTTGTGATCTTGGTGCAAGTGTCACAATGATTTCCAAAAGCCTATTTGAGAAGTTAAACTTGGGGCCATTTGCAACTACTGAATTAAGGCTCCATCTAGAAGATTGAACTTATAAACAAGCTGTTGAGATAAAACAAAATATAGTTATTGAAATTAAAGGTAGTCCCGCTCTTATTAATCTTGATATTGTGCACATGCATAAAGATCCCATAGCACCTATAATTCTAGGTAGGCCCTTCCTAAGAACTATTAAAGCATTAATCAATTTACATGAAGAGAATGTGAGAATAGGACTACCATCTAGAGTTCCTTTTATAGTCCACTTCCCTATGAAGAAGAAGGCCAAGCCTAATGATAATGATGATATAATTACTTTGAAAGCCGATTACTTTGGAGTGGGTGTTCCACTCGGTAAACCTAAATAATCACCATCTGGATCAAGCTAATTGACCTTAACTAGAAGCGCTTTATGGGAGGCAACACATGTGAAATAAATGTTTTTTTACTCTTGTGTTAGTTTTGTTTGTTTTTTGTTTTGTTTTTTTTGTTTTTGATAATGAGTGTTCAAGAATACCTTTGGAGAGAGGAGAAGAAATAAGGTAATCCTCGATATTTTAATTTTACAAACACATGGCCAAAGAAGTATTGCTGATTTTTATGAAGTATATTTGCTGTTATTTTGTCCTTTGCTAAGATGTGTAAATACGCACAAAGCTACTAATCAAATTCTTTAATTTTTTCATCTCACTGGATGTATAATGACCAGTGGTACGGCCGGAATGGCCCGTACCGTGCGCCCGTACCACCTCGAAGCATTGGAAAAAAGAAATTTTGATTTTTTTACCGCAGGACTTAGGGGTCGTAACGACCACTAGTACGGTCGGACGTGCCCATAACGCGTGCCCCTACCGTACCCTTGAGCAAAACATTAGAATTCAAGTAAAAGGTACCGAACACATAACGAAAAGTAGTACGGGCGCGCCCGACCGTACCGCGCGCCCGTACCGTGTGCATCGTCGGAAGGGATTCGTCACCTCCAAGGTATGTTACTCAGTACGGGCGGGCTCCAGCCGTACCACCCGCCCGTATCACGTACGTGGCCGCCATAACAGCTAGGAGGAGGTAACCTAAAATAGACAAACACAAACGTGTCTCTTTCTTCTTCCTCCAAACTCTAAACCACCTCCATCGAATCTTTAAACTTACTCAATCTTTTTTTTGATTCCTCGTACCCAATCGATCTAAGGTATGATTCTCATCTGATCTCCAACTTATTTGCAACAAAACTCTGCTCAGTCTTTCACCATTATCAATCTAGACTTAGGTCTTGTTCTTGAGCTAATCTTGATACCTAGTTAGTATTGTTTTTAGAGGAGTTTCATTTGTAACAAGTGTAGAGGATCGTTTATGCTATGTTTCTATTAGACTAATTTTTTTTAATTATCAATTTTTTATTTTATTTTATATGACGACGAGGAGCCGTACATGTGTGATGGCTGTGGAACCTGCCGCACCACCCGTTGATAGTTGACCCTCGAGTCACTTGGTATCGAGTTTACCGAGGAGTTTCAGCTAAACCATTTTGACCATCTCAAGCTCCATGAAATCAAGTCCACCAAGTGGGCATGTCCCTATATCCTAAACCAACTTGGCATTCATGCCAATTTTAATTTACTTTGCAACAATATTGGTTTTGTATGACTTTGTATTTCAGGATGTCGCCACGTATCGCCGCTTGACGCTTGAGTTTCTCAACACCTTGACGCATACAGTGTGATCTCACTATTGTTCCGAGGAGCAAATGTCTGGAGTTGATCGCATCAACTTCCGTCTTATGAACTATGAGTACTCCTTGACGCTCAACCAATAGGCTCAATATTTTGGGTTTGCCAACAACACCACCAACAAATGCTCCACCACCTTTATTTTAAATCCTGCACCTTGGGAGTACTTTAATTTAATGCGAATTCATGGAAACATACCCAAGGGGAACCAAATTGATCATCCTGCTATTCGCAATTTGTTTTATGTTATTGCTAACACCTTGCAAGCACATGGTTAGTTTACTAGAGTCAATGAGGAGGACATGATGATCCTCACAAAAGTTGCTATTATTAATTATAATTTAATGCAAAATTAGGGTGCCCTTCTTGTATTTTACCTTCAGCATCAAGCTCTACAATCTTGAGGACCCATATGCAGAGGAAGAGTTGTAACCTTTCTTGCACTTCACATCAACCTAGGTAACATCCAACCGTTGGCAGGAAGTCACCGTCTTGGTTTTTCTGCTCTAAGAGCATGTGGTATGATTTATAGAACTAATGGTAGATACTTCACATACCAGGAGCGGGTCACTTGATCCCAGCTCCTTTGCCTAACGGTCTATTCTCTATCGAGGATGGACGTTTGCGTTTTGACGTGCAGGTTGAGGCAGGTCTAACCCATCAAGAAATACCCATGGGAGGAGGAGGAGAAGATGAAGAAGTAGAACAAGAAGAACCCGAACAATATGTGCATCCACCAAACTACTACACCACTTATGAAGATATCTATGCTCTCAAAGGAAATATCCAAAACATGAACAACGTCTCCATCAACCTTCGAGATGCTTCCGCCAACCTCACCACCCAGTTCCATGATTGGAGAAGCCAATGGAACATGGGAGATTATCCACCACTACCATAATGAGCAACAAAATTCCTTGCAAAAGCCTGAGCTTGGGGATGTGTTCCCCTAATAAAATTATTTCTGTAATAATGAGGTTATACTCTAGCTCCTTGAGAGCTTTGAAACACTCATGTTGGTTTGTTCCAACACTTTGCTTTTTTTCTTTTGCTTTTGTTTTTAGTTTGCTTTTATTTTTCGTTTGTTTTTCTTTGCTTGTTCCTTGCTTGGTCATATGTTCTTTTCTATTCTTTAATCCCTATCCTCAAAAATACAAAAATATTTTTTTGTTTTTCCTTTTTTCATGAACGTTGATTCACACTTTGCCTCTGTGCTTTAATATTATTATGAGAATAACCGTGCTTGGGTTTTGAAGGAACACATCCCTATAAGGAAGAGAATTATGAAGTCACTCATGAGAGGTATATCCTATGTCTCTCGCTTTTAAAGTTTGAGTTGTTTATTTTAGTTGGTTGATTTGCTAAGACGCCATGCTAGTGGGAGTAATTCAAAATAGTTAGAGTAAAGCTTTTTATTGGTATGATGATTAGTTGTGGAAGCTTTCTCTCTAGTTCTTTTAGCTAACCGAGTCTTTCCTTGGAAATAATATTTCCAAACAAGTACACCAAGAAAAATTCTGAAATTTATGACTTGTTTGATGAATGATTGTCTTGAGAGTATACCCTTGAATATACTAAACCCCATAGATATTTTGATAGACTTGACAACACTCTTGAAAGGAGTTATTTGATTGAAATGAAGTCTAGTGGTAATTGTGATGCATGCCAAAGCTAACCTTGTGGATCAAACCATGGTACTAGTATAAAAAGAGAGAGAAAAGTTCTATATTTCTCATGCACACCTTTGGGATGCCAACAACTCCGCTAGCTTTTGAACGATCTATGGTATAACCCTGGATTTTGGCTATGAGTTGATGACATGAGTGGCATATGTGTCAATATATGGGCAAAAGTATTGGTACTCTCAAAGGTTGTGCAAGCACTTGTAAAAGAAACAACCAATGATCCTTAAAAGAGGAATAAAAAAGTATATGTATATGAAGATCCACATAACAAGTCCTTGGCATGGTCTCGTTACTACTTTATGAATTTTCTTAAAAGACAATGATTGGAATAGAAGTGTTTTGATAGCCTTGATTTACTGATGTGTGTGTGAATAAGACACTTCACTGTTATGTTACTTAGGACATGAACTCTCTTACTCAATTATGCTATTAAAACATCCTAGTGTTCCCTTGCAAGCTGAGAGTTAACTAGAAGAATTGGATTGATTGTTACACTTCTAGTTATTTATGCTTATATTAAACTGTACTTTGATTGTCTTGACTTACCGAAGCTTGTATAGTATTCTTGTCATCTCTCTAACTTTGATAAGCCTTTCAAATGGATGAAGTGTTGAACGCATATGACTACCAACCATAAGTGAATTCTTATTCTCGTTGTTTCAAGTTTAAACGCTGAATTCCTTATAGTTCTTTTGTTTCTTCTTGCTCGAGGGTGATCAAGGTTTGAGCTTTGGCGAGGTTGATGGCTCCAAAAATAGCCATATTCCACCATTGTTTTTAGTAATGCAATTGACAAGAAAGTCTCAATCCTTGCCACTAATGACTAATAATCGCAAAGATATGCAAACCATTGCTTTGAATTGTGTTGTGTAGGAATTCACGCTTTTTAATGCGAAATCTGGAGTCATAATGAAGGTTTTTGAGGAAGTTCACACGACTAAGTAATTGTGGAGTCAATTCTAGGCAGCAACAGCCGTAACAACCACTGGTATGGGCAGGGCCTGCCTGTACCATGTGGCGGTGGCAAGTGATGGCTCATCAAAAGTTGCGATCACTATGTATGATCTCAAGACTTCGGAATCAACCATGATGGAAAAGATGGAAAAAATGATGGCTAAGTTTCTTTCAAATAAAAATACCTTAACTCCCATGACCCAAGCCAAAGATCCTCCTCATGTTGCTACCCAAGTGACACCCACTCTTTTGGGGTTTGTTCCTCAATTGAAGAATCCCCTGGAAGTTTGTGAGGAGGGTGAAGGTGATTCCAGTTTCCAAAAAAGAATAGTCCGGGTGATAGCTTACGGTTCCCCCATCGTTGCTAAATACCCTGGATCCACCCATTCTCATGCCTCATATAATTCTGAAAGTCCCCCCACCAATTCTAGATGCATCGAGTTTGGGTAATTGGTAGTTTCTTATGAAATCTTATCTTAGTAGCTCATCCATCAAATTGAGGGCAATTGTCGAGGAGCAGTTCACGTCGATTGATCCAAAGAACTTAACACAAAGAGATGTGGTGGACAAGCAACTCAATGCTCCTGTCTTGTGCATGATCCAAAAGGCGTAAACCTCCAAGGACTTTGCTCACATCTTCCAACTCTCCATCACCAAAGAAGCTTGGGACTACCCCACCAAGCTATTTGTGGGGAATGCGCAAATTAAAAGTTCTAGATTTAGTGAGGTCCTATGTGTCACTATGGTAGATTTGTTGGAAATATGCCCTAGAGACAAATAATAATAAGGATTATTATCATATTTCATAAAGTTTATGATTAATTTTTATATCATGCTATAATTGTATTGAGAGGAAACATCAATACATGTGTGATATATAAACAACTAGGGGTTTCCAGTGAAACTCTAGTCACTGGTTCATTGGTCAACAGATGATCAAAGTTTCCTGATCATGTGGCATTTATGCTAGTTGGAAATGGAGTCAACTCGTTCTGAGAATGAGATGGTGAACCAATACCCAACCTAAACATCGTGACCCGATCATGTCATGAAGTTCAAGTTACGATGATTATAAATGGATCCTCGTAGACTATTCCTTAGACCGTGAGGCTATACCAATCATTGTCTCCCGAGAATGCTTAGATAGCATCAAACATCACTTGGTAATACAGTGACAATAAAGGTGTGTTCAGGTATTCGGAGGAATCATAGAAGCAATATATGCCAAGAGCGGGATTTGTCCGTCCACGTGATGGAAAGATACTCAAGGGCCCACTCGGAGAAGTTATATCCAATAGCTGCGCAGCGTGTGATTTGATCACAGGGATATCACCTGTCGAATGAGTCAAGTAGCATTGTTCGGTAACGAGATTGAACACAACATGGTGATGTCATTGATCAGGTCTCGGGCAATGCGAATGTCGAGAGACAAAGGGAATAAGACACGACTATCCCGGTTCAAACAACAAAAAATCTTCGTGGAATGCAAAGGGGTCACATGGCCATCTAGGTCCCTCTGTCGATCATTGGTCCGGGAGTGTCCCGACCATGTCTAGAGTGTTCCCGAACCGTGGGGTATCACACTTAAGGGTTTGATGATGCTTAGAGAGTGTTTATATGATTGGTAGAATCACTGAAGAATAGAAGAGAGAAAACCAGAAGGGTTTCGGTAAGTCCGGAGGATGTCCTGAGTGGAGGTGGAAGGTGTTCCATAACCATGGAGATTGAATAATATGAATGAATGTTAAATATTGATTTAATCATTTATTCATAATTATTTAATGAAAGAGAAAATCAATTAAATGGTCAAAGGACTTAATGGGCCAATTCCCAAAGGGGAAAGGGCCCAAGAGGGGACCACACCCCTAGGAGAGGCCTAGGGGATGGCCGGCGGCCCTAGTGGGCAAGCCCCACATGGGGCCCATGGATGGGGGCTGGCCGGCGCGCCTCCCCACCTCTCCCTCTCCTTTAGTCCCTCCCCGGGACTTTGAGGGAGGTAGTACCTCCCCTCCCCTATATATAGTGGGGGTATTTGGCCAGATAAATATGCACAATATTCAATAAAGGTTTCCTTACTTTTGGGGAGACCTCCAATTGATATTCTCTCTCTCTCTCTCTCTCTCTCTCTCTCTCGCTCTCTCTCGTGGTCCCAAGTTCGTACTGCGTGAATGAGAGACATCTTTACCGTGGAGCGCCGTCGCGCTGCGGAATTCGGATCCAGGAGATCTACTTCCGCAACTGCTGCTGGATCAGGGAAGCGGGAGTCATCGTTAGTCACAGAACATGTGTAACTCCCTGCAAGGTGTCACACTTGAGGCACTCAAGTCGTTGGAGCAGCAGGAGCGCAAGGACTTCATCACGACCTTGAGGTCGCCTTCGGCTCGTCTACATCAACCACGCTATCCTAAGTGTTGAAAATGCTTTTCGGTCTTCAAGGGTAAGTTCGCAAAAAGCCCCTCCCGTTACTGCATTACTAATAGATAGGTCCTGGCAACATCAGGGGTTCAAGGGCGTAGGGTAAAAATTATTGTTTTCATACACGGAACCCCTACAGTGGTATCAGAGCTAGATCTATGCGTAGTAATGCTAGTACGGATAAAACACATGAGATGTAGTGTGTGGGCGTTGATCTTTTAGTTGTTACCCTCCCACGTGTACTTGTGTATACCGCAACATTGCTTGATGATGCGGCCCCTAACTGACTTTACGCATTCATTCGTGAGACTTGTCCATGCTTGACATACGGCTTGTACCGTATAAAGTGGCTTAGGGGGTGTCTGTCTCTCTCGCATTAGTTGGTATGCCATTTGCAACGGAGGGCCTCGAAAGGGGTGTAGTATAGACAACTACTTGATCAGCGTTGTGGTGATAGTTCGTAGGTAAGAACGGTTCTTGTGTGAAAGCCCATTCAGCCACGTAAAACATGCAAAGATAAAGTAGAGGCGTCTAACTTTGTTTTGCAGGGGGGCGTTGCTTTGCGATATGGTTGTGGCAGAGGTAAAGTAATTACCTTATGTTACGTAGTAGTAGATAGTCACGGAGGTGACGGACTACCATTCCGAAAAGACATCGGTACCCTGGTGTCTACGCCACCGGAACCCTGGCACCGGAATCCGATGACGACGGATGGAGATCATGACGTGAAGGACCATATCACATCACATTTGCATTCAATGTTATTGTTTGTATATCTTATTGTGTGCTAGTATTAGATACTCGATGGTAGCCTAATAAGATGATCCCTGTTAAAATTACCAATGATTGTGTTCCCCCTTAGTGTGCACCACCAAGAAAGTTCTTCGGTATGAGGCAGGCCATGATGATCGGGTGTCAGACATATCTAGGTTCGCATACAGTGGGTGTAAGCCATGTTGCACAGCGAATACACTAAGGTTGAGTTGGTGAGCCTAGCATGTTACAGAGACGTGGCCTCGGAACGCGGATGGTCAAAAGCGAGCACGAGTCGCATGAATGATGTGACCAACGTTTAGCGTCCATCCTAGAACCCACATTGATGGCCGTCATGATCGGGGGAGATGTGGGGAAAAGGGGTCGTGTTATCACTAGAACCCTTTAGGGGATAGGTGTTTCTGAGTGGAGTTATTATTAACTCATTTAATTATAAACTTAGTCTAAATTCCTTTTGCAATTATAAATGTAGAATATGGTTCTCCCCGAGATTACCTTCCCTATTGACAATTGGTTAAAAGGAGAGAAGCTGAGCATAGACGGATCAAACTTCTCTATATGGGTTACGCGTCTTCATGTTCTCCTTATTGTTGGAGATATGCCCAAGAGGCAATAATAAAGTGGTTATTATTATATCTTTATGTTTATGATAAATGTTTACATCCCATGCTATAATTGTATTATTAGGAAACACTAATACATGTGTGTTTTGTAAACATAAAAGAGTCCCTAGTAAGCCTCTTGTTAAACTAGCTTGTTGATTAATGGATGATCATGGTTTCCTGATCATGGATATTGGATGTCGTTAATAACAAGGTTATATCATTAGGAGAATGATGTGATGGACACACACCCATAGTAAGCGTAGCATAAGATCAAGTCATTAAGTTCGTATTGCTGTAAGCTTTCAAATACATAGTAACCTAATCCTTCGACCATGAGGTTATGTTAATCACCATCACCGGATGGGTACTTTGATGACATCAAACACCGCTTCGTAACTGGGTGGTCATAAAGGTGTCATTGGGTATTCTGAAAGTATGTGTTGAAGCGCATGGACCAAGATTGGGATTTGTCCATCCATATGACGGATAGATATGCTCTGGGCCCTCTCGGTGGAATGTCATCTAATTAGCTTGCAAGCATGTGACTGGGTCACAAGGGATGACATATCACGGAACGAGTAAAGAGTACTTATCAGTAACGAGGTAGAACTAGGTATGGAGATGCTGACGATCAAACCTCGGATAAGTATAGTATCACGAGACAAAGGGAATTGGTTTCATATGTAAATGGTTCAATCGATCGCGAAGTCATCGTTGAGTATGTGGGAGCCATTATGGATCTCCAGGTCCCGCTGATGGTTATTGATAGGAGATGTGTCTCTATCATGTCTACATATTCACGAACCGTAGGGTGACACACTTAAGGTTCGAAGTTGTTTTAAGTAGATATGGAATATGCGTTGGAGACCGAATGTTGTTCGGAGTCTCGGAATGGATCCGGGACATCACGAGGAGATCCGGAATGGTCCGGAGAATAAGATTCATATATTGGGGATCATTTTCTAAGTTAGGAAATGTTCTGGAGTGTTTGTATGGAGATTCTAGAAGGTTTCGGAATGTTCCGGAAGGTTCTAGAAGATATCTTGGAGTTTGCTTGAAAATCAAGATAGGGATCAAGGAGTCCTGGTGGGTCAAGACACGGATTCGTGGGGGAGGAGGACTCCTCCCCCCTCCCCAAATTCGTTGGCCATAGAGGAGGGGAGTCCTACAAGGACTCCCCCTCCCCAGGCGCGCCTCCTCCCCTTAAATAGAAGGGCAGGGGCGCCCCCTCCACCCAAGCTCTCATAACGTCCAATCTCTGCCGCCTCTCTCCTCCACCATATTCTGCACAGGCATAGGCGAAGCCCTGCAGAATTCTCTACTCCACCACCACCACCACGCCGTCGTGCTGCTGGGATTCCGTGGAGAAGATCTACTACCTCCGCTGCTCGCTGGAACGGGGAGAGGAAGGTCTGCTTCGACTCCGCACGTGTGACCGACTGCGGAAGCGCTGCCGAATCGTGGCGCCGGAAGGATCGTCTACTTGACCAAGGGCGGAAGCGCTGCTGGAACACGACGCCGGAAGGATCGTCTACTTGACCGAGGGCGGAAGCGCTGCTGGATCGCGACGCCGGAAGGATCGTCCACACGATCTTGAGATCGGCAAGTGATCGACTACATCAACCACGAGATCTAATCTCGTTAACGCTTTCGGATCTACGAGGGTTAGTTCCTATCTATCTCGTTGCTCATGTCTCATAGATTAGATCTTGGCTTTTATCTAGATTAGATCTGGATTTTGTTCGTTCTTGCGGTAGAAATTTTTTGTTTTCCATGCTACGAACCCATCAGTGGTATCAGAGCCGTATCTATGCGTAGATCTGTTGCACGAGTAGAACACAATGATGTTGTGGGCGTTGATGCTTTTGTTGTCGGTGTCTTAGCGTGTACTTTGCATCTTGCGGCATGGTGGGATGAAGCGGCTCGGGCTAACATTACATGTCATCGCACATGAGACTTGCTCCACGCTTGACGTGCAACTTGCTTTGCACAAGTGGCTTTGCGGGTGTCTGTCTCTCCCACCATAGTTAAGATTCAATTTACAATGAGCATCTTGACAACACTTGTATCAACGTTGTGGTCCTTGTTCGTAGGTAAGATCGGTCTTATGCGAAAGCCCCAAACCACGTAAAACATGCAAAGAAAATTAGAGGCGTCTAACTTGTTTTTGCAGGGGTTTAGTGATGTGATATGGCCATCATGTGATTATGATTGTATTTGATGTATGCAATGATCCTTGTTGTAATATGGCAACCGGCAGGAGCCTAATGGTTGTCTTTTAATTCTGTTAAGACCTGCGTGTCTATTCATCTTGTAATAGCTTTATTCCAAGTAGTTGTAATAGTTGCTAGTGATGATGGACAATCATGAAGCGGCGCCACGGACCTTGACGCCACGCCGGTGATGATGGAAATCTTGTCCATGCTTTGGAGATGGAGATCAAAGGCACAAGAAGAAAGGCCATATCATATCACATATTATGAATTGCCTGTGATGTTAATCCTTTATGCATCTTGTATTGCTTAGATCGCGACGGTAGCATTATAAGATGATCCCTCTCACTAAATATCAAGTAATAAAGTGTTCATCCTTAGTTGGCACCGTTGCTAAGACTCGTCGTTTCGAAGCATCTCGTGATGATCGGGTGTGATAGACTCTACGTGTGCATACAACGGGTGCAAGCCAGATTTGCACATGCAGAAACTAAGGTTAACCTTGACGAGCCTAGCATGTACAGACATGGTCTCGGAACACAGAATACCGAAAGGTAAAGCATGAGTCATATGGATGATATGATGAACATGTTGATTGTTCGCCTTTAAAGCTACATCATCTCACGTGATGATCGGACTTGGTGTAGTGGATTTGGTTCATGTAATCACTAAAACAACTTGAGGGATGTTGTTTTGAGTGGGAGTTCGTTTGTAATTTGGATTAGTCGAACTCAATTTATCATAAACACAATCAAAGTGAATTTGCATAGTTTGTTGTAGTCATTGGCATCCGTTCACCACCTTACGCTTAGTTACAGTTGAGATAGTGGAACTATAGAAATTCTGGATATTTACTTTACGAACTGGTATCGTATTGTTTTGAATGTCAATTTAAAGATTATAAGTCCTATTGCAAACTTTCAGCAAACTCTATTTACTCCATGAAGTTTAATAAGTAGTATTAAATCAAGAGTAAGAATTCCAATGTTAGTATCTA
Organism: Avena eriantha; assembly: GCA_910589775.1. Lineage (NCBI taxonomy): Eukaryota > Viridiplantae > Streptophyta > Magnoliopsida > Poales > Poaceae > Avena > Avena eriantha. The sequence continues at coordinate 211,928,999 of OU342746.1, read as the reverse complement.
AAGTATCATGTTTGCCTCCATGATTCTTGATACTCAAAAGATTGTTTTTTAATATCAAGTTTATCTAAGAGCTGAAAGCAATGTTTTAGAAACCATCATATGTGAAAGGTATTCCGATATCTAAAACAATGTGTTGGTTACAACATGATAGAGTATACGTCCTCATATTTGATGAGAATTTGTGAAGGTTGGAGACGCTAGTCGTCCTAATCCTCCAAAAGGTTTTGAAAAAGAAACATTATACTCGCAATTCACCTTTATAAGCTATAGCAGCTTGATCATGAAAGATGTCATGATAAGGATGAATAGAAGATGTAAGTAAAATGTTTACTACACTAATAGATTACTAAAGAATGGATTTTTGAAAGAATGCCAAACATTTGATGAAGGTGATCCACTTCAAAGTGCAAGTCCAAAGGTATTGGTATTTGACTATACACACTTTGTACTATGTGTCATGTGAATGACACCACTATTAATGTTGATAGATTCTTTTAAAAGAAAAAGGAATTGCTGAAAGAGAATCTATAAAATATTTGGCAGAAATTATAAGGTTGGAGATGTCTAACTTGGCTATATAGAAGATATACATGTTATGGTTGTATTCCTTGCTTGTTAAACAATGTGGTTCTCCGGTATTGGATACCGAATTGGTTGGTATGCTATGTCATACAGGACAACGTAATTCATGAACTACAATGGCCTAAGTAACTAGCAAGAGAATAAGTGATGATGTTCATCGAAAACAAATAAAGTGTTATTGTGTTTTTCGTTGACGTCAAATCTAGCCTTCAAGATTTGTTATTTTGTTCCGGTATTACGAGAACAATGGTTGTTCAAATAATTACCGTATTCCATAAAGGATGGATGAACTTTTACAAGTCTGGTGGGAGAAATCACATCCATAAACACTATTGCTAAAATGTCGCAAGACAAAAGATTGAAAGATCACTTGCGAAGTGACATCGCTGTTTAAATTGTATTGGAAAGAAAACATGAAGAAACTCCATGTTGATGGAATTTTGGAGTCTTTTGATTTTGATCAAATGACGCTTGTGAAACTTTCTACAGATAATTAAAACTTCGTTCATAGGCCAAAAGGAACGAATGACTGGCTTATTGGAACTTGTACATATTGATATATGAAGCCCATTATGTAGTCAAGAGCGATGGATTTCAACTTCATATGTTTTCTCCGAGAATTTGAGTGAATATATGTATACTTACTCAATAAGGAAGAAGTATGAAACATTTGAAAAATGTTCAAAGACTTTCAAGATGAAGTGGAAAATCATTGTAACAAGAAAATAAAGAGTTTATGATTCGATCATAAAGGAAGATATTTGAGTTACATGTTTAGCAAAAACACCTAAGACTTGAGGAATTGTTCTGTGATTTGTGTTTCCCGATAAACCATAGGATTATGGCATATTCGAGAGATAAAATCAAACCATGTTTGAGATGGTAAGATCAAGGGTGTCATTTATAAAACCGCCATTATGTTTTAAAGATTAAAGCTTTAGTGACTACCGCTTTTACACTGAAAAGAGCTCCATCGTGATCCGTTGAAATGACACCGTATAAGTCATGGTTTGGGATAAAACCCGAATTGTCTTTTCTTAAATTTTGGTATGTTATGCATAAGTAAAATGTTTACAACCAAAGTCGGATAAGCACGTCTTTGTAGGTTATCCCAAAGAATTTGTTGGGAATTTCTCCATAACACCGAGGACAAAAGAGTTTGTTACTTGGAACGTCAAGTTTCTTGAGAAGGAATTTTTCGTGTAAAGTTAAGTGGGAGGACAGTAGAACTTTGATAAGGTTGTTGAACCTTAGCTATATGTGCTAAGTAGCGCAGCGCCGGAAAGTGTCCCGGTGGCGGCCACAATGCTCATGGCTCTCGTGATTACAAAAGTTGTGATCTCGGAGATTAGAGTTCCTATAGAACCGTGTGGGTCGGTAAGAATCAAATAGTAAGATTTGATAAACAAATCGTTATTGTTTTGACAATGATGAACCGACTACATGCAAAGAAGCGATGATGGGCCCTGACTCCATAAAATGACTAGAAGTCATGGAATCCATGATAGTATCCATACACGAGAAATCAAGTTTCTGAACTTTGAAGACCCTCCGGAAAGGCGTGAAGCCTATCGGTCGTGTTTGGATCTATAAAGAAATAGACATGGATGTTTCAAATCTATGAAATAGTCGACATATCGGAAAGAGTTTACGACAATGTTCAAGGAATTGACTATGATAAGATTTGATCTTTCATAGCGATGTTTAGTCTGGACGGATTAATGTAGCAACCACTACATATATATTTGGTATATGGTAGTTGAACAAACAAAACAAGTTCTTCTAATAGAATAGTTACCTAGGACGTGTACATGACACGATCCAAAGGGTTTTGTTGATTCAAAGGATGCTAAAAGAGTATGCAAAACTTCAATGGTTGAAGTAAGCATAGCGGAGTTGGAATCTTCACCATGATGAAACTGTTAAAAGAGTTTAAATTCATCGGAGATGATGAAGATGCTTGCATTTGCAAGAAATTAAGTGGGAGCGCTGAGACATATTTCTAATACATTATGTAGAGGACATATTGTTGATTGGAAATAATGTATCTTGTATTGACACATGTTAAGAATTTCATTTCGATGAAAGACTTAGGCATAACCCAAGAATTAGGCATCAATGTCTATATGAATAGATTGAGGCGCTAATATGGTTTTGCCAAATGTACATAGATAAGATGTTGAATGAGTTCAATATGGAAACGACAAGAAAGGTTCTTGACGCACGGAAAGGACTGAATCAAGATTCGAGTATGTTGACACGAGATTCAAGTGTTTTGACACTTGGTGAAATTACAAGAATATTTTGATCAATCATTCTTTGAGATGTACACATCCAGATATGTCCTATGCTCTAAATGTTATGAGCATATACCAGAATGATTCATAAGATGATCATTGGACAATAGTAAAGATATTCTTATGAGCTTTGGAAGAACTAAGAATATATTATTTATATAGTGGTGACAAATGGTTCATTGTAAATTGTTACATTAATACTAGTTTTGTCACAAGTTAAGTTTATCTCAATTTAGACTATGGGTAGCACAATGTAATAGAAAGGATGTTCCATGATGGATTTGGATGAGTTCCAAAGTTGAAACATTGTGACGGATACTACAACAAAAGGCTAAGTATATAAACTGCTATAGTAGTAGCAAAGGAGGGCATTTGTGTTAAGTAGTTTGTTATCAAACTAGGTGTGGTTCATAGCGGGATAATACTATGAAGATACATTGTATGACAATTGTATCAACATGATTTAATCCCGAGGAACTAAAGGTCTCACCAAAGGACCAAATTTATACAATGCCATCTCATTGGAGAATGAGTAATGCATAGAGACGCAAGGACATGCAAATACACACGGACCTGGAAGTGTTAGATCCGAAGATTATGTTTACCACTAGCAATGGTGTCTATACAACACCAGAAAGCCATAGGTGTTGAATGCACAAGTTTTTTTAACTAGATTATTGACTCTAGTGCAAGTGGGAGACTGTTGGAGATATGCCCAAGAGGCAATAATAAAGTGGTTATTATTATATCTTTATGTTTATGATAAATGTTTACATCCCATGCTATAATTGTATTATTAGGAAACACTAATACATGTGTGTTTTGTAAACATAAAAGAGTCCCTAGTAAGCCTCTTGTTAAACTAGCTTGTTGATTAATGGATGATCATGGTTTCCTGATCATGGATATTGGATGTCGTTAATAACAAGGTTATATCATTAGGAGAATGATGTGATGGACACACACCCATAGTAAGCGTAGCATAAGATCAAGTCATTAAGTTCGTATTGCTGTAAGCTTTCAAATACATAGTAACCTAATCCTTCGACCATGAGGTTATGTTAATCACCATCACCGGATGGGTACTTTGATGACATCAAACACCGCTTCGTAACTGGGTGGTCATAAAGGTGTCATTGGGTATTCTGAAAGTATGTGTTGAAGCGCATGGACCAAGATTGGGATTTGTCCATCCATATGACGGATAGATATGCTCTGGGCCCTCTCGGTGGAATGTCATCTAATTAGCTTGCAAGCATGTGACTGGGTCACAAGGGATGACATATCACGGAACGAGTAAAGAGTACTTATCAGTAACGAGGTAGAACTAGGTATGGAGATGCTGACGATCAAACCTCGGATAAGTATAGTATCACGAGACAAAGGGAATTGGTTTCATATGTAAATGGTTCAATCGATCGCGAAGTCATCGTTGAGTATGTGGGAGCCATTATGGATCTCCAGGTCCCGCTGATGGTTATTGATAGGAGATGTGTCTCTATCATGTCTACATATTCACGAACCGTAGGGTGACACACTTAAGGTTCGAAGTTGTTTTAAGTAGATATGGAATATGCGTTGGAGACCGAATGTTGTTCGGAGTCTCGGAATGGATCCGGGACATCACGAGGAGATCCGGAATGGTCCGGAGAATAAGATTCATATATTGGGGATCATTTTCTAAGTTAGGAAATGTTCTGGAGTGTTTGTATGGAGATTCTAGAAGGTTTCGGAATGTTCCGGAAGGTTCTAGAAGATATCTTGGAGTTTGCTTGAAAATCAAGATAGGGATCAAGGAGTCCTGGTGGGTCAAGACACGGATTCGTGGGGGAGGAGGACTCCTCCCCCCTCCCCAAATTCGTTGGCCATAGAGGAGGGGAGTCCTACAAGGACTCCCCCTCCCCAGGCGCGCCTCCTCCCCTTAAATAGAAGGGCAGGGGCGCCCCCTCCACCCAAGCTCTCATAACGTCCAATCTCTGCCGCCTCTCTCCTCCACCATATTCTGCACAGGCATAGGCGAAGCCCTGCAGAATTCTCTACTCCACCACCACCACCACGCCGTCGTGCTGCTGGGATTCCGTGGAGAAGATCTACTACCTCCGCTGCTCGCTGGAACGGGGAGAGGAAGGTCTGCTTCGACTCCGCACGTGTGACCGACTGCGGAAGCGCTGCCGAATCGTGGCGCCGGAAGGATCGTCTACTTGACCAAGGGCGGAAGCGCTGCTGGAACGCGACGCCGGAAGGATCGTCTACTTGACCGAGGGCGGAAGCGCTGCTGGATCGCGACGCCGGAAGGATCGTCCACACGATCTTGAGATCGGCAAGTGATCGACTACATCAACCACGAGATCTAATCTCGTTAACGCTTTCGGATCTACGAGGGTTAGTTCCTATCTATCTCGTTGCTCATGTCTCATAGATTAGATCTTGGCTTTTATCTAGATTAGATCTGGATTTTGTTCGTTCTTGCGGTAGAAAATTTTTGTTTTCCATGCTACGAACCCATCACTTATCAAGATAAACGTGGTCGACTACATACTCGATGAGATGGATTTGGAGTAGCTCTATTACTATGAGACCCCAGAGCAGCGGGAAGACCACTATTACTGTTGGTAGATGGCCTCCTTCATTTCAGTTATGATGCATTTTGGAATGGTGGACGAGTTGTGGCCTATCGTGGGTAATGCCGACCCTCGTACGGTAATGCTATAGCTTAGGACACATTTCGTGGAACAAGCACACATATGGGAGCATGAGCTAATGGGAGACTTCCTCTCCATCAAGATGGAAGAGAAATCATCGCTTGACGACCACTTGGAGCGCATGCATAATGCATACACGAGGCCTGCATACTTCCTAGATAGCTGGATGACGGGATCTTTTGCAAATGGCATTGTGCTGCGGTCGCTGCACCAATGCCGTGACCCAGCATACAACTGCATGTTGTAGTATACTATAGTCATGGACATAACACTAATAGAACACCATTCCGCAAATATTACATCCTCAGAGTGGTACAATAGAAACAAAGCGGGTCCACAAGCATACATTAATATTATTACAATCAGAAATTACATGACGACTCTGAGATTCTCCTAGGTCCATAGAGGAATCTCGATGACTCAAAGCTATACTATAATGACTTGAGAAGAAGATAAAGAAGCAAACTACACCTTAAGATTTATACGAGATTAGTAGATAGAGGATAGAGATCTAAACTACTAGGCTTAACTAACTATATCTGATACATCTATGCTTCAGGCTATTTGGCCTCCATTCCATAGTCATTTTCGTAGTTGTTTCCCTCGATGCTTCCGGATAACTCTAGCTCCTCATGACGAAATTCCATTTGGTCTTCAGCTGAATATAGTGTTTCATCTTCTTTGTCATTAATGTCTTCAGAATCTAGCAGGGTTTAAGAAGGCACGGTTGAGTACGAGCATACTCAGCAAGTTCACTACAAAGGAGTGTTTGATGCACTATCTACAACCACGGACCATAGGTCGTAGGCTATGCAAGTTTTCATAAACATTTCTTCCAAGGTTGCTTTTATTCTGAAAATCTATGTCCGTCAGCCTTCACAGGTTTACCAGAACTTTCGTGGAGTTCCTTTCCTACAGCGTTCGCAGCTCCTTCTCGGAACAGGGAGTAACATGTCACAGTTCTTACACTCTGCAGAGGTGCGCTACTTTACCCATAAGAGATCAAATCCTTGTTTCACAACCGGACGATCTTTCCCGTCCACACTTCCTTTGGTGTGGGGCCCAATTAGATGATCTAAGCCAGTACTGCCCTTCTCCGCGACCCCATATACTCACCCTTTTGCTAGCTCAGGACAACGGCTACGCCGGTTTACACTCCTGAAGAGAGCAAAAGTCGACAACTAATACAGGGAATAGACAGTTCCCACCCTTGCACGTGCCTAGATGTAGGATCATGGCTCTAATAAAAGTTGTCCGTCAGCATACAAAAGGGAGAAGATCCAGCTGACTTCCCTAGAGCCATTATAGATCTTATGGTTAACGCGTGATATATGGCGCTAGAATCACTAGTGACATTGGTTGTTAAGTCCTAGATAATATATTCCTAGACAATGGTATTCTAATTGCCAGGCTTAACAAATTAATTGATCACCCTGGATCAGTAACCAATAGTTCACATTTATTATCAAAAATAGCATTTTCTGATCTTTTTGAAATTCAGGTGATGACAACAACTGTTTGCAAATATTTGATAGAAAATAACCAAAGGACATGAGCAAGTGTGAACTCGCCTTGGTACGGCGAAGAATTGTAGTCGAATGTCTCGACTTGACCCTGGACCTCGGGTTCTACAAAATGCCATCATTGCCCGATAAGAACAATGTTTGAAGAAGCAATATGCTGATATGCATAAGTAATGAGATGCATGTGTTTAAAATACCCAAAGTATTCTTAACATTACAAGTGAGTTGGAATTAGATGATTCATTTACGATTTGATTTATCTTCAAGTTTACTTCACAAAAGAGTAAAATTGCAGGGATGTTAAGATTAACTTATAAGACATAAAAGGTGAAGTAAAATCATAATACAAGTTTTGGGTTGAGTGATATCTTTTAATTATTACAAGGACCATGTTTAAAGTTTTTGTGGCTAAAAAGAAATAACAATGTGTTTCTCTTGAAGTGGTAGAAATAGTAATAGTTGATGAAAATTATTATTTATGTTAGGTGGATCAACTCCGAAGATTGATAGGGCTAAAGTTAAGGTTGTTGATAAGATTCAAATGATCTTGAGTTATTATATTCTTAGTTTATCGTATATAGGACCAAAGTTAACTATAATAATGGTTTAAGTCATATTGTTTTAAGAGTATGAGATCATTCACTTCTAAATGATGAGTTTAAATGCGATTAGTTAGTATGAACTTGATTTGACTTATTAAAGAAAGAAAATTTAGATGGTCTCATTAATTGTTAGGGTTTTGGAAGTAGTATTTGAACATACAAGACTTAAAGTTTTACATAGAATTGTGATTATTTCTTACTTAAGAAATATTTCTAAGGAATTTACAAAATAGGTATTTTACATAATAGATAAGGATTTATTACCTTAAAATCCTAAAAACCCTTGGAGTAATATATTTTGTATTTTTATAGTAAAATATCATTATTTAAGTTCTTAAAAATGGTTTTTATTTGTTTTTAAGAAGTGCCCTTATTTTTATGAAAATCCACAAAGGATTAAATGTTCTTAGATATTAGTTTTAAGTTTTATTTGTAAAAATCTAACTATTATTTTTATAAAATAGTGAATTTATTTTTGTATGCAAAAAATGATTTTGATTCATTTTTTTAGTATTTCTTCTTATTTTATTAACTTTCAATTAGAGTTTTAGTGTTCTTAATATGTATTTGTATTTTATTTAAATTAAACAAGTAAGGTTATATGTTTTTAGGTACATATTATTTCTGTGGTATTTTATATATATTTTTAGGATATATCTTTATATATATTTTTAGGGTTAAAAGTGTTCACAAGGGATTGTGGTAATTTAATTTTATTCTTAATAATCTCTTTTTTAATTTCCCTTTTTAACTAGGCCTGGCCTGTGAGCCAGCCCAGTCCACAATACCACCCTCGGCCCGTTAAGGCCCAATTGGGTTGGGCTACCCGAGCCCACCCCACACTCTCCCCTCACTTGGTCGTATTCGCATCCCTCACTCTGCTCTCGACCTCACTTGGGCGACGCCATGGTTCCTCCTCCCTCACCCCTGATTCTGGTGAACTCCGGCCACCCTGGCCGGTGCTATTGGTCCCAATTGATGTGCCTCATCGAGCTCTTTTTGTCTATCCAATTCGATTGGACTACCTCGCCACTACGCGCTCACCACCAACTCCAAATCCTAACCCTACCTTTTACACCGGTGAGACGACGAGGTCCAACCGCAACCCTAGTGGTTTGGCGTGGCGTTTGGATGTTGGCGTCATGCTGGTGGTACGGCTCAGTGCAGTGCAGCACGGTGGCGCTCGTCGTGCCACGGTCGCTGTGATGGCCGCGATGAGAACGGGAAGTCGTCCTAATGTGCATGCCGCCGTGGTCACGCGGGCCCTGCATCGTCATGTTGCAGTGGTTGTGCCATGAGCGTCAGGTGTATAGCTACTTCTATCTCTCCTCTTCTCACTCCTTTCTATACTCTCCATCAAGTCCTCTCTCTGACTCGCTACATTCATTTGGTTTATGTAAATTCACTTGTCTTCAAAAGCTTACTACTGATTCACTACACCACCAAACCTTTCTTGTTGCTTGTCCCTACTCTGGATGCTAGGGAAACCTGATGTGAATTGGCCTGATCATTGATGCTCTATACTAATCTATGTGGCACACCATTAAGACTATATATGATTTTGTTGGTTGTTATTATGAATACCAATAGATTCAGATAGTGGGTTTGAAATCAAACACAACCTGACTGGCTTTTGGACTGGAGTGGATGATTTTTAAGTTGTGCTTCATGGAATCCTGTATGTAGTGCTGCCTGCTAATTACTATAATCTGTATGAAAGTGTGTCTAAGGTACTTCACTTTGCAGGATATGGTGTGCTAAGTGATTTGGATAAATCATCCGTTTCTTTCTTTTTGGATGATCAAGTGTAAAGCTTTTAGGAAAATTAGCACTGGTTAGTCGTACCAATACCGAGGCTTTGTTTTTTACAAGTGATTTCGTCTTCCTTGGTCATACTAAAGTGATGATTCTATGATCAGTTATGATACACACCTTCTCTTGGCAGCTTACTCAAAATAAATATATGATTCCTATTCTACTATTTTAGGAAAATGATTCACACTCCTCTTGGACATGTTGGTGGCTACGGTTATGAGCTAGTGACTTTTGTGGTCTTTAGTACCCACTGTTATGGGGTTTACCCTAGAAGTATGACTTCCATTACAGTAAAGTTTGCTGTTGTTTATTAGCTAACCATGCTAAACTCATGTATCCATGCTCTTTGGTGAAATTACCTATAGTTCTGTGATGATATTTATCCCTCCTTGGAAATTTCTATACTACGTAAAATGATTCTTAGCAATTCATAGCTATGAAGATGATTTATCTTCTACTTATAATATGTTGGCTTGATTTTGTTACTGGTTAATTAACCAAGTAACATCTAGAGATGGAATTCTCTTAATAAAAACTACTCCTTGTGAGCTAGGTCAATGTGCAGCCTCCATAAGGATGGTACACAAGATCTATGACTTGCAGGATTTGTGTTCTTTAATGTGGATATAGACGACTTCAAATATCATATTTGAATTCAAGTACTGTAGGCTGATATCTTGGACATCTGGATGTGGTGATTTAAGAATTTGTGAAAGGTTGGTGCTCCTGTCTTTATGGAAAAATAACAAATATGTGTTTTTGATTCCTAGAATTCCTTCTAGGAAAATGATAGAAACTATCTGGTTTGAATGATCTGGATGATTGGCTAGTATGAAATAATAACCCTAGTGGCTTCTGTAGCTGATCTTGCTGCTATGGTATCTCTTTAGAGGATGCACAGTGGTATAGATCAACTACATGATCTGCTACAGGTTTACTTGACCAAGATTTAATTTAACCCTTGCCAATGATGCAAAAGGCTGAGGCCAGCTTCTTAGAGAAATAAGAATAGATACTCACATGTATTTCCATATCCTGGGATGATCTTGTACTCCATTTGAGTACAGATCTGAGGATACAACCACTATTCCATCTATCATGCCTATAACTGTTAAGAATGGATACTATGCATGATTTCTGGATACCAACCTGCTATTGTAGAGTGGACAATGAAGTTGGTGATGTTGGATTTATTAAACAGGCTTGATATGTTGTTCTTGCTCTAGCTGCCTTGTTCCAGACTTGGCCTTGCTGCTTGCTAGTTGGCTCCTCTTTAGATGATAATGATTGATACTACTTCTGCTATTCTTTTATACTGTGATTGTGGAGATAGTGGGATGGTTGTAGGATGCATTGAACTGGTGAGAACCATGGTGTTTCTTGAGAGAGAACTGCTACTGGTTCTGTGAAGGGAAAAACAGAGATGTACTGTGCTTGTGTGGTTTTATCTTGTGTGTGCCTTCTTCCCTGGTCGACAGCACAACAACTACATGTTGTGAGTACGCTGCTTGCAAGTGGGACCCTTCCCTTGTGGATCAGATCAAGTAAACGGAAAGATATTTTCCTGATTTTGAATGCCCTTATTTACTTGCCAAGGTGAAACTTGCCTCACTTACTGCTTTGGTGAAATTTGCCCCATTTCTGTCAATGATGTTGTGCTGAGACAAGTCATACACTAATAACAATAGATACTGTTTTTGGTGAAACTTGCCCCTTTAAGATTTAGCTCAGTGATGAAATAATTACAGTGCATTACACTTTTCATTCTGAGAGAAAAACTAATTAACACTAACTCTATTTCCTTTATATCCTATTTATTTACTTTATGCTTTACTGGAACAAGATCAGAAAATGATAAGAAGATGAAGATTAGTTTTAGGATTTTCCTTTTATCCAATTTTGTAATTTCCTTTTCTGGACATTGTAACACATTAGTTTATCTTATTATTATTATAACTATTTCTTATTATTCATTTTTTTTAAAGAATAATGTAATATATATATTTTCTGTTAATAAAGAATTCTTCTATTTGTTTCATTATTGCAATTCATTTTCCATTTTATTTATTCACTTATTTGTTTCATTGTAATTTTCCTTTATTTTTTTTCTTGTAACAGAACAATGTAATGTTAGACTTCAATATTATTTATACTTTTATTCATAATACTTGTATTTGTATTATTGTGAATAATTATTTATAATTCAAATTTCTCCCCTCATAATTCACTTAATCAATAGAGATCATGTCAAAATTCGTCCCACTCACCTCGGATGGCACTAAACCTAACTTCATCGGAGTGAGAGAATTCTGATCACTCTAGTCTTTTAATTTGGTCAAAAATTTACCCGAATTTTCTGATGCATGCATGCAGATGCATAAAATCCGAAATCTACCCTTCGTTTAGTCCTAAATGTTGGGATGTTACATGCTTCCCCCTTAAATTAAACTTCGTCCTGAAGTTTGTAATTTCTGATCCTGAAGAGTGTCGGATAGATTCATCTGGAGTTTCCTTCCTTCCTATGAGATTCCTTTCTTCTAGTGTGATGTTTTAAATGAACTCCATACTCCTTGAGTTCACTATACCTGTTGATTCAACTATGGATAATACCTAATACTAGGTTTAGACTCAACCCTTATGCTCCATGAGATGGCTTTTCCCCTTGGATAATATTACTAAAGAAGGGCTACTAATACTAAACATACCTATTATTGATTGCTCGGAGTAATTCACTTGTTCCATCGTGTGATGATGTGATCTTTCGAATGACCTTCATTGCTTTCTATTGTTGTTTCTTCCAGAGTTTCTACCACTAAATATTGGTTCTCCATGATCGAGTACTTGCTTGTGAGGGCAAAGATGTCTCATGTGCCCATCTTGTCCACAAGTATAACAAACGACCTTGGACCTTTTACAATCCCTCTTGATATGTCTTGGAATTCCACAATTTCCACATATAGTTCTTTTCTTCCGTCTTTGAACACCCTGATTTGAACCATTTCCCATAGATAAAATCCTAGGTTTGAAATCAAGGTTAAGCCTTGGCTCATTTGTCTGAAACTTCCTTGGTTCAATCTTAGCTCTTTTCTTGGCTATTTTCTTCTTCTCTTGTAGTACCATCTTGTAATCATCCTCGAAGGTAATTGCTGCATCAACCAACTCTTGAAAACGTCGTGTTGCAGCCACCCGTAACTTCATCTTCATGTAAGGGTTTAGTCCCCTCAAGAACCTTTTCTTGCGCTTCTCCTCCGTGTTTACCTCCTCAACGGCATAACGAGATAACTGACTAAACTCCCTAATATATTTCATCGCCGTTGCATTGTTTTGTTTTAAGTCCTCAAATTCTCTTCTCTTAAACTCCATAATACGCTCTGGAACATGGTACTCACGAAACTTCTGCTTGAACTCTTCCAGGTGAGTACATCTTCTAGTGAGTGTATAACTAATTGGTTCTCCCACCAATTTGCGGTTGGTCCTGACAGAAGAAATGTCGCATAACGCAACTTCTCCTCAACATTGTATCCAACTGTTTTCAGCTTCCTCTCTGTATCCATCAACCAATCCTCCGCATCCATAGGTTCTGATGTCGATGCAAAAGGAATTGGATTGGCAGTTCGGAAATCAGAAAGGCTTACTCTTGTATCTTTGTTTTCTTTTCCGGATCCAACTCGTTTAAGTACCTCCTGCATGAACTTATTCTGGTACTCTTGCAGTATTTGCATGTATTGCATGAAATTTTCCTCTGTTAATGGACAAGTTGATGGTGATCCAGTCATGGTTACATCCTTATTGCCTTCCTTCTGCTTAGCTTCTTGCTCCAAACGCTATCCTTCGGACCCAGCTTCTATTCCCGTATCCATACCCCTCTAGTCCTGCTACATAAAGTGAATACTCATACTTACATCATGCATATCTTTTCTGAGCTCAACTCTATGAAAAGTGCTAGTCACACAAGGAAATCAAGAACCAAATCCAAATAACAACCAAACGTATACCATGTATTATTCATGGATTTTATAAGCTATTCCAAACAATCCTCACCACTATAGCTTGAATCTCACCAAGTACAATACCTGTATATTACAAGGCCTTACTTTCTCATATGAGCATACTCTCTTACTAAGACCTTCCTCTTAATTACTACAATGCACATTATCGAATATGTACATTATTCAAGTTCTCTACTACTACGGATTGTTTCTTCTTACTTCCTCCCCCTTCGTAGTACTTCTTAGAATTCCATCATGATGACGTGAAGTCCGACGACTGTCTTCTAGAGCATATAAACATCTAGAGGGTGCGTAATCTTGATTAGAAGTACCTAGACTGAGGTCAGTCACTGAGAAATGACAAGAAAATGTGTGATCTCCCGTGGAATTCTACCGTCCACCTTCAAACACACTTTAGAAGTAAGATGTGTTCTCCGCTTTTTCCTGGATCCCATAATAATTCATAGTGGTGTAACAACTGCCAATGCACTCTTTCGGATAAATAGGATTGGTACTACCCCCCATATGGACCATAGGGTTCCATGGTATTGTAACTGATTTCTACTTCCATAAGAGAATCATAGGATACTGGATCCTCCTTGCTTCTAGTGTAGAACTCTACTCCATATTTGGCTCCTATATCTTCAGATTTCTAAGGTTCGTGCTAATAATAAGCATGAGTCCCGCATTGTGGATCATTAAACTCTGAATCCTCAAATGTAATCTTTGGAAAGGCTGGTTTAGGATGTCTAACTTCTTCAGCTAAGTCCCTTTTGCATCCAATTACCCTTACAGGATGAGTGTGTTGGGTCCGCAGCATAGAAAACAAAAAAATTCCTACGGTGTGAACTACACGCCAAGATCTATCTACTAGGTACAAAGCAACGGGTGGACATACATCCAACGAGAACTTACCCTCGAAGACAACGAGTTTTGTTAACGAGTAGGAACTCGTGGTTGATGTAGTTGTACACTTGCCGATCTCAAGATCGTGAGGAAGTCCGAGCGCCGCAACTCAGCAGCGCATCCGCACTCGCACACATGTTCAAGCCACCGGACAACCTCCACCTCCTCGCTCCAGCAATCCAGCAGAAGCAGCAACTCCTTCTAGATGAAATGCCACCGGGAACATGTATCTCGCTAATTCGAGACCATGGGGGAATAATTCTAGAGGGGGAGAGAGATCCTTCACAAGGAGGTGTGAGGATGAAGGAGGGAATGGGTGGCCTTTTATAGGAGGAGGGGGGTACCCCCTCTCTCCATGGCCGGCGCATGGGGGGTGACCCCTCACCTCCCCCATTCATGTGGTGGTAACCCCTCCACATTAAAATGCCTCTTCACATTCCCTTTTAAAGTCTCCACTTTAAATGCATTAAAATTCTCCAAGTTTAATGCTCTCTCATTTAATAAAACTCTTTTATTAAATTTATTCAGAATTTTGTTAATTACTTTAATTAACAAACATTCACATATAGCCCCTTGCAATATTTCAATATCACATGCAGAACCACTTTCTGCAATTTCACCCGAAACAATTTTCGGTTTCTATTGAAACAATTCCTGTGCTTTGCAATTCTTTCAACAATGACCTGGAGATCCGTACTGACTCCTACACATTCAACGATGACTTCTATGATCGTGAGAACCTTTAACGCTTGTAACTAAATCCCTTTGTCTTGCGATATATTACATGTCCGAGATTCGATCATCGGTATCTCCATACCTAGTTTGATCTCGTTACCGACATGCACTCTTTTCTCCTTCCCATGATATAACATTCTAGTGATCACATCAATTGCTTGCAAGCTATCTCAATGTGATATCACCGAGAGGGCCTAGAGTATATCTATCCGTCATCGGGATTGACAAATTCCACTCTTGATCCATGAGCCTCAACATAACACCTTCGTAGTACTGAACCCATCTTTATAGTCACCCTGTTACGGTGTGACGTTTGATGTTATCAAGATACTCTTCAGGTGTTAGCAATTAACATGATCTCATGGTCTAAGGATAAAGATTACTTCGTATGATGTTATAGCAATATAAACATAATGACTTGATCGTAATGCTATACTTCGGATGAATGTTCATCGCATCATTCCACCAATGGTGTGATCTTGTTATTAACAACATCCAATGTCCATGATCAGGAAACCTTGATCATCTTGTTAATCAACAAGCTAGTCTATAAGAAAGGCATAACTAGGAACCCTTTTTGTTTATTAAACACACATGTATTGATGTTTCCGATCAATACAATTCTAGCATGCAAAATAAACATCTATCATATATAAGGAATAGATAATAACAACTTTATTATTGCCTCTCAGGGCATATTTCCTTCAGTCTCCCACTTGCACTAGAGACAATAATCTAGTTCACATAGTGATAAATCTAACACCCATGGAGTTCTAGTGTTGATCATGTTTTGCCCTAGGGAGATCTTTAGTCAATGGATCTACTACATTTAGGTCCGTGTGTACTTTACAAATCTTTATATCTCCATTCTTGACATGCTCGCGGATGGAGTGAAACCGGCGCTTAATATGCTTGGAATTCTTGTGAGACCTTGGTTCCTTTGCGTTGGCTATGGCTCCATTGTTGTCACAATAGATCACCATTGGGTCCAATGTACTAGGAACCACACCTAGTTCCGTAATGAACTCTTTCATCCAAACCGCTTCCTACGCCGCTTCTGAAGCAGCAACATATTCCGCCTCCGTCATTGATCCAGCCACCATAGGTTGTTTGGAACTCCTCCAACTAACTGCTGCTCCGTTCAAGAGAAATACGTATCCGGATTGAGACTTAGAGTCATCCGGATCGGTGTCAAAGCTAGCATCGACATAACACTTAGCGACTAGCTCTTCTTCACCTCCGTATATAAGAAACATATCCCTAGTTCTTCTCAAGTACTTGAGGATGCTCTTTACCGCTATCCAGTGTTCCGAACCTGGATCCGATTGGTACATACTAGTCAAACTAATAGCATGTGCCACATCCGGTCTTGTACATAGCATGGCATACATAATAGAGCCTATGGCTGAGGCATAGGGGATCTTATCCATCATCTCTCTTTCTTTCGCCATAGCCGGACTTTGAGTCTTACTCAATGTCTTGCCTTGCAACATAGGTAAGAACCCCTCCTTACTTTCGTCCATATTAAACTTCTTTAATACCTTATCAAGGTATGTACTCTGCGATAGCCCAATTAGGCGCCTTGATCTATCTCTATTGATTTTAATGCCTAATATATAAGACGCCTCACCAAGGTCTTTCATCGAAAATTTGCTGTTTAGATAACTTTTAACACTGTTTAAAAGATCTATATCATTTCCAATCAATAATATGTCATCCACATATAATATCAGAAATGCCACATTGCTCCCACTCACTTTCTTGTAAATACAAGCCTCTCCATAAGTTTGGACAAATCCAAACTCTTTCATCACCTCATCAAAGCGGAGATTCCAACTCCGGGATGCTTGCTTCAGTCCATAGATGGATCACTGAAGTTTGCATACCTTATTAGCATCCTTAGGATCAACAAAACCCTTAGGTTGTATCATATACAACACTTATTCAATATTACCATTGAGGAACGCACTTTTGACATCC
This sequence comes from Avena eriantha, assembly GCA_910589775.1. Classification (NCBI taxonomy): domain Eukaryota; kingdom Viridiplantae; phylum Streptophyta; class Magnoliopsida; order Poales; family Poaceae; genus Avena; species Avena eriantha. The sequence continues at coordinate 211,911,868 of OU342746.1, read as the reverse complement.
ATCTGCCACATTTCATAATCGAAATATGCAGCAATTGCTAACATAATCCTAACCGACTTAAGCATCTCTACGGGAGAGAATGTATCATCGTAGTCAACTCCTTGAATTTGTTGAAACCCCTTTGCGACAAGTCGAGCCTTATAGATGGTCACATTACCATCAGCATCAGTTTTTCTTTTGAAAATCCATTTATTCTCAACGGCCTTTCGATCGTGAGGTAAGTCCACCAAGGTCCAAACTTGGTTCTCGTACATGGATTCCATCTCAGATTTCATGGCTTCTAGCCATTTGTTGGAATCCGGGCTCATCATCGCTTCTTCATACGTCGCAGGGTCATCCATTTCATCAACCATGAAATTCACAACAGGATTGCCGTACAGTTCAGGAGCTGGACGTGTCCTGCTTGACCTGCGAGGTTCGGTAGTTTCCTCTTTCGGAGTTTCATGATCAATATCATTATCTCTCTCTTCATTAGGTGAAGTCAACTCCGAAACAACTTCCGGTGCTGCGTCACTCGCCATTTCATGAAGAGAAGGTTCAATAACCTCTTCGAGTTCTACCTTCCGACTACTCACACCTTTCGCGAGAAACTCCTTCTCAAGAATGGATCCATTCTTGGCAACAAAAACCTTGCCCTCGGATCTGTGATAGAAGGTATACCCAATCGTTTCCTTAGGGTATCCTATGAACACTCATTTTTCCGCTTTGGGTTCGAGTTTATCCGGTTGAAGTTTCTTCACATAAACATCGCATCCCCAAACTTTAAGAAATGACAACTTAGGTTTGTTTCCAAACCATAATTCATATGGTGTCGTTTCAACGGATTTAGATGGTGCCCGATTTAAAGTGAATGCAGCTGTTTCCAGTGCATAACCCCAAAATGACAATGGCAAGTCAGTCAGAGACATCATAGATCGAACCATATCCAATAAGGTACGATTACGATGTTCCGACACACCATTACGTTGTGGTGTTCCGGCAGGCGTGAGTTGTGAAACTATTCCACACTTTTTCCTGTGTGTGCTAAACTCGTAACTTAGATACTCTCCTCCACGGTCAGACCGTAGAAATTTGATATTTGTATTACAATGATTTTCCACTTCATTCTGAAAGTCCTTGAACTTTTCAAAAGTTTCAGACTTGTGTTTTATCAAATAGATATACCCGTATCTACTCAAATCATCCATGAAAGTAACAAAATAACGATATCCACCTCGCGCCGACACACTCATTGGTCCACACACATCAGTATGTATGATTTCCAATAGATCCGTCGCCCGTTCCATTGAACCAGAAAACGACGTTCTAGTCATCTTGCCCATAAGGCATGGCTCACATGTATCAAATGATTCAAAATCAAGTGATTCCAAAAGTCCATCCGAATGGAGTTTCTTCATGCGTTTAACGCCAATATGACCTAGACGGCAATGCCACATATATGCAGATATATCATCATCAAGTTTAATCTTTTTAGCATTAACATTATGAATGTGCGTAATATTACTATCGAGATCCATCAGAAATAAACCATTCAACATAGGTGCATGACCATAAAAGATATTATCCATATAAATCGAACAACCATTGTTTTCAGATTTAAACGAATAAGCACTTTGCATCAAACGTGATCTGGATACAATGTTCATGCTAAGTGCAGGCACCAAATAACAATTATTTAGGTTTATGACTAATCTCGATGGCATATGGAGAGGCAGCGTTCCGACGGCGATCACATCAACTCTTGATCCATTGCCGACCCGCATTGTGACCTCATCCCTTGCTAGTTGTCGCTTGTTCCGCAGCCCCTGAATCGAGTTACATATATTAGCAATTGATCCCGTATCAAATACCCAGGTGCTATTGCGAGTACTAGTCAAGTACACATCAATAACATGTATATCACATATACCTTTGTTTGCCTTGCTGGACTTCTTGTCCGCCAAATACTTGGGGCAGTTGCGCTTCCAATGGCCAGTCCCCTTGCAATAGTAGCACTCGGTATCGGACTTAGGGCCAGCTCGGGGTTTCTTTTCAGGCACGGCAACAGATTTGCCACCCTTCTTTCCCTTGTGCTTGCCTTTCTTGTCCTTCTTGAAACCGGTGGTCCTATTGATCATCAACACTTGATGTTCTTTCCTAATCTCCACTTCTGTAGTCTTAAGCATTGACAGAAGCTTGGGAAGAGTCTTCTTCATGCCCTGCATATTATAGTTCATCATGAAGCTCTTGTAGCTAGGTGGCAGAGATTGGAGAACACGATGCATGCCTAAGTCATTGGGAATCATTATTCCCAAGGACACAAGCTTATCGGCGTACCTAGACATTTTGAGTACGTGCTCACTAACGGAGCTGTTTTCCTCCATTTTGCAGCTGAAGAACTTTTTAGAAGCATTATAACTCTCTACGACAGCATGGGTATCGAAAATCATTTTCAATTCTTCCATGGTATAAAAGGCGTTGCCATTTTCGAAACGCTTTCGAAGTTCTGGCTCTAGCCCATACAATATGCTGCAATGAACTAAGTTGTGGTCCTCCTGACGAGTCACATAGACATTCTTTTCCTCGTCAGGGGCATCAGGAGCTGGTGGGGGGCCTAGCGGCGCATCTAGCACATATTGCTTTTGTGCAGCAGTGAGGAGAATCCTCAAATTCATAGCCCAGTTGGTGAAGTTGCTACCATTCGCAGCAAGTTTCTCTTTCTCCATGAACACATTGAAATTAAAAGCAGGTGGTGCCATCTACAATAGAATTTGTAAAGTTTATTTAGACTAAGTTTATGATAGATTGAGTTCAACTAATCCAAATTACTAATAAACTCCCACTCAAAAACGACATCCCTCGTGCCTTTTTGGTGATTACATGAACCAAATCCACTACACCAAGTCCGATCATCACGTGAGTCGGTGTAGCTTCAAAGGCGAGCATCTATATGGGCATCATATCAACCATATGACTCATGCTTAACCTTTCGATCCGTGTTCCGAGGCCATGTCTGTACATGCTAGGCTCGCCAAGTAAGAACCTTTGTACTCGCGTGTGTAAAACTGTCTTACACCCGTTGTATGAAAGCGTAGAGTCGAGTACACCCGATCATCACGTGATGTCTCGAAACACGATCCATAGAACGGTGCATACTCAAGGAAGAACACATTTTATCTTGATATCTAAATGAGGGATCATCTTACAATGCTACCAAAAGCGCCAAACTAGCAGTATAAGATGCTAACATCCAATGTGTAAAGTGAGATGATATGGTCGATGTATTTGATCTCTATCATTTGCATCGTGGTATGAACTCTATCATTCCTTTGTGTGTAAGGCCAAGGTCTATGTAACTTACACGTAGAATGTGTTGTAAGAGTATCTATCATACATCTACTTACAACAATACCATATCAATACACTAGCCCAGCAACGATCTAAACTAGACGCCTCTAATTTATCAATTGCAAGTTTTACGTGGCTTAGGGCTTTCGGAGATAGAACCGTTCTCACCTACGAACATGAACCACAACGAGGGTAAGTAAGTTATTAGCAACTCGTTGTAAATAAGATATTGACTATAGTAGGAGAGACAGACACCCGCCAGCCACTTATGCAAAACAAGTTGCATGTCAGTCGTGGAACCGGTCTCATGTACGATGACATGTAAGGATGGTCCGGGCCGCTTCATCCTACTATGCCACCAATATCCAAAATACATAGAAGATGAAATAACATGGTCATCATCGCCCACATATAAACATATGTGTACTACCCGTGCAAAGCACCTACGCATAGATCAGGCTCTGATACCACTGTTGGGTCTGCAGCATAGAAAACAAAAAAATTCCTATGGTGTGAACTACACGCCAAGATCTACCTACTAGGTACAAAGCAATGGGTGGACATACATCCAATGAGAATTTACCCTCGAAGACAACGAGTTTCGTTAACAAGTAGGAACTCGTGGTTGATGTAGTCGTACACTTACCGATCTCAAGATCGTGAGGAAGTCCGAGCGCCACAACTCAGCAGCGCATCCGCACTCGCACACACATTCAAGCCACCGGACAAACTCCACCTCCTCGCTCCAGTGATCCAGCGGAAGCAGCAACTCCTTCTAGACGAAATGCCACCGGGAACATGTATCTCGCTAATCCAAGACCATGGGGGAATAATTCTAGAGGGGGAGAGAGATCCTTCACAAGGACGTGTGAGGATGAAGGAGGGAATGGGTGGCCTTTTATAGGAGGAGGGGGGTACCCCCTCTCTCCATGGCTGGCGCATGGGGGGTGACGCCTCACCTCCCCCATTCATGTGGTGGTAACCCCTCCACATTAAAATGCCTCTTCACATTCCCTTTTAAAGTCTCCACTTTAAATGCATTAAAATTCTCCAAGTTTAATGCTCTCTCATTTAATAAAACTCTTTTATTAAATTTATTCAGAATTTTGTTAATTACTTTACTTTAATTAACAAACATTCACATATAGCCCCTTGCAATATTTCAATATCACATGCAGAACCACTTTCTGCAATTTCACCCGAAACAATTTCCGGTTTCTGTTGAAACAATTCCTGCGCTTTGCAATTCTTTCGTCTGAAACATATGTGCTCCAAAATGGTGTCCGATAACTCATAAGTGTGTCACCCTACGGTTCGCGAATAATGCAGACATGATAGAGACCCTTCTCCGATCAATAATCAGCAGCGGGACCTGGAGATCCGTACTGACTCCTACACATTCAACGATGACTTCTATGATCGTGAGAACCTTTAACGCTTGTAACTAAATCCCTTTGTCTTGCGATATATTATATGCCCGAGATTCGATCATCGGTATCTCCATACCTAGTTTGATCTCGTTACCGACATGCACTCTTTTCTCGTTCCCGTGATATAACATTCTAGTGATCACATCACTTGCTTGCAAGCTATCTCAATGTGATATCACCGAGAGGGCCCAGAGTATATCTATCCGTCATCGGGATTGACAAATTCCACTCTTGATCCATGAGCCTCAACATAACACCTTCGTAGTACTGAACCCATCTTTATAGTCACCCTGTTGCGGTGTGACGTTTAATGTTATCAAGATACTCTTCAGGTGTTAGCAATTAACATGATCTCATGGTCTAAGGATAAAGATTACTTCGTATGATGTTATAGCAATATAAACATAATGACTTGATCGTAATGCTATACTTCGGATGAATGTTCATCACATCATTCCACCAATGGTGTGATCTTGTTATTAACAACATCCAATGTCCATGATCAGGAAACCTTGATCATCTTGTTAATCAACAAGCTAGTCTATAAGAAAGGCATAACTAGGAACCCTTTTTGTTTATTAAACACACATGTATTGATGTTTCCGATCAATACAATTCTAGCATGCAAAATAAACATCTATCATATATAAGGAATACATAATAACAACTTTATTACTGCCTCTCAGGACATATTTCATTCAGAGTGAAATCCTTAGGGATAGTATCCACTCCTGGATTAGAACTTGATAGGTTTTTATGATAGGTATTGAGTAGTGACCTATAATGATTCATGTATTCAGTAGCTAAAGTAGATTCAGTCTGCACAAGAATAAAATGATCTAACTCTAACTACGACTTACGGAATCACAACGTATAATGGTGAGCACTATCTTCCAGCTCCTTGATTTTCTGCTTTCAGATCATGGTTATTTCTCCCATTATCGTTATTTGATGCGCCACCTCCATACATCTTGCCTCCCCAGATGGCACTTCTCCACTTTATCCCCAATTTTTTTGGTAGCATAAGCACTACATGGTACTTGGCTAAAACCTGTCCATCATAGTGACTGTAAACCTTGATGAGAAGTCGAGATTCGCAATCCAAAATGTGCAGAAGTTGTCGCAAAAGATGCGTCCATTCGCCTCCATAGTCATCTAAAGTTCGGTTCAGCACTTGAGCATTCTGGCATTTATACCGAGATGCCATACCTTCCTTTGGATAAGTAATTATAACTAGTCCTACTGAGTTATAACTCATTATTATTTCCTAAAATGCATCATAATAAAAAATTATCGCACTAGAAACATGACAATGTAATTCCCAATTGAATCCTCATCATATTTCTAGAGAACTCTTTACCGTTTCTAAAATACTTCCTATAGGTTCTACCCATTTAATTGGTTTCCAACCTAAGGTCAAAGCTTTTGCTCTGGTACCAACTGCGGTGACATAGCATACCACTACATGTTGTAGTATACTATAGTCGTGGACATAACACTACCAGAACACCATACCACAAATATTACATCCTCAGAGTGGTACACCAGAAACAAAGCGGGTCCACAAGCATACATTAATATTATTACAATCAGAAATTACATGACGACTCTGAGATTCTCCTAGGTCCATAGAGGAATCTCGATGACTCAAAGCTATACTATAATGACTTGAGAAGAAGATAAAGAATCAAACTACACCTTAAGATTTATACGAGATTAGTAGATAGAGGATAGAGATCTAAACTAGGCTTAACTAACTATATCTTATACATCTACGCTTCAGGCTCTTCGGCCTCCATTCCATAGTCATTTTCGTAGTTGTTTCCCTCGATGCTTCCGGATAACTCTAGCTCCTCATAACGAAATTCCATTTGGTCTTCAGCTGAATATAGTGTTTCATCTTCTTGGTCGTCAATGTCTTTAGAATCTAGTAGGGTTTAAGAAGGCACGGTTGAGTACGAGCGTACTCAGCAAGTTCACTAAAAAGGAGTGTTTGATGTACTATCTACAACCACAGACCATAGGTCGTAGGCTATGCAAGTTTTCATAAACAATTCTTCAAAGGTTGCTTTTATTCTAAAAATCTATGTCCGTCAGCCTTCACAGGTTTACCAGAACTTTTGTGGAGTTCATTTCCTGCAGCGTTCGCAGCTCCTTCCCGGAACAGGGAGTAACGTGTCACAGTTCTTACACTCTGCAGAGGTGCGCTACTTTACCCATAAGAGATCAAATCCTTGTTGCACAACCGGGTGATCTTTCCTGTCCACACTTCCTTTGGTGTGGGGCCTAGTTAGATGATCCAAGCCAGTACTGCCCTTCTCTGCAACCCCGTATACTCACCCTTTTGCTAGCTCAGGACAACGGCTATGCCGGTTTACACTCCTGAAGAGAGCAAAAGTCGACAACTAATACCGGGGAATTGACGGTTCCCACCCTTGCACGTGCCTAGATGTAGGATCACAGCTCCAATAAAAGTTGTCTGTCAGCATACGAAAGGGAGAAGATCCAGCTGACTTCCCTAGAGCCATTATAGATCTTATGGTTAACGCGTGATATACGGTGCTAGAATCACTGACGACATTGGTTGTTAAGTCCTAGATGATATATTCCTAGACAATAATATTCCAATTGCTAGGCTTAATAGATTAACTGATCACCCTGGATGAGTAACCAATAGTTCACATTATTATCAAAAATAGCTTTTTCTGATCTTTTTGAAATGCAGGTGATGACAACAACAATTTGCAAATATTTCATAGAAAATAACTAAAGGACATGAGCAAGTGTGAACTTGCCTTGGTACAACGAAGAATTGTAGTCGAATGTCTTGACTTGACCCTGGACCTCGGGTTCTACAAAATACCATCATTGCCCGGTATGGACAATGTGTAAAGAAGCAATATGCTGATATGCATAAGTAATGAGATGCATGTGTTTAAAATACCCAAAGTATTCTTAACATTACAAGTGAGATGGAATTAGATGATTCATTTAAGATTTGATTTATCTTCAAGTTTACTTCACAAAAGAGTAAAATTGCAAGGATGTTAAGATTATCTTATAAGACATAAAAGGTTAAGTAAAATCATAATACAAGTTTTGGGTTGAGTGATATCTTGTAATTATTACAAGGACCCTGTTTAAAGTTGTTGTGACTAAAAAGAAATATTATTGCGTTTCTCTTGAAGTGTTAGAAATAGTAATAGTTGATGAAATTATTATTTATGTTAGGTGGATCAACTCCGAAGATTGATAGGGCTAAAGTTAAGGTTGTTGATAAGATTCAAACGATCTTGAGTTATTATATTCTTAGTTATGGTATATTGGACCAAGGTTAACTATAATAATGGTTTAAGTCATATTGTTTTAAGAGTATGGGATCATTCACTTCTAGTGTAAGTGAATGATGAGTTTAAATGCGATTGGTTAGCATGAACTTGATTTGACTTATTAAAGAAAGAAAATTTAGACGGTCTCATTAATTGTTAGGGTTTTGGAAGTAGTATTTGAACATAGAAGACTTAAGGTTTTACATAGAATTGTGTTTATTTCTTACTGAAGAAATGTTTCTAAGGAATTTACAAAATAGGTATCTATATCTTCTTATAAAGTAGACCCCACTAAGAATTATTTAAGTTTGTCTATCTCACCGTGCAGCCTAGCCACGTCATCTTCTATTCTGAGCCGTCCGAATTCGAATCATCTCACCGTGCGCTCAGTTGTGTTCCAGCGTTACAAAGTCCACCCATGTCCAGCTTACCGTAAGGGAAAAAATTAGACCGCAAACGGACAACAAAGCGAAGGTTCATCCAGCTACGTGCTCTGATGGGTCCACTCCACATACGCGCCGAACCTTTGGTTCTTGCACACGACCACACATGCACACCGCACGCACCAGTCTCCTCACATCCTCCTTATAATTTCCTAATAACTGAAGTTTGCATGTTAATGGGACCTCTCTTCTTCTTCACATGGTAGTTTATTAACCATATCTCTCTCTCTCTCTCCATTCTGATCCGATCCACTTATCTGATGGTACCGATGGTGCAGCTGAGAAGTGTGCACTAGGTCTGCAAATTCCTACAGATTGCGTCGACACGAGATTATATAGCAGATGATAGGCAGATGAGTATCTCCCTACCTTCCCATGTTTACATGGTCGTGCCCTCATCCAAATGTACTAATGCAGGCGATTATTTCACAAGGTTTGTAATGGAAGTTTGTTTCTCTGTAGATTGCAAATATCCAGTCATGACAATATCTCCAAGAGTTTCTTCCATTAATTGGAGTTGTTATTGCTCTCTGTTTTTGTAGGAGTGGCATGCAACGTTAGATTTCTAGATCGAGTTATCTGAGTACTATCACACATAAGGCAAACATCTTCTCCAGAGCATTTTTTATTAATTGGAGATGTTTCTTCCTCTTGGATTGGAAAGAGTGGTCTGCCATTATTGGATTTTTGGCGTTTTACAAACTGGGGTACATTCCTGGAACTTAACAACCTTCAATTCGTGATGAAATACATAATTTTTTTAATTAAATTGAGCACGTCGACTACCGTAACATTTTGTATCTTATATTCATGTAGATAATTTTATATTTTGTATGTCATATATTTTTCCATCCAAACAATTGGGTTCTTGAGGATATTCCCGCTGCAAAGCGCGGGTACCCTTCTAGTTTTACATAATAGATAAGGATTTATTACCTTAAAATCCTAAAAAACATAGGAGTAATATATTTTGTATTTTTATAGTAAAATATCATCATTTAAGTTCTTAAAAATGGTTTTTATTTGTTTTTAAGAAGTGCCCTTATTTTTATAAAAATCCACAAAGGATTAAATGTTCTTCGATGTTAGTTTTAACTTTTATTTGTAAAAATCTAACTAGTATTTTTATAAAATAGTGAATTTATTTTTGTATACAAAAAATGATTTTGATTCATTTTTAGGATTTCTTCTTATTTTATTAACTTTCAATTAGAGTTTTAGTTTCCTTAATATGTATTTGTATTTTATTTAACTTAAACAAGTAAGGTTATATGTTTTTTAGGTAGATATTTTTTCTATGGTCTTATATATATTTTTAGGATATATTTTTTTATATATGTTTTTAGGGTTAAAACTGTTCACAAGGCATTGTGGTAATTTAATTTTATTCTTAATAATCTCTTTTTTAATTTCCCCATTTTTTAACTAGGCCTAGCCTGTGAGCCAGCCTAGTCCACAATACCACCCCCGACCCGTTAAAGCCCAATTGGGCTGGGCTAACCCGAGCCCACCCACACTCTCCCCCTCACTTGGTTGTATTCGCATCCCTCACTCTGCTCTCGACCTCACTTGGGCGACGCCATGGTTCCTCCTCCCTCACCCCTGATTCCGGTGAACTCCTGATACGTCCAAAACGTATCTACTTTCCCGAACACCTTTGTTATTGTTTCTCCTCTATACTTGTGTGATTTCGATACAACTAACGTAGACTGACGCTGTTTTCAGCAGATTTGCCTTGGTGTCTACTTTTTGTGCAGAAAATCAACTATCAGGAAAAATTCCGGAAAATATGCCGAAAATCCTATTTCACCCGAAGACTCCAGGAGTCAGAATACGAGACGGAGAAGAGTCGGGTGGTGGCCACACCACCTGGTGGTGCGGGCCAAGCCTGGCCGCGTCAGGGGGTGGTGTGGGCCCCTAGGCACCCCCTCGGTCTCCCTCTTCGCCTGTACGTTGCCTTCTGACCTAAAAACTCAGGGGGATTTGACTTTTTTCCAGAAGGAGTTCCGCTCTGCTGTCACCACCAGATTCCACGAAACAGCACCAGAAACTCCGTTCTGGCACCCTGCCGGGACAGGAAATTGGAGGAGATCATCGACATCATCATCACCATAGCTTCTCCATCGACCATCCATGTTTCTCCCATCTATGAGTGAGTAATCCCCCGCTGTAGGCTATGAGGATGGTAGGGATTGGATGAGATCGTTCATGTAATGGCATCAGATTGTTAGGGCATGGTGCCTAGTATCTTTTATTAGTGTTTTATGACTTTGTTGCGACTTGTTGTGCTTAATGCTTGTCACTAGGGCTCGAGTGCCATGATTTTAGATCTGAACATGTTATTGATACATTATGATAGTATTGTTTATGGTCTTATCTGCAAGTTGTATACACACGTTGTTGTCCGGAACCAATGGCCCCGTAGTGACAGAAATCGGGATAACCGGAGGGAATGGCTTTGATGTGAGGATCACATGTGTTCATGTAGTGTTAATGCTTTGCTTCGGTGCTCTATTAAAAGGAGCAGCTTAATTGCCAGTAGTTCCCTTGAGGCCCCACTGCAAATGGGCTGGTAGGACAAAAGATGTTGTGCAAGTTCTCATTGCGAGCACGTATGACTATATATGGAACACATGCCTTGGATTATCTAGTACCTGGATGCTTTATCTTATTTATCTGCAATTGCCCTTTGTTCCGATTGCTATGTGAATTGTCTTGTCCATGCAACGCCCGTCCATCCATCCCTATGCCTACCGCACTCGAATCCCACTATTTGCTGCTATTGTTACTCCTGTCTTTGCTTTACTACTCCTATTATAAAACTGTTGCTACTGATAAACTGCTGTGAGCAAGATTGTTTCCAGGTGCCGCTGAATTGACAACTCAGTTGTTAAGGCTTATAAATATTATTTGGCTCCCCTTGTGTCGAATCAATAAATTGGGTTTCACTTCCCTCGAAAATACTGCGATACACCCCCTATACTTGTGGGTCATCAAGACCGGCCACCCTGGCCGGTGCTATTGGTCCCAATTGATGTGCCTCATCGAGCTCTTTTTGTCTATCCAATTCGATTTGACTACCTCGCCACTACGCGCTCACCACCAACTCCAAACCCTAACCCTACCTTTTACGCCGGCGAGACGACGAGGTCCAACCACAACCCCAGTGGTTTGGTGTGGCGTTTGGATGTTGGCGTCGTGCTGGTGGTGCGGCTCGGTGCAGTGCAGCGCGGGTGGCGCTCGTCGTGCCACGGTCGCTGTGATGGCCGCGATGAGAAGGGGAAGTCGTCCTGATGTGCATGCCGCTGTGGTCGCGCGAGCCCTGCATCGTCATGTTGTAGTGGTTGTGCCATGAGCGTCAGGTGCATAGCTACTTCTATCTTTCCTCTTCTCACTCCTTTCTATACTCTCCATCAAGTCCTCTCTCTGACTCGCTACATTCATTTGGTTTATGTAAATGCACTTGTCTTCAAAAGCTTACTACTGATTCACTACACCACCAAACCTTTCTTGTTGCTTGTCCCTACTCTGGATGCTAGGGAAACCTGATGTGAATTGGCCTGATCATTGATGCTCTATACTAATCTATGTGGCACACCCTTTTGGACTGGACTGGATGATTTTTAGGTTGTGCTTCACGCAATTCTGTATGTAGTGCTGCTTGTTAATTACTATAATCTGTATGATAGTGTGCCTAAGGTACTTCACTTAGCAGGATATGCTATGCTAAGTGATTTGGATAAATCATTTGTTTCTTTCTTTTTGGATGATCGAGTGCAAAGCTTTTAGGAAAATTAGCACTGGTTAGTGGAACTAAGACTGAGGATTTGTTTTTTACAAGTGATTTCCTCTTCCTTGGTCATACTAAAGTGATGATTCTATGATCAGTTATGATACACACCTTCTCTGGCAGCTTACTCAAAATAAATATATGATTCCTATTCTACTATTTTAGGAAAATGATTCACACTCCTCTTGGACCTGTTGGTGGCTACGGTTCTTAACTAGTGACTTTTGTGGTCTTTAGTACCCACTGTTATGGGGTTTTCCCTGGAAGTATGACTTCCATTATAGTAAGATTTGTTGTTTTTTTATTAGCTAACCATGCTAAACTCATGTATCCATGATCTTTGGTGAAATGACCTATAGTTCTATGATGATATTTATCCCTCCTTGGAAGTGTCTGTACTACATAAAATGATTCTTAGCAATTCATAGCTATGAAGATGATTTATATTCTACTTATAAGATGTTGGCTTGATTTTATTACTGGTTAATTAACCAAGTAACATCTAGAGATGGAATTCTCTTAATAAAAACTACTCCTTGTGAGCTTAGATCAAGTGCAGCCTCCATAAGGATGGTACACAAAATTTATGACTTGCAGGATTTGTGTTCTTGAATGTGGATATAGATGACTTCAAATATCATATTTTGAATTCAAGTACCATAGGCTGATATCTTGGACATCTGGATGTCGTGATTTAAGAATTTGTGAAAGGTTGGTGCTCCTGTCTTTTTGGAAAATTAACAAATATGTGTTTTTGATTCCTAGAATTCCTTCTAGGAAAATGATAGAAACTATCTGGTTTGAATGATCTGGATGATTGGCTAGTATGGAAATCTTATCCTAGTGGCTTATGTAGCTGATCTTGCTGTTGTGGTACCTCTTTAGAGGATGCACAGTGGTCTAGATCAACTACATGATCTGCTATAGGTTTACTTGACCAAGATTTAATTTAACCCTTGCCAATGATGCAAAAGGCTGAGGCCAGCTTCTTAGAGAATTAAGAACAGATACTCACATGTATTTCCCTATCCTGGGATGATCTTGTACTCCATTTGAGTACAGATCTGAGGATACAGCCACAATTCCATCTATCATGCCTATAACTATTAAGAATGGATACTATGCATGATTTCTGGATACCAACCTGCTATTGTAGAGTGGACAATGAAGTTGGTGATGTTGGATTTATTAAACAGGCTTGATCTGTTGTTCTTGCTCTAACTGCCTTGTTCAAGACTTGGCCTTGTCGCTTGCTGGCTGGCTGGCTCCTCTTCAGATGATAATGATTGATACTACTTCTACTATTCTTTTATATTGTGATTGTGGAGATAGTGGGATGGTTGTAGGATGCGTTGAACTGGTGAGAACCATGGTGTTTCTTGAGAGAGAACTGATGCTGGTTCTGTGAAGGGAAAAACAAAGAGATGTACTATGCTTGTGTGGTTTTATCTTGTGTGTGCCTTCTTCCCTGGTCGACAGCAAAACAACTGCATGCTGTGAGTATGCTGCTTGCCAGTGGGACCCTTCCCTTATGGATTAGATCAAGTAAAAGGAAAGATACTTTCCTAATTTTGACTGTCCTTATTTACTTGCCAAGGTGAAACTTGCCCCACTTATTGCTTTGGTGAAATTTGCCCCATTTCTGTCAATGATGTTGTGCTGAGACAATTGATACACTGATAAGAATAGATACTGTTTTTGGTGAAACTTGCCCCTTTAAGATTTAGCTCAGTGAAGAAATAATTACAGTGCATTACACTATTCATTCTAAGAGCAAAACTAATTAACACCAACTCTGTTTCCTTTATATCCTATTTATTTACTTTATGCTTTTACAGGAACAAGATCAGAAAATGATAAGAAGATGAAGATTAGTTTTAGGATTTTCCTTTTATCCAATTTTGTAATTTCCTTTTCTGGAGATTGTAACACATTAGTTTATCTTATTATTATTATTATAACTATTTCTTATTATTCCTTTATTGTAAAAGAATAATGTAATATATATATTCTGTTAATAAAGAATTCTTCAATTTGTTTATTTATTGCAATTCATTTTCCATTTTATTTATTCACTTATTTGTTTCATTGTAATTTTCCGTTATTTTTTTCTTGTAACAGAACAATGTAATGTTAGACTTAAATATTATTTATACTTTTATTTATAATACTTGTATTTGTATTATTGTGAATAATTATTTATAATTCAAATTTATCCCCACATAATTCACTTAATCAATAGAGATCATGTCAAAATTCATCCCACTCACCTCGGATGGCACTAAACCTAACTTCATCGGAGTGAGAGAATTCTGATCACTCTAGTCTTTTAATTTGGCGAAAAATTTACCCGGATTTTTAAATGCATGCATGTAGATGCACAAAATCGTAAATCTACCCTTCGTTTAGTCCTAAATGCTGGGATGTTACAACCAAGCTACCAAGCACAAGTCAGGACTTGTATTATGAGAAGCGACACGGAAACACTGGATTTCCACAGGTTCATATCACATCTCAAGAATATGATGGTTGAACCCATTATCGCTGAGGTCATCAATGACAAAGGTATATATTTGATATATAATTTTATAAATGTTATAATCTTGCAAACACATTTGCAGTGTTAAGTATATTTGATACTTGTTCAGTTTTACTAAAAACAGGTCCTTCTGCATAGAGGTGCTTGCTGGAGAGGAGGTGACGTTGCGTGTTGATGGCAAGCATGATGATGATGGCCAACGACACTCTCCCTATATCACTTAGTTTATGTTTAGGATGATTATTGTAATCAAAAGATTGTGAACTTCTTTAGTGTGTCTCACATTTTGTGAGACGGTTATTCATATCAGCTTGTAACAAACAATTGTTCCACTTTTATGAATGATTTATATTTGTGTTCATATCTTGTTTGATTATATGTGAATTATCCTTGTTCTTTGAAACTAATTGATAATACATGAATATTTGTAAAATATTGAAATGCCTTTGAAAATACCCAACTTAATGATATGTTCATTAATGAATGAAACCATTGTTTGAATTCAAAGTTATGTGATAATATGTGAAAGTCGTTTGATTACTTGTCACATATAAATCATGCCTAAGTTCGGCAAAATAACTTGAACACTGTGTATTACTTGAATACAAAGTGTTTTAATGAATTGTTGAAAGTAAATACATATTCGATGTATTATGTTTTAACAAAAATGGTGATTATCATTATATGATTGTTTAAATGTGTAAAGAAGTTTACCAAAGGAAACATGAATATGAAACTATTTGATGTGATCAAAGTGTTTCATCAAGAAAGGGTATGAATATAAAAGAGAATCTAATTACTACAATTTGATCAATAGTTATGAAATTCAACTTTATAAGAATGGCATAAAGGAAATTGTGGAATGCAATGTGTTTGAAACGTCAAAATGCAAAGCATCACAATATGATATTAGATATCAAAGTGGGTGAATAGATGGCGCCAAATAAATCGTTCTAGTGTAGATGTAGAGACCATTAGTTAGAAATAGTTAACACTCAATTAGAATAAATAGTGAACCATCTAGATTCGTGAGATCAACTCCATATCAAGTATGGATCGTCGTGGAAGTTTTGGGATTATTCGATATAACCAAAACAATAGCGAATAAGTCCTTGTAGAGTATTCATTGGGAACTTTGAATACGAAATCCATAGCTGAAACCAAAAGAGAAGCAAAATTTGTATTGCTTGGATTTTTGGTGCATTCTTGAGAAAGTTCACATTCAGTGATATTTCTCGATTATGAAGCAAATGGAAGATAGTGAAAAACACAATGAGGATTCAAAACCCTGCATTAGAGTGTTGAGAAGCGCAACGGAAATGTTCCTGAACGATTCTCTTCACAAAGGAAAGAATCAATGATAATGATCATTGTGTTTTCCATACTAGTGTTTTCACTACATAAAGTAAGATTCAAAATGAAACCCATATCTTGTATGGAGACATTTGTGAATCATTTGTCATGATTCTCAGAATATGACATGCCTACGAACTACTAAGGAAATAATGGTAAACTAAAATTATGAGAAATCCTAGAAGCAAAATTCCCTTGAGATTAGAAAGCAGTTCGTTGCTGAATCTCACAAGTAAAAGGGGTTTCTTGAAATTTTCCCAAATGACTACAAAGCCATAGTGGAAAAGGGGGTGAATTACAAAAGCACAATTTGTCAAGTATTGGACAAATTCAAATGAATTTGATTCAAGTGTGCTGAATGTCTAGAGGATTTAAAACTAGTAAAGGTATTAGTATCTCGTAGTAAATCTCCAAGTTTGATATTTGATCAAAGGATTTTGAAGTTGTTCAAAATAGTGAGTAGATATGCAATTTGCATGAAATTGAGTGGGAGCTATGAAAGTCTTCCTAAAATAATATGTGAATGACATATTTTTGAGTGGGAGCAGTATAAGTCTCAAATTCAAATATGTAGGAACATAGTTTGAGTAAGAGTAGTGACTCATACCCAAATATGTTAGGAACATATTTTGAGTGTGATCTTATAGGAGTGATTCTTAAGTGTGTTAAGAATAAAAGCACAAGTACCAATAAATAATGATTTATAAGGGGTAAAAGTTGATAATAAGTGTATTATGATATTATGTAGAGTATTCCTTAAGGGGTTCTGAAAAGGGTTTCAGAATAGAAGTTAATTAAGGAACTAGTCCTTAATAACTCAAGTTAGGAATAATATTAAGTTTAACATCAATGGTTTAAATAAATAAAAAGTATGATCATCATCCACTATGTTGAGACATAGGTTCTATCTTAGAAAACCATGATGATAACTTAACATAATATTTGATCCTATAAAGGAACGTTTGAAAAGTGATTAAGTTCGAATCATGGAACGTTGAGCTAAGTTTGTCCGTAGTGTCTCATAGAGAACTGTAGACATATTTTCAAAATCCATAAAGGATGACATATCTTAAAGCATAAAGGGTTATGTTATAAGGGAATATGTTGGAAACTCGTGTAATACCGACTAAAGTCAAGCAGGAAGCGAGGTGAACAAAACATCGAAAGTTGCACAGAGTGCACTCATGTTTCGATGAATACATTTATAATAATAGATAAGGGTACCATATAAAGTGTTGTATAATGTTATGGTGGGGCTAGTTCGCTTTTAACATAAAATGATGTGTCCCAGGGCACAATGCCCATGAGAAAGCCCTCGAGGTTGATCTAATGTCACTATAGGCTCCTGGAATCCGGCCTTGTTCTGCTGCCATAGCGATGATGCATACACATAGATGTTATCATGTGATGATAAAGTATTAATGTTAATTAAGGTGACATTAGTAAGTTGCAAAGGATTTGGGATTGTAAAGTACAGACCCAAGACTCAACCTCTTCCATGAGCAAGCATGTTCAGGGTACCGGATATATGGTGCCAATGATTAAGAACAAATGCAACTAGTTTATTTGTACTCTAGTGCAAGTGGGAGACTATTGGAAATATGCCCTAGAGACAAATAATAATAAGGATTATTATCATATTTCATAAAGTTTATGATTAAGTTTTATATCATGCTATAACTGTATTGAGAGGAAACATCAATACACTTGTGATATATAAACAACCAGGGGTTCCCAGTGAAACTCTAGTCACTGGTTCATTAGTCAACAGATGATTAAGGTTTCCTGATCATGTGTCATTTATGCCAGGTGGAAATGGAGTTAACTCATTCTGAGAATGAGATGATGAACCAATACCCAACCTAAACATCGTGACCCGATCATGTCATGAAGTTCAAGTTACGGTGATTAGAAATGGATCCCCGTAGATTATTCCTTAGAGCGTGAGGCTATATCAATCATTGTCTCTCGAGAATGCTTAGATAGCATCAAACGTCACTTGGTAATACAGTGACAATAAAGGTGTGTTCAGGTATTCGTAGGAACTGTAGAGGCAATATATGCCAAGAGCAGCATTTGTCCGTCCACGTGACGGAAAGATACTCAAGGACCCACTCAGAGAAGTTATATCCAATAGCTGCGCAGCGTGTGATTTGATCACAGGGATATCACTTATCGAACAAGTCAAGTAGCATTGTTCGGTAATGAGATTGAACATGACATGGTGATGTAATTGATCAGATCTCGGGCAATGCGAGTGTCGAGAGACCAAGGGAATAAGACATGACTGCCCCGGTTCAAACGACGAAAAATCTTCATGGAATGCACAGGGGTCACGTGGCCATCAAGGTCCCTCTGTCGATCATTGGACGTGAGTGTCCCGACCATGTATGGAGTGTTCCTGAACCGTGGGGTATCACGCTTAAGGGTTTGATGATGCTTAGAGAGTGTTTATAGGATCAGTTGAATCACTGAAGAATAGAAGAGAGAAAACCAGAAGGGTTTCAGTAAGTCTGGAGGATGTCCGGAGTGGAGCCATAACCACGGAGATTGAATAATATGTGAATGAATGTTAAATATTGATTTAATCATTTATTCATAATTATTTAATAAAAGAGAAAATCAATTAAATGGTCAAAGGACTTAATGGGCCAATTCCCAGAGGGGAAAGGGCCCAAGAGGGGACCACACCCCTAGGAGAGGCCTAAGGGTGGCCGACGGCCCTAGTGGGCTAGCCCCACATGGGGCCCATGGGTGGGGGCTGTCTGGCGCGCCTCCCCACCTATCCCTCTCCTTTAGTCCCACCCCGGGACTTTGAGGGAGGTAGTACCTCCCCTCCCCCTATATATTGTGGGGGTATTCGGCCAGATAAATACACACAATATTCAATAAAGGTTTCCTCACTTTTGGGGAGACCTCCAATTGATACTCTCTCTCTCTATCTCTCTCTCTCTATCTATCTATCTATCTCTATCTCTCAAGACCATGGTCCCAAGTTTGGACTGCGTGGACGAGAGACATCTTCACCGCGGAGCGCCGTCGTGCTGCGAGATTCAGATCCAGGAGCCCTACTTCCGTAACTGCTGCTGGATCGAGGAAGCGGGAGTCATCTTCAGGCACCGGACGTGTGTAACTCCCTGCGAGGTGTCACGCTTGAGGCACTCAAGTCATTGGAGCCATAGGAGCGCAAGGACTTCATCACGACCTTGAGGTCGGCTTTGGCTCGTCTACATCAACCACGCTCTCCTGAGCGTTGACAACGCTTTTCGGTCTTCAAGGGTAAGTTCGCGAAAATCCCCTCCCGTTACTGCATTACTAATAGATAGGTCATGGCAACATCAGGGGTTCAGGGGCGTAGGGTAAAAATTATTGTTTTCATACGCGGAACCCCTACAGGATTTTGGGGATACATATGTTGATGACAAGTTCATGAAGAGAAAGTTTGTTCTACCACCCTTTACCTATGAAGAATTCAAGTTGAACTCCATCAAAGGAATATCCAACTATCACTCAATGTTGTCATATGAAGTCCTAAGTGAAAGTGCATATGTTCCCCATGTGTGGTTTCGGTAATTAATAACAATCTCCATGGAATAATGTTTGCATTGAGTTTCACTTGTAGGAATTTTGCATTGACATATCTTGGACCATGTGTTAGTGATGGCTCCAAAATAGCCATATTCCACCGCGTTTAAACAGTGTTTTTAGTCAAGCAATTGACAAGAAACTCTCAATCCTTGCCACTAATGACTAATAATCGCAAAGAAATGCAAACCATTGCTTTGAATTGTGTTGTGCAGGAAATCATGCTTTTTAATGTGAAATCTTGAGTCATAATGAAGGTTTTGAGGAAGTCCACATGACCAAGTAATTATGGAGTCAATTCTAGGCAACAACAGTCATAACAACCACTGGTACGGGCAGGGCCCGCCCGTACCGTCCACCCGTACCATGTGGCGGCGGCTCCATCTCATCAAACCCTACAACTTCCGTGAAGACGCCTATATATTTTGAGGTTTCAGCCGCTGCGCAGAAGGCCGCCATTCTTAGATCTCATCACAACACACCCCAAGGAGATCCACACCATTGTTCATCCCTTCCATCTTCCATCCCCTCCATTAGACATAGCCATTACTTTGTACTTTAGATCTCCTTGTGATTCGGCGACCATTGTAAGAACATTTGATTTCAATTTAAGTATTTTGCACAATGTTTTCTATCCTTGATCTTATTGTTATGAGTGAGTAGTCCTCACAGGCTACGGGTTGGGGAGAAACCTCGCAGCGATCATGTGCATCTAATCTATGGGAGCATTGTGTATTGTTTGAAATGGAGATTTGTATCTTTTTTTTTGTTTGTCTCTCATCTCGATCTCTAGACTTGTAGGTACCCAAGACCCCATAGATTGATAAAGGCTTGAGGTGATATACTTGGCTAGCGGCGATCTCATACGAACCCTAGTGACAGAAAGGGTAGTACGATCTTCGCTTAGCGACCCATTCGGGATCACAGCAACATCACCACTTAATGCTTTGATCTATGTTTTACACTTAATAATCGTTTGCAGCCCGTTACTTTGTGGTGCACTCGATTGGATTAATAGACTATTATTCCTATGCCCACTGCATCACGGGGGCTCTAGTATATTAGGATGTGTTGCCCACAAGAGATTATCCCTATTAAAACTTCACACATGACTATGCTTATTATTATCTTTTATCCCATATGATGTGCAGCTGCAGGTGGATCTTCAACCCTAGACTATCTCCATCCATTGAATCAACCCATTATAAGAGTAAAATAGATTGGTCCGGTAAATGAAGGTAAAACAAAGAAACAAAGTCTTGTAGACATGTCCTTTTTATTTCCTTTTAGCATTACTTTCTAAGGTTCGATTAAACCTAGGTCTACTAGGGAAAAGCTATTATACTACATCCATTAATCTGGATCGAAGGTATTAGTTGGCTTAAAGGTTAAAGTATGAAGAAATGAATAAGAATATGCAATGTCCAAGGGCATTGGGAGTATTTGAATCATGTTGAAGCTGAAGGGTTTCCGCAAGCTTGGAACATCCTAATGCCCATGATCTATCTAAAGGTAATGCACTAACGGAGCTAGATAGTGGTAACATACCCTTGAAGACCGAGAGAGCGTTACACTCATGCATGAGCAAGGATGATGTAGTCGTACCCGTCCGAATTCAAGGTCGTGAAGGTCCTTGCACGTCACCTCTTGTCCAGATCCTTGCACGACGGTCTGGTCACTACTAACGGTAGCTCCCACGAGTTACCACACACATATGATGCAATGCGACGACTCCTGGACTCTAATCTCTGTCGAGGTTGTGGAAGTAGAGGTCCTGGCTGGAATCCCTGCAGCACAACGGCGTGCCGCAGCGGTGTTGACTTTGCATGTATAGTCCTTCTCCGGGACCATGCCCCCACAAAGGCAACTGAGAGAGAGGGTGAATATTTCTCTAAGGAAAAGTTCCTTAGAGAATATCTTCTTGGCTGATGAGTGCATATTTGCATCATGTTTTGTATTATTATTTTGCACTGTAGTTGTAGGATCTTACTATTTTACGGCGTTCACGTGCACATTTTATGTCTATTTTCACCAGGATCAGGATAGATGATGGATACAATGGACACAATTCTTGGAGCAGTTGTATTGGGGAGAAAAGGAGTCAAAAACAATGTAAATCGCTTATTTGGGAAATATCAATAACACCAGAAGAAAACCCGAAGTAATTGAGACATCCAAAGGGTTGAATGACCAACTATACGACCGAAATACTTTTTCCGGTCGTATGGTTTCGGTCGTATAGTTGGCGCTGCCACCGCTTCCTCAAATAGTTTCACCCCATGCAACTGGATCGGAGAGACGACATACAGAACACCCAGAAATCGCTGAAACCTCACCTCCGGAAGGAATTTGGAGGGGGAACTTGCCCAAGGGATCCATCTTCACCCTATGCAGATCTGGGAGGCCAAGGCATCGATCTTTATCTTCATCAACCGCTGCACCACCATCATCTCCATCCATCCCATCTTCACACCATCTAGATCTTGTTGTAATTTTCGTACTCGTTGTGGATTTATACAAGAACTATTCATTTACAATTGTTTCCATTACCATTGCCATGATGTTGATTGCCTCCATGTTTGAGTAGATCCTTAGTTCTCGGGGAGATGGAGAAACCCTAGCATATGATTGAGATAAGATAGAGATTATTATGTTATATATCATTATGTGTATGTGTTAATTGTCTTCATCTCGATGTTGGGAGTTGTGCACCTCCTTAATATTTGCCTCTTATGGGGACACGATGAAGGGGATTACTTGTTGGTAGACGGAGGGATGATAGCACTTACTGTGTACAAAGCTATTTTCATTCTTTACGTACTAACTTGGGGAAGCAAGGAGAACTCATAAATCCATGTGCATGCCATGGGAGAAATCCCTTAATAGAGGGATAATACAATTGATGTTGTTTATCTATCAGCTGTGGTTATGAAGGATGATGTGAGCAGTGGCTGCTACTTATTTGTCCATATATGGAGCTCCTCCCACATACATACATATCATGAGAATATATGTTATAATAATCTTGATTGCTTAGCCTAAATTGCTAGCGGTGTATCCACCACTCCCTGAGAACACCTTTTCCCCTATTGCAGTTCCAAGTTCTTTTACATACGCGATTCTTACTTTCTGCATTAAGTTTTACGTTACTTTCATTGCTTCATTCAATCAAAAACCCCAAAACAATTCTAATTTTCTTGCATCTCAAAGTTATTTCTTAAGTACTTCGTTTAGTTTTAGTTAAAAGCATTTTAGTCTTTCTCCTACTGCTCCTAGTGGGATCAATATCTTTATTTTGAAACTAGCTACAAATGATCTGTGCACTTGTAGTCATCAAGCTATTTTCTGGTGCTATTGCCGGGGAGCTTAGTGCTATAAGTCACTTTACTTTTAGTTATTTACTTTCGTTGTACTAATTATTAATTTAAGATTGCAGGACCACAACAATGGACAACACTCAGCATTTAATCCAGCTTGAGGCGGTAAGGAAAATGGGTTCGCCCATGGATGCTTTTATAACTGTCAATAAAAGCATAAATCCGGATGGAATTGAGATCCACCCTTTATTATTTGAACTACTACACTCTAAGAAATTTGCAGGAACCAATGAAGAGAGTCCATATGGACACTTACAATTATTTGAAGACGTTCTTAGCTCCTTTATATTCGACGACTGTAATTATGATATGGTTAAAACTCAATTGTTTAGACAAACTCTCTCTAATAATGTTTGCGACTGGTATAGATCATTTTGTGCAGAAGCACCAAGGACTTGGACAAAATTGACAACCAATTTCCTATCAAAATATTACTCAGAAAGCAAAGCTCACAGGATGAGAGGTATTATTATCAGTTGCAAAAATAATCCTGATGAGGGTTTGTATGAAGGGTATCTAAGGTAGAAGATCTATCTAGATAATTGCCCCCATCATCGTTTGCATGGTTGGTTAATCACTCACACTTTTTATGGAGGGCTTAATAATGAAAATAGAATGAATTTTAGACACCGCTTCTAATGGTAGTTTTCTATCTTATACCTATGGTGAAGCCTGGAAATTAATAATGAAAATGTGGGAGGCAATGGAAAATCTTAAAAACGAGGAGAACATTACAAATAGTTTTTCTGAATATGCTTATGTTAATGATTTCCTTGCAGATGAAAGGACTTGTGCAATGATTAAATCCCTTGGTATCGATTCTTACTCAGTAAAGAAAATTATTGAGAATTATGCAGGGCATTTACAGGTACCTACAGAATGGGAACCCCATAAACCCCTCGAAGAAAAGAAGCGCGAAGAGCGCTAATGGAAGAGTTCCCCTTTGCACCTATTCAAGAGAATATCAAGAAAAAGCAAAAGGAGGAAGAACAATAAAGAGAAAATTAAAGAAACCAGAAAAGAACCCCGAAGCTACCAATATAAATAATGTTATATTGAAGGATCTTATGGAAGCACGAACAGTGGATAATGAAGTGGTTATGCTAGACTTTGAAACCTCATAATTCATCGAAGGTAAGTTACGAGGTAACGAAACTTCTAAACCTATGACTCCTATATATTGTGGAGAAACTTTCTTATACGTAATTTGTGAGCCGATTTCCACTATAAACATTATGCCTTCATCACTTTATGAGGAACTTCGCTACAATTTAAATAATCCAGATGTGGAACCAGTAGACACTACTATTAAATTGTGTAATAGAACTAATATACAACCGGAAGGTGTTATCAGAAATATCTCTGTCTTTATAGGATCACTCATGTACCCCCTTGATTTTCATATTGTTGACATGCCTCAAGATTCTTTTTGTCCTATTCTTTTAGGTAGGCCTTTTTTCCATAACCAAAGCTCGAGTTGATAATAAGAAGGAGACTATTTCACTAATGTTTGGAGAAGAGGAAATGGCATTCCACTTTTCCAAACTAAAGAAGAGGCCATATGAAATGGAAGATATCAAGGAAGAGAAAATGATTGTCGAGCTGGCCGCAATTTATTTAAGTACTCCACAAGATAAATTAGAGAGGAGCCTAATTAATTGGGAGGAAGCACCGGATGATGAGGAGAGAGAAGACATGGATGATTACCTTGATTCAGTTCTGGAAGCACAAAATCCACATGACTATGAAGAACTGGTAAGAAAAGGAGATGAAGAACCTCCACCAATTGAATTGAAACAACTTCCAGACGATATGAGGTATGAGTTTTCGGATAATGAAAATAAATGTCCTATTATTATTAGAAAAATCTATCATAAAATGAAACAAATAAACTCATTTCAGTCTTGGTTAAGCATCGTGAAGCCTTTGGATATACTCTAAGTGATATTAAAGGAATAGATCCATCTACTGTAACACATAAAATTACCGTGCTTGATGATGTTGAACCTGTAGTTGATACACAAAGAAGGCTTAATCCAAAAATGAAGGAAGTAGTAAGAAAAGAAGTTATATGCTTATTAGATGCTGGCATAATATATCCTATTTCTAATAGTAAAAGGGTTATCCTAGCTCATTGCATACCAAGACAAGAGGGTCTTGATGCTGCTATGAATGGGGATGGTGAGCTAGTTCCTAAACCTATTGTTGGATATCGTATGTGCATTGATTTTAGGAAACTAAACCGTGAGACACGGAAAAATCATAAACCTATACCATTTATGGATAAAATTTTAGAAAGACTTAGTAATAATTCTTATTTCTGTTTTCTTGATGGTTATTCTAGATATTCTCAAATTGCTATACAACCGGAAGATCAAGAGAAAACAACTTTCACTTGCCCTTATGGCACATATGCTTATAGATTAATTTTGTTTGGCTTATGTAATGCAGCTGCGACTTCTCAAGAATGTGTTTTAAAAATCTTTGATGATTTTGTTGAGAAGACTATGGAAGTTATAACAAATGATTTTGTTGTTTGTGGAACAACATTTGATAATTGCCTCTACAATTTGACCAAAGTTTTGCAGAGATTCAGGCAATCAAATTTGGTTTTGAATTGGGAATAATGCTGTTTCATGGAAAGAGAAGGTAAAGTTTTTGGGCATAAGGTTTCGGAAAAGGGTATAGAAATAGATAAAACTAATATAAATGCTATAGAAAATCTTCCAATACCTCAAGACATAAAAAACTTAAAAATGTTTCTAGGACATGCAAGTTTTTATAAGCGTTTTATAAAATATTTTGCTAAAATACTATGCCTCTCACCAACCTTCTTGAGAAAGAAACTCCACTGTACTTAGATCATAACTGCATTACAGCTTTTGAGAACCTTAAGAACGAATTAGTGTCAGCACCCATCATGCAATCTCCAAAATGGGATGAACCTTTCGAAATCATGTATGATGCTAGTGACTATGCTTTAGGGGCCGTGTTAGGACAGCGAGACGGAAAGAATTTAAAGGTTATTTATTACACTAGTAGACCTCGTAACCAGATCAATTAAAATTATGCTACTACAGAAAAAGAGTTCCTAGCTATAATTTTTGCTTGTGACAAATTTAGATCTTACATCATTAATTCTAAGGTAATAGTTCATACAGATCACCAAGCTTTGCGCCACCTCCTTGTGAAAAAGGATGCGAAGCCTAGGTTGATTAGGTGGGTTTTATTACTGCAAGAATATGATTTGAAAATAGTAGATAGGAGGGCTAAGGATAACCCGGTAGCAGATCATCTCTCTAGGATGGAGGGAATAATTACTAACCTCGTACCTATAAATTAATCATTTCCGAGAGAATATTTAGCAAATGTTGAAATTGATGATCCTTGGTTTACAGATTATGCTAACTATCTCACAGTAAAATTTATATCTCATGGTATGACAAGAAATCAGAGAATGAAATTCTTTAATAATCTTAAATATTAATTTTGGGATGATCCGTATCTATATCGTCATGGACCTGGCAGAATGATTCGGAAGTGTGTTCCTAACCATGAAATGAATGCAATTTTGCAAGCTTGTCATGACAGCCAGTATGGAGGACATCATGCAGGCAAGCGAACTGCGACAAAGGTACTTCAATATGGATTCTATTGGCCCACCTTGCTCAAGGACGCACACATGTATGTAGAATACTGTCATGCTTGCCAAAGAAGGGGTAATATATGTAGGAGACAAGAGATGGCAATGAATTATAGTCTTATAATCGAACCCTTTGATGTATGGGGAATGGATTACATGGGACCTTTTATAGAATCAAATGGTTATACTCATATTCTTGTTGCTGGCGATTATGTTACTAAATGGGTTGAAGCTATTTCAACAAGTCATGCAGATGTAGTTGCCTTAGTGAAGATGATCAAGGATCTTATATTCCCCAGGTTTGGAGTTCCTAGATTTTTAATCACTAATGGTGGTTCTCATTTTATGAAAGGAACTTTCAGGAAAATCCTTAGCAAATATGGAGTAACTCACCGCGTTGCTTTACCATATCATCCTCAAACGAGTGGTCAAGTGGAACATTCCAATAGAGAATTAAAGACCATACTTGAGAATACGATGGACAAATCAGGAAAAGATTGGTCATACAAGTTAAATGACACTCTGTGGGCATACCGTACTGCGTTTAAAAATCCAATGGGTATGACACCTTATAAGATGGTATACGGTAAGGCATACCATTTACCTTTAGAATTGGAACACAAAGCTTTTTGGGCGATCAAGAACCTAAACTATGATCTTAAAGCAGTAGGACAAAAAAGTTTATTAGATATTCATGCTTTAGATGCATTTAGAAGTGAGGCTTATGTGAATGCTAGATTGTTTAAAGAAAAATTAAACGATGGCATGATAGGAAAATAGAAAATAAGACCTTTAAAAGTGGAGACAAGGTGTTACTCTATAATTCTCGTCTTAAGTTGTTTCCAGGAAAGCTCAGGTCGAAGTGGGAAGGCCCTTATATAGTTGAAGAAGCTTATTCATCGAGAGCAGTGAAGCTCTAGGGAAAACACCCTCTCTTTCATGGGGGGTAAATGGACAATGCTTGAAGCATTATCGAGCAAAAGAAGATATAACTGCAGTCACCATACAAGTGATCACTCAAGAAGAGGTGATTAAGCAAAGATATACAAGGAATGACAACTGCAAGAAGAATGGAATCGAGATGAAATGAGCAACATTATGGTCAAGCTATTGACCATAAAAGAGTGCTTCATGGGAGGAAACCCCTGCGAAGTAAAGGTTTGAGTAAGTTTTTAAATTTTTAATTAAGTTTTAATTGAGATTGTGTTAAAGAAGTAACATTTAAAGCTCTAGCAAAGAAAAAGGAAGATTGATAATGCTAATATTGGTCAAAAATTTAAGCTGTCATTTTTCTGTCAAAACTTGATATTTCATTAAGTTTTAGATTAATAAAGAATTCTCGGAGAAGCAGGTAATTTTTGGTGGATCCATAAGGTTTAACGACCAACTATACGGTGGGAATACAAATTCTGGCCGTATCGACATTAACCCTTCCGTCCACGAAAGGTACTGATAGTCTAACGACCAGCTATATGGCGGGAATAAAAATTCTAGCCGTATAGTTGCCACCGTATAGATATCGATGTCTTCGTCAGAATTCTTTTCTGGGTACTGATAATTTAACGACCAACTATACGATGGGAATAAAAATTTCGCCTGTATAGTTGCGGTTGTATAGATATCGACCCATCTCCAAAAAAAAAATTCGGAGTACAGAAGGTTTAACGACCAACTATACGGCGGAAATAAAAATTCCCGCCCATATAGTTTCGGCCGTATAGTTGGTTCCACCATAGAATAAAATCTATAGTCGGTTCATAACTATACGACGGGACCTATACGGGCCGTGCCCGTATAGTTGCTCATTACAAACGGCGGCTAGGGTTTTCGACCTCCCCTTTTAAAGCTGATCGCATCTAACCTTTTTAATTAGGTTTTCGCAGAGCTACAACCTCCAGCCCCAAAAAATCCTCGCCATCCCTATACAAGCCCTTCTAACAATATCCGTGCAGCGAAACCATGCAACCCTTCCATGTCAACAAGATTTGGAGGAAGAAAGAAGAGAAGCCCGTGAAGAGAATCGAAGTAGAACCTAAAGGATCATCATCATCGTCCAGCCCAGAGATCAAGCCTCTCCCAAACTGGGAGGACATGTTCCCGCAAAGGATGTAGATGATGAGGCAAGTAGAGTGGGGAAAGAGCAAGGATGAGTATCTCCCTAATCCCTATCGTCACAACATAGGATCCTATTATAAACCTCCTCTCGGTCCGTCGCCTCTTAAGCCTAAGAAGGTGCGACAAGATGAGATTCATGATAAGATATATATCAGTTGGAAAAAGCTTTAAAAGCATGTGTTGAAACAATTGGAGATGGGATTGACTCCTACTGGATGATGAGCAAAGACCTTGAGAAAAAGGTCGATGACATCGATGGTAGAGTTGGTTTCTTGATTAAAATTGTTTTTGACTTAATAGATGAGAAGAAATTCCTCCAGAAGAAAATTTTGAAGCTTCAATACAACATGGCCGAGCTCAGCATCCGCCTCGCAAGCATGGCTAAAGTTTGCAACACAGGGGAGGAAAGCAATACTCTTCCTACCCAGGAGGAGGAATAGGTACCAACAAGGAGTTATTTGATCCCGCTTGGCTTGATTCCAAGCTTGGGGAGATCTTTGAGACCTTGTAATATATATTTTATATTACTATTTTAGTTTTACAGTAGTTTGAGTTTAGAAATAAAGTTTGCATCATTTGAATTCCCATAAGGAATAGTCGATCCCATTTGTGAAATTCCAAGTTTATTATCATATATGGAGCATTATTGAGTTTGTGTTTGTCTTATTGGATATATGAATGGCCTGAGTATAATTTTACTTGCACTTGATGATAGCAATAGGTGTATTCCACACCATTGGTATTAATGGAACATACAAAGATAATTCGGTCAATATGTTGTAAGTACATGGTTTTATTTACAAACAAAGAAAAAATATCTAATCAGTTAAGTTGAAAAGGAAACCTTGAACAAAGGAAATTTAAAAGTGCGATCAAAATAGAGTGAGAACAAGTAGAGGTAGAATCTTCAAGTCATAAAGATGCTTCATATACAATTGGAATTTGGCAATTGAGATCCTTAAACTTTGGATTCCTACACCTTAAACTTTGGATTACTACATGAAGTGGAATGTATGGCTAGCTCCTTTCCACAACACTTAAACAAAAGTGTGAGCATATATTAAAAAAGGGGAAGAAAAAGAGCGAATGTGCAAAGAGAAAATAGGCATATACCACTATATTATAGTATGACAAAGAAGCGTTTTGAGATTTTGAATCCCAAGTGAATATGTTAATCCTAAAACACTTGGGACTACCTCGCTAACTCATTTGGTCGAACCGAATACTTTTACATCATGTTGAGATTCATCTTTTGTGAACTTTAGATCACTAAGGTGTGCAAGCCGTCTAATATAATTTGGATGGCTCGAGTAAGGTATTATTCATGAACTTATTCCTATGTATCATATATGATAAACACATGCTGCAACTGCCTCATTTATTTTATTGACTCAGCTTCATGAATATGAGGATCACATCCATTAAGCTAAACTTGCTCGGGACAAGCAAGAGTCTAAGCTTAGGGAAGTTGATGAGTGCATATTTGCATCATGTTTTATATTATTATTTTGCACTGTAGTTGTAGGATCTTGGTATTTTATGGCGTTCGCGCACACATTTTATGTCTATTTTCACCAGGATCAGGATAGATGATGGATACAATGGACACAATTCTTGGAGCAGTTGTATTGGGGAGAAAAGGAGTAAAAAACAACGTAAATCACTTATTTGGGAAATATCAATAACACCAGAAGAAAACCCGAAGCAATTGAGGCATCCAGAGGGTTTAACGACCAACTATATGACCATAATACTTTTTTAGGCCGTATAGTTCTGGTCATATAGTTGGCACCGCCACCGCCTCCTCAAATAGTTTCACCCTGTGCAACTGGATCAGAGAGACGACATACAAAACACCCAGAAATTGCCGAAACCTCACCTCCGGAAGGAATCTGGAGGGGGCACTTGCCCAAGGGATCCATCTTTACCCTACGCAGATCTAGGAGGCCAAGGCATCGATCTTCATATTCATCAACCGCTACACCACCATCATCTCCATCCATCCCATCTTCACACCATCTAGATCTTGTTGTAATTTCCATACTCATTGTGGATTTATACAAGAACTATTCATTTAACCATTGCCATGATGTTGATCGCCTCGATGTTTGAGTAGATCCTTAGTTATTGGGGAGATGGAGAAACCCTAGCATATGATTGAGATAAGATAGAGATTATTATGTTATACATCATTATGTGTATGTGTTAATTGTCTTCACCTTGATGTTGGGAGTTTTGCACCTTCTTAATATTTGCCTCTTATGGGGACACGATGAAGGGGATTACTTCTTGGTAGACGGAGGGATGATAACACTTACTGTGACTATAAAGCTATTGTCATTCTTTACGTACTAACTTGGGGAAGTAAGGAGAACTCATAAAGCCATGTCCATGCCACGGGAGAAATCCCTTAATATCGGGATAATACAATTGATGTTGTTTATCTGTCAGCTGTGGTTATGAAGAATGATGTGAGCAGTGGTTGCTGCCTATTTGTCCATATATGGAGCTCCTCCCACATACATACATATCATGAGAATATTTGTTATAATAATCTGGATTTCTTAGCCTAAATTGCTAGCGGTGTATCCACCACTCCCTGAGAACGCCTTTTTCCTTATTATAGTTCCAAGTTCTTTTACATACGCGATTCTTACTTTCTGCATTACGTTTTACGTTGCTTTAATTGCTTCATTCAATAAAAAACCCAAAAACAATGCTACTTTTCTTGCATCTCAAAGTTATTCCTTAAGTACTTCGTTTAGTTTTAGTTAAGAGCACTTTAGTCTTTCGCCTACTGCTCCCTGTGGGATCGATATCTTTATTTCGAAACTAGCTACAAATGATCTGTGCACTTGCAGTCATCACTGGTGTGTATAATCCCACCCACGGGCACCCCTTTATATAGGTGGAGGGAGGTGTGTCCTCCCCTTTGGGTGTCCCATGTGGGACTAAAAAGACAAATGAAATAAGGCAAAACAAGGCTACAGCCGGCTAGGCTTGAGGTGTGGCCGAGTGGGCCTCACCGCGACCCTGCGCAGCAGCCTCGCTGCGTGAGGCGGTGGCCAGGGTGGGACGCCACCTGCTATCTCAACTCGCCGAGGCGGCAGTAGGAAATAGTGCTAGCTCGGGTGGGTCGCCCGACGTGCGCGTGGTCCACTAGCACGCATCGCAGTGGCCAGCGACGCAGCACCCGGGTGGGCCGGCTCCTGGCGGCCCAGCATACCTAGAACCAGCGGCGCCCAGCACCTGGTCGAGTGGGCCGGCTAGCCGTGGCCCGTGCGTGGCAACTGACTATATGTCGCCCGCGCGATGCTTAGCCCCGCCCGCCCAACTACTTGTGTGGCTGCCTGGCCCACACCGAGGTGCCGTTTTTTGCCTTTTCCTTTTGGTTTCCTCTTGGGCCAATTCCCTCTAGGGTTTGGGCCTAATAAGAAATTTGCCTTTTAAATTTTAATTTAAATATTTATTTAATATAAGTTAATTCATAATTAACATATAGTAAATGCATATTATAAATTGCCATTTATCCGAAACTCTTTTTGGCCTTTTCCTTTCCTTCTTTCTTTCTCTGAACAACTTCAGATCTCTCAAAAATTATTCCGTTTCTCTCTCTCTTATGTGATTCCATTTTACAGGAGGTTCTCCAAGCGTCGTAGTGCCCTTAAGTGGGTTTCCCTATGGTTTGGGAATGACATAGACATGATCTCAATCAATGATCAATAGCGGGACTGGTATGCCCATATTGACGCAAGCGAAAATTATAGCTAGAAACTCTTTTTCTATAGTAGCATAATC
This sequence comes from Avena eriantha, assembly GCA_910589775.1. NCBI lineage: Eukaryota > Viridiplantae > Streptophyta > Magnoliopsida > Poales > Poaceae > Avena > Avena eriantha. The sequence continues at coordinate 211,879,139 of OU342746.1, read as the reverse complement.
TTATTAAGTGGTCTACTAGTGTAACAAATAACATTCAAATCCTTTCCATCTCACTGTCCCAACACAGCCCCTAAAGCATAATCACTAGCATCGCACATAATTTTGAAAGGTTCATCCCACTTTGGAGGTTGCATGATAGGTACTGAAACTAGTTTATCCTTAAGGTTCTCAAAAGCTGCAATGCAGTCATGGTCTAAATAGAATGGAGTTTATTTATCAAGAAGATTGGTAAGGGGCATAGCAAGTTTAGCGAAATCTTTTATAAACCGCTTATAAAAACCTACATGTCCTAGAAACAGTTTTAAGTTTTTCATGTCCTAAGGTATTGGGTATATTAGTTTTATCTATTTCTATTCCCTTCTCCTAAACTTTGTGTCCGAAAACTTTACCTTCTCTTTCCATGAAACGGCATTGCTTCTAATTCAAAACCAAGTTTGATTGCCTGCATCTCTGCAAAACTTTGGTTAGATTGTAGAGGCAATTATCAAAAGTTGTTCCACAAACGACAAAATCGTTTGTTAGGACTTCCATAGTCTTCTCAATAAAATCATCAAAACTCTTTAGAACACATTCCTGGAAAGTTACCGCTGCATTACATAAGTCAAATGGAATTAATCTATAAGCATATGTGCCATAAGGACAAGTGGAAGTTGTTTTCTCTTGATCTTCCAGCTGTATATCAATTTGAGAATATCCAGAATAACCATCAAGAAAACAAAAGTAAGAGTTATTACTAAGTCTTTCTAGAATTTTATCCATGAATGGTATAGGTTTTTGATTCTTTTGTGTCTCACAGTTTAGTTTCCTAAAATCAATGCACATACGATATCCTACAATTGGCCTCATAGGAACTATCTCTCCTTCCTCATTCATAGCAGCATCAAGACCACATTGTCTTGGTATGCAATGGGCTGGGCTAACCCACTTACTGTCAGAAATAGGATATATTATGTCAGCATCAAGTAAGCGTATAACTTTTTTTCTTACTACTTCCTTCATCTTTGGATTAAGCCTTCTTTGCGTATCTACTACGGGTTCAACATCATCAAGCATGTCCATCTTATGTGTTACAATAGATGGATCTATTCCTTTAATATCACTCAATGTATATCCAAAGGCTTCACGATACTTAACCAAAACTGAAATGAGTTTATTCGTTTCATTTTCTGATAGATTCTTGCTAATAATAACAGGACATTTATTTTCATTATCTAAAAACTCATACCTCATATTGTCTGGAAGTTTTTTCAATTCTATTGGTGGAGGTTCTTCATCTCCTGTTCTTAGCAATTCTTCATAGTCATGTGGATTTTGTGCTTCCAGAATTGAATCAAGGTAATCATCCATGTCTTCTTTCTTCTCATCATCTAGTGCTTCTTCCCAATTAATCAAGCTCCTTTCTAATTCATTTTGTGGAGCACTGCAATGAATTGTTGCTAGCTCGGCAATTGTCTTTTCTTCCTTGATATCCTCCACTTCATATGGCCTCTTCTTTAGTTTGGCAAAGTGGAAAGTCATTTCCTCTTCTCCAAACTTCAGTGAAATGGTTTCCTTCTGATTATCTACTCGAGCTTTGGTGATGGAAATAAAAGGCCTGCCTAAAAGAATAGGACAAAAAGAATCTCGAGGCATATAAACAATATGAAAATCAAGGGGGTACATAAGTGAGCCAATAAAGACATAGATATTTCTGATTACCCCTTCCAGTTTTATATTGGTTCTATTAGACAATTTAATAATGGTGTCTACCAGTTCAACATCTAGATTATTTAAGTTGTAGCGAATTTCTTCATAAAGTGATGAAGGCATAATATTTATGGTGGAAATTGGTTCACAAATTCCATATAAGAAAGTTTCTCCACAATATATAGGGGTCATTGGTTTTGAAGTTCCGTTAGCTCGAACCTTACCTTTGATGAATTCCGAGGTTTCACGGTCTAACATAACCACTTCACCTTCCACTATTCGTGCTTCCATAAGATCCTTTATTATAACATTATTTATATTTGTAGTTTCCAGAATTCGTTTCTGGTTTCTTTGGTCTCTTCTTTATTTGTTCTTCCTCTCTTTATATTTTTTCAAACATCCCCTTTATAGGTACCGAGGATAACTCTTCCATTAGTGCTCTTGCATGCTTCTTTTCTTCGAGGGGTTTACGAGGTTCCCATTCTGTAGGTACCTGCAAATGCCCTACATAATTCTCAATATTTTTCTTTACTAAGTAAGAATCAATACCGAGGGTTTTAATCATTGTATCTGTCCTCTCATCTGGAAGGAAATCGTTAATGCAAGCATATTCAAAAAAAACTATTTGTAATTTTTTCCTTATCTCTAAAATTTTCAGTTGCTTCTTTCATTTTTATTATTAGATTCCAAGGCTCGTCATAGGTATAAGATCGAAAACTGCCATTTCAAGCAGTGTCAATATTCGTCCTATTTTCAATATTTAGCCCTCCATAAAAGGTATGGGTGATTAACCAATCAGGAAAACGATGATGGGGGCAATTATCTAGGTAGCTTTTATACCTTAGATATCCTTCATATAACCTCTCACTAGGATTATTTTTGAAATTGATAATAATACCTCTCATCCTATGAGCTTTGCTTTCAGAATAATATTTTGATAGGAACTTGGTTGTCAATTCCTCCCAAGTCCATGGTGCTTCTGCACAAAAAGATCTGTACCAGTCACAAACATTAGTAGAGAGAGTTTGTCTAAACAACTGGGTTTTAACCATATCAAGATTATAGTCATCGAAAATAAAGGAACTAAGAATGTCTTCAAATAATTGTAAGTGTCCATATGGACTTTCTTCATTGGTTCCTGCAAATTTCTTAGAATGTAATAATTCAAATAATAAAGGATGGATCTCGACTCCATCCAGATTTATGCTTTTGTTGACAGTTATAAAAGTGTCCATGGGCGAATCCATTTTCCTTACTGCCTCAAGCTGGTTTAAATGGTGAGTATTGTCCATCGTTGTGGTCCTGCAATTCAAGTAAAAATCAGTACACTAAAAGTAAATAACTAAAAGTAAAGAGACTTATATAACTAAGCTCCCCGGCAACGGCGCCAGAAAATAGCTTGATGACTACAAGTGCACAGATCGTTTGTAGCTAGTTTTGAAATAAAGATATCGATCCCACATGGAGCAGTAGGCAAAAGACTAAAATGCTTTTAACTATAATAAACAAAGTACTTAAGAAATAACTTTAAGATTCAAGTAAATTAGAGTTGTTTTTGAGTTTTTGGTTGAACATGGTGATTTAAAGTAAAGAAAAACTTAATGCAGAAAGTAAGAATCGCGTGTGTAATAGAATTTTGGAACTACAATAGGGAAAAGGTGTTCTCAGGGAATAGTGGATATACCGCTAGCAATTTAGACTAGGCAATCAAGATTATTATAACGAATATTCTCATAATGTGTATGTGCGTGGGAGGAGCTCCATATATGATGATTTGCTAGCAACTGTTGCACACATCGTCCTCATAACCGCAGCAGACAGTAACCGACAACCATCACGTTACCGCGCTATTAAGGGATTTCTCCCGTGGCATGGACATGGCTTGATGAGTTCTTCTTGATCCCCCAGGTTAATACGTAAAGAATGACAATAGCTTTATAGTCACAATAAGTATTATCATCCCTCTGTCTACCAACAAGTAATCCCTTTCATCAAGTCCCCGTAAGGGGCAAATATTAAGGAGGTGCACAACTCCCAATATCAAGATGAAGACAATTAACATATACACATGATGATGTATAACATAATAATCTCTATCTCACCTTAATCATATGCTAGTGTTTCTCCATCTCCCCAAGAACTATAAATCTACTCAGACATGGAGGCAATCAACATCATAGCAATGGTATTCATAGGTGAATAGTACTTGTATAAATCCACAATGAGTACGGGAATTACAATAAGATCTAGACAAGATGTAGACGAGATGGATGGAGATGGTGGTGATGCAGCGGTGGTTGATGAAGATCGATGCCTTAGCCTCCCGGATCTATGCAGGGCGAAGATGGATCCCAAACGGATGAGTCCCCCCTCCATATGCCTTCTAGAGGTGAGGTTTTCGCGATTTCTGGGTGTTCTGTCTATCGTCTCCTCGAACCAATTGCACGGGGTGAAACTATTTGACAAGGCGGAGGCGGATCCAACTATACGGCCGGAAAAGTTGCTCCGATCGTATAGTTGGTCGTTGGACTCTCTGCCTCCCTTGTTCCCTTCTGGTTTTCTTCTGGTATTACTAATATTTCCCAAATAGGCAATTTACGTTGTTTTTGACTCCTTTTATCCATAGTACAACTGGTCCAAGAATTGTATCCATTGGATCCATCATATGTCCTGATCCTGGTGAAAACAGACATAAAATGTGCATGCGAGCGCCGTAAAATACCAAGATCCTACATCTACAACATAAAATAATAATGTAAAACATGATGCAAATATGCACTCGTCGGTGGGAAATGTCGATCACATAATTCTAGATGATATGACTTCATTGTCAGTTGGCTCTCATAGCACCATGATCAGGAAACCTTGATCATCAGCTGCCTAATTAACTAGTTGAATAGAGGCTACTAGGGACCTAGGTTTGTTTATATACCACACCTGCATCAATGTTTCCTCTTGATACAAGTATAACATGATATAAAACTATTATGAACTAATGAGATATGATAATAAATCCTTTATTATTGATACGTCCATTTTGCATCACTATTCTATATCATAATTTACTATTATTCATTGATATATTTCATAGTAAGAGATGATACTTATGTTATTTCATCTATTTTTGCATGGTTGATGACTTTTGGATGATGAACCACTGAAGTCGGGATTCTGATGGAAAAGGCACTGCCTAGGTGCAAAATTGGCGAAGATCAGAAAATCGCAGAAAATATATAGAAATTCCTATTTTTTCAGAAGACGGAGGAGGCAAGAAGGAGGAGTGGAGATGGGCCACAGGGGTCCCACACCACCCCCTGGCACGGGCCACCCCTGGTCGCGCCACCAGGTGGTGTGGCCACCCTGGCCCACCTCCAGCATTGCCCTTCCGCATATATATTCCCCTCGAAACCCTAAGACTCGGGGAGGAACCACAGAAAGGTTCCGCCGCCTCTGCATGGCGGAAACTACAGAGAGAGAAAGACCTCTCTGGCAGGCAGAAATCTGCCGGGGAAATTCCTTCCCAGAGAGGGGAGATCATCTCCATCAACACCGTCATCAAGCTAGACTTCATCGGGATCATCATCATCATCATCTCCACTAGCACCATCACCATCACTCCATACCGCTGTAACAATTGGGTTAAATCTTGCATAGTTCTTAGGGTAAACTTTCCTGGTGTTGATTACTTGTTGTAGTTGATGCTATTGAGTGGAACCATTGAATTATTGTTCATGTGCAGATTGTTACTTATCATTATTTCATCTCTGATCTTGGTCCATATGTTGTCTCGTGAGTAGTTCGTTTAGTTCTTGAGGACATGGGAGAAGTCATGTTGTTAGTAGTGGAATTGTGTTCAGAAAGATTCAATGGTTTGATATTTAAGTTGTGGTGCTATTCTTCTAGTGGTGTCATGTGAACGTTGACTACATGATACTTCACCTTTATGGGCCTAGGGGAATGCATTGTGTATTTGGCTACTAATCGTGGGGTTGCCGGAGTGACATAAACCTGAACCCCCATTAGGAAACCTTTGCATAAGGGAGTGTAGGATCTCAAAATTTAAGGTTGTGGTTAGGTTTTTATCTTAATTACTTTCTTGTAGTTGCGGATGCTTGCAAGGGGTATAATCACAAGTATGTATTAGTCCTAGGAAGGTTAGTATATTAGCATAGGTTCACCCACACAACACTTATCCAACCAAAGAATATTAATCAACTATATGAAGTGAAAGCACTTGACAATATTCCCATGTGTCCTTGAGAACGTTTGGTCATCTTAAGTAATACAACTGGCTTGTCCATTGCTAAAGAAAGGATTGGGCCACTTGCTACAATTATTACTATTGTCTTTTATTTACTCATACTCTATTTATCTGCATTATCAAAAACCCCTAAAAATCCATTTGCTAAGTATTTTGCAGAGAATTCCTGATCCAAACCACTCGTCAACATCTTCTGCTCCTCGTTGGGTTTGACACTCTTACTTATCAAAAATACTATGATACACCCCCCATACTTGTGGGTCATCAATACTATTTTCTGGCACCGTTGCTAGGGAGTGAAGCGCTATTGAAGAGTGGAACTGGTAAAGGAAACTTCTACTGCGAGTATTGTTTATTTTTGTTTGTTACTTTATTTTCAATATGGATAGTTCACTTAGTTTCTTATTTCAGAATGCTACTACCACTTCTAAGGTAGTAGATGAACCACCATCTCTTAAAATTGATACTTTTAAAATACCTACAAAATTGTTGATCGTGTTATGGATAACTACTATTTTGGAGATGAAACTATCCATCCTAGTGATCATTTGCTCTTTATACACGAATTATGCGGATTGTTTAAGTGCGCAGGTATTACAACATATCAAGTTAAGAGGAAGTTATTCTCGTTATCATTGAAAGGCAGAGCTGAGGAATGGTATAAGCTGCTGAAGAATGGCCAATCTCTTAAATGGAAGGAAATTGCGCCTCTCTTTTATTCCAAATTCTATCATCCTAGTGAGATTCATAAAGATCGGAATCAATATATAACTTTTGGCCTCGTGATGGAGAGAGTACCGCCCAAGCTTGGGGGAGATTGAAGTTACTAATGCTCAAATGTCCTATTCATGAGCTCCCTAATAATATTATTATCAATAACTTTTATGCAAGGCTTTCTCTTCATGATAAGGATTTATTGGATGCTTCTTGTGCTGGATCATTTACACGTATGGAAGAAGAAGCTAAATGGGATCTTCTAGACCGTATTCAAGACAATGCTGAAGCATGGGAGAATGATAAAGTAAGAAAGTCAGGTATAAATTATGATTATGAATGCATTAAATCTTTTATGGGAACTGATGACTTTCATAATATTAGTGTTGCTTATGGTCTTGATTCTCAAAGTATTGCAAATTGTTTTAAGGCCTTTGCCCCTTATATTGAAATTTCTAAAAAGAAATGGAACAAGTATCATGAGCCATATAAAGATATTGTTAATTGTGTTCCTGCAAGAAATACTGAAGTTTGTACTGCTAATCATATTTTACCAGAACCTTATATCGAAAAAATACCTTTACCTATTAAGGTAAAGGAACATTCTATGATAGCAAGTATGGTTAACAAAAGTATAAAGAAAGAAGTGGAACCTGATGAACAAATAGATGTTGAACCCGCAGTAGCAAATGTGAAAGATTTTGTCACTAAAAATGTAGAAGATGGGCACACTATCCTCTGTAAGGACACTTCTAATATTGTTTCACATAGTAGTATTAGGAGAGCTAGTGTCCCAGTGTTTTCTGTTAGAATAACTGATCATTGCTACTATGGTTCATGTGACAGTTATATCGTTAAATTTATTCATGATGCTGAAAGTTATTATGAGAGAGGGAAAAGTGTTTTTATGTATCTCAATAATATTAAGTTTCCTCGCTATATGCTAAAAGTCTTTATGTTGCACTTGTTTTGCCTTCCTATACTAGTAACCTCTGGCTTCAATAATTTATTTTCTTACAAAATTCCCTTGCACAGGAAGTGGGTTAGACCTAAATATGTGTATATTTGCTTCTTGATGCTCTCTTTTACTTCAATCTGTATTCTTATGTGAGCATCATTGAAATTATCATGCCCATCTTAACGGCTATAAAGAAAGAGCTTTTTGGGAGACGACCCAATATATTTTTGCTTTAAATTTATTTTTTGGGTTTATTTGAGTCTTGGAAGTTATTGCTTCTGTAACAACCTCTCCTTATCCTTTTTGTTTGGTTTTTGTGTCAAGATCAACCTCTAATGAGAGAGAAGTAAGATTTGGGGAAGTTGTTGTCTCGAAACAGATTTTTGTGCCTCACCGTAAAAAATCGTGAAAAATACGAGAACGTTGCACTGATCTGTAATTTTTTGTGTGCATGCCCCAGGTTATTATTAACCTTTCGTTAGTTTTGCACTTTTTTGATTTGATCAACATAGGATGTTTGAAAATTTGATCTTTACCTGCTGGTCTGTTTTGACAGATTTCAGCCATTTTTGCATTTGCCTCTTAAATGGATTTCCTTTTTGAATTGTGAAAGATGTTTCACAAATTATGATAATTGGATGAATTTAAACTATGTTGAAATGTCTAAACATCATAATCATTTTGTATTGTATACATATGATCTAATATTATATCTTATCGGGGTTATAGTTGTCGTTTAGAGTTAAAGATCGAAATAAGCAAACACTCATTTGAAATACAAAGAAACATCCAAAAGATTCGAGGAAACAACACCATAAGTGTTATGGCACGTTCGAGTTTCTGGAGATTTCGATAAGTCAAAATCGTGGCGAATAAACAAGTCTTTGTAGAGCATTCTTAGGAAGCTATGAATGCATCTTCCACAAACAGGCAAACCCAATGTTATCCAAAGTTGACGTGTCTTCATGAAGATATAGGTGGAAGAAAGTAAAAGATCAAAACAAGGTATTAGACCTTACCTCCGGATTGTTGAGTGGCGCAGTGGAATTTGTTTCGTGAATCCAAACTCTACATATAGAGGAGAAACCAATGATAATGATCATAAAGTTTCAGTGAATACTTTTACTAAGGTAAGTAGGATTCAACGATATATTCTGCAAGTCTATAGAATTATATCATTGATTCACTTGTCATGTTTTGAACAAGACATACCTACGAAATACAAAGAAGCGTGATGGACCTAAGTACGAGAAATGAATGGTCATTGAAATCTCATTAGTGGGATTCTCGATTTGATGGTGATCAAGGAATTTTGGAATGACCAAGATTGTCGAGAGGACCCAGATTTGAGTGGGAGCAAATCAGCTTGGCTAAATCATAATATGTAGCTAACATATTTTGAGTGGAAGCTAAGTGAAATCCCTAGATCTCAAATATGGATGCAATATTTGAGTGGGGCATGAAATCATTCTTTGATACGTGGACGACATATGTGAATGATGTGATTGGTGTTAATAACATTTAAGTTAGATAAATAAGGATGAAGTTGAAGTTATTAAACAATAAGATCTATCGAGATAGATTGGTGAGTTTAATAAACACTGAATGTCGAATGCTTCCTCGACTTGATTCTGAAAGATGTTCAAAATGTCCTAAGCAAGATTTTGATGTAGCTCAGAATGGAACAAGGTAATAAAGAAGTTCTTACTATATGAAGCATTGAGTTAGTATTGAAACTATGGTTGAAAGAAAGAGATGTGTTGCATCTCCTATGCCTCAGTCATAGGTTCTTTGATACATTGCAAATGTATCTATAATTTTTGATGTTCCATGCTTAGTTTTATCCACTTTCTTGTGTTTTGTTCCAACTTTGGAGTATTTTTCATATGATTTCTTGGACTAACCTATTAACAAGAGCCACAGTGCCAGCTACCTGTTTTCTGCTGTTTTTGGTTCCAGGAAAGTCAAAAAATGAATATTCTCGGAATTAGACGGGACAAAAGACAAAGTTCCTATTTTTCCGGAAGGGATCAAGTGCCAGAATACGAGACGGAGAGGGGCCAGGGGCCGGCCACACCACCTGGCCACGCGGCTAGGCTTGGCCCGCGCCAGGGGTGGTCTGGCCAACCTCAGCACCCCCTCGGCCTCTTCTTACGCCTATAAGTTGCCCTCGGGACGAAAACCCTAAGTACCCGATCAAAAATTCACGAAAGAGTTTGTAGCCGCCGCCATCTCCATCCCTAGATCGGGGGGATCTGAAGCTCTTCCCGGCACCCTGTCGGAGAGGGGAATTCACCCTGGAGGTCTTCTTCATCACCATGCAAGCCTCCGGTGTGATGCGTGAGTAGTTCATCCTTGGACTACGGATCCATGTAGTAGCTAGATGGCTGGTTTCTCCTCATTTGTGCTTTCATGTTTAGATCTTGTGAGCTCCGTTCATGATCAAGATCATCTATTTGTAATTCATACATGTTGTGTTTGCGGAGATCCGATGGATATTGAGATGCTATTTCAGATTGATTATTGATTCTATCATGTCTTTGTTATTTGAGATCTTGCATGCTTTCCATTGTTAGTAGCTATCTTGGCCAAGTAGATGCTAGCAACTCCAAGAGTTAGTATTTATGCTCGATAGTGGGTTCATGCCTCTGGTAATCTGGGGAAGTGACAGAAATCTCTAAGGTACTAGATGTGCTGTTGCTACTAAGGAGAAAACAACGATCCTTTGTTCATAGAACAATTGTATTGTTTACTTTACACGCAGTTCGTAAAGCAATAATCTGTTGCTTGCAACTTAATACTAGAGGGGGGTCGGATGATAACCTGAAGGTGGATTATTAGTCATAGATGCAGTTGGATGGCGGTCTATGTATTATGTTGTAATGCCCAATCAAGTCTCAAAGGAGTCAAGATGATTAGTATATGCATGTATTGCTTTCTCGGTGTTTGTCAATTGCCCCGCTGTAATTTGTTCACCCAGCATGTTATCTATCTTAAGGAGAGCCACCTCTAGTGAACTATGGATCCCGATCCTTTTACTTTACATACAATCTACAAACTTTTACTTCTTTGTGTTTACTTTCTACAAACTTTTATTTCTTTCCATTCGATACGTTTAATCCTTTGTTTTCCGCAAAACATGGTGAGATTGACAACCTCATCACAAGTTGGGGACAAAGTTCTGTGGTTGTGTTGTGCAGGTCTCCATGTTGCTACTAGCACCGGTAGTGCACCCTGCCAAAACTCAGCTAGTAACACCTTTGGGGTGTTTCCTTGCTCCTACTGGTTCGATTAAACCTTGGTTTCATAATTGAGGGAAAACTTTCTGCTGTGCTCATCATACCTTCCTCTTGGGGTTCCCAACGAGCTCTACATCGATCGTCGAGTGCATCATTCTTCCATAGAACCATATTGAATACTCGACGTAATGTGACCCTAGGTTCTGGTTGGTAGGACAAAGTCTTAATTGTAAGAACGTGTCTCTAAGTGATTCCTGAGTTGATCACTGAACCAGAATTAAGTTTGTACTTAAATGGCAAGAAGCAAAGTAAGTGGCATAGTTTCATTTCATGCACTAGGATCTACATAGATATAGAAGTATAAAGGCTCCATCTGATGTGATGTATGATGTTATGGCGGGGCTAGTTCGCTTTTAATGTAGAATGATGTGTCCTAAGGCACCGTGCCCATGAGAAAGCCCTCGAGGTTGATCTAAAGTCATTGTAGGCTCCTGGAATCTGGCCTCGTTCTGCTGCCATGAATACAGTATATACAAAAGGATAGCAAAGTGTGTTTCGAAGTTTAGATGAAAATAGTGAAAACAACCGTCATTATAAACACTAGATACAAAGTTTCACTTTGTTGCCAAACAAATGCTTCGACCCATTATACGATAATGGTGTGAATGTCAAAATTAGGAAAACATTAACGATTTGCAAAAGACATAATGATCTGGTAAAACAGAACATGGACATGACGTTTCCCGTGAGCATGCATGATTAGTAAATGCATATGTTATATGGTTTATATGAGTAAAATGCGAGCTAGATTATTTGTACTCTAGTGCAAGTGGGAGACTGAAGGAGATATGCCTAGAGGCAAATAATAAATAGGTTTTTTTTGTCATATCTCAATTAGTTTATAATAGTTTCATATTGTGCTATACAGTGGCGAAGGACGGAAACAAACTGAGGTCGGGCGAACTCTAAAGAACCAAAAAAATTAATGCCAAAATCAAACTTTCTTCAATAGTTCAATTGACCCCCCCTCCCCAAATTTTTTTTATACGTGTCCCCTTAGAAGGGGCAGGTTTCTTCCCCTTCTTGTATGTCTCTACCACAAATCCGCAGAGCCTAAAGACCACTAATGGAAGGAGCAAAACCTATATTTTGAAAGAGGATCAGAAATTAGGAATCGAGATGGGAAGGAGTCCTATATGGGTGAAAGTGAGTGAGATGGTTGGAGGAGGAGGACCTGGGGGCAGGGCAGGTGGTTCCGTAGGACGAGGGAGTCGCCGCTCGCACGCTCGAGAGTTGGGAGGAGAGGACTGGGAGACGGAGGGTCGGTAGGCGGCGCTACTTCCTGCTCGGTGTTCGGTTCGATCATTCCAAGGGCGAAGGAGAAGGTGCACGCACACGACTGCACACACGACTGCTCTAGGGGACGATACTCTCCTCAGTGCGCAACCCAGCAAAGGCCTAGGACAGCAAGAAATGCCTCCAACGCGGCTCATTTTGTTACTTCCATTAAGTTTTTCTTCAGAACTCACATAATTTGCAGAGAACTGTATATCGAAGAGAAGCATACATATATGTGATTTTTTTGCAAAAAAACAAGGTAGGGCAGCTGCCATACCTTGCCCAAAGGGGTCCTTCGCCCCTGGTGCTATAATTGTATCAAGTAGAAACATTGGTACAGGTGTGGTATGAAACAACCAAGTCCCTAGTAGCCTCTATTCATACTAGTTCGTTGGTCATGGGGATGATCTGGGTTTCAAGATCATGGGCATTTATGCCAATTGACAACGGGGTCATATCATTGGAGAATGATGTGATGGACATTCCTCGAAGGATTGCAACACGATCAAGTCATATAGTTCATTATTGCAACAGCTAAATCTAGACTCCTTTTCCTTTGACCGTGAGGCTATATCAATTACTGTCTCTCGAGAGTGCTTAGATAGCATCAAACGTCATCCGATAATATGGTGACAATAAAGGTGTGTTCAGGTACTCGGAGGAACCATCGAGGCAATATATGTCAAGAGTGGGATTTGTTCGCCCACATGACGGGTAAAGATACATACGATCACCTTGGTGAGATTACATCCATAAATGTTGCAACATGTGACTCGGTCACGGGGATGTAATATCACGGTAACAAGAAAACAGAACTTGTTGTTAACAAGATTGAACAAGGTATGGGATACCAATGATCGGATATCGAACAAGTCGTATCAAGAAACAAAAGGAAATTTGATGCTACATTTGCCGGTTCAAACGACATTGTCATTAGGAATGCTTAGAGATATAGTTTTGATGCATGTTTAGGCCTCTTACAAGTCCCTATGAGTAGAATCCTTCATTATATTTACTTTGCAATCACTTGTTTAATAGGTGTTTAAATTTCAGAATACCAAGCATGAACAACCATACCTTTGGAGAGATATTTGAGAGTGATGCACCTAGGAGGTCGAGGCTCTCAAGATCAGCCTCTCAGTTTAGGCCATCATACAACGAAGACCTCATTGCAACTCGTATTGGTAATGAAAGGGATGATGGGGATGCTCACCCATCCACTTTTCCTTGTTTTACTTTCTTACAAGCTGCAGTTATTCTTAATGATTTCTTGCTACTGATCGAGAGGGTTGGTTTGACCTCATATATGCAAGATGAGAGTGAGCAATATGCTATGCTCACCAAAACCTTTGTTGAGAGCTTCACGTTTACCAACACACCCTATCAGTCAACTGTCTCTTTCAAAATTTATAATCTTCCCTTCACCATGCCTTTGGAGAGATTTTGTAGTATTGTAGGTGTAAGCATGACAAGGACCGTGAAGAAAATTCAAGGGCGACCCGCTGATTTGCTGGAGCTTTACCGAGGAGTGACCAATGATGATGATCGTGTGGCGCAGCGCGGAAATATAAGAAACATTCAACTCCCTGCTCTCAGATACTTTGCATATTATCTTGCTACTAGCATACTTGGTAGGGAGAACACAAGTAATATCTCCAACTATCATTTAGCCTTCCTTGCTACCACGCTTAACAATGATACTCAGTACAATCTTGGCTCGCTTATTGCTCGCTGCCTAGCTGCTAGGGGGCCTATCTATGGGGGCATCATTGCCTCGCGTATGGTCAATGCATTAGGCCTTTTAGTGGACCCCAATGATACTGTTCTGGCATCACAAAGGCTTGACCTTGTTGCTATGAAAACCCATCACTTTGTCACTGCTACTTCTGATTTCGACAGTCTAGTATATAGGATGCTTTTCACTTACGGGGATGAAAGAGAGATCCCTTTGCCACAACCTTCTTTGTTTACTGCTCACAGGAGACCATGGTCGTGCTCCAAGGAGGAGGTGGATGAGCAGCTCCGCTTGCTGGGCTTCCACGAGCAGCACCAGGAGGATGTACCCTCCTACGATTACTCTACACACTATGGAGGGACGTACTCGAGTTCGCACCAGGACGAGGGTACCTCCTCGTCATACCATGGTGACACTTCATCCTGGCCGGCTTGGGATTGATACCCACTTAGGCCAAAAGCCTAAGCTTGGGGGAGGTACGCCGACACTGCACTCATCTCCTTATCATGTTGCGTCGGTACTTTGTATACTCATGTTTCGCTCTCTTTTTAGTTTTTGTTCTTTCTTTGCTTTTGCTTTCTAAAACACAAAAAGACCAAAAATATTTCTGTTGTTTCTCTTTGGGTTGTTTCTTCTTTTTGCCTTGGTTTGCTTTTCCCTTTTGCCTTGTTTGAACTATTTGAAAAACCCAAAAAGATTTTGCTTTGCTTGTTTTTCCTCTTTGGTTCTTGTTTTAAAAATCAAAAACACCAAAAATATTTGTCGTTCTTTTTTGGTTTTGTGAGTTTGTTGCAGGGTTCAACAGTCCTCAGTGAATATTGGTTTCATATTATTATTCAAGCCACACAAGTAAAGAGCAATAATGAGGATTAATGACAACTTGAGGCATGGTAAGAGGCTGGTAACGAACTCTATTTGTTTTCATTTTTGTACATATACTCATCATTGTGGGCATGCTTAGCCTGTTCGTGTAGGGTGTATGTTATCTTTGGATGCTTGGTGGTTCTTGCTTTCTTATGATTAGCTCCAACTTGCTAATAGTTTGTAGCTTGTCTTATGAACGTTTGCCTGCATTATTCTATTCATAACTTGGTATGACACCGTGGTATCCTCCTCTGAATGTTTCATTTGAATTGACTTGGCACATCTCACGCATGAACATGACTATAATAATCAGTTAAGCCTTGATGAATTGTTTTGCCTTGAGGATCTTGAATCACTTTCATGCCATTATTAGTCATGTTTTGTAGCAAACATGATTATGACAGCTATTGCTCTCTTGTTTGTCGCTCCCTTACTATTGCTAGCCTTCACTTACACTGAGTATGTTTTACTCAAGTTTCCAACTCCCTAAACCAAATATCTCCAAAGTGTCCACCATACCTACCTATTAGCATCATTTGCTACTTCCGTGCATATTCAATATGCCTTATTTTCTTCTGAATAAAATGTTTGCTTGTTATGAGAAAGTTAGTTAGTAAAGCTCTCACAAACTTTATGGCACACTTTATTTTCTTGCACTTAATAAACCTGAACCATTGCGTCCTTCTTTGTTGCATATATGCTTGTGCTTTATAAGTTGAAGTTAGCAGAACCATGTATCATGGGGAATGCTTTCAACATTTCATTGGTACTTAGTACCTCGTTGATATCATGTTCTTTTGCTTATGGATCCTGGCGGTGTGAAATAAAAGTGGAACTTGTAAGATCATGGAGTTTGTATGTATGTTAGAGAAACGCCTGGGCCGCTAGCCTAAGCCATGCCTAATCATGGTGGAAACTTGCAGCATAACCGTAATGAGCATTCTATGAAGTATCCTCAATAAAAATCTATGCACATAGTAAATAAAAAGATCGCTGCGATGCTCATTGTCTGCTTGCCTTGTCATTTTGATTATGAGACAGCTCCTATGTCATGTGCAAGGGGTACCCCATTGGTTGTTCTCTATGATACGTATATACTTACAATGACAAGAGCTTACTTGTGACTGAAGTTGAGTAGCATGAGGGTCGGTCTTCGTAAGTAAGGGGCATGAGACTTCGATTTATAACTTGCCAAGCATATCCTCTTAGTTCTGTCACTTTAACCTTAACCATTTAAAGATGCTTATGATAGGGGCAATGAGAGCTCAAAGCTAACAAGTACCATACTTTCAGCATTTGGAAGTCTTTCAAACTTTTCAAAACCTTTTTGTTTTCCTTGTTGAGTCTCCACATATTCTATGAGCACCTTCTTGAGAGCATAGTTGTCATTATTTGTACTTGTCTCAAAACTTGATTATTCGTGTTATGACTTTGATGCTTGTATCTTTGATATCTTTACTTCTAGTCATCACTTGAACTTCAGAGGTGCCTTGACATTCACAATCAAAGGCAAGCGAGATACCACTCTATCATACCTTTTTATGAGCATTGTAATGTTGCTTATGTTTATGCTTCATGCTACTTATTATTTTTGAGTTGGAATATGTCCATAGCTTGCATTGACTATTAAGTAGACTCAGTAGCATACTCTTTATTATGAATTGCCTAAGTAGTTGGTCACATGCTGAGAATATATACATCATATGAAGCAAATGTGTTCGTGAAAGTTCTTTTATTGCACTCAGTTTTCAACTGAATTGCTTGAGGACAAGCAATAAGCTAAGCTTGGGGGGAGTTGATACGTCCAAAACGTATCTACTTTCCCGAACACTTTTGCTATTGTTTCTCCTCTAAACTTGTGTGATTTGGATGCAACTAACACGGACTGACGCTGTTTTCAACAGAATTGCCCTGGTGTCTACTTTTTGTGCAGAAAATCAACTATCAGGAAAAAATCCCGGAAAATATGCCGAAATTCCTATTTCACCAGAAGACTCATGGAGCCAGAAGATGAGATGGAGGGGGGCTGGGCCCAGGCCACACCACCTGGCCGTGCGGGCTAGCCCAGGCCGCGCCAGAGGGTGGTCTGGCCGCCCCAGGCTGCCCCTCGGTCTCCCTCTTTGCCTATAAGTTACCTTCTGACCTAAAAACTCAGGGGAGGTCGACGTTTTTCCAGAAGGAGTTCCGCTCCGCCGCCACCACTAGATTTCACGAAACAGCACTAGAAACTCCGTTCTGGCACCCTGCCGGGACGGGGAATTAGAGGAGATCATCGCCATCATCGCCACCATCGCTTCTCCATTGACCATCCATGTTTCCCCCATCTATGAGTGAGTAATCCCCCGATGTAGGCTATGGGGATGGTAGGGATTGGAAGAGATCGTTCATGTAATGGCATCAGATTGTTAGGGCATGGTGCCTAGTATCTTTTATTAGTGCTTTATGACTTTGTTGCGACTTGTTGTGCTTAATGCTTGTCACTAGGGCCCGAGTGCCATGATTTCAGATCTAAACATGTTATTGATTCATTATGATAGTATTGTTTATGGTCTTATCTGCAAGTTATATACACACATTGTTATCCGGAACCAATGGCCCCGAAGTGACAGAAATCGGGATAACCGGAGGGAATGGCTTTGATGTGAGGATCACATGTGTTCACGGAGTGTTAATGCTTTGCTCCGGTGCTCTATTAAAAGGAGCACCTTAATTGCCAGTAGTTCCCGTGAGGCCCCGCTGCAAACGGGTTGGCAGGACAAAAGATGTTGTGCAAGTTCTCATTGCGAGCACGTATGACTATATATGGAACACATGCCTAGGATTATCTAGTACTTGGATGCTTTATCTTATTTATCTACAATTGCCCTATGTTCTAATTGCTATGTGAATTGTCTTGTCCATGCAATGCCCGTCCATTCAACTGAAAATGTTTGCTACTGTTGTCTTTACTTTACTACTCTTGTTACTTTACTATTCCTACTACAAAACTGTTGCTACTGATAAACTGTTGTGAGCAAGATTGTTTCCACGTGCAGCTGAATTGACAACTCAGTTATTAAGGCTTATAAATATTCTTTGGCTCCCCTTGTGTCGAATCAATAAATTGGGTTTCACTTCCCTCGAAAATACTGCGATACACCCCCTATACTTGTGGGTCATCACATAACGTGATACTACAAGTTGAAAACTAAAGGATCATAAAGGATATGGTGACTTGGGATAGTCATAACATGGTGTGAGCATGCGCCAAGTTAACCCAAATAAAGCATCAAAGGAGAATACCACAATACTATGCTTTAATATGCTAAAACAACGCATGATTCATCCAAGGCACATTAAGCAATCTCAATTGTTTATAACAAGTCATGCTACAGCAAATAATACTAAGCATAAAGCCAAAACAATATCAAGCATGGCATGAAAAAGCATGGGCCACAGTAAAAAACAAGCTCTCTTTACAACTTAAGCATGAGCTTTCCTACTTTTTTCCAATCCAAATCAAACTATTTGAAAACCAATGTGTGAAAGAGGGGGTCCAACCAATTTATTCAGCAAACTAAGCAAACCAAGCGAACGAAAAACCAAAAACCAAAAACGAAGACGCTCCAAGAACAACACAACTGTGCTTGAAACAATAAAAATAAAGTGTCTGGAAGAAACCTGGGATTTTTATTGATGAAGAAGGGGATGCCTTGGGAATCCCCAAGCTTTGACGCTTGTACTTCTTGGATATTTCTTGGGGTGACACGTGTGGCATCCCCAAGCTTGAGCTTTAGTCCATCCTTCATCTTATTACTCGTTCCTTCCATACACCTGAAATTTTTCCTTCATACAAAACTTCACACAATCTTTATTAGCAACATTAGTGCACTCAAGATAATAAGTCTTTAGGTTCAGTTCTAACACCAATAAAACTTCCATTAAAACACAAGCTACTGTAGCACTTCCCTCAAAAAGCTCAATTCCCCAAAAGAACTAAAAAAGGAACCAACAAGAAGCAAATGCAGAAAATGGCAGAAATCTGTCAAAACAGACCAGCAGGTAAAGACGAATTTTTTAGAAGACCTTATGTTGCTCAAATCAAGAAGTGTTGAACTAAAGAAAGTTAGATAATAACCTGGGGCAGAAGCACAAAAATTCATGCCTCAAAATGACTTACAGAGATTTTACACGAAGTTTTACGGTGAAGCACAGAAATCTGTTTCGGGACAGCAACTTCCCCAATCATTACTTCTCTCTCATTAGAGGTTACTCTTGGAACAAAAACAAATAAAAAAGGATAAGGAGCGGTTATTACAGAGGTAATAACTTCCAAGACTCATCTAAAACTTTTGGGTTATCTCCCAATAAGTACTTTTCTTTAACGCCTTCAAGTTAGGCATGATAGTTTGAAAAGATGCTCACATAGGAAATATGAATTGAAGTAAAAGAGAGCATCAAGAAGCAAATTCAAAGCACATTTAAGTCTAACCCACTTCCTATGCATATGAATCTTGTAAATAAACAAGTCATGAAAGCACGAAGCAATAAGCATAGTTAAGCAAAACAAGTGCAACTTCAAGACTTTCAACATAAAGAGGGGGAACTTAATATTATTGGGATACATAAACCCATGTTTCCCTCTCTCATAATAACATTCAGTAGCATCATGAATAAAATTAACAATATAACTATCACATAAAACATTCTTATCATGAGCCACATGCATAAAAGAATTAATACTCCCCACAAAAATATAGTCATTCTTATTAATTGTAGTGGGAGCAAATTCAACAAAATAACTATCATTATTATTCTCATCACCATAATCATCAAATATAGGAGGCATATTGTAATCACAATTACTTTCCTCCTCAATAGTAGGTGGACTGAAAATATCATATTCATCATTGCAATCATCATATATTGGCGGTATAGTATCATCATAAGCAATAAAATAGTTATCTTCCAAAGTGTGTTCATTTGTAAACATATCATCATTGGAAGGAACATGGATAGCACTAATAGTACAACAATTATCATCATTTTCAGAATTGATACTGAAGAAATTTTCAATATCAAAAGTAGTGTGATTTTCCCAATCATGATCACTACTATAGGTAATAGGCATAGGAACATCATCGAGTTTAGACTCATCAAAAACTATAATAGGAGAAACATGCTTAGGGGAAAATACTGTTTCCTCTCTCCTTTTACTCCTCCTCTTCTTCTTTCTCTTCTTCTCTTTAGGAGGGAGAGGCTTGAAAGGAAGCTTCTCCATATACCCTGGTTCATTGTTAGAGACAATAGAAGAAACTTTGGAGGATTCCTTCTTTTCATTAATAAGATCAAAACACATATTAGTCCTATCATATTTTGGTAAAATATCATCTTCTATAATATTTTGTATGTAAGTATTTGTGTGGCAATTATCAACACAATAAAGATGACAACCATGCAGGACACTATTCATATCAAAAGCACCCATATCTACTAAAGAGGTTTTTCTTGATAACTCTTCACACCCCAAAAATAATGTAAGTTCATCATGCTGATTAGGAGTGATCATGTCATCATAATACAAACTTGTAGTACTCATTGGATTAGAAGGGCTATTATTATGGCCTGAGCATTGAAAATTGAAATGACCCACTTCGAAGCAAAGTTCACAAATATAAGGATAAAGGGCACAAACTTTTTTACCAAGATCATTTAAAGCCCTATACCACATTCTAGTTTTTTCATTCCTGTGGGTGATACAATATTCTTCTTCAATTTGATTATTCTCACAAGGTCTATGTATTCCACAAAAATTAACATTCTTATAAGAAATAGTACTTTCAGAGGTTTGAGCATGTTTATTGCTATCATTAACAACAATTTCATTTTCCATGCAAGTGTCTTTAAAAGGCTCATGATACATGTCCCACTTTTCTTTAGGAGCATTAATATGAGAAGCAAAGGTTTTAAAACAATCAATAAGAATTTGAGGATCAAGACTATATTTAGCACTAAGCTCTTGAAAATCAGCAGTTTCAATGAAAGACTTAATGCAATCATACTCATAGTTTATACCTGGTTCTTTACCTTTGTTGTTATCCCAATCTTCGGTATTGCTTTGAATTGTTTCAAGAAGATCCCACTTAGCTTTGAACTCCTTACTCGTGAAGGATCCCTCTAAACAAGTATCTAGATAGTCCTTGTAATGTCCTAAAAGCCTTGCATAAAAATTATTAATAACAATATTCCTGGGAAGCTCATGAATGGGACATTTGAGCATTAGTGACTTCAGTCTCCCCCATGCTTGGGCAATACTTTATCCATCATGAGGATGGAAATTATAAATATAATTCCTATCTTTATGAATTTCATGAGGAGGATAAAATTTAGAGTAAAAGAGAGATTCAAGTTCCTTCCACTCCAAATGATGAGGTTCATCTAGTAGCTAATACCACTCCCTTGCTTTGCCCTTAAGTGATAAAGAGAATAGCTTCCTCTTAACTTGGTTCATTGAAATACCTACACACTTGAACAACCCACATAATTCATGTATAAAGAGTAAATGATCACCAGGATGGACAATGCCAGCTCCAAAATAAGAGTTATTCATAACACGTTCAACAATTTTTATAGGTATTTTAAAAGGGATGCTTTCAGTATGTGGATTCAAAATATCACAAGTATCATTAGAATTACCACATATGGGAGATAAAGTATCATCAGAGCAAATTTTCTTCTTTAAAACTGGGGAACTAAAAAGATCATTTTCATACAAACTAACTTCCCCAAGCTTAGATGTTTCCATAGCATTAGTAACAAAGGTGTTCAAAAGATTCATACTAATAACATTGCTATTAGCATGCAAACAAGGTTCCAAGGGTTTTTTAATTTTCTTTTCAAAGAATTCATGTTCTACATTAGGAAAATACTAAAAAGCTCTCTAATTTTGTTGTTGTTTTCCATTAAGCCTAACTAGTGAAAACAAGAAACAAAAAGACAAAATTGCAGAATTTAAAGGAAATAACTTCGAGTACTCACACCGAAGGATGTGAGTACCTTTTAGCTTACCTCCCCGGCAACGGCGCCAGAAAATAGCTTGATGTCTATGCACTTCTATTCTTGTAGACAGTTGTTGGGCCTCCAAGTGCAGAGGTTTGTAGAACAACAGCAAGTTTTCCCTTAAGTGGATCACCCAAGGTTTATCGAACTCAGGGAGGAAGTGGTCAAAGGTATTCCCTCTCAAGTAACCCTGCAATCAAGATACAAGAAGTCTCTTGTGTCCCCAACACACCCAATACACTTGTCAGGTGTATAGGTGCACTAGTTCGGCGAAGAGATAGTAAAATACAAGTGGTATGGATAATTATAAGTGGTAACGGTGCTAGAAAATAGCTTGATAGCGTGGAAAAGACTAAAGGCAAACTGAAATAAAGATGGAAGTAAGCAAACATGTAATAGATCTAGTTGCAAACGGTGTTTCAATGTTTAGAAACAAGGCCTAGGGATCATACTTTCACTAGTTAACACTCTCATATAAATATATTATCTCCATGATACTACTCTTAACTACTCTCCGGTTGAACACTCTAATCGATGGTAGGGCTATAACAGCACACCTCAAAGTAAGCCTTTCAGCATCTAGATAACCCCACACTATCACCTTGAGCACTAGATGGTTCCAACAAACACCACAATTTCATAAAGACATCCAACTCCAAATATAACTCATAACAAGTATTTGTAATCTCTAGCCTAAGTTCCACCATGGTGTGCACACTGTCAACTTCCCACACATGGGGAGAACAGAGATCTAATAAAGCACTTGAGTAGCAAGGTAGATCTATAGATTACAAGCTCATGATCGCAATAAGATCATGCATAGAGAGAGACGAACACATAGCTACCGGTAGAACCCTTAGCCTCGAGAGAGAACTACTCTCTCCTCATCATCGGAATCAGCAACGGCGATGGAGATGGTGGTGGAGATCGATGGAGATGGCTCCGAGGGCACTTCCCCATCCCAGCAGGGTGCCGGAACAGAGACTTTCTGTCCCTCAAATCTCCCCTTCGGTGGCGGTGGCGGTGGCGCCGTGGAACTTTTCATGGCTGGAGGCTTTTCGATTTAGGGTTTCTGCATCAGGGGAGATATATAGGCGAAAGAGGCAAGGTCGATGGCCGGCCAGGGGGCCCACACCATGCCCTGGCGTGACCTAGGTGGACCCGCGCCCAGGGGTGGTGTGGCCACCCTGTGGCCCCTCTCCGTCTCGTCTTCTGGCTCCGTGAGTCTTCCGGTAAAATATCAACTTTGGCTTTTGTCCCGTCCAATTCCGAGAATATTCATTTTCTGACTTCCTAGAACCACAAACAGCAGAAAACAGGCAGCTGACACTGTGGCTCTTTGTTAATAGGTTAGTCCAAGAAATCATATGAAAAGTACTCCAAAGTGTGGTCAAAACATAAGAAAGTAGATAAAACCAAGCATGGAACATCAAAAATTATAGATACGTTTGCAACGTATCAGTTTCTGGCAGCGACATCTGCAGTGATGACGAGTCCATACACACCAAGACTTGTCAGGTGCTGAGGAGGCTGTGGGCCGGTCAGTACGACTCCTTCTGCAGGGGTGGCCCCTGGCGCTGCCCCTTCCGCAAGGGGATCGCCTACAGTTGTGCGAGTTGCGCCGACCGCACCGACTTCATCTCCTTAATGAAGCATGCAGAGGCCGCGGGCTCCGGCATCCACAAAGGCGGCGAGCACGAGACCGTGAACATCAACGCCTACATCACTGAACACCAGGCTCTCGGCATTCACCTCCGAAACCTCCAGCGGTTGGCCATCAAAGAGGGTCACATCGCTCCAATCAGGCCCAAGGTCCCCAAGATCAAGGGACTGGGCAGCAAGAAGTGGATGAAGCGTCGGAGGAAGGAGGAGGAGGCGGAGGCGCGGGCGCTTGCAGGATGTGCCTGTAGCTGCGGCGGCTGCTGCTGCTGCTGCTAAGCAGCTTCTTTCTAGCTATATCCTATTTCTGGCTGAATGCATCGAACCTTGTTAAGCGACCTACTTTCTATCGCTATATCCTATTTAGCTGCGCACAGCTATATCTACATTTTTTTTGTTTTCTGAATGAATGTATTCTGCCTGGTGTGATTTGCTGCTCTAGATTTGCTACCTGATCGGAGGCAAAAAGAGGTCCAAAAGGGAACGAATTACCGAAGTGAGAATCTTCTCTAGATTTGCTATCAATTTGGGCAAAATGAAACATATCTGTTTAGCGAGAGAGGAAAAGGGCACTCTTTCAAACTGCCAGTTAACAAGCTACCATCTTGACAAGATGGTAGACACATACATAAACATAACACAACGAGGGTTAAATTTATTTTACTAGTATCACTTGAGGCGCTAGACATCTTGGCAAGCTAACTGAGTTCCACAAAATAGAAACATAACACTGATAAGTAAAATTTAATTCACTTCTCATCAGACCACTTGAGGCGCTTTCCATCGTTCCTAGGCGACAAACTGCAACCATTCCAGGTACTCCACAGCTCACGAAATGCTTCGTCCCACCTGAGATCTGACTTGGCTTCCCTATCTTCAGCGTCCTGCGGCACAATTAGCGATGCATCATAGGCCTGATTATTGCCGCTAGAAGATCCTGCCTCTATGTTTGCTGCTTCAGCTACAGCCTCTCTGTCTGCTGCTTCTGCTTCAGCTGCAAGCTCTCTTTCAGCTGCTTCTGCAGCCTCTCTATCAACTGCTTCAGATGCAGCCATTTTCTTTGCATATGCAGCTTCAAACTCAGCTATTCTGCATTTTCTACAAAGGGCTCCCCTAAGCTCGTCTTCCCTCTTGCAAATAGGGAAAAACATGAGGTAACATAGAAAAAATGGATCTTCTTGTACAGCTGGTAGGTCACGTAAGCATCTATGGTTGCATACTTCAGGTTTATATCAGACAACGGCCACTCGTCCCAGAAATCGTGCCTATCCGTAGGGAAATCTTCCTTCATTTTGTCGTACGACTGATCGAGGATTCTAGTTGCGAGTGATGCCATTCCATCCTTCCTCGAGCCCCCTAGGATCTTGACAAGACTCTGAATATCGATCCACTTGTGCGCAGGAATTATAATTTCCTCTTGATAAAATTTTGAAAAATCAGTTATTTTGTCGACAGTGCAGAAAACAATTCCCTTTTCTACAAGGAACTGGCGCAGCGCCGGACATTTCCTGTCAGTCCTAAAAGTATGTAGTTTGTGATCACCAAAATTTGTAACTACAAATATTTTGTCAATGCAATATCATCATCTCAATATAATTTTGAAAAGTTTAGTAAATGCAAGATCAAGACTCTCAACATTGTATTGTCATAATTTATTCGGTTTTGCTATTTCTCAGTCGACTGAACGAGTTGCACATTTCTTTTAACTACGGTTGCACTTTTCTTAGGTGATTGAGACTAAAGAAAATCTCAGTCGATTGAGACATAGGCAAACCCTAATTTATTTGGTCCTAAATAAAATCCAGTAGTTGCAAGATGAGAAAGTGGATAAAGAACAAGAGGAGAAAACCCTAAAAGCGGTTAGCTACAGAGAGCAGATCTACAAACCAGGAGAGGTGGTAGACAAGGACATGTTTCCGCATGGCCAGTTGAATGACTTCACTCCCTTCATATGGGTGCTTCGGGGTGTACTCGAGGTCCAATCCCACAAACTTGTCCTCGTCTATCCCAAGCCAACCCTCGTACATTCCCAGGACACGCACCACTATCTCCTCCTCGTTGGTGTAGACAATGTCTATCTTCTTGTTGTCATGGGTAGTGAAGCTTGTCTCTAGAGTGCGTAGATCTTCTATGGCGGCAAGGAGAAGACGGGAAGAAGATAGATGACAAGAAGAAGAAGAGTGGTTTCTGCGATGCAGGGGAACGGTGGAACTGTCAATGTGCTTTTAAGGTAGTGGTTAACGATTGGGACGGAAGTCCAAGGAGAGACGCGTGGCGGTGGCCGTTCCAGCTTCTGAGTAAACAAAAAATAATTATAACACCGATACATGCGTCCTGTTTTGTCACGTCAGTACACTGGGTAGGGGGTGGGCAGGGGGTGTTGTCCTATCCACTGTGCCAACGCTGCAAGCCTACGTGACAGTCATCCTGCCTAAGCGACGGGAGCGACATAACGACGAGAACTGACAGTGGGCCTAACTTGACGGTCGTTAGCCTGATTTTTTGTATTGAAACGTAAAGTTGAATTCGTGCCGAAAAAGACCCTCTAAGTATTTGGCACACCAACTGTAGTCATCCCGGCTGATTTTAGGCAACTTGGGTACCGCGTTGCCTGTACACCCCAACTTTCGGGCCGCAAAATGATATTCTCTCTCTCGAGTAGGTGACTTGATCGCATCTTTCAGAGAGAGCTCAAACCTTTGCATTCTTGCATCATCTTTCTCGGTTGTTGTTAGGATTTTGTCCATGTGAGGATCTAGATCTTGTGGTTATCTTCATAACAAGCTCTACTTCATCAAAAATGGATTTCCCTTGCATATCCTACTGCGTTTTTGATAGTGCGGGTTTTTCGGCTCCACACCGGGGGAGGTATCTCACATATATATACTTGATATTTTCTCCCTTGTTGGTACTCAAATATTTTCTTTTTGTTGGATTCTACTCGTCATTATCTTTCCAACAAAATTGGTTCCATCTTGTTTGGAGTTTGCATGCGAAAGTTGTGGGAGTTTTGGTTATGAAGTTTCCATGGGCGGTAGTTCCGACGCGCCACCAGTAGTACTGCTAGGGCTTTTTTGTCGCCGGTAGTCCCGGGGGAAGTACCGGGCTACTTCCGCTCAACCTATGTCTCCCTTTAGTAACCTTTCTATTTGGTCACGTTTATTTACCAGAAATTGATCGGAAGTTTGGCAAAGTTTCGGCTCACGCTCAGCGGAAGTACCACTGCTCCACCGGAAGTACTTCTTGGGCATATTTTGCCGCTGGTAGAACCTATGGAATTTCTGGCTCAGTTCCGCTCAGCTCGTGACACCGTACTGTATTCTCTCTGTTTGGTCGCGTTTTATTGCCGGTACTTGGCCGGTAGTAGACCGGTAGTACCGGCTGGAAGTTCCATCCCATGTCGGGCGGAACATCTGGCCTGTACAACTTGGTTTGTCCACTACTTTCGAGCCCTTGGAGTCGGGCTGACCGAAACTTCAAGTGGCTCACAGGTACTACCAGCCAGACCTGTTTTGGCCCAAACGGTCAGTTTCGGGGAGCCCTTTAAAAGGGACTCCTCTTCCCCTTCATGGGCTCTAGCTCTTTTGGTCCGTTTTTCTTGCTCTCTTTCTCCTCCATTGTTGACCTTGAAGAGATTGTCCTCTCCCCTTCCTCCTCCTATGATTCTTGCACCTTTTTGAGGGGTTTGAGAGAGGAGATCTAGATCTGCAATCCCACCAAACCAAATCCCTTCTTTTGTGAAGGAATCCTTGGGATCTAGATCTTGGAGAGTTTTGTGTTCTCCTCGTGTGTTCTTCCTCTCTTCTTTCCTAATAGCTTTTGTAGCTTTGATGGAATTTGAGAGTGAAGGACTTGCCTCTTGCATTTGATGCATAGGTTTGAGTTCTCCTTGGAGATTCGACGAGTTCAAGCTTGAGGGTGTTACTCTTGGGTTCTTGGAACCCTAGAAGGTTGTGTCATAGTGGTGTGATACCCTTGGGGCCTCCAATTGAGTTGTGGAGTTTCCTCAAGGTCAAGGCCTTTGTGGTGATTCTTAGGAGCCCTCCAATTGAGTTGTGAAGTTTGCCCCAAACATGCACGGGTTCAGTGACCGCCCTAAAGTGTCCCATAGTGGATCGAGTGCCCGCCTTTTGTGGTGCGCACTTGGGAGAATAGGGTGAGCCTGTTGTGGCATTGGTGAATTGCATGCCTTCGCATCTTGGGGTGAGGCCTTGTGTGGCGTTGGGTAAGCATCAAGCCACCACACATCAAGGTGAGCCATTCGTGGCGTTTGAAGATCATTGCGCCATCGCACCTCTCCAACGAAGACGTAGCTTCTTTGGAAGTGAACTTCGGAATAAAAACATAGTCTCCACGT
Organism: Avena eriantha; assembly: GCA_910589775.1. Taxonomy (NCBI): domain Eukaryota; kingdom Viridiplantae; phylum Streptophyta; class Magnoliopsida; order Poales; family Poaceae; genus Avena; species Avena eriantha. Next base: position 211,851,290 of record OU342746.1, on the reverse strand, counting down.
CCATCGGTTATCTTCCAACCGAGCCCTTTACTTATGCAATTTATATTGTGATAGCCATCGTGCTTGAAGTATTTTATCTTGCTATCACCATGTTGCTTGTCTTCCTTAGCATAGGTTGTTGGTGCACTTAGTTGAACCTAGTGGTTTTAGTTTTTATGCTTTGATAAATTAAACTTTAGTTTTATTCCGCAATTATTAGAGGCTAAATCGTAATTATTTTAAAATTCTATTCACCCCCTATGGGCGATGTCATTTGTCCTTTCAATTGGTATCAAATCGAGAGGTCTCTCGCTTCTTAGGCTTCACCGCCTCGAGAGTAATGATGTCTTCTAGGGGTCTAGTGCACAATCACACTTTTACATTTGATGGCACAAATTGTGGTAGTTGGAGAATTCACATGCTTAGTCATTTCCGGGTCATTGACCCAAATATTGAGCGAATTCTTAATATGGGTTTGTCTCCTCCTAAGGATCCCCAAAATCTATCTTTGGACGAAGAGACAAACTCTTATCTCGAAGCTCAAGCATCTAATGTGCTTACTAATGTTGTGAGATTTGTAGTTCTTTCCTCCATCATGCCTTTTTAGAATGCTTATGATATTTGGACCAAGCTTTAAGCAAAATATGATGTGTCCAAACTTATTGAGAATGATTGTTTTCCCTTCAACTTCGACCGTGATGAGTTCTCATCTTCTTCCACTACACCTACATGTGATTTTTCACAAGGTAACGATATGGTGAGTGGTGATAGAACTTGCAATGTGGATAGTGAGCTTACCATTGATGATGCTTCATCTCTATCTCATTGCAATGTTGTATCTCTGGGCATGAACACTTGTAGCACTATAAATGATTTACATGATTGTGTTGATTGTCCTAGCATATCATGTAGAAATGCCTTGAATTTATCTCATAATAATATGATTGCTTTACCTTGTTTCTATGATAAATGTGCTTCTATTTTCTCTAGTACTTGTGTTGCTAACCATGTAGAGGAAATCGCCTGAACACCCCTGCTCAACCATGTCTTGTCTTGCTCAACCAGTAGAGGGAACCATACAATCCTACCTCCTGCTTCTAACAAGGCCACGAGGGGCTTAGGAACCACACACCATCTAAGGTGAGGTGCACTGACCCTAGTCAGCCCCCCAAAGGAAGAAGCACCCTATATGAGTACCCCCTACTCACCAAAGAGAAGAGGTTATAATCCCACTCACACACCCACACACTTACATGTTCATCATAGAGCTGCTAGATAGCTCGCTCCTTCCTAGAGTCGAGAGCCAGCAGTAGGCCAACTCGCCGTGAGCCGACACCACTTGGAGAAAATTGCATTTTGCTACCACAATAGGGGCAACAACTTCAAAAAACTACCACAATTTAGAGATTTTGCAAAAAGCTACCATTTTTCCGCCTAATTGTCACAAAAACTACCACTTCTGTGTAACCCTTATCTTAGCCCCGATTGATCGTGTTTCTGACAGGTCGAACCCACCTGGGTACTAAAAAAACTACCACTTTTGAGTGGTTCATTTTGCAAAAAATACCACTTCTCCATGCCACGCCAATATCCAGGTGGGCCCCATCTCTGTCAAAAATGGTGTCAAATGACTCTAACTCAGCCCTTACACAGAAGTGGTAGTTTTTTGCGACAATTAGGCGGAAAATGGTAGTTTTTTTTTGCAAATTCCCTGAATTGTGGTAGTTTTTGGAAGTCGTTGCCCCAATTGTGGTAGCAAAATGCAATTTACTCCACCCCTTGTAAACATTGAGTACCTCACATGCTCGATAATATATTCGCACAAGTACCTAGGGTTGTTACCGGGATTCTCTAGGGGTCTGAACCCGTACAAAATCATGTGTGTCTGACGTTGTTAGCTCGTCTGATCATGTCCACACCCTTCCTACTTAGACCATCGGGTCATGTTAACACCCTTCGTACTCACAAATTCATATACCGGGAGTCAGAAGTCCGACACTCTACTCAAACCAATCGAGATAATTAGTCAACACTGTGCAATAATGCAAAACAAGAAACCAATGAGCACCCATGGACGAATAATGCCTGGAGATTGCTGGATTGGAGGGATTCGGTCGTGCGCACCCATGTTTTACTCTGGCCATTTGGGTTCAGAGGGAGCGCTTCGAAGCTCAGTTGGTTGTTAATATCATGGGGCATGTTCTCGTTCCATGGTGCTGACGGAAAATATCATGGAGACCGAGTTCTGAGGACTGACAATGGTGGCTCGGCTCTTAATGGTGATGAGGAATTGGCTTGGTGACTTGTGACTTGGAGTAGTGGCATGCAAGTGGGAGCGACTGCACAGGAGAGGTTCACAATCCTACCTATCAGGGTGAAAACCCAAGGTCTAGACTTAATTGGTTGTGTCTGGCAATGACCTCGTTGAAGGCATTGTTTTGAGAGCGTGGACTTTTTTCAGGATGAAAACCTAAGATCTATGATCAGGCGATGATGGTGTTTGTGCACTGTTCCCTTCTTGGAGGCATCACTTTTGGGGAAGCTGGACTTCTGGTGTTGTCTTGGTGGTGGTAGTACTGTTGTTTCAACGAATGGGTCACTCTAGCGGGATTTTTTTATAATTATTTTTTTCTTTTTTAGTTGTGTGTATCCGTATGGCCGCTAGAGCAATGAGTTGTTGTAGAGACTGGGTGTAATTGGTATCTTCTGATATTAATATATGCTCCTTTCTAAAAGAAAAAAACAACCAATGAGCATACTCAAATTAAGGAAAATAACCACTGGGATCGTAGATCTTATTTAGTACTCCCTCTAATCCATATTAATTATCGCAGAAATAGATGTATCTAGACATATTTTAGTGCAAGATATATCCGATAATTAATATGGATCTGATGAAGTATGAATTTCCTGTTCATCCGGGAGGGTATGCTCCCGGGAGCAAATGTTATCATCGGTCTCGCGAGTCTTTCTCCTGACAGCGCAGTGGACTCCATCAACTGCCGACCCGAGCCCCGAAATGTAGGTCGACCCAACCCGACCAAAATCCCCCATTCGCCGCACTCCACGCGGTGACCGCGCACCGCTCCCCGTGCTCGCTGCCGTGCCCGTGCTCCCTTCCTTCTTTTCTTTCCCCCTCTCCTCTTTTACACCGCCTCCCCAACCTCTCTCTCCCTCTCCTTCTCTCTCGCCACCCCACGGAACCAGATCGCCGAGGCGAGCAGAGCAATGGCGGCCGGCTACCGGGCGGAGGACGACTACGACTACCTCTTCAAGGTCGTCCTCATCGGCGACTCCGGCGTCGGCAAGTCCAACCTGCTCTCCCGCTTCACGCGCAACGAGTTCAGCCTCGAGTCCAAGTCCACCATCGGCGTCGAGTTCGCCACCCGCTCCCTCCAGGTCGACGGCAAGGTCGTCAAGGCCCAGATTTGGGACACCGCCGGCCAAGAGCGGTACGGGCGAGCTCCCTTAAACCCCACTCCTTCCTCTCCCTGTCTCTGTTTCGTAGATCTGTGCTCGGTTGCGGCGGTACATAGATCTGTGCTTGGTTCATATCCCGTTGCATGCGCGCATCTTTGAAGTGTGTCTGCCCTGGGGCTTTTGTGTGTTGGATCTCGCCGCCGAATTATGGTGCGTGCTGGTATGGCTAGCGGGCGGAGAGGGTATGGACCGGGTTCAGTCATGGTAATGGATCAGAAAACCTTGCAGTAGGTATCGGTTGCTCGCGAATCAGTAAGTAGGGATCTGCTCGACCGTTTTTTAGCTCAAAATGGAAGTACGTGTTGTACCTTGGAGCGGTGCTCAATTTGGGGCATTTAGAAATAAAATCTTATGATCTATTGGTGGTGTTTTGGTCATAAAATTGAGATAGCGCCCTTTGTAGGGCCAAGCCTGACGCTTAGCTCACTGCATTATGATCGTTTAGTAAGCATAAATTATGACAATCCGTGGCTTATCTTACTGATGGCAGTGAAGATCAGGGTCTGAATAGTGACGCAGTTACTTTTGACATTTAGACAGTCTAACAGTTGTTGCTTCTGTATTGCTCGAGCCAAGTCTAGGTAACCTACATGGTACGTCTTACCATGATAGTGTATTGCGTGCATATATATTTGTTTCTGGTTAGTTGCGTGGTTGGTGTGCTAGGCCCAGGTTCAAATCCCTCCCTGGTATACTATTTTTAGAAGTGATTCTTATTATTGGTCAGAGTCTTCTAACGAGCAACAACAAATTACATTTGTTGCAGAAGTTCTACTATGCATTTATTTAAGTTCATGACATTGTTGGCGAATCTATTTCTAGTGAACTGGCTGTTAGGGTGCCTTACCCCCTTCACACGCTCACAGAATTCTTTCAATTTTCAATTCATATGTTGGGCCATGTATCTATGCACCTATATTCCTCTCTCGATTGTTTCACTAATTTGCTACTACGAGATGCACATCATCTACGATGAGTTTTAGCCTATTAGGACCTTAATGTGCCTTGTGATCTGCATTTTTGGGGACTGCAACATAAATCACAGTGGCAGATCAGATCATTTTTCTTGTTCAAGGCTATGCTAGATAGAGTAGAAATTTTGTATTGTTAGTATCATTTGTATGGGTTAATTCTACTACTCTAGTAAGGTGGAATTGATTAAGCAGGAATTTGCTATTGAAAGGGCTATTCATTCAGAACTGTCAAAAAATTCATTAGATTGGGAGTAGTGATGACTTTTGAGACTGGAGTAAGATAGTTTGCCGGAGATGATTTTAATGGTTGCGGTGATTAAGGTTGTGGATGTTATTGCTTCATTGAAGTTCCAAGCATTGGAATCTGGATGTGCATGAATATGCAGGACAGAGCTGAAGGATTTTATAAGTTATCACGTGATGAGAAAATTTTGGAGTGACAAATTCCCTATACCAGTACCATAACTAGACTGACAACTAGAAAGTAAACTTAGCTTCTTATAATTAATCTTTTTTCTTTATTGAAGTTTTACTACTGTTTCTATCGTGTTATTATCTCTGTTTTCTGGCCTAGCATCCAGTACCAAAATTTATACTGATCACATGATGCACACTCATGCCTCAAGTGGAATCAGTGCTTCATCAGATGGGGTTTGTATTGGGCTATTGGCAGTAAGCACAAACCCATGTGCTATTACTTAAGAATGTTAATGCATGTGTTTCTTAATGAATTGACATGTAACTCTGAAGTTTTATTGGCTTGATGGTAGTTCTGAAGTTGATGTAATTAAACAATGGTATTAAGCTTCATTTCTGTTGTCCTTAGGGACACTGCTCAGATCAGTGGATCAGCAACTCCTCTGATTGACACACTATGTCTCATTAATTTAAATTGAATTATTCATGCTGGAGACACATGACTGGAAAAGTTATCTCAAACATTGCAAATATTGTCTTGCCAAAACATTTCCATGAACTGTTTTAGTAGGATTCTTCATCCTAGCGAATTCTCTAGCTTATCTGAATTTCGTCTATTTGGTTCACTTGTGCCTTAACTTGCCACATTCGTTTTCTGATCTGAATTCTGCTGCAGATACCGTGCCATCACTAGTGCATACTACCGTGGTGCTGTGGGAGCGTTGCTTGTGTATGATGTCACTCGGCACGCAACCTTTGAGAATGCCGAGCGCTGGTTGAAGGAGTTGAGGGACCACACAGATCCAAACATAGTTGTTATGCTGGTTGGCAACAAGTCTGATCTCCGTCATCTTGTAGCAGTCCAAACTGATGAAGCCAAGGCATTTGCAGAGAGAGAATCACTGTATTTCATGGAGACTTCTGCGCTGGAGTCCACCAACGTGGAAGACGCGTTTTCCGAGGTCTTGACTCAGATCTACCGCATCGTGAGCAAGAGGTCAGTTGAGGCAGGCGAGGACTCGGCCTCTGGTCCTGGCAAGGGTGAGAAGATCAACATGAAGGACGATGTCTCGGCAGTGAAGAAGGGCGGCTGCTGCTCCAGTTGAGCCACGCTGTATTAATTTTGTCGGGCTTGTGTGATGATGTTAGCTCGAGCTATCACCTTTCCAGCGACCTGGAATTATTATTAGTAGTTGTAGCAAGTATTATCGTCCTAGAGAAGTTTGTTGCTGAACTGAGAGGTTTGTCTAGATCAGGCTGGACCTTTCTATTGTTTATCGGTGGTGTCTGCGGGCAATCGGCTATGGTATAATTTTTCATGTCAATCCTTTGCAACCATGTCTGAACTTTTTTCAATCAAATTGAAATGTGTTTCAATCTTGAGAATTGCTGGTACCTGGAGACGCAAGGGATGTGCATTAGATGTTGTGTGCAGTTTTTATTGATGACGTGCAACGCTGTCTGGATGGCTCCTGAGTGAATCCAAGTACTCCGTATTGAGTTCTAATTCGTTTAAAAATCTCTAGGGAGACAATTTCTTACTTTGCATCTGAGTGTATTTCTAGTACAGTAGGAAATCCGCCAATGTCCCTGCATCTTCTATGGCGCTCCCGTGGCCGTGGTGAGCGATGCAAAAAGTGGGTATGCTCTTGCGCCGTATGGTTGCTTTGTCGATCCGATTTATGATGAAACGCCGGTTCTGTCGTCGCTCATTCAAATTTCTGGAGCAGATGTGCCGAGAGCAGTTTGGTCGTTTGGAGAACTTCGCAATCATGTGATGTCAATGCCTTGACTCCTAGTACTACTATGCTCATGCTCATTGCCGTTTGGAACACTGGATTTTTTCCTGAATTTGATCGGAAGGGGTCCAGCTCTCCCGTCCCCGATCCAGGAATACCGATAGACGGACAGTGTTGGTACTAAGTATCCTTTTCGTTTTGGACAATAGACAGTGTCCGAATCCGGGCCAGGTTCGTCCGGGTTCCCCACTACATAGCCCAGGCACACCCCTGGGCCCCACTTTTCCGGTTCCGTTGCCGCGACCCGTAGTCGCTTCGCCGCAATCGAGGGTTTCGCCAAATCGCCGACGACGAGATGTTGGAGGAGCTGCTCATCTTCACGCGCGGCGGCCTGATCCTCTGGTCGCTGGCGGGCGGCGCGAAGGGCTCCCCGGTCGACGCCCTCGTGCGGTCCTTCCTCCTCGAAGGCCGCTCCTGTGCCTCCGGCGGCGCCGGATTCGCGCACGGCCCGCACGCGCTCAGGTGGGCCTTCCACAACGCGCTCGGCCTCGTCTTCGTCGCCGTCTACCGCAAGGTGCTCCACCTCCTCTACGTCGACGACCTCCTGGCCGCCGTCACCGCCGAGTTCGCGCGGATCTACCACCCGCGCCGCGCCTCCTACGACGAGTTCGGGGAGAGGTTCCGCCAGCTGCACCTCGAGGCCGAGGCGCGCGCGTCCCGTCCGATCTCCGCCCCCGCCGCGAAGCCTGGTCCAGCTCCATCTCATGGCGTTTCCCAGCCCCAGGATGGTGGCGGCGGTGGTGGTGAGAGTGAGACGACGGGTGACGGGTCTGGGAAGGATGACTCCGATAGTGAACCGTCCGGGCAGGAGGAGCACACTTCGGCCACGGATGGTAGCTTCAGTGTTGTGGAAGAGAACTCTAATGCCGGCCATGGTGGTGAGGTTGTGAAAGAGGAAGAGAAAGGAGGTCCCAACAATGCGGCTTTTGACCTAACTAAGTTGAAAAATATTGTTCCAGTGAACCGTAATATTCATAGAATCAGGACGATTAAACCTGTACCCAAGCACAAGACACCAGGGAAAATTAAGAGGATTCCGGACGATGTGCCTTCGGCCGAGAATTTGGATTTTTCAAACCCAGCTGATGCCAGCGGGGCTAGGGTGGCAGAGCAGGTGGCAGTCAACCAGGGGAAGAGCATGATGGACGAGGATGAAGGCAAGAGGAGCACAGCAAAGAGTGGATGGTTCTCCTCATTGTTCAGGAGCATTGCAGGAAGCAACGCGACACTGGGAGATGTCTGATCTGGACCCTGCACTCAAAGCTCTCAAGGATCGGCTGATGACCAAGAATGTGGCAGAGGAAATCGCAGAGAAACTCTGCGAATCAGTTGCAGCCAGCCTTGTAGGCAAGAAGCTCGGATCGTTCACACGGATTTCCTCCTCTGTTCAGGCAGCTATGGAAGATGCTCTTGTTCGAATTTTGACTCCGAAGCGATCCATTGACGTGCTGAGAGATGTACATGCTGCCAAGGAGCATGGCACGCCATACGTCATCGTCGTCGTTGGGGTGAATGGGGTCGGGAAATCCACCAACCTCGCAAAGGTTGCTTATTGGCTTCGTCAGCATGACCTCACTGTCATGCTGGCAGCGTGCGACACCTTCAGATCTGGTGCTGTGGAGCAGCTGCGTACTCATGCCCGCAGGCTTCAGATTCCTATTTTTGAGAAAGGATATGAAAGGGATCCAGCAGTAGTGGCAAAGGGTGCGATTCAGGAAGTCACTCGGAATAAAACAGACGTCGTTCTTGTCGACACCGCTGGGCGTATGCAGGATAATGAGCCACTCATGAGAGCACTCTCCAAGCTCATCAATCTCAATAATCCGGATCTGGTTTTGTTTGTTGGAGAAGCGCTGGTCGGAAATGATGCTGTTGATCAGCTCACTAAGTTTAGTCAGAAACTGACAGATCTTTCCACTGCTCCAACTGCTAGATCGATTGATGGCATCCTGCTCACCAAGTTTGACACCATTGACGACAAGGTTGGAGCAGCTCTTTCCATGGTGTATGTATCTGGAGCTCCTGTCATGTTTGTTGGCTGTGGTCAGTCGTACACTGACCTCAAGAAACTCAACGTGAAATCCATTGTCAATACCCTCCTGGAGTGAACTCCAATATGTACCGCTTTACTGAATAAAAGTACCCTTGCTCTCTTTAAACACCCGCCATGACTGTGGTTTAGTTGGATGTTGATCATGTCGGATGCTTATAGTTACGCTTTATCTAAGAATTTTTGTGTGTTACTTCTAAATTTTTTCCAGGGATGTTTGTCAGCCTGCTTTTACTTGCTAGTACATGTAATTATAGTGGCAATGCCAGGTTTGGTGCAAGAAGACGATGCAACTTCATGTGAACTTTGCATGTGTGTTCACAGCTCAGTTTAATTCTTTTTTATATGAAGTGGTAGCAATATTATTTCATTTCTGCAATCTTCTTTTCTGGTGATTTTTGCACATTGTCTATTCAATCAAGCTCTCAGTTGCTTGTTACTTAAAATTGTGCACCCAGCGTTGATATAGTCAGTCACAGATCCTGAGATTCATTACACTTGTCATTGTAATTTTGGCTAACAATTCCTTACTTTCTTTCTCTAAGGAAATTATGAGCACTGCATAAGTTTTTCACTTTAATCCTTTGTACACCAGAGTTAAAATGAGATAATCAAACACCTGGTGCTAGGATGCAAAACGATATCAGTTATTAAGTTCAGGGTAAAAAACTGGGCATGGTTGCCTTTGATCACAAAGTTGGCTTGTTTTATATGGACCAAATGTTTTGCTAATTTCTAGATGATCGACTATACATTTATGCCTGATGAGATCATAAATTATGTGCAATAACACCTATTGAAACTTGTTGAATGCCATGCCATTATCACCACCTGAAATTCAGATGAACTTTTGGTGTTTTTTCGCTTCAGTTTCAGTCTATGAAGCATGTAGTCGTGAATCCAGCTCACTTTATTTGCCTACCTATTCTTTGCAGACTAAATTATCTCCTGCCAAACATGTCTCATATATGATGTAGAAAGTGAATTATAATTTTCTACTGTATGATACAGATGTTGCGAGATGGTAGCCTTCCTTAGAGGCTTGATTACACTTTCAGTTTGTCAGCTTGCTTGGTGCAAATTGGTATGTGCTGCATTGTTTGCACTACTGATATTACGATGATACTCTCAGCTTGCAGCACATTGTGGTGTTTTCAGATGTTTCTAGAAGTTTCCCGGTGCTGCCATATCACCAATTTTCTATGGTGGGAAACGTAACTGGGTGCACATCTTGCTGTTGGTGCTTGCCCTGGGATCGTGCTATAATTCGGTTCTGTTCTTAGTCACAGATTCTTGCAAATTTGGGCCAAAGGAACTGTTTGGCCTTGGAACGTCTGTAAAAAAAATAGCTTAGGATGGGCACACTAATCAGTTCAAAATCAAGATAGATAACACTATCACTAGACATGAAATTGTAATAAAATGAGCTCCAGAAAAAGCAGATATAGTAGTGAATTGCTATGCTGTTTACATCTTGAATTTAGAGGATGTTCATTGTTTTGTCGCATGGCTTAATAATTATGTTTTTCTGTTCTGATGGAGCAAAATAAGGTTCCAGTTTATGTAATAAAAACTTACCTGCAAGGCGCATGATCTGTACTGAATAACTGATCTTGTTGTTTGAAGATTCTTACTCCTCCGACAAGGTTTTCTGAGGGATGTATGTAGATTAGTGGGATGTGGGTACTTATCTTTGCTCCCTTTCTTAGTTGTTGAATGATATCGGGATAACTTCAATAAATGTTGCACTTCGGGACCAAAAGACAGAGAGTAGAGAGTGATGTCTCAACTTCTATCGATTATTTTGTTGTACATCATTCCATTATTTGCAAATTGTTGTTTTCTCAAAGATACATATTGAGTTATTTTCACATTACCGGAAACCATTGCAATTTAAGCTGAAATGTTATTTCTGTATCTTTGATGGTAGCGGCTTAAGCCTAAAATTGAGGAGCACAGGTCTTTATATATATCAAAGAGGGAAACCACTAGACTTTCATACTCTATTAATGTACTCCCTCTGTCCCGAATTAGATATCGCAGATTTGTCTACATTCGCAGGTATCTATCTATACACTAAATGCGTCGTATCTAGACAAGTCTGCGACCAGTAATTCGGGACAAATGGAGTAGTAAACATAGATGATTTGACATGAGGATTCAAGATGAATGGACAGTTCAGCAAGTGAAACCTGTAAGTCTTCAACCAATAGTCTTTAATAACAAATATGAAACTACTACTTCCATAAGCAGTCTCTCATCTTCATTTATTTCAAAGAATATTTTAGCTTCCATTTCCACATTACTTTGACTCGCATTAGAACATTTAGTTTGACTATTCTAAATTGATATCATTTTTAGTACAAAGTGTCCCATGCAAGAAATAATGCCTGCCTGCCCCCACTATTCTTTTCTTTGGTGAGCTATACACAACTACTTAAAACAGTTTCTGCAGTCATTTGGAAAGAAGCTTTAAGATGATTCCTATAAATAATACCTTTATTGAATGACTGTTCCATCATTGGCCTGCAAGTAGCAATGTGCTGTGACAAGGAGCAAGATCAAAGCAGGGTTTATTCTGAATGGCAGGGCAATTCTCCTTTGGCAGGGACAGTGATAGTATAGTCCACTGTCAAAAGACTGGATACATTGTCATCCATGCCAGAGGAGAACCGCACTGTGATTCTCACCCTGAAACACTCCATAGCAACCACTGATCTGTTTGTTCGTGGGAGGAAGACCATTGGTCTTTTTTTGATTGCATTGTGCTCTTCGCGTTACTCTTTCATGCACAATCTTTCGGTTGACATGCACTGTATGTTACCATGACCATATATAGGGCAGAAACGAACAAGATAACCTGGATATGCTGCTGGATATGCTTCCAGATCAGGACAATGCTTTCAAGAGGTATTCCTCTAGCTCTACCTTTCCCATAACCTCACTTTTTTTAGGTGGATGGTTGGACCATACAAAGAGAATGACCCTGCGCCCGTGGTATCTCTTGCAAATTCTAGGCCAACCTATTTGTACACACAGGAGTTAAATCCTATATCAGCTTACTTTTTATAAACAGATTTACTGTCGATGCTAGTAAATTTGGCATCTTTAGCTACTAAAACTTATACTAGGTGATTTCCTGTAGTTACTGAGTATGGATATTTGGAGCTACCGTAAGTTCTGATTGGCGTTAATGCATTGCTTGCTATTGACGAAAACATACTGGGTACAGTGTACACAACTTGAACATGAAAAGTGGCTGCAACAGCAACCAGAAAGAATTTCCCGCAACAAAACCAGAGGCATTATTTCAAATTGAAACTTAATGTTTTCTATATTGGAACGAACAAACTGTGAATCGCTGAAAACGAAAACCATTTTAGCAGCTGGCACCGCATCACTTTTTTGACAATAAACACGTATCACATTAACATGTTCGAATAGATTATGCTTATTCTGACAATTCTATTGATGATATGTATGGAGTTCAAATGAAAGCTTATTTTTGTTTGCTACGCTGAAAGCTTGTTGTAAGGACAGTAGGTCCTTCTAGTCTACCTAGAGCATTTGAAAATAGGGCGAGAATGGTACTACCTCCGTTCCACAATATAAGCCTTTTTAGCAAGCTAAAACAGCTTAATAAAAAGGCTTATATTATGGAACGGAGGTAGTAAATAAAAAGAAACTTTGGGTCCTCTTCTTTCGTAATTTTCTCTGATTAGTGATTTTTGGTGATTTCTGGCTAGGTCTTGACTTGTTTGCTCTCAGTTTCCCTTGTCCTGAACCCCATCGTAGGTGATTTGGACCATCGATAAATCAAACTTCTAGATATGTTTCCTTTTTCCGAGGGAAACTTCTATTTGCATCTCTATTTTTGCAAATTTTGATTCCACATCCTTTTGCCTTTAGCCTGTTCTCCAAGTTAATATTTGAACATATACCTTTCTATCGTACTATCTGATGGGCTGCATGATATGTTTATCCATACTTTTGTTCTAAGTAGAATAAAATAGTTGGTGGTAACTGTTTGTTACTGGCCATACTGGATAGAACTGGTACAGGTACCATCTTGAATTAGAATTATAGCAACAGTTTTTGTTACAAGCTTGTGCGCAAGGTAATGATATTATTGACACTAAGCTAACAACTTTAAATTTTATTTTATTAAGCAACAACATGAAAGCTTCTTAGAACCCAAGAAGCCAACAACTGTATAACCATAGAACTGTGCCCTGTTGTGCTGAGTAGCTCTGCTACCTAGACAGTATCATCACTAGAAATTTGTGTCAAATGTAAATGTCATTTCTTCATTTTGAACAATAAAATATCGCTTCGTTATTCACCAGTTACCAGCCGGTAACCTGTCAGTTCCACCGGATTACCTGGTAGAACATCCATTATTTTGGTTCACTGCATTTGGTAGATTTTAAACGGGTATCATCCTGTAACTGATACATGTCAGCGTCTGGTATTTCTCTGTTTCCGGTTTTATATTCTCTCTTCAACAGAAACCGGTGCCATCACTTCCAATCTGTTAGTGTTTTTTATTAAAAAATATTACCTTGCATTAGCTGGCTGGAAAGGCTCACAAGTTACATACTTTACGGAGAAGACAAATGCAGTATTGCACCATCTTCTTCTATGAGTTCATGCAGCTACTTCCCTAATCGCTTATACGCACATTCAAAGGTCCACAATCAGATTATGTTCTTTTTCATGTGATGGGTGACCAGTTATATTGTTCCTTCTGTTGTGGAACATTCCCATGGATCTTCCCATTTTGTGCTGTCACAAGCTGCCTGATCTGTTGAAGAATTTAGTAAGAATCTTATTCTCCTGACTAAAGCTGATCTTTACAGAAAGGGCACACCAGCTGCTGCTGCCGCGGGCGTCGAAAGGCCGCGTACCATTTTATCATATCTGATCCTAGATTGACACGATCATTAGCATGTGTTGTTCCCAGACCTTTATCTTTTATTATTGCAAAAATATAGCACATGCTACCATTGATTAATTTTTACTTGTTATTTTCAGGTTTTAACCGTATTTTATGGTTGACTTGTCACTTGTACCACATTCTTGTTACAAAGCATAGTAGAGAACACCAAGAAAATGGTTCATCAGATTCATTGCGCTTCGTGTAGCCTTCTCACTGGAGATCTTTTTTGCAGTAACACAAGGAGTGGAGAAAAAATCTATGCTTTGAAACAGAGCGAGATTATGGAGAAGGACAGATTGCAGACAGATGCCACGGTGGTTACAAGCTACTCCCAAGTGTTCAAGAACATATGCCGCTCTTGACAAGGCATATGATCTTCATCATATTTTGAAGGTGCGTAATAAATAAATATATAATGTTAATATTTTCATTCGATCCAAATATCTTTAGGCATATTAGACTATGACCAAAGTTAAACCGAGTGTGTGCATCAGTTTCGAGATTGCCGACATGTTAAACATGTTTTGACCACTAAATTGTAGTAAAGCTTCTTCACACTGTTTCAACAGAGAATGTATACTAGAAAATGCGTAAGATATGCCCGGAAAAGCGGGAAATATGCTTTGGTATATCTGTCTTGAAGCAAGGCAGATGCACGAGCGGATATGCTGATGCCAGCTTCAGCACCGATTGCCATTGTGGAATTGCATATAAATACCCTATTGCTGGAACCTAGGAATGCAGCAAGCCAGTCCCACCAGGTAACTAAAGCCGACAACAATAAAAGCGTGAGTGTGCATGCGAGTTGTAGATTACCGGGCCATATCTCCTTGGGCAGGCAGTCACTGGGCCTCTCTTCACTCAGTTCTAGCCAGCCAGCTTGTTCTGCCAAAGGAGATTTGCCCAGCAATCCACATTTTGCGGTCCGTCAGTACCTATTGATGTAGCCCATTATCAACGAGTTCTTCTGACCGTTGCTAAATCAAGCAACATGATCTTTCTTTTTCTGCACAATATTTTTTTTTTAAGGTTGGAAGATTGACTGCAGATCATGGTGCTGAAGATTAGGTCACTGCACAGATGTCGTGGAAGAGAACCAAGCTATTGGACCTGAACTGAACGAATGGCTATTACTTGGTCAATCAATGTTTAAAGGTGAGGAAAGTTACTAAGATGTTCATATAGCATAACAAATCCCCTTGCAGGTCGCGTGGACCTATCATCTATCCACTTGATGATTCGGTTCAGAGCTTCCCAAGATTCAGTGATCGCTTCAAAGAACATTTCAGACGGCAAGTCTGTCTGGCTGACAATTCACCCCACTCCTTGGGGCAGCTGAGAGAACTGTACTGGTATGACATTTTATACGGAGATCTCGTAATCTCCCTGCTTATGTCAGTGATCGGTCCTCTCCACCAGTGGAATATGTGGGTTTATATGGGATGAACAGCCTCGGCAGAATTAGGGCAAATGTCAAACTCGAGCGAGGCTCCCTCTCCCTCTCCCTCTCCCTCTCTCTCTCTCTCAGCGAGACCCTCACACAAGTTATTAATTAGATGTCTCAAACATAAAGTTATTTAATTAGAGAAAGTTGCATCACGTAGATCCTCACACAAGTATTTTTGTTTTCACGTGCATCGCATTTAGCTGATTCGTAGCACGATCGCTGCTCCGATTCCATGGCTTCCCGGGCACGGCAAGCTCGCAATCGGTCGGATCTGCGGGGCATTTAATTAAGTACGCTGCTCAATCATCGAGTGGACCAAGTAGTGGTGTTTTCGTATTACACAGTGTATCGCGAGCAGCGGCGTACGAATAATAGACCATTATCTTGTATTTTACTCAATCTGCGCTTTCAGTATTGTCGCCCATGCTGCCCGGTCACGCCGTCTTCATGAAGTCATGGGCACGCATCGCTCATAGCTCGCGGTCCGTCGTGGGGCCACGGGAGCTCCTTGCTTTCTCACGCCCATCCGCCAAGAGCGACGCCCGCATGAATTCGCACTACAGTGTGATGACAAACAAAATGATTCTGTTACTTCCTCCAACTCATAAACTCTCTAGACTTCTGAATTTTTTACAGCCGGTTTTTCCTTTTATAGAACTTTTAATAACTAAAAGACTTGAAGGAGCTGGTGGCTAGCTGCCGCGGCCGCGGTTGCGCGCTTGCCGGTGTAGGTAGCAGTAGGTTGCTAGCCGGAGGCGCTGGGGAGCCGGTGGCGTCGCCGAAGTGGCTTTTGAAGACGGTGGTCCTCTCATCTGTTGCTGCGGCTCCGGTAGAGTCAAGCGGCATATCCGTCGTCTTTTCTGCGCTCGCGTCTCGTCGGAGGCGTCGAGTGCATCTCCCCCGCGCCGGAGTCCGAGAGGTGGCGGATCCGGCAGTTGAAGATCCAGTTGGAGCTGCTGTGTTTGACCAAGCTGGCGTCGTCGGCCGTCACGAAGGATGGAGGTGCTCAGGTGCCGAGGAACGTCGACTCCCCGGCCGCTCAGGGGTTCCTCCCAATCCAAGCAAGAAGTGGGCGGGTTTCGCCGGCGTAGCGTTCTCTGTGACAAAGACGATGCCAAGGCTCAGAAGGACCTGCTTGATTTTTCTTTGTTTCTGTAAGACTCTTGGTTAACACGATCAGTTTTTTCTATGCAAAAAAAACTTGAAAATCATATGCATATATTTTTTTCATAATTTGGATAGATAGGTATATCGTAGGTATGTAAACCTTAGGTGTGTAAAATTTAAATACGTATATCCAGGTATATACGAAATACAGGTATGTTGCTCGGGCACCATGATGTCCCATATGAGCGTCCTATATACTATTGGACCCCAGGGTGTATACACCCACCCTCTATATTACAAACCGTATAAATTTTTTACGTCACGTAAATTTTCACTAAGTCGAGAACAACATAAAAAAATTTAGACATGTCGTAAAAAAATTCGTTTACATGCCGTATAAAAATATGACATAAAATGTGTATTTTCTATGTTTTTACACTATAATGACTCATAAATCATATTTTTATGTCTTCTTTTACGTTTCCGATGAACTTAAACATAATTATTAGGATACAAAACATAAATTTCTATATGTGAGAATATAATAATATGGGTGCAAAATAACTATTCTGCACCCTGGGTGCTGAATAGGGTTTATATATATATATTTATTATATATATATATATATATATATATATATATATATATATAACTGGTGCACCTTGGTGCCCATACACCATACGTGATACGCGTATTTTCGCTATGAACGACACATACCTAAAGGTATACGTACCTAAGTTATACATACCTTGATATCACATACCTAAGATAGGCATACCCAAGTTACATATACCTAACATATTACATACTCTATATATATGTATGCCTGATTACTATTTTCAGAATATTATAACTCTCTGGGTATCTTGAGCATATGCCATAGTAGAAGTTAATGATTAAGATAAAAAATTGAAGAATATCTCAAAGTCCAAAACGTCTCTTCTTTGTAAACCGGTCGGAATAACTACATTTTTTTAGATGGTAGAGTCCGGCTTTAACTTAATGAAGCCACATCGACAGAATACACAAGTCTTACAGACACACAAGATCAAGGAAGGCAACACTCCCCATAACACAACAACAACAATGCACACAGGCAGGTCCAAGGCACAAGTACCCCAACGCACACCTAAACCGGCTCACAACCCGGATACAAGGAGAGTAAGATGCCACCACCCCTAGTCCAGGGCATCTCGAACGGTACCATGAAGCTAGCGAATCCTCCCGCCCCTCAACTCCGCCGCTTCCAGGTCCTGACTCCTAGCCACTGGCCTCCACGCCTGTGGTCTCGAGGTTCTTCTCGGCCATGCGCGCCTGGGCGCGTTGCAGCACCGGCGTGCTCGCCGCCACGCCCTGGACGCGGGAGCTGACCAACCGCTATAGTCTTGCAGCATCGCCCACGTGGCACCAAGACGTTGCCTCTAGGGGCATCAAGGGTGTCCCACAGCCGTTGTCGATGACCATCGAAAGGTCGGGGTCCTCCTCTACCGCCCTAGCCTTGCATAGCGTCACCAGGCACATCTCCATCTTCTCGCCTATAGCATCTTCGTCCCACATGGCCTTCTTCACGCGGCCCTCCAGGGTATCCTCCTTGCCCGCCCCACCTAGGGTGATCGATGAGTCCCCGGTCATCACGGAGGGGGAGGACCTGGGAGAGGGGCAGGTCAGGGTCAGACCATCGGCGCTCGCCAGCAGGAGGTCACCAGCCTACTGACCCGGCCCGGCCTTCAGCTTTTCCAGGGTCGCCAGCGAGATCGGCCACCCCTGGAAACACCCAAGTTAGACCCGTACTGGTCAAAGACTGGGCCAATCGCGCCCCATCATCATGAGGTGCCGGTAGCACACTCCTGGGGCGCGGAGACAGACCTGAGGCCGCCGTGCCCCCGACTCCATGACACCCTCCTTGGCACCCGAGCCATGCTGGGGGGCCGGATGCTGGCCAGCCGCCCGCTGCTAGTCCTTGGCGCCCAAGGCACGCCACTCCTCCTCCGAGGGACTGAGGTCATCCACCTCCTCGTCATCATCGTCCTCCGTATGCGAGGGGCGGGGTGGCGGGTGCGGTGGCAGAGGCATGCAGCCGCCACCCATCACTTCTACGCGAACCCGATGTTGTAGCCTAGGTTCATGACGAAGAGCTGCACGACCCCCTTGAGCTTGCTCGGGTTCCGGCACGCCACGAGCATGCGCACCGACACCCTCCCCGTAGGGAATCCGCGTCCACCGCAATCGAACGCCCCAACATCCTCATGCCAACAATGAGACGGTCAGTGCGGCGGAGTTTCTTCGGCACTCCCAATAGCCGGATCCACACCTCCTCAGCATCTCCGACAGCGCCGAGTCGGAGTCTGGGAGCCTGATGTTGGCGACGACCCCACTGAGAGGAAGGAAGAGCTTGCCACTCCTGGCGCTCATGCGCAACATCTCCTGCGAAGGGAAGGTCACCGATATTTCCCCTTCAGGAAAGCCTGGACCCTCCAATCCCACTCGGCCTCGACCAAGTGGTGGAGCTCCCTGTCTAGCTCTGCCGCAAACAGGGGTTTGTCTGCTGGTGGAGCTCCCTGTCTAGCCTCCACGATCTCCTCATAATCATCCTCGAAGTCCAAGGAGAAGAATCCCTCCCCCGAAATGGCCTGCCCAAGGATGCGAAACACATGCTTGGACCGCCGGTTCTCGCAGTCCGCCGTGTTGTGGCCCTCCTGGCCGCACAGCACGCACCGCGGGGGGCCCTGTTGTTGTCGGCTCGGCCCCGCCGCGCCCGATGGCGGCCTTCCCGCGGCCGGGGCCTACTGCTGCTGCGGCCTCGCACCCGTCTCCGAGCGGTCCTCCATCCTCCCCTTGTGGCCCGCACGATCCATGGCGAGGGCTTGAGCGTACGCAAGGAGAAGTGGCGGCGAGAAAGTGAGTTGGGGAGTAACGCGTCGCGCCTTGTGACCAAACCCATAACCCAACACGCCTAACCAAATCGTTCACTATAAACACATAACCCAACACGCCTTCTTTGGATTCTACATACCCGTGCAAACCAATCATTCTCATGAGATGACATTTGACTCCACCGCTCGTCTCTAAATCTACAATTGACCAAGCAAGACAAGAAGGCCATCACCCTTGCCGGTGACCCCGCTCCGTCTCCGGTTGACTTCGAGGAGTGATGAAACCACGCGCTCTCCCCGGCGAGAGGGTTTATGTTCTATGTTTATAATTTTTTCAGTGTATTTTTGGGGATCATGAGGCGACGGCTACGCATCCTAAGTTATCCATGATAGAACTAATTTTATGATCGTGGGTTAAGCAGCGAATGAATTAGTACTGATCTCAGTATCTTACCTTGTGGTTGTGGACACACGTGCGGCATGCAGTTTATGTCTGTAGATGGAGACTTGGGTTGAATAGAATTCCCTGCATCACAAGGAACACATTGGCCACGCGAGCAAGTTGGCCAGTCGCACCCCCCTTCCTAGTTTTTCCCGCCTTGGGGCCGGAGTGGGCGCCACGAAACCGACGTGCCACCGGTCCTTCTCTCTCTCGCGCGCGCGCTCTATCCAGCGCGTGATCGATCCCAGTAGTAGCACTGCTATTCTCGTGAGGTTTTTCTGTTGAGGGGAGTACACACGTGTGGGGGTGATCGCCGAACTAAAACTCGCACTCAACCCAGAGACAGAGTATTTCGGCCTGGAACGTCCACTCGAACCGGTGTGCGGGCCCTTCGGTACTTGGTAAGTACTGTAGGTGTCAACAGGAGTTCCCCTTATTTTCGCGCACCCCAAAAGCACGTACGCCACGAACTATATGCAGGGTCATGCATGTTCCCATGGATCTAGACTATTGTTGGGAGGAGGCAGCTATTGTGGATTTCCGATGACAACAATGGGCCAACTGTTGGTTAGTACATTCCAGTGTGCAGCGAGAAAGCAACACGCCCTTGTGGTCCTCGACCAGGTCACCTGGATATCTGCTAAACGACATTTTACATCGATGGTTTGGTTTCAAGCTTGCGTCTCATCCACATTTATCTTGTTCCTCGTAGGGCATCTCTGATGGGCCGATGCAAACGGTGACCATTCCAGACCTCATGGACAGCCGAAACATGAAAAACAGGACACAACTGTCCAAACATGCGAGAGGCCTTGGACCAAGACTCCCGGCTCAAATTTAGGACTAGTTTGCAGCCTATTCGATTATTTTCTTCGAAATAGGAAATGTTGCCTTGGCCTATAGAGGCATATATACTTTAAGAAACTAAGGCAGAGCTCACGCTATAAATCGCTTTCTGCCAAAAACAATCAACAACTTCAAATTACTTGAAATTTTCTTTTGCATGTTTTAACGAAATCTAACAAATTTCTACGACTTTTAACTAAAACCATACAACTTCCAACTGAAACCCAAAGGATAACCTACATAACATGCAACTTAATCGACAACGCCGTCTATCGTATATGAGGGGGGTTTAGTTAGGAAAGCTTTATGTACTACTTAATGTGCCGTTTCTACATCTACGGAATATTGGCATAGATAGCAACTGCACTTTCTACACACCCCATGCGCAGAATGTCCTATCACATGATGACAAAGCCACACACGTCAGCTAATAAGAGCCTGGGATCATCAGCAATACCAAATACGTAGGCAAAAAGCAGTACTTCCGTATACAAATTACCTTTGCGTACGTAACGCCCAAACAAGCTCAGAAACTTCTACGCCCGTACGCCGAGTCGCTGACCCGACCAGCCTCTGCCCGCGTGTAATGTTACCGTGTCAGCCCGGCCCGACGCGCTAGGCTAGACCGCGCGCTCCGCTGTATATAAACCTCACCCGCCGCCGCGCCCAACGCCACCACAGCCAATCCCGTCACGAAAGCCGACGCGCACGCCTGCTCCCTCACCCCTCTCTCCAAAAATGGAGCGGCAGCCGGCCGTGGCGGCCGCGGAGGACGCTATCGCGCTCTACGACACCTGCTGGTTCCACCGCCTCGTGCTTCACAGCTACTCCCCTCCCGCGCCTCTGCCTCTGCCGATGCCGCCGCCTGTGAGCGAGCAGCAGCAGCAGTCCGAGCAGGCACCGGTGGAGAGCAAGAGGGAGCTGGAGCGGGCTCTGACCGGGCTGCGGCACCGCCGGACGCGGAGCGACGAGGCCAAGACGGCCACCTTCGACGCGCTGGAGCCGCTCAAGATCCCCCACAGCCACCGCGCGAGGCTCGAGACCATCCTGTCCGGGAAGGACGGTCTGGCCGCGCCGCAGCCGCAGCCGCAGCCGCTGCCGGAGCGGCGGCGGCCGGAGAAGCGGTGGCCGGGAGGGAGGAGGCGGAAGGCGCGCGGGCGGAGCCTGTCGGAGCTGGAGTTCGAGGAGGTGAAGGGGCTGCAGGACCTCGGGTTCACCTTCTCCGAGGCCGACGTCGACGCCGAGCTCGCGTCCATCGTGCCGGGGCTGCGGCGTCTACGCGCGGACGAAGAGGCCAAGAAATCTGAAGCGGCGGTGGCGGCGGCGTCCGCCGAGGAGGAGGAAGCTTGTAGAAACAGGGCGGCCTCGGCCCCGGCGCCGAGGAGGAGGAGGCCGTACTTGTCCGAGGCGTGGGAAGACGAGGAGGCCGAGGTGAGGAGGATGCTGAGCACGTTCAGGATCCCGGCGGCCGACGACGGCGCCGACCTCAAGGAGCACCTCCGCCTCTGGGCGCACAGCGTGGCCTCTGCCGTCCGATGATTTGCACTTTTGACCTGGAACTCCACTTCTTCTTTTGCTGTCCGGTGGCAAAGATCAACTGTAAATACATACTTTTTGCCATGTACATGTACGATTTCTTCCTTCGAGCTATTTTTATGTTAGCAGTATTTAGTTTGGTTTGACGATGTAAAATGTTATTTCGATTTCTTGCTTTGGAAACGTGGAACAAAAAGGAAATGTGAAATGAGGTGAAGAAAAACTTGGATGTGAGTGACAGGCTTGATCTGACCAACGTTTTCGTGTCGATGCCAAAAGAAAGCATTTTCGGTTGCTTTGAAGCTAAGAATTCCATAATTCCAGGTGAGCTTTGATCATTTTGACAACATGATGTGATTGCCGCGAACAATCTAGAGAGTTGGGTGCTGCTGATTTGTCGAAATCTGATAGAATGCCCACTGACCACCAGCTGCGCTTTGATGTGAAAAATGAGATGATTCCATGTTACCTCCGATGGTTTTCAGACTTTTCACATCAGCCACAAGATTCAAATTCCATGGAAACTTCAGTGGAGGCTGATGTGGGATCGATGGTATGATTGGGTACCCCTTTATTTCGGAGTGGTTAGCACGTGGCCTTTTATCACTAAAATATTCAGATATTAATCATGCCATGTGAACCGCGATACAAGCAATGGATATTCTATCATCCGGCCGTAGGTGCACTAACCTCACGCACGACATTGTCTCACCCGATGGTCCTACGCCGCAATACCTGTTTTAGATGATGAATCCTATGTGGCAAATGTTGAAATGTACATGTAACAAGGGGAGGAACCACGTTGTATTTTATTATTTTATTAAGACAAAATTGAGTCTCAAGCTCTGGTTGTTCAGCACAGCAAGTAGGCCCTAGAGCCTTCTTGAAAGTATGTAATGAGACCATTACCTTTTGATGGAAATATAAAGGATCACATTATCATGTCTTTTTTGTTCGTCAATCTCAAGACTCGCCAGCTCAGTCTCTCGGAGGTGCTCATGGGGATAAGGTGTGCGTGCGTGTGTTTATAAGGGTGAGTGTATGTACGCATTGTGAGCGTCTACGTTTGTACTATGTTTCTAAAAAAAAGATACTAAAAGAATTGCACCTATTGGTGTTTGGTTACACCTTACAAAAAAAAATCAAACTTTCAAGTGGTCGGAGTCAATAACGACAACCCTACCTAAATAGTACAAAAGAAACAAAAACTCCACATATCTATTAAATAATCACCAAAAATGGTGCAAAAATATCAAAAGTAATAAAAATTATACATAGAGTCTTGAACCATATAGCAAATGCTGCAAGCACTCCCTTACCTGGAGTTGGGTAAAGTTTGTTGTACTAGAGCTTGTTACAATAGATATACAGGAGGTCATCGTGTTAAGACCCAAATGATCAGCACACTAGAGAAACGATCATCACGAGAGATGAGAACGATAAATCGGAAGAGCTAGACCTGAAACTATACCAACTGATTAGAACACCAAGCGGATCCTAGGAGAACCACCGGG
The DNA here is from genome assembly GCA_910589775.1 of Avena eriantha. Taxonomy (NCBI): domain Eukaryota; kingdom Viridiplantae; phylum Streptophyta; class Magnoliopsida; order Poales; family Poaceae; genus Avena; species Avena eriantha. Next base: position 211,827,886 of record OU342746.1, on the reverse strand, counting down.
AACACAACTCCACATGCCACGTGCACCGCCAGAGCGGAGATAGGGCACATCAAATCTGACACCAGGATGGCGTAGCCGTCTCACCATCCCGAAGAAGACAATGAAAATATTGAAAAAAAGAACGAGAACCCTTCAACTAGTGAAGGGTCGTGGTCCACCACACTTTCAAGGTCCCAAGGCAAGCGTCGCCAACGAGAGGGGTGGAACCCTAGATTGCCTTTGAATCGACCTCCTCTCTCTCTCTCCTTTGGGGTTGGATCGGTTTGCAAACATTTATATTTCTATTTTGATAAATTACAATTATATAGATCAAACAACTAATTACATTTTTTTCTGAAAAGGAAATAACTTTTCAAAATAGGATTTTTTTCCCGCTTTATAAATAGAGCCACCAACGACCACACCAATACAACGTGATGGGGAAACCCCCTTACAAAGAAGATCAAATGTAAAAAAGAATAAGAAGGACCGAGTTTGCCACTGCAGACACCGACACGGGACCGAAGATAGCGGAGCTCCACGACAACACCTACTAGAGGGTAACGTCGGCAAAACGCCGCGGTTGTCGAGACCAAGAAGGTCAAGGGTTTACACCCGGAGCCCCCAAGTGTGGGAAGGCAGCGGAAACTATGCCCTCAATAGGGTTACAACATCCACAAACATCGTAGGGAGTTGACGCCAAAGCGCCGAGTTTTAGTCCAAAAAAATCTTCGAACCATGACTAGTATCCTGGACCACCTATGACCTAGAACGAAGCCTTCTACGTGGCAATCTGGGAGTCGCCCTTGCCGAAGTGCCAAATATTAGTTAACCCGAAGCGCCAAAAAGGAAACGACTCATTTTTTTTGAACGATAATGGGGTCTGGAAAGACCCCGATGCAGCTACCATTATCAAAGAGGTGGATACAAATTTACACACAGGCCCAAAAACATTTCGTAGGGCTATGCTTTTACAAAGAGAACCTTTGGGAAGAAAATAGAAAAGCAATCAAGCCCCTGTTCTCCTCCATCGACAACGAGACTCCAACTCTGGCCACCCTTCCGTCGCCGGGGACGCACCACTTGGCTTCTAGAGGGCGCATAACGCCGGTGTTGAGCTCGAGGAAAAGCTTCCATCTTGGAGGTTGAGAGGACACATCTTTTGCGTCCGATAAGGTCGTCGAATCGGCCGAAGATCGCGAGGGTGCTCCTGCCCATCGCGTGATGAGCTCGATGCTGCTGCAGGCCTGACTGAACTGCTGCCCGCTGACCGTCGCCGCCACTACTTCTCCCCTTGCCACCAAGGCCGGCCAGAGAAGCTCGACGAGGATTCGAAGCAAGAAGCAGCCATCTAGGCGCACTGACCTTATGAAGGAAGCCACCGGAGATGCAGAGAAGCCCCGCGCCCATCTCCGTCCATCGGAGCTTCCTAGCAGGATCCAAGATCTCCAGCAGATGCGGGATCAGGTCAGATCTTAGCCACATCAATCTTCCAGGCCACCACATACACCCCATGACCGAAGCATCATCCTCCACCCTCCCCTCGCCATCGAGGCCGGCAAGAGGGTGAAGGACGCCGCCTGATTGCCAGATTCTGCTGCAGCCAAGGCACTTATTTGAGGGACCTCCGCTCACAGCCCAAACCCTAGCAAGCTCCCACCATAGGAGCTGACCAGGCCTGAGCGAAGACGGCCACCCGTCGCCGTGCACGAACACGGGGAGGGGGGGAGGGGGGACATGCCAATCGGCCTCTCACCAAACGCCCTATGGGCAAACACAAGAAAACCTAAACCTAGTCCTATGACTCCTACGGCGAGAGCCCAGCGACCTAGACTACATGCGCCGGAGCCACTTCTTCCGCCTCCCTCGACCGGCAACACCGGCGAGTTTGGCTTTGGAGCGGCCCGACGCCCACGGGAAGAGATGCGGAGACTGTAGCAGGGGGAATGTTATATGTTGATCCAAATTATACAAAGTAAAGGCCAACTTCTGACGGTACGGATCGTTGATGACCTAGGTTACCACCGTTATATATACTTCTTGTAAGCCGCCGGCTGGGACAAGTTGCTCTGTGAAATCCCTAGCGTTGTGTAAACACTCTCCGTTATAGTAAAGTTTTGCTGGCTGGCGCCCGTGATTTTTTCCCTCTCTTTGTTGAAGAGGGTTTTTCACGTTAAATCTGTGTCCTCCTTGCTGCGATTTTATTTTCGTTCTTCGTTATTTACTTGTCGCAAAGCTAACAGGGAAGAGGAGAGGAGAGGCGATAGATGCAAGTTCCACCCTGTGGTAGTTTTTGGAAACGACTCATTAGGTAAACCTTTGGGATAAAGGAAACCTAAAGATTGATGGTGTACTTGCGGGCATCCTCTAAAGATCATTTACCGACCTGGACGAGATGAACGACCAGACGAGACTGTAGTGCACGAAACTTGTGGCCGCGCGTGGACATAACGGTGATGCCAAATCAACTCAACAAAAAGGGATCGGAGGTGGAGAGATATATTCTCTTTCTATGGTCCTGAATGAATTCTTGAAACATGCAACGGGATGCGCTGCCTGCCTGTCTTTCTCCCCCTCTCTTCTTGTTTCTAGCCGGCAGATTAAGTTATTCCCAGCGAATGACCCCCCACCATTTCCAACAAATCATCGCTCCTCGTGGGACCGATGCAACATTGTTTATGACGACCGTATCACTCAAGTCTCGGGCTACCCATCCCATCCACACTCGTTAAAAAATGGCTGGAGATTCGTGATGATGGTCCTATTTTTAGGTCGAGGACGTGGATACATGCCAAGAGAAATTAGGTCAACTGATAGGAATACAGTGAAACTAAGTGGTAGTAATTGAGCTGGTACATATTGTTTGATCAGTGCGGTATATGCGAACTAGGGTGTTGCTGATTGGGCCTGATGGAGATTGACGTGGATATCACCTGCCATGTATTTTTTGTGCGTGTGCCGTGCTGGCATTGGCGCCACTTGCTTTGCTTCTTTTTCTGAGATATATATAAGTGGGGCTTTGTGGCACCCGAGCTCGCTGCAGCATGCTTATCTTAGCTAGACTGTTTCAAATTTTTTTGAATACCAAAGATGACATGTTTTTGAATCATGTATAGTATTTTTCTGTAAAGAACTGCCATTTGTATGGATGCCGAGTCGAAGTAGACGTTCAACGCGCTAGCGACGACGGATACGGAGACGAGCCGTGCGTCTTAGTAAGGCAGCGGTTAGGGCTGTCGAGTCGGAGTGGACGTTCGGTGCGCTAGCGATGACAGATATGGAGACGCGACGTGCGTCTCACCGAGGCAGCGGTTAGGGCTATCGAGACAGAGTGGCCGTTCAGCGCGCTAGCGACGATGGACACGGAGACGAGCCGTGCGTCTCAGCGAGGCAGCAGTTAGGGCTGTCGAGTCGTAGTGGACGTTCGGCGCGCTAGCGACGATAGACACGGAGACGAGCCGTGTGTCTCAGCGAGGCAACAGTTAGGGCTGTCGAGTCAGAGTGGACGTTCGGCGCGCTAGCGACGACTGACACAGAGACGAGTCGTGCGTCTCAGCGAGCCATCGGTTAGGGCTGTCTAGTCGGAGTCGATGTTCGGTGCGCTACCGACGACAAAGACGGAGACGAGCCGTGCGTCTCAGCGAGGCAGCGGTTAGGGCTGTCGAGTCGTAGTGGACGTTCGGCGCGCTAGCGACGATAGACACGGAGACGAGCCGTGTGTCTCAGCGAGGCAACAGTTAGGGTTGTCGAGTCAGAGTGGACGTTCGGCGCGCTAGCGACGACTGACACAGAGACGAGTCGTGCGTCTCAGCGAGCCATCGGTTAGGGCTGTCCAGTCGGAGTCGATGTTCGGTGCGCTACCGACGACAGAGACGGAGACGAGCCGTGCGTCTCAGCGAGGCAGCGGTTAGGGCTGTCGAGTCGGAGTGAACGTTCGGCGCTAGAGAAATTAGGTCAACTGATAGGAATGCAGTGAAACTAGGTGGTACTATATGATTGAGCTGGTACATATTGTCGTTGGCGTGATCGAGTACGGTATATGCGCTCTGTGCTGCGAGCCCCTCTCCGTCTCGTCTCTGGCGGCGCTGCCGCTTGGGGATGGGAGGGTGGGGTGGCTCGCCTTATAGCTTCTAGGTTTAGTTGTTCCGGCCCTCTGCCGACGTTTTGGAGTATGCGGCTGTCGTCCCCTGGCCGGACGAGGCACATCTAGAGCACCATCTCCTTCTCCGTTGAGCTTCCATGGTGGAAGCAAGCGGTAACAAGATACAGCTCCAGGATCTCCAGAAATAAGGTCAACTATGTGGTCGCCTTCCTCTTCTGCGTCGCCTCTGCTCTTCTCGTTCTCTCGGCCGGCCATGGCGGTGAGGGAGAGAGGGGGAAGATCTGCGTCGCGTGTGGACCTGGGGGTGGCTGGGGACGGTTTCCTGTTATGATGCTTCGGCGCAGCATCTCGCAGGACTCGTCGATCTCCGTCCTGCTTCTGTGGTGGAAGTGGATGGGATCCCTGCAGGAGAGTCCCTTCAATAAGCGCCTAGTTGATGCTCTCATCGGCGAGATGGGAGACTGCCCGGTGATGCTTTCTCCGGCCGGCCGTGGAGGCGAGGGGAGGAAGCAAAGCATGTGGTTTTTTTCGGCTTCACCGTTGATTGGCTATCAACATCTGCTGCTGCATCGAGCTCAACACATGGTCGACCCAAGCGCCGCCATGATCTGTGGCCAAGGTGAAGGCCATCCAAGTCGCTGCCAAGATAGCGCACCCTCAACCTCCAAGATGGAGGCCCTAATTCGAGATCCTTGCCGGCACTTCACGCCTACCAGCTGCCAAGTGGTTCGTCCCCGGCAGGCGGTCGGCATCGGTGGCTCATCGCCGGTGGTGAAGACACTGGACTTGATAGCTTTTCTTATTTTCATCCAGGGTCTTGTTTGATAGTTTTCATGACTGCTTTTCAGTTCTTCTTTTCTCGAGGTCCTGGTTGTAAAATGTTCCCACCGTTCTAGAATTAATGCAGCGCTTCGGGGTCTTTCTAGACCCCTTCCCCTTTCAAAAATAGTGTACGGTATATGCGAACTAGGGTGTTGCTGACTGGGCCTGATGGAGATTGACGTGGATATCACCTGCCATGTATTTTTTTTGTGCGTGTGCCGTTCTGGCATTGGCACCACTTGCTTTGCTTCTTTTTCTGAGATACATAAGTGGGGCTTTGTGGCACCCGAGCTCGCTGGAGTTTGGTTTTTGAATAAACAAGAAATGTAGTTCCGAGATTCAAAAAATCAAGAAAAAAACGTGAATACGTAGACACGTTTCGTATACTTGTGCAAAGTTTCAGTAAAACAAATATGCTTTGGTAAAAAAAAAAGTTTGTGTCCGTTTCTCGAAATTTCACCAATCTATTAAAAATCATCAACAATAGAATAAAGAGGTCTAAAAGTAAAAAAATTTATAAATATGTCATTGGACCTGCTAGCGACGACAACAATCACTACCGCGAGGCGAAGGCTCGTCGCCATCCACGCCCTTCCGATGCCGGGTAAAACTTGTCGTAGTATAGCTTGTTATAACAGATAGATGGGAAGTTGTCAAGATAAGGTTAGAAAGGATGAACACACTGGAACAGCAACCATCACCAATGCTAAAACCGTAAATCGAAAGAGACTGGTATGAAATCACCCTAACGAACACGAAAACTGATCGGATCCCGAGAGATTCACCGGACACACGACTACATGCGCCCTTCGCTGATGCGAGATGCACCATCAGAACAGGGAGGATCTTATTCTAACTTCAGGATGTAATCGTCACCTCAACATCGGGAAGAAGACACTGAAAAACAGGCTAAACAAAAAAGAATAACGTCTCGCCGGCGAGAGGCCGTTGTCGGCCACACCTTAAAATTAAGTTGTAGGAATGACCGGTAGGGAGCTTCACAAATTACAAATTAGGATGGTATTACTGAGAGGAGAACATGGACTCAAAATATAGAATTTTTTTTGCCAAAATTGAGGCTAAATTAATAGGATTTTTTTGGGAAGGAAATTAACAGGATATTTAGCCGGATTAGCGCTTTAATAAATGATTTTCTAATTAAAAGTCCACATTGCCGCTATAAATCGACTTCTAGATTATACTACTCACCTCCTGTGGGTGCTAAAAGGTATCGTAAAATATGCTTTTTCTTATTATAGGCCCACAATTATGTACATATTCATTGAAATTTTATTAGGACTAAAATATTTAAATCATACATATAATCTAACTAAAAATTTAACTTGTACACTTCTGAAAATTTGTTGTATTAAATATTAATATTCAACCAAGGGTCCCACATAATCCTACATGGCACGTATGTGAGGAAGAGTCAAGCAACGTCGAGAAATTCAAGGCAAATGAACTCAACAAAAAGCTAGCGTAAATGCATGGTCAACGAGTTAAAGAAGATATTAAAAGTCAAAATCATGTCCATAAGGGAAGATGTACATTATATTTAGGTATTGCAGAGAATGTCCAAAATGGACCATGGACTACTGTTTCTCTCCCTAAATCCCTCCTAGACTAGTCGGCCAATTTGTACCTTCATACCCTCCACACTTACCACCACCATGCTAGCGGATTTACTTTTTCAAGAACTCCGAGCCTATATAAACACACAAGGCGTGGGAGCTTCGAGACCCATTCGGTGAGCTCTAATTTGGTCCCAGGAATCTCGTACGACTTGCATCGACATCGTGGAGAAGAGATTGATGTCGACCTTGGGAATTCCAGTATGGTCCAAGTCTACGACCAACCATCTTTTGGTGTTTTCCAAATATAGGAGTAGGTTGTTCTCTATCTAGAAGAACAAACATTTTTTTAGACGAAAGGCTCGAGCGATCAAACATATTTATAAGTATCTTAGTGGTAATCCTTGCACAGTGTACGATGACCTTCTCCATAAGTCCGTCATGCCCCTCCCCCACCCACCAAAAAGTTACATTTTGTGTGATCATGTTACTCGAGGTACCCCATACTCTTATGTTGTTTTGATAAGAACAACAATCATCATTTATAGAGAAGTCAAGCATTACGTAAAGCCAAACTTAAATGGTAACGTCTAAGTAGTCTTCGCTAGGTGGTCCATCGAACTATTTGAATTTTTTATTACTTTTAGGTCTCTTTGCACTACTGTTGATGATTATTAATGGATCGGTGGAATTTTCGCAAAAAAAGAAAGTTGATGGTTCACTGACCAAAAGACAAGCATGTATCAGCCCTAAGTTTCTGGAAACTTTAACCCAAGGTGAGCAAAGGTGAGTCAAGATTGGAACTCCGAGGTTGAGGCACAGCATTAACTAGGTAATATAGAAGCTATGATCCACTCACCTCTGCCAACTTAGTCTTGCTGCTCGACTCTATTGCCTCGATGATGGCTGGATCTTTGATGCTGTGATGCCGCTCACTTGAATTGACCATATCAGAGCATCTAATAACCCCTAGTTTTGGAATTTGCGGTATGTCCTTTAAATTTTTTGTTGTCGTGGAGACTTAGTGTGATTGGATGCAGATTGGACGGCCTAGATGCATCCAATAATGGGTGTTGAGTGGCGACATACCACATCACCAACTCTAGTTTATAGTATTTGCCAAAACAAACTCCAATTTAATTGTAAAGATATGTTTTTATGTTAAAATGAATCAAGTTCTGGCTGAAAATAGCTGGATGATAGGATGAGACACTTGATCGTTCGCTAGTTAGAGCTCCCGCTTTTTGTAAGGAGTATGAACAACAGCTAGTCATCATGAAGCAAATGTGTACCTTGTCCAAAGAAAAGTCCCATGGCCAGAGTTTTGTTTTTCTAGGGGACGGTGGCCAGAGCCTAATCTACGCTCAATAGAATTTCTGCTGTGGGCCACTTCTTTTTGGCGCCAGTGGGCTACTTTTAGGCTAGCGCTAGTTAATGTTGGTGGCCATTTGCTGGGGCGTTCCTATTTGCCGCGATCAGCGGGAGGTAGTCCCTCCAGCCTGAAGGGCCATTACATGGTCTAGGGCCCAGTAACAAGTAATTTACGTTTTTTACTTTTACTTATTATTTATGTTTTTACGTTTTCAAAAATTCTGATTTTTAAAATGTTCATTTCAAAGTTTCTTCACATCAAATATTATTTAATTTTCAAAATTTTCAAATTTAGAAAAGTTCACATTTGAAAAAATGTTTAAATTTGAAGTTGTTTGTCTTTGAAATAATATTCATATTTCCAATTTTTTTTTGAAAATAAACATAAACAAACTTAAAAAATCCGTCAAAAAACCAAAGCAGGAAAACTGGAAAAAACACAAAAATGGCAAGGAAAACCTACTCATCGCTGATGGGCCGCGACCCAGGTCACTCGCGCGTGAGCGGAGCATTGCGACTGCAATAAACCAAGGGCATATGTACACAAGGCCATCCATAAGTTCTTGAGTATGTTTTTCAACAGAAAAGAAAGAAGTTGGGAGCTTGCTCTCCACTTTATCGCTCACCAACAATTTTCCGGGAAAAGTCTGGGTGATCCAAAAATGGTGGTCAGGTGAACACATGTCCGAGGCGGCAGTCCTCGACGGGTCCTTAAGGGTATCTTCACGAGATGACACCGAGCAAGAGCCATGACAGACAACTGCTTCACGAGATGGACACCGAGCAAGAGCCACGTCGATATTTATCTGCATGACTTTGCGGCGCCATGACAGAGGTGTTTTCACAGATCTTTGGCGCAGATTAATGAAGTTATGACAGATATTGCGAGCGTGGAATTGATGGCATTTAGCTAAGGCCTCTCGATGTTCAGGTGAGACTTTCCATTTTGCCATCACAACGACCAGATTGAAACAAGAGTAAAATACATGGCACGTCCTTGAACTAATCGGCAGGGATCACAAAGGTCATTGTCCTATGGTAATAGGCGACTACGGTCATCAAATACATTTTATGTGCACAGAGACGGTCACTATGTGCCATAGCTAGTTGTATCGGCTGATGTGGCACACATGAGACCCACTTGACATGCAATCTGTGTCTTGCGATGTACTTCTGCGAAACCACCTCCGAAGAACATGGATGTAACAAAGGGGCTTCGGTGCAAAACCATCGTCATTGATGACTAGGCCCTCCCCTGTCCCTGCGGACCCCAAATCGTGAAAGAAGGAATTTTCGCCTTCCTTGTCCCTGCACCGGAACCCCAAGACACCACCAAAGGTGAACATGACAAGGTTGGGTTTTGCCACCGCTAAGACCGATACTAGCGCCAGCTCGTGCACTAGTGTTGTACGTCGTCATGGCCCCTTCATCCCTACCATCGCTTGCCCAGAATGCGTCTGGGCTGTGATGCGCAGTGTCTCCAAGACACAGGAGCACGACAGTTGGACCTACTACATGTGCCATAAGCACGGGGTAGGCTTCTCATCTCGGATCAACTAGGCTCCTGCTGGTTTTTTTCTTGCATTTGGTTTTGACTGTTTCAGTGGAGTAATTACTATAATTTGGCAGCATGGTTGCAATGTTTGGCATTGGGAGATAGAGTACATTGTGTATCTGGTTGATAATGCATTTCTTTGAGGAGATGGCGTCGTGGAAGCAATTGGGTAGGCAGATGAAAGGAGGGAAGAGCTGAAGTTGAGGAAGACACGGAAGGAAGCAGGTGGATATGCAGGAACTAGATCTAAGAAACTAAAGATGTTGAAGACTATGCAGGCACTTGTGGATGCAATGAAGAAGGTGCAGCTTCTGCTGATGCTGGTTGTGGTTCTTCTTTGTGTGTTGTGTGCTTTAATGTATCTGAAGAACAACAACAAGAGCTCCAAATATGGGGACAACACAAGTTAGTGGTGAATGCCAGTGTCAGTATGGAAGTAGGCTATATGTAATGAACATACTTAGTGAATCTGTCAGTCCTTTTGGTGGTCTAGGATGAACTCCTTTTGGTGATCTGGGAGGAAGTAGTAAGTTGGTTATAACAAAGTAGTTATTTTTTCTATGCTATATTGTAATGAACAAGTTAGTAAGTATCATCTATGAAATCTAATGTTATCCATGGGTTGTTGTATGCAACCGTGTTTGGTGTATCCTTCCTATGTGATAGATGGTGAATCTTTTAAATATGAGCAATAGAGGGTGGAAATGTTGAAAGATATCTAGATTAAGTAGATCGAACATGAGCAATTACATCTCATATGTAATGAGTTTGTCACATGTTTTCAAGTACCCAAATGAGTTAAACCTAGTACAGTTGCCACTGAACTAAAGGACGTTAAATATTTATTACATAAATGAAATGGTCACAAATGAACTCATTAAGCTTTTCTTAGACACCTGAACACTTGGCATCCGAGGAGAAAAATCATATTCATTTTTTTTACTTTGTACTGTGAGGCAAAAACCCCATAACCCACCTTTATTAAAGAGTTAAAAAGGTTGCAAAAACACAAGAAGAGCAAAGAGAACCTACCTACTAAAGACTATGTCAGACTAAACATTCTAAAAACTAAAATCTAGAGGAGGGGTTAAAAGATTGAGACTGTACAACAGAAGGCTAACTAGCTAGATTACAAGAGGTCACGAATCCATTGTTATAGTTTATCCTTGTGAGCTGCTTTCATTTGATGAACCTACAATGTGATATCATGGACAAAGCCAGCCTTCCAAGTAGCAAAGTGGGGCCAGATGTTTTAAAAAATACTAGCATTTCTGACCTTCCATATATTCTAGCAAGTCAGAAATACTACCTTAGAGCAAAAAGGATGTTGGAATTGCTTCCTTGACTCCCTAGCAATTTGCAACATATTAGTTCCTGCATCCCAGTTGATTTGTAGATAGTTCCATATCTGGCTGCTGAAATTGCAAGTGAAGAAAAGATGATCCCTATCTTCATGGTGTGCTCTAGGACAGAGGGTACAACTAAAGTTATCTGTAACATTCCAATGCTTCCTCTGAATCATATCCCTTGTATTGATTCTATCATTCAGGAGTAGCCAAGCAAACATCTTGATCTTCATGATACACTTGCTAATGTAGCCCAACCTACGATTGTTACCACACCAAGGTCTCCAACTTATGCCAAGTCGTCTTGGACTCCAAAGGTGAATCCTATCCTCTTTGAGATCCCACTTCCTATCCTATTGAATGGTATACTACTTCATACTCCATCCTATGACCATGATAGCTTCACACCGACAAGTATGGAGATAAGGGAGGAAACCCGATGACTCATGTCTGACAAGACAAAGGCTTGGAAGAGAAGAAGGAAGAGGCAGAGGCAAACCAGCGAAGGTTCTGGCACCACTGAACCCACCGCCGGAATATCCTGTGCCAGAACTGGCGGACCGAATCCCACACCGACCAAATCGGTGACCAAACCAACGGACTAGAAATCCAGCCGAAGCCGCCTTCTGTAAGCCAATCCGGCGAAGACCAAAATAACCGGCGACCACGAGAACTTCCGGCGCTAGATCCATCGTGGCCAGATTTACTGCCAAAAATACCCTTCTACACGCGGATCTGGGTTTGATGCCTTGGAATATTCCCTTTACTTGCCCTTTTGCCTAAACTATCCCTATTCTAGTGGTTGGCCTATAAATAGAGCCCCCACCCCCTCAAGTATCCCTTAGGCATAGATGATAGACTAAAGACAGGGCATGTTCTCCTTCGTGCTAGCATTATTGCCTAACCTCAGTGGCGTGTTCCGCTCCAAATTAGCCCTTTTGCTGTTACTATTGGGCATGTTCTCCTTCGTGCTGGCATTATTGCCTGACCTCAGCGGCATGTTCTGCTCCAAATTAGTTTTTTTTCTACTCCCACTGGGTGTGGTAGCCTCCGTGCTGGCCATCTTTGTCTCTTTTCTACCACTCCTAAGAGTGTTCACCACCATGCTAGCCCTCTTAGCGTTTTTGCTGCTACCGTTCGGTGTGGCATTTTGACTGGATCTCAGGGGTGTACTCTGCGGCGTGGTGCCTTTTTTCGTGCGACTCTTGGGCGTCCTCTTCTCTGGCGTGGTCTCCTTGGTGACGTTCTTCTTCAGGGTGCCCTTTCTAGGGATGCTCTTCCTGCTCCTCTTTATGACGCTCCTCTATAAGACTCTCCTCTGTTTGAAGCTACCCTCAGTCGCACCAGCCCTAGTGATGCCATGGATCAGGTCACGCATGCCTTCTAAAATTCCATCATCTCTATTGTCGAGTTCCGATTCCTCTCCAACCATTTGCACTATCAAGTGGAAGTACACTTCACCTCTATAATGTTTCCTTGTAAACGGTATGACTAAATCCCTAGTATCTTTCACTTCGATAGCCTTTTTGCTCCTGTAACCAAAATATAACAAACGTGCTTCCTGGGAGGACCCCCACAGCACCTTCACATGTAACGATGCCATCAGGTCAGATAAATCTACCACTTCAGGATCGTATCTGCCAAGGATTACATCAAACTCGTCATAGAATTTTTCTGTGCCATCATCTAATTTTGCAGTATAATCCGCGACACCGATACGAACGATTACTTTGCCATCATCAGGTTCTTCAGGATAGAAACCTCCGAGAGGTTCGAGAGGTGGAGCGGCACCATCAGACCCAGCCCCAATGCCACTGTCACCATCACCAGCATCATCGTTAGCTGGATCAACCTCGGTGGAAGTACCAGGACCAGGAGCAAGGCGAGGTCCCTTAGCAGCGGGAGCTACATTACATGGTGGACAGGCAGGGCCCCTTCTAATGGCAGCCATAATAGGATCAGTTGCTGCCATGCCACATCGACGATCAGGAGCAGTTCCCACAACAACAGTGTTTTGAGTGCTAGCAGAGTCCAGACCATGAGCTAGCTCTAGACCAGCAGCTCGCTGAACCTGAGCATGGGTTCGAGGAGGACACAAGGCATCACTCTTTGCAACAACAGTGGGGCAGCCTCCGGAAGCCTTAGTTTGCTCAACAGCAGGAGGGATTGGGTCAACAGCGGCCAGATCAACAACAACACGAGGACGACCAGTACCACTAGATTCCAGAGCACGGGTTCGCACAACTTGAGGATGGTTTCGAGGAGGAGCAGCACACAAGTCAGCGGTCTTTGCAACAACAGCAGGGCAGCCTCCGGAAGCCTTAGTTTGCTCAACAACGGCATGGATTGGGTCAGCAGTAGCCGGAGCAACAACACCACGGGGATGACCAGTACCAGCAGATTCCAGAGCAGAGTCTTCCACGACAGCAATACGGGGACTCCTACGAGGAGGTTGCCTGACAGAAGCATGTCGCGGATGAGGAACCACATTTTGCTCAACAACAGCAGGGGTTTGAGTAAGACCACCTTGTCCAATAATAGCTAGGTGACTCCTAGTAGCAGGAGCTTCCACATCCAGTATTTTACAAATCAGCACAACCACACGAAGCCCAGCATATTGTTTCATCAACCCAATTAGCTGACTGTCACACGCTATAGGAACCGTGAAGCCTCGTATGTCAATGAAGCTAAACCGTGCAGTCTGCTTCGGCCCCATTTCAGCAAGTTCACGCACAGCAGCAACCATAGCAGGGATAGTGCAAAACTGCACAGGTGCTACTTCCATCTTCAGAGAGCTAGCTCGATTCTACTTGCTCTTCCCATCTGCTAATTTAATGCGGTAGCCGCAGAGGGTGACCATAACTGTGTATTTGGGTTCAACGGAGATCCTACTTGACAGAAAATTGGGGACAAAAGATAAGAATTGTTTGTCAGCGTCGTGCTAGCAAACAATTCTATGTTCGATCTGTCTCTGTAATGCCAATAGCCAGCTAGCAGTTATAGGTAGTGCGAATAGAAAAGAGAAGAGTAACTCACCCGCAATTAGCTAGAAGTACTTCTTCCTCGACATATGGATCTGCCATCCTTCGTGCTGCTTAGCTCGTCGGCGGTAGAGGCGGGCTAGATCGTCGCAACGGCTGGCACGACATTCAGCATTAGAGCTCGGTAGCAGCGAGTAGGCGCAACAACTTGGTGCCAGAAGTCAAATGCTCGAAGTGATCATTCTGGTTGGAGAGGGGATTTCGACGCTGCTGGTGCTAGGGTTCATGCGAAAGGAGGGAGGGAATGGATTTGTGAATTTGGTCAATGCACCATGCTCCTTTAGTCCCTCGTTTCTCCTACGTGGTTTCCGTGTTGGCGCCCGCGTCACGGAAATATTACTGACACGAGGGTCCGGACCATCTACTTCACGGGGCAGTTTCACAGAATGTTTGGATTTGGTGGGGGTGAGATGAGTTTGCCTCGAAATGGCCCCTCTCGGTAGTTGGCGGCCCAACATTTTGAAACGTGGCAATTTCATGCAACTTAGATACCGCGGTGCACTCGCCCGGGAACTTTGGTACCGCAAACGATCAGGCCCATGGGAAGGGCCCTTTTGTTGGGTTCGCAACATAGAAAACAAAAAAATTCCTACGAAGGGAACTATACGCCAAGATCTATCTACTAGATAGAAGCAACGGGTGGATATACATCCATGGAGAACTTACCCTCGAAGACAACAAATCTTTGTTAACGAGTTGGAACTCGTGGATGATGTAGTCGAACGCTTGCCGATCTCAATATCGTGTGGAAGTCCTAGCGCCACAAATCAGTAGTGCATCCGTCCTCGCACACACGTTCAAGCCACCGAACAACCTCCACCTCCTCGCTCCAGCAAATCAGCGGAAGTAGCAACTCCTTTCAAACAAAATGCCATCGGGAACATGTATCTCGCTAATCTGAGACCATGGGGAATATATCTAGAGAGGGAGAGAGATCCTTCATGAGGAGGTGTGCTTTGTGAGGGAGGAGAGGGGTCCCTTTTATAGGAGAGGGGGGCTCCTCCCCTCCCATGGCCGGCGCCCATGGGGGGTTCCCCCACCTCTTCCTCATTCATGTGGTGGAAGCTCCACTCACATCAATTTAGCCTCCCCTCAAAGTTCCACTCACATGCATTAAATTTCCACCAAATTTAATGCAACTCTCATTTAATAAAACTCTTTTATTTATTTTATTCAGAATTTTGTTAATTACTTTAATTAACAAATATTCACATAAAACCCCTTGTAACATTTCAATATCACATGCAGAACCAGTTTATGTAATTTCACCCGAAACAATTATGGTTTCCATCGAAATGATTCCAGCGCTTTGCAATTCTTTCGTCTGAAACATATGTGCTCCAAATGGTGTTTGGTAACCCTTAAGTGTGTCACCCTACAGTTCGCGAATAATGCAGACATGATTGAGACTCCTCTCAAATCAATAATCAAAAGCGGGACCAGGAGATCCATTTTGACTCCCGCACATTCAATGATGACTTCTGTGATCATGAGAACCTTTAACGCTAGTAACTTAATCCCTTTGTCTTGCGATATATTACATGTCCGAGATTCGATCATCGGCATCCAAATACTTAGTTTGATCTCATTACCGACATGCACTCTTTTCTCGTTCCCGTGATATAACAGTCTAGTGATCACATCACTTGCTTGCAAGATATCTTAATGTGATATCACCGAGAGGGCCCAGAGTATATCTATCCGTTATTGGGATTGACAAATTCCACTCTTGATCCATGAGCCTCAACATAACATCTTTGGAGTATCTGAACCCACCTTTATAGTCACCCTTTTACGGTGTGACGTTTAATGTTATCAAGTTACTCTTCCGATGTTACCAATTAACATGATCTCATGGTCTAAGGACTAAGATTACTTCGTATGATGTTATAGCAATATAAACATAATGACTTTGATCGTAATGCTATACTTCGGATGAATGTTCGTCACATCATTTTACAAATGTTGTGACCTCGTTATTAACAACATCCAATGTCCATGATTAGGAAACCTTGATCATCTTGTTAATCAACGAGCCAGTCTATAAGAGAGGCATAACTAGGAACCTTTTATTTGTTTATTAAACACACATGTATTGACGTTTCCAATCAATACAATTATAGCATGCAAAATAAACATCTATCATATACAAGGAATACATGATAACAACTTTATTATTGCCTCTCAGGGCATATTTCCTTCACCTTTATGGTTACTCGAATATTGTACAATGGTTCTTACTACCTAACTGGCATGAGGCCATAAAAAGAAATACCTGCTACTAAGAAGAGAAACAGAGCTAGAGGTAGTACAAACCCAGATGAAATAGACCGTCCATGGAATATTACTCAGCTACGTCCCTTTTATTCTTAAATTTCCTTTTTTGTAATCATATCTATGTACATGTTCAAAGTGAAATAAAGTATTGGTCTCCTCAATGTTTTTCTGACATGTTTTTTATGTGCCATCTTATTTCCGAATAATTATGTCATAAGTCGAAAATCCCAGAATGCTTGAATAAACTTTATGCTCATGTTTGTTCTAGTTAAGATTAATGATTCTAAAAATGCTACCTTCGGGTATAATTCTAAATGTTCTAGTTTATACTTGGGTTTTTGTCTGATTGCTGGACGCGGGTGTTTTCCGAGTTGTGAATTGTTGGTACTCGAAGCCGGCTTTGATTTCGGGTTTAAACTAGTTTAGCAATTGAGCTCCATTGCTCGACAAAGTTTCCGTACTAAAGGTTTGCCGGCTCACGAATGGGACGAGGCAGAATGCCAGATAAACAAAAAGTATAGACAAAAGTGCTTAAATAAAATTTTCAAGCACAAAAATAAAAAGGCAAAAGTGCTAAAGAGTAAAGCATGAGTTCTTATAGACTAGCACATCAAAGTAATATTCTAGCTATTACATAAGATAGTTTTTCAGAATAACACATTGTTTTCTGGTAAACTCTACAATGCAGGTGAAGACGAAGGATTTGCCGGCTCGCTGGAGACATCACTCGTATCACCCCAATATCTTTCCGAGATGAGTATATCAGACTCAATCTGCTCGTCATCTTCGAAAACCTCAGCAACTTCATACCTAGGAGGAGGTGGCACTTCCATAGGAGTGAAGAACGGATCATCATAACTGGTTAGCTCGGCCATGTGACAGGCATATCCAGCACAAGCATCCTAGATGTCTTTGATGTTTTGTGGCTTGCCGTCTTCATCAACAGTCAAATAACCCTTGGTAACTTGCCATCTTTCCATGCTTTCATGGTGGCTCATTACCATTGTCAGGGCATTCTGTGTCGCTATGCATGCATACGACATGTTCCAATCCTTGACAAGCTTGGGCATATCCTTCGCCTTGTCTCGTACCTCAAAGGCAAACATTGAGTTCAAGCCAGAGAGCTGGATGGATTCACCGATTTCCTCCAAGGACTGGTGGAAGTCATGGATCAGGTACCCAATGGCAACAAGCCGGCTGGTGCGAGACTCGGATGAAGAGGCATCAAGAATGTTGAGAGGACCTACAAATAATAAAATAAGGTCAACCATATATCCGAGTAAACAAAGTCAGAAAAACAACAATTCAGAGACAGTGAACTTACCAAAGATAGTGTCATCTACTTTGGTATTCTCCTCTCAAAGACTTTGGAGCTCATTCCGAAGTGCTTCTGTGGTATCTTTCTCCCTGTCCAATTCATCCTTCAAGTTTGAGATAATTTGGTTTTGCTTGGCTATTTTGAGGTCACGCTCTTTAGTAGCCATGTTGCTGGATTCAAGAACATTGGAGATGCTACGCTCATGGTCTACCTTGAGTTTCTCCAGCTCAGCACGCAAGTCAGCATTCTCAGATTCCAAGACCTTAAAATCTTTGGCTTGCTCAATGAGCTTGCAGGACTATTTCACAAGTTTTGGAACAACAAGAAATAAAGTTGAATCAACATTCGAACACAACTCAAAAATAGACTATGAAAATGAAGTCAGAAATACTTACCTTCTGCTTCATCCTTTGCAACTTTAAGTTGCACATTTTCAAGTCGGAGAGCTCTGATCTCTCTCTGCTTGTGACAAATATTCTTCAATTATTCCTGGTTATAATCATTAACTTTCTGTAAGTCAGAATGGTACCTAGAGTCAGAAGTCTACTAAGACTTGGGCTAATATTTTAACTAATTTAAATATTAGCACGAGCCTTGGGGGGCTATACTAGTTCATTCTTTGGCATACTATTAAAGCATAAATCCGGATTCCTATCCAACTTCATGCTTGGGGGTTAGAGGATATGATATGAAATACAATAAAAAGAGTTGGATTATGACTTACATAATGTTCATGAGTCAATTTGTTGAGGCTCATGTTCACGTCAGAAGAAACCTTCTCAGTGAGATTCAAAGGAATCAATGGTGGTGGTGGAGCCACACCGGCCTTCAACTTCTCGGCGCGAAGACGAACTTGGTCAAGAAGCTCGACGAGTTTGATATCCCCAACTTCTTGTGCCTCCTCCTCGGCTGTGATATTCCGGTCTCTAGGCAATGGAGGGCCAGCTTCTGGAACTCTTCTGCGCTCTTCCAAGTAAGGCCAAGTTTGGCGATACCCGGATTCTGCAGAAGGTTTTCCATGAAGGTCTCAACTGAGGGATCATTTCCCTTTGCGGGTTCACCCTTATCAAGTCCCGAGTCACTCATCGCGATGTCGGTTTGCGAACCAAGGTTCGCTGGCTCTGAAGATTGAGCCGAATCATCTTCAACTTGTCGAGATGAAGTACCCTCCGCTGCTGATGATGGCTTTGGGGTAGGAGTTGGAGGTGGGGCAGCAGGTGAAACCAGAGTCAACTTCTGCTGGCACAAAGTCTTCCTCGGATTTCCTTTTTCCTTGCCCTTGGCAACTGTTTTAGCCCTAGATGGTAACAAAGTAAGATCATTGCAATTTAGAGAGAATACGAATTAAATACACAAGACCGTGTGAAGAAGTTTACCTCTTTACAACGAGCACTTTCTGAGTGCCCACGGAAACAATCGGAGTTTTACACTTCCGGGTAAGCGCCTCCGACAGCAATTCAAGATCTTCATCCTCCTGAGGAACCGGATCCTCGGGTGGATATCCCTCGAGAGGAGCAATCTTTGACTCGGGGAGGTCAGCAAGCTAAAAGATGGATTATCTCAGTATGGAAAATAACAAAGTATAGATGAGCAAATCAATGAGTGTGAAAGAATCCGTCGAAAAACTTACTGGTGTCAAAGGTTTGTCAGCAGTAAACATGTCCAGAGAGATACCTAGAATCTTCTTCTCAACCTGCTCCTTGATCAACCATTTTATCTAAGTCTCGTACTCCTTATCTAGGATTGGGAGCGGGCTGATCCTTAGGATGTCTTTCTTGCTCTTAGTGACCATGTGCATGAGGCGGTCACCATGGTGCTAGAGAGGTTGAATCCAACATGCCGACCAACAATGGACTAGGTCGGATCCCTTTAGGCCCTTATGCTTCATCAAATAATCCGCCTCTTGGCGCGGGTCAAATCTTTAGTGAGAGTCGGAGCATCTACATCACAAGACTCTTGGGGAGCAGCGGCACCATCGACAAAAGCTGGCAAAGCTTCTTGCTTGCCAGGAGCCGGTTTATCCTTGTGATAAAAGAACATGGACGGCCATCTCTTCACTGACTCACTAGCTATAACCTTGACTCGGTCTCTCCTAAGGTCCAGGCTTAGTGTTTCGGTACTGTAAGGATTACCGGCGGTGATGGAATTTCTCCGGGTACCGAAGTAGTACCAGAACAAGGTGAGACTAGGCTTTATTCTGTTATAACCCTCACAAAGAGACATGTGGGCACTAAGGTCTAGAATCGTATTGGGGGGAAATTGTGGAGTTGAACTCCATAGTGATATATAACCTCAGAGAAGAACTCTGAGGGAGGAAAACTCAAACCTTGGTCCAGATGGGTGCCGAAGTGAACCCTCTCATCGGTGCGAGGGGCAGGGATGATCTCGTTGAACCTGCTCTGCCATTCGTCGGTGTAGAGGAGGCCTTCCTTCTCAACGGCCCACAGCTTCTCGTCGTCGAGCACGCGGGAGATCCAGACCCCACGGAAATTCTCTTTCTCCGCCGCCACATCTATCGGCGCCGTTGTCGCTGCCGCGCTAGATGAAGATGCGTCAGCCATTTGGTCAGGAGCGATGACCTTTGGTGGGTGGTGCTGTGGGATCTGGGGAAGGAAAAGGAAGCAAGGGTGTTGTGTTGCTTCGAGGAAGAAGAGGTACTCTGGTGAGAGGAAAATGAGGAGATCTAGACCCCTTATGATCCCCACTTGCGCCAAGATTCGTGTGAACGAACAGCGATTTGTGCCACGCATCACGGAAAGAACTGGATAACTGCCTCGAGAAGATTACGCCTCCTCGATCTCCTTGCACGCATTAAACAGCGTCTCGGTTCCGCACAAGGCGGACCCACCAACGGTCACGCTGACAGGAATGTCTGTCAGTGACAATACTTGACCTTGACTCATGTCAGGTTACGTCAGAGACCAGTTTATGGTTTAGTTTGAAAATCAAGCTGGGGAAAACCGTATGAAATACTCACAGGTCCGACTCAATTTGAGACCCGGATCCTACTTTTGTTTTGGAGTTTCAAAAACCCTTAAAGACTCTACAACTGAAGAAAGATCAAGCTAGACGATGAAATCCGACTTTGGATCTTGCAGGCTTCCGGGGGCTACTGTTGGGGATATACTTTTCGGGTATACACACCGTGACTCGTTGACCAGGATGGCCCACTTCGGGTTAGAGCTTTGCTTCACGGGTGGCCCAGTCAGGGAGAGAAGACGGAGGTCCATCCGGCTACGGGAAGGTCCAGAAGACTTACCGACTTAGGTCTGTTTAGTTACTTGTAGTCAAAGATGTACTCTATAACCGACTCTGTATCATAGCCGGATAGGTCTCTTCTATAATCCTAGGCCGGATATCTATATAAGTTGTCCCAGGGACCAGCCTTCAGGGCACCCACAACTTACAATCTTAACTCGCATAGGCGAAACCTCTCTTGTAATCTGTACTTCGGGCTCTGCCGTATTACTGGATTGCTAGTAGGAGTAGGATTCGTCTGTCCAAAGCCGGTGGATTCGAACCTGGGTAAAACCTATGTGCTCACTGTTCCCGGACACCGTCTGCTCACACCCGTTTTCTCCACACGCCTCAAGGACCCCTCTCGACGTACATGTCTTCAATCCGACGACACCTAGGGCAGGATAGTAAAGAGTTGATTCTAGGGAAAGCTAGGATTTCACTTTTCTCTCGATCACTGACTTGGAGTAGTTAACCTTCTATATGTCGTGGAAGAATACGCATAAGCATTAGTTCTTGCCCTTCCAGTATAAGTGGCAGATCAAACTTGATCTAGCTCCACACATTGCCTTTTCCCTTACATGTCGTGGCAGGCGAGCTCCCTTCTAGTAAAAAGGATTTGAGTGGAAGGTTGAGAGCCCCTTAATGTCTAGTGTAACTATCACATTGCACGAATTACGAGGTAAATCAAATTGTTAGAGAGGTGACTAAGACATACGAAGTTCTCAGACGCATGAGAACTAGCAAATCCGCTAATTAAACTCTGTCCTGAAATGAGTGACTTGACTTTGGCTAGATTCGCATGTATCTACACACTAAAATGTATCTAAATACATGCGAATGTAAATTTAAGTCACTTAATTTAGAACGCAGGGACTACAAGGTAAGGGAGAGGAAAATTTAAGCAAAAAGATAAGAACGACGGAATACCATGCTTCCAAATATAAAATGTTTTGGTGGATAAAATAGCATTACCAAAACATACTGTGTTAGTATATTTTAGAACGGAATTGGTAGCATGCTATTCCTATCGGTGTCACCAATGAAGTTATGCCTAGCTAACTAATGGTAATCAGTCAAATATACGAAGATAGTGTCCCTTCAAAAGAAAAACTTGTAGATAATTTTGTTTGAAATGGAAGCATTGATATTGGACCAATAATACAAGATGAATTATCTGCCATTACGATTCGTCAAAGGACTTGGGACAAGGACAGAGTCAAAACAAAACTTCCAACCACAATTTTAGTTTCGTTTAACAGAAGGATAAGCATTCAACACAGTATAATGTAGGATGCACATAACACTAGTTCAAGTTATCACCCTACCTCCGTTTCAACAAATAAGACGCACAAGTATTCTAAAGAAAATTTAACCGAATAAATAGAACAACTAAAACTTATTTATATTGTGTAAAATTAGTATCGTTGGCCTCTTATAGAAACACATTTCTAATACTCCCTCCGACCTAAATTAGTTAATTTAGATTTGTCTAGATTCGAATATATCTAGACTTGTTTTAGTGCTAGATACCTCCAAATCTAGACAAAACCAAGTCAACTAATTTGGGTCGGAGGGAGTAATACTAATTTTGTACCAACATTATTTATATATTTAAAGTAAATCTTGATCAAATAAAAAACAAGCAAAATAAGGACGCATCATTCCTTGGAACGGAGGTAGTAACCAATAGTTAATGTCATAGATGACTATATTAATTAGTTTATTATAGACTCATTTGTTTAGAAAGTGTGACGTCACTATAACTGTACTCCAGTTCAGTGCAGTTCCAGTCTCCCTGTAGCTTTCATGAAGGCTTGATTATTCCCTGCTCTAGCTTCTTTATGATTAGCCAGCTGCCGAACACACAAAACAAGCACGAATCTACTCCAAAACCATAGCAGCCCACACACGGTTGCAGGCCTGCAGCGCTCCTCATTACCGACCTTCGACTACGACGCGACAATTGACCGCCTTTGCTATAACGAAAAGGCACATGATTTTTTTCTCGTGCAAATTGGAAAAGTCAGCTTAGCTGGTCGTACTTGGTACAAGTTCCAGATGGAATCTAACGGCCTGCACATAAGAGATGCCTCCGTGATCTACACAGTTCACACGTGCGGATTGGACATATGGACATATATTGACTATTCTGTTAGAGTCAGAGCTAAGCTCCACCGCTCAGATAGATAGAGCTAGTCGCTAGCCATCTATTTAGACCGACTGCTCCACTACAGCAACTTCATACTAGCTGACTACGACTTTGATTCGTACAAAATCGCCAGCTGGGAACCGATAGTGAAGTCGGACTGGTGGTAATAAAGTTGCCTATATCTAGAGCTCCATACCATGCTAAATATCGCAACAGCAGTGAGCACTGCACAGCTAGCTGGAACTAGAGCAGACCAGCGCACGAAACAGCCATGGCATCGTCGCGTAGCTTAGCGCTAGCGCTCCTCTTCAGCTTCCTCTCGTGCTACGCACCCATCATCGTCCCTTCCCAGGCTTCCTCCGACGGCTTCCTCCAGTGCCTCTCGGGAGCCATACCGACGCAGCTCCTGTACACGCAGAGCTCGCCTTCCTTCACGTCGGTCCTGGTGTCCTCCATCCGGAACCCCAAGTTCGCCACGCCTGCCACGGTCAAGCCGCTCGTCATCGTCACGCCCACCAACGCCTCCCACGTCCAGGCAGCCGTCCTCTGCGGCCGCCAGAACGACGTGCGCATCCGCGTGCGCAGCGGCGGCCACGACTACGAGGGCCTCTCCTACCGCTCCGAGCGCCCCGAGGTGTTCGCCGTCGTCGACCTGGCCAGCCTCCGCTCCGTGACCGTCGACCAGAAGGCGGCCACCGCGTGGGTGGACTCCGGCGCGACGCTCGGGGAGCTCTACTACGCGATCTCCAAGGCGAGCAGCACGCTGGCCTTCCCGGCCGGCCTGTGCCCGACCATCGGCGTGGGCGGCCATTTCAGCGGCGGAGGGTTCGGCATGCTTCTGCGCAAGTACGGCGTCGCCATCGACAACGTCCTGGACGCCACGCTGGTCGACGCCAAGGGGAGGCTCCTGGACAAGCAGGCCATGGGGGCGGACGTGTTCTGGGCCATCCGCGGAGGCGGCGGCGAGAGCTTCGGCATCGTGCTGTCCTGGAAGGTGAACCTCGTGCCTGTCCCGCCGACCGTCACGATGTTCAGCGTCCCCAAGTCAGTCAACGAGGGCGCTGTGGACATCCTCACTAGGTGGCAGGAAGTCGCCCCAGCTCTCCCCGACGATCTCTTCATCAGGGTGCTCGTCCAGAAACAGGTGGCTGACTTCCAGGCCATGTACCTGGGCACGTGCGACACGCTCCTGCCATTGATGGGCAGCCGCTTCCCGGAGCTCGGCCTGAACCGGACGCACTGCAAGGAGATGACCTGGATCCAGTCCGTGCCCTACATCTACCTGGGCAGCACCGCCACCGTGGAGGACCTCCTCAACCGGACCACAGACACGACCAGCTTCAGCAAGGCCACGTCCGACTACGTCCGTCAGGCCATCACCAGGGACGTCTGGGTGCAGATCTTCGCCTGGCTCGCCAAGCCCAACGCCGGGCTCATGATCACCGACCCCTACGGCGGGAAGATCAGTAGCTTCCCGGAGTCGGCCACGGCATTCCCTCACCGTGGCGGAGTGCTCTACAACATCCAGTACATGAATTTCTGGTCGGCCGCTACGAACGGGTCGGCGCAGATCAAGTGGCTAAAGGACTTCTACGCGTTCATGGCGCCGTACGTGAGCCAGAACCCCAGGGAGGCCTACGTCAACTACAGGGACCTTGATCTCGGTGAGAATGTCATCGTGGGCAACGTCAGCAGCTACCAGTCCGGTAAAGTTTGGGGCGAGAAGTACTACAAAGGGAACTACCAAAGGCTGGCCATGGCCAAGGCCGAGGTGGATCCTGACGACTACTTCAGGAACGAGCAGAGCATCCCACCACTTGTGGCGACCAAGTGATGATGAAGATATTCGACGAATAATGGTTTTTATCCTTATACTACTCGTCAACCAGTGCTTCAGCTCTCGGGCTCGGGCTAGTATATACAATAATAACGTGTATAACTCAACATATATATACATTATTTTATTGATGAAGGGGCCACACGGCACGCATTTTCATTGGAAAGATTAGAGTCTGTAACAGCAGAGTCTCATCATTACAAGTCTTAGCATCAGCATCACTGCCGCTCGCTGGAACAATTTTCAAAGAACCAAAACAAGAATTGCACTAAAAACTTCTACTACAGTTATTTCCTTGAGCGAAGATCCTCCGGTAACCTTGTTGAACTCGGAATGTAGTCAGCTTTCACAGATTCTCCTTGCTCAAGGCGTCCACCCATGTCGACGACAAAACACTCCTTTTGCTATCATCCTTAGCCGATCAGATAGCCGAGGTGGATCCTGATGACTACTTCAGGAACGAGCACAGCATTCCACCACTTATGGCGACCAAGTGACAATGAAGATATTGAACGAATAATGGTTTTTATCCTTATACTAGTTGTCAATGATAGAGCTGAACTTGCTCAGCTTCTTTCTCCTTCTCTCTCACGTTGCTTCCCACAACACACTCAAGAGAATAAAGACAATGGAGACACGATAATATTTGGTTGGCCTGCCTCACACAGCCCTAACTTTTCTCTCTTCTTAATCTCTGGACTAAACAAATATGCTAATTACAGTGCTACTTATAGACTCACACACGCACCCACTAACCATGCACACAGCCACACCGGCCACTAAGCACTTGGCCACTTCCTCCTAGAATCACTCTAGGATATCACGTCAAGATTAACATGCACATGAATCGCTAACTAAACTTGCATGCAGATCTTATCGGCACAGAGGGAGCTTCACAGACGAACCTGCATCATACCTTGCTCACCGAATCGCACGGCAGCCTGGCATCTCGCCTCTTTGTGCGTAGGACGAAGCTCCACCGGTCTACAATTTCTAGCACTCTAGCTACATGCAAAACTAAATGAACAATGCAGATACATGAATCAAGATTAAAAAGCTAACAAACAACCTGTGGTTCGGTTCGGGCTAGTATACAAAAACATGTGGACTAGTATGATTCAACTCTTGGAGCCAGGGGGAGCCAGGATTTGAACATGAGGGGGGCGAAGATTTTTTTTAACTGGGATAATACTACACATATATCTACTTAAATTTTAAAAATAGGAATAACTACTCCAATGCAAAATTATGCTTCGCGATTAAGTCAATATACCCGCATCAAAGCCTATCAATATAAATGTTTGGCTTTGCCACCACACAAAAACAAATTCTATAGATTAAGTTTAGGACGAAAGTGACTTGTAAAAAATCTACATTCTATTTGTTTTTCTCCCAAAGATAATCGGTGCATAGAGGACTGGTGAAACACATCCAACTAGTAAGCAAATGCACTGTCATATATGCAAGTAAAACAATTAATCAGACTAATAGGTTGTAAACTTGTAATCCATATGAGAGACCATAAAAAGCTACCAGTACTAGTTTGTAGATCTGAGTGCGCTACTCGATAGACTGATGTCGTGACACGACGGTAGGAACTAATGTAGGATTAAAAGAGCTGGCACCGGGGCAGCATGCCAGCACCACGGCGGTCGTCGCGACCTTAGTCGTCTCATGGGTCATGGCGCTCGGAAGACATCAATGGGCGTCGGTGGAGGCGTATTTGACCGAGAAATAAGGCAGGCGTCCTAGGTTAATAGATCAATCAGCGGCACTCAGTCCAGCAAACTGACACACGAAAGCATGGGATTTTTAAGTTTTTTAACCCTTCACGATGGCTTGATGGGCTATTTTTGGGGGTAGGTTGAATACTAGCTAGATGCGGACATTAGACTTGGGCCTCTCAGAATAATTAAGTTATTAGGGGTGGTAATTAGCAGCACATATGTATAGGGGGGTCTAGCCCCTCTTAGCCCCCCTTGGCTCCGCCCCTGCTTGGAGCGAGCCACTTCTTGTGATCTTCTTCACAAGCTTCGCGGTAGGGGGATCATTTTGAGAACCTCCCTCTATGCCGATAACGCGACAATTTTTATGGCTCCAATTAAAGAGGATATTACCAACCTTGCCATTATCCTTGAAAGCTTTGGTGAGGTCACGGGGCTTCGCACCAACTTCCATAAGAGCATTTCGTCACCATTATATGTGCAAATATGGACATGGACGACATCCTCGGCGGGCTACCAATGACTAGAGCCCAATTCCCCTTGAAGTACCTTGGCCCACCTCTTTCGATTTGGAAGCTTAAAAGGGTGGACTTTCAACACCTCGAGGATAAATGCGTCGGGAAGCTCCCGACTTGGAATGGCAAGTTCATCACTATGGCCGGGCGCAATGAGATCGTGAAGTCGGTGCTAACTTCACAATCAGCCTACTACCTACGTCCCTTTTTTTCCCCCGAAACCTTAAAGTTCATAAACAAAGTTGAAAGGGCTTTTCTATGGGAGGCTAAGGATAAGACCATCGGGGTGAAGTGCAAGGTCAATTGGGAGACGGTGTGTAGGCCTAAGAAGCTTGGTGGGTTGGTGATAAAAAACTTGGACAAATATGTGATGGCTCTATGCTTGAGGTGGCCTTGGTTTGAATGGAAGAACCCCGACAAAATTTGGGTTGGGTCCGGCAATCCCTGCTCACGCAAGGATATGTCCATCTTTTAGGCCGCCACGACCATTACCATTGGGAATGGCCATAAAACTCCTTTTTTGGCATGCGCCATGACTACATGGGAGGAAGCCTATGGACATTGCGCCCCTCATCTTCAGAATTTCCCCTGGAAAGAACTAGAAGGTGCACCACGCATTGAATGACAATTCTTGGATTCGCACGATAAAATTGGGAAACGACTTCTCTATCGAGCACCTTACACAGTGCGTTGAGCTTTGGTCGCTCCTCCGAGATGTGCAACTAAACGAGGACGTTGAGGACGACATTCTATGGAAGCTCACTGGTAATGGTGAGTACATGGCTAAATTGGCCTACGAGATGCAATTCTTGTGTTCCACCGTCTCAAGCATGCACAAACTGGTTTGGAAAGCTTGGGCGTCGCCGAAAGTGAAGTTTTTCGCTTGGCTTCTCACTCAAAATAGGATTTAGACCGCGGATCACTTGGCCAAAAGGGGATGGCAAAATTGTGGGCATTGCCCGCTTTGCAAGCAAACAATGGAGACGGTCGACCATCTCTTCGTTGAATGCCGGTTCACTAAAAGAGTTTGGGAAAGCATCAAGGATTGGATCAGGATACCGGAGATGGACCAAGCCCGATGGGTGGGCCTAGACGCAAAGGAATGGTGGGAGATGACGACGGAGGGTTCGATTCCGAACCGCAAAGCAATGGCGTCCCTCACGCTACTCGTCACTTGGGAGATATGCAACGAGCGGAATGACAGGATCTTCCGGAAAAATCTCGCGCCGCCACTTGTAGTTCTAGAGGGGGTTAAGCGCGAAGCCCGCATGTGGGTAAGCACGGGCGCCAAGCGTTTGGGTGAATTTTTGCCGCGAGAGTAATTGTTTTGTAACCTCGGATCTTTTTACCATGTAAAACTCCTTCTTAATTAATCGATTGGGGCAAAGCCTTTGCCCCCTTTTCGAAAAAGTATGATTCAACATATATAAGGTCGATATCAGCATTATAGTTTCGGAACACTAATATAGGTTCAAAAAACGTTTTCAAACATTAGTGAAACAGAAATCTTATTATTCATGGTACTGGTTTTCAAGCACCTCCGGAAAAATTGCACTATTTAATTTTGTTCTACATTAGCATATGTATTTTCTAAAATCAAAAATCTTATGGCCATGAACTACTACCTTTTCTAAAATCAAAAATCAAAGTTTAAGTCTTATATTTTTTTGAACAGGCAAGCTGCGGATTTGACCAAACTTTTAGGAAAAACTATCAAGAAATATGGTATATATGTATCATGTGAAAATATTTTTCATGATCAAAGGGAATGGATTTCTTATTGTAAATTTACTATTTTGTTTTCTAGAAATTTGGTCAAATTTTACATAGTTTGACTTTTGAAAAAATATAAGTCTTAAACTTTGAAACGGAGGTAGTAGTTTTATGTATTGTGAGTCTCTAATAGTTTTAAGGACTCCAAGAGAATGTTTAGGGATTCTGAAACTGCTCATCTCCAGAAACAACCTCCCTAATTTTTTTGTGCTACACATACACCTATCTATTTATTGTCCTATGTAACTACACTACAAAAATAGCCCCCATACCCGGTGGATTTTTGGGACGACACAAACGAAAAGAACTTGAAATAGTTAGATATGCGGCGAATGAGGGTTCACGGCGGTTATCGAGGGCTTCACAACTATTTTCGCCGTGGTATTACAGATACCAACACTAAAGTGTGTCGCGGTAGGTGGTAGGCAAGTGCGGCGCTGTTTATTGCCATGGTTGATAGGAAACAGACACATTTGTTGGCGCCATAGATTATACGCGACCTGCACCGTGGGTCCGTCTAGGTTGGTAGGTTAACCCTGTCCCACTGACCGCTAAGCCCCACCACGGAAGGCAAGAGTCGACTGGGCGGTTATAAAGTATCTCTTCTGTACTCTTCATCGTTTTCCACTCTGATCCCCACTTATCTTCAACCACTCTCTGCATGAGAGCCTCAGTCGGCAGCAGGGCGAATACGAAGAAACTTAGGCGGCGCTACAGAGATCAACTACGAGATGGACGTAATCCTTTTTCTGGATTTTAATTTTGACTTAGGCCGAGATTTGGGGTTTATTGATCGAGATCGATCTATGTTTTCACATTTGGAGGGAAATCTCGTTTCTTCATATTTCATCACCCATCCCGCAGATTCTTCCTAGATTACCTCCGGATGCTATTAATGACGACCCGCGATGGAATGGGGTTGAGACGGTTACACAACTTTTGTGTGTGTGCGGTCTTCCACCGCGTCGCAGAGTTATGTATGATCGTCGAAGGACCCATGACACCGGACGCATGTTTCTTGGATGCGGACATGAGATTCCTAACTGCACTGCCATTGTATGGGCCGATCCAGAGCACAAGTCTATGCACCTTCGGCGGATGTTGAGTTGTCTCTAGAACCGAGTTAAACATAAGGAAGCGTTGCGCGAGCAAGGAAAGGTGTACCGGATTGAGGAAATGAACATTAGAGCTCAACAAGAGGCAGACAAGTTTCTCCGCGAGCAGAAGGAGGAATGCCATGAGCTCTCCCATGAGATGCTCGACGTCATTACTAGAATGAGACAGATAGTTCAAACTCGTGATGTGGAGGACCTGCTGGATGACGGTGCAGAGTCGGTTACCTTATCTAAGTCTATTGAGGAGGATTAGTTTGAACATGTTTTTTATATAATTAATTAGTAATTCATGTGTTATTTATTGGATTATTATAAAATTATTATCTAAGTATAAGTAATTTATTTCCTTTTGTTATTGTTGTCTCTCTATCTTGTTTAATGGGCCAGAACAGCCAAGCCCACCAAGCTTGAGATCGCAACCTTATCCAAAATAAATTTCCTAGCTTCAGATCTCACCATCACTCCCCACCTCTATATCTTAGTTTCATGCATCACCTCTCCGGCGACCTCAATCGCGGCTGCGCGGACTGCTCTAGTGCCCTACCTGGCACCTCATGTTGATCTGAATGGTATCTGTATGTTAGGAATTTTTGTTTTAAGAGAATAAGGTAGAGTTATTGGACTCTGTAGATTAGGGATGTATAATGCGGAGAACAACCCTAACAAGGTACCTAGCTCTTGTCTGGTTGTTCCCTCTACCATGCGAGGTATAGTGGTGAGACTAGATCAATAACATGCATGTATGTATATATGTGTGTGAAGTAATATAAGTTCATTTCAGATCAAATGCCTGAGTTGAAAGGGTAATTGCCCCTATGTGTGGTTTTGGTGATTAATGACAATCCCTATGGACTAATGTTTTCATTGAGTTTTATATGAAGGAATATTCCATAGGTCATGCATGTAGTCCATATGTTGGATTCAAGTATGGATGCCATGAATATAAAGATATACCTTGAGTTTTGGCATCACGATCATCAAATTGAAGAGAAGAATATGATATGTTCAAGATCTTGAGAGTGTGATCTCAATAGAAGAATTCAAGATATGGCTCTAAGCCGGTGTCATGATAGCCTCATTATTTGAGCTATGGTTGACTAAGATTTAGAGCATGTAATCAAATGAAAAACCTCAAGGTATTGAGATGCAGCATGAGAAGACTCTTGGTTGACCAATGCAAAGAGTGAAGAGTGATTTCAAGTTGGTCAACACATGAAGCATAAAGAATGTACCACATGGATCTTGTGGTATGGTAAGCCTTATCATCTATGCATCATGAACTAACCCATTATATATGTGCCTTTGTGTTTTACATATGGGATAGGTATCTTTCCATGGGCATGCTTCAAAAGTGAAGATCTCAATAGCCCATGAGAGGATGGCATCAAGTGGTGATTGCCATCAAGGTTGAGAAGGGCAATTTCAAGATAAGCATCTCGAGAAGATCCTTTGCTTGAAGCTTGCCATCCATATTGGTGATAATGGACATGTGAAGACGTGTCTTAATGAAGCTATCCCATAGTGGTGTATGGGGGAGCAAATTATGAGTCTTCACGAAGCAACAATGATCAAGTGGTGCATTCCGGCTTGGATGGAGCTTGAAGCGTTGTCATCAAGATCAAGCGGGATGCGCAAGGCAAAGGTATGGCCTTGCTAGGTTTTCCTTTTACCGGTCTCAAGATGGTTGTTGGGAGACCGGGTTATAGGATAGATAGCCGCACTATCAAGAGGGGCTTTCGGTTGGGTAACTTGATCACATCCTCGTAGGGAGCTCAATCCTTGGCATACTTTGCATCTTCCTATTTTGTTGCTTCTTGGTATTTTCTCTATGTTAGGTACTTGAGATTGTTGCTAGCTCTTCAACAAGCCCAAGTTCATCGAAAATGGAATTCGTATGCATCTTATATGGCGTTTTCAAGTTTGAAGGTTTTACCGGTTCTTCTTATAGGGAGGCTTGGGGACCGAGTTTCCCGGTTCTAGGGCCGGTCCAACCGACTTGTAGGTCGGTCCTCCGGCCTGGGGACCGAGTTTCCCGGTTCTAGGGCCGGTCCAACCGACTTTGGAACCAAGTTTTCGTTGTTTTCTCTCCAACGGCCATATTTGCTTTTCCCTATAAAAGGGGTTCTTCCTCCAACGTTTTTGTGTGTTCTTGACCATGAAATTGACCTCCATTGTTGAACCTCTTGAGCTTGCTTCCTCTCCCTTCCCTCCTATGATTCTTGCATCTTTTTGAGGGCTTTGGAAGAGGAGATCTAGATCTACAATCCCCACCAATCAATTCGTCCTCTAAGTGAGGGGAACCCATTGGATCTAGATCTTAGAGTCATTGGTTGACTTCCACCATTGTTCTTTCTCTCTAATTCCTCCCTAGCACTTGTTGCTTTGGTGGGATTTGAGAGTGAGGGATTTGAATGCCCTTGGTGTTCTTGCTTTGAATTCTTGCATAAGTGTTGAGCTCTCCACTACGATTTGTTCGAGTAAGAGATCGTGAGCTTGTTGCTCTTGGAGGGTGACTTCCTAGTTGGCTTGGCGGTTGGTGTCCCGGTGTCTTCTTCGTCGAAGATTGTGAAGAGACCCGGGCTTCTCCTTCGTGGAGCTTGTGAAGTGGTTGTGGAGCTTGCCATCTCCGGAGTGGAGGAAAAGCTAGCCATAAGGAAAGGGCCTATTCCTTCGTGGGATAGACTCGGAGAAGAAGGTGAGCCTTCGTGGCGTTGGGAAATCCTTCGTGGAATCCCAAACCTCTCTAACGTGACGTACCTTACTTGTAAGGGAACTTGGGAATACATCTTCGTCTCCGCGTGCCTCGGTTATCTCTATACCCGAGCTTACTTTCCTTGTGATAGCCATCGAGGTTGAAGTACTTATATCTTGCTTATCACTTGTGGTATTTATCTTGTGCTATCTTGCTTAGCTTATCTTGTTGTTGGTACACTTAGTTGAGCCTAGTGTATTTAGGTTTTGTGCTTGTAAAATAAACGTTAGTTTAATTTCGCATTCTATCAAGCCAAAACCGTAATAGTTTTGAAATTGCCTATTCACCCCCCTCTAGGCGACATCTCTATCCTTTCAATTGGTATCAGAGCAAGGTCTCTCCTTGTTTAGGCTTCACCGCCTAGTGTGTAAAGATGTCGGCTAGTAGTATAGTGCACAATGACACAATTATCTTTGATGGCACAAATTATATTTTGTGGAGAAATTGCTTGCTTTGTAATCTTCGGACCTTGTGTCCAAATATTGAGCAATTTCTAGATGTAGGTTTTTCTCCTCCGATGGATCCTCAAAATCTATCTTTAGAGGATGAGAAAAATTTAAATCTCGAAGCTCAAGTATCTAATGAGCTTATTTTCTCTTTGAGCCCCATAGTTAATTTGTTCTTGACAAATGTAAAGCGCAAGTCATCTCATGAGATGTGGACCAAGCTTAAAGAAATATTTGGTGGGTCCATTTCTCATAGGGTCGGTGGTATCTCCGAGGATCTCTATTCTCCTTCACATCATGAAGATCTCCAAGTGGCTTCCACCTCCAGCCGCGATGAGATTTCAATTCCGTCCACTTCACCTACATGTGACAAGTCACAAGGTAATGGCATGGTGAATGGAGAAATCATATGTAATGATGGTAGTGGTTCTCTTTACACCAATGATTCATGTTCTATAAATGCTAATGGTGTAGAGAGTTTGGACTTAAGCACTTCTTGCAATGATAATTATATATCCCCTTGTGTTGCTAGTCCTTGCATATTTTCTAGAAATTATTTGAGTACTAATGTAGATGATATGCTTGATTTGTCTTGTTCCAATAAAAAAATGCTTATATTTCCTCTAGTTGTGTATCTAACAATGTAGAGGAAATCAAACACCCTATGGAGCGAGACACAATCAAGAATGAAGATTCAAGAATGTCCTCATCTCCATCCTCTCGTGCTCACATGTGCCTTATGGCAAGAGGATCAAAGGTATCTCCTACTTTGGATCCCAAGATATCTTCTCTAGATAATATGAATGATAACGATGATAGTGATGATGACCTTGATGAGGATACTAGAGCTCTTGTGCTTGAGCTGACCTTTTTGTGTACCTCTCTTCGTGGTAATAATAAGGTTGTTGCTTGTATCAAACATGTTATGGACACCATAACTAAACAAAGGGAAACCATAGAGGAGTTGGATTTCCAACTTGATGATGGGAGTCGGAGATTCAATCTCCTTAAGCAAGAGATTGCCGAGGAGAAGCACACTAATTGTCTTCTCATACAAAAAATTGAATCTTATGAGCTTGAAAAGGAAAAATCTATTAATGATGCTAGTGCTACTAACTCTACTTCTTGTGAAGCATCTGCCCTAAAGGAGAATGTTGAGCTAAGGGCTCAACTTGAGTTGCTAACTAGCAACTATGGGAAATTGGAAGAAAGTCATGAAAAGCTCTTGGCCTCTCATAATGATCTTCTAATCTCCTATGATGGGCTAAAGTTAGCTCATGAGGCAAGTATCACTAAGGTAACATCTTGTGAGCCTCATTTGGACATTAGCACAACTTCTACTCAAAATGCTATTTTGCCATGTGCTAGTCCTAGTGATCCTTCTTGTCATACTATTGATAAAACTTGTGTTGGATTACTTGCTTTGCCTTGTTGCTCTAACAATGAAGCTTCCACTTCCTCCAGTACCTCTATTTATACTAACCATGTAGAGGAAATCAAAGAGCTTAAGGCCCAAGTCACTTCTTTGAAGAAAGACTTGGAAAAGAGTCATGAAGGCAAATCCACACTCAATAATATTTTGAGTGTGCAAAAATGCCCCAATGATAAAAGTGGACTTGGATTCAACTCCAATAACAAGAACAAGTCCAAGAGCAACAAGAAGAAGAGCCAAGACCAAGTCAAGAATTCGTCTAAGATTATTTGCTTCAAGTGCAAGGTTGTAGGACATCATGTAAGATCTTGTCCATTGAAGAAAAAGCACTTGAATGATAAGCAACAAGGGAAGCGGCCACAAGGTCAAGGTCAAGCCCAATCTCAACCTCAAGTTGAAGCTAGGCCACTTCCCAAGAAAAATCAAGATAAGGCTCCCCAAGACAAGAAATCAATAAAGAAGAGAAAGGGGAGCACTTGTTGCTACATATGTCGTGAGAAGGGGCACTTGGCCTCTTCATGTTCAAATGGTACCTTATCTAACCCTATCATTGTTGATGATTATTATTCTCTTGGGAAGGATAAGGATGGCAATGTGTTTGCCAAGTTTTTTGGAACTCAAAGTGGTGTCAAGAAACGAATCATTTGGGTTGCCAAGCCTATTGTGACTAACCTCTTAGGACCCAACTTGGTTGGGGACCAACAAGCTCAAACTTGATCAATAGGCGTTATTGGAGGGCATTGGAGACTTGGCTAACTCATGAAGAATTAAGGGATCTTCATATATTATATTTTATAAATCCAAGTTATAAGGATTATCATCTCCCTACCATATTCCCAATGTGCCTCTTTGCGGTAACTCGAACTCAACTCTTTTATATTGTAAGTTACTTGCCCCTTTACATATTTTGGTTTTGTACCAAGTATGTGTTTGTATTTTTTGTGCCTCATGATTGCTTATTTTGTGTATTCAAGTATGTCTATGTGTTTGGCACATCATTTACTTGTGTGTTTTGCTTTGAGCCTCTAATGCATCTTGATGAAATCTTTTTTGGCTCTGTGATTAATGGAACATCCCATTTTGGGAGAATGATATGCCTTGCGCATGCCTCAAACATTAAAATGTGTGTACATGAGTACTACCACTTAGTATTGATATTGCAAGCTTATCTAGTGACTATGTGGTGTGTCATACTCATGAGAAATTCAAATTCTAAATGTCCATTAATTATCTCTAGTTGAGGTTGTTTTTCCTCTTATTAAGAAAAAATAGAATACCACATTATGGGGGAGTAATATGCTTCTTTTTCATATCACAATCCTAGGAAATGTGAACATATGAGGTGGTGCCACTTAGAGTTGATATTGTCGATTATCTTGTATCTAGGTGGCATGTTTGCTCAAACAAGATCCTATTTTTTGTTAGAAGCTTTTATTGCTCATCTTTTTGGTCTTTTCTTGAGTAAGAAATTCTTGGTGTGGCCTTCCTCAAATGCATATCTCTATATCTTATTTGGGAGACCATTTGCTTCAAGTTATTCTAATCATTGCTTTGCATGATTGTCTGACTAGTTGAAGCTATCAAGAATCTCTATCTTTGCATAGTGCTTAATCTTTTTATTCCTATCCTATGCTTTTTATTGTGAAGATTTATCTTTAATATCTGTGCAATATACCACCGGAAATAAATTCCAATTCACTCATTGTCTTCGACAATTGATATACTTGGGTGTGGTAGAATTTGTGGATTATCTTCACCTTGGATTTTCACCTCCTATTGCCTTTTTTCTTTCCAAAAATTGTTGTGGCTCCCTTTGTCTTCCTTGGCTTTTGAGCATCTCTTTGATAGTGTTTTTAATTATTATCAAATGTGTTTTTAGTGGAAGACAAACCTTTTCTTCTCGGTACCTTGTGTCATTGTGAAAAGTGTTAAGGGTTTGGTTTATTTGTTGAAACCTTGCTCTTTTAAGAGTTTGTTATCTCATTCTTTCTTCTCTATGTTATTTGCTTGAATGAGATAAATATTTGAGATTTATGTTTTTATCTCATCTTTTATGCTCAATAGTTTTTGCTTGGTTCATTTGTTGAACTTTGTTGAACAAATCTTGTGTTGATTTGATTCTTTGATATAGTTTGGACAACAAATGTGTTTTGTCACACCTTGTATGCCTTCTTTAATATTTTGGTGTTTTGTCCAAATTATATATTCATTGGTTCTTGAAAGTCTCGTGCATGCATGTTTACTAAATGTATATCTTATATCATGTTTTGCTTTTTTGATCCAATATATAGGGTATACTCCATCAAATCCTTAAACGGCTATGATGTGCATGAAATTCAAATTTCATCTCTAAATATGCACATATTTTTATGGAGTATGTCCTATGTGTTGTGGTTAGTCTAACCACTTTGGACCCAATAAGTTTGGGAACCAAGATGTACTTGAATGTTGTTTTAGTTACATTGGAGATGCAATGGATGCTTGTCTTATCTATAAGGAACGTGTTGTCACCACATGATAATTGGAGCCAAGCTAGGATGATCGAATAATTCTTATCTACTACATCATACCATTGCTATCTCGGTAACAAGTATATTATTCATGCATACTATTCTTCCATCCAATCTCTTGTAGGTTGCATCTTGGCATGAATTTATTTGTTTGTAAATGTTGCGGTTCTTGCAAGGATCTTTGAAAGACTTTTCTATCCTTATTGCTTATGTGAGTAATTTGAGATGATGCATATAATGGGGAGTATATAAAATCATGTTCATGATTCACCAATCCCAAATATGCCTTCTAGCAATTTATTGCATATCAATTCCTCAAGTTACTCTCATGTGCAATATTGTTGAAATTGCATTGAATCCTTCCATTTGATACTTGTTGTCTTTCTCAAAATATCCCAACTAGCATTAGTTCCCTTAGTGTTAGTTGTGATGTTTTTGAGGTTTTCTTTTTTTCTTTGTTGAAGTTCATTAATATACCATAAGAGAAAATAGAGCCATGGGCTATATATATATGCACTTAAGCAAAATATCATTTTTTTTGGTATATCTTATGACTTCCTCTTGGATATCATGTTTTCTTATCTTTATTAACCTCTTATGTGTGGATGTTTCCTTATGGATTATTCTCATGTTTTCCCAATTAGAGACTTATATACACAAGAGTGTTAATCTCTCGCCTTGATATCCTCGCCTTTTGCCAACCATCTCACTTATCCGCTTAGTTTTTAATGGTTTTGGTAAGGTCTTGATTTATGAGTGCTCGTTTTACTTTTATTTCGTCTTTGCGCACTCATATCTCATATTTGGTTTCTTTTGGACTTAAGCTTGTCTTAACAAGTGTATTGATTTATATCTCTACTCCTTGTATCTTGGTTGTGTTCTAAATGATATAGAGGAAGTGAGGATTCCATGCTTGTGCATATCGTATTCAAATGAAACAACTCATTTATGCACAAACCTTGGGGAGCTTCCTTATTTCATTTAGATCACTATTTGTCCATTTGATTATTTGGATCTTTTGATTGCTTGCTTCATCCGTTGAAGTTTCTTCACCTTGTTATCTTTTTAGCAATATTTGATCCTCAATATAGTTGATTTCCTCCAAGTATTCGTCATTGGATATATGCATATGATTTCACTCATATTATGAGAAATGCACACCTTGGGAGGAACTTGAACTATATTGACCTTCTAACTTTGTCATCCATTTTGGCACTTGTTGTCAATGGGGGAGAAGTTTAGAGGGTTTTAAGGGAAATGGTTTTCTACTTAAGATTGGTTTGTTCTTAAGTGTTTGCCTTTCATGCATTTCATCTTTATTTTGTATTGCATGGTTGAATATATAGTGTAAACTCTCCCAAAGGTTATGCTTGACAATGTATGCAATGAATTCAAGTTCATCACACGTGCATATATTGTGGGGGAGTTTGCTCTATATATGTTGGTTCTACTCACATCTCTTGCATTAGTTGTAGTTTGTGTGAGTAGAAGTGGTTTTGATATGGGCTAGTATCTTTATGTTACTTAACCATATCAAATACAACCTCTTGTATACAACTTATTCTCGAATACGTTGCGTACTTGTTTCTAATATTCATTATATAAACCCTCTTGTTGTGATTGTCATCAATTACCAAAATGGGGGAGATTGAAAGGGTAATTGCCCCTATGTGTGGTTTTGGTGATTAATGACAATCCCTATGGACTAATGTTTTCATTGAGTTTTATATGAAGGAATATTCCATAGGTCATGCATGTAGTCCATATGTTGGATTCAAGTATGGATGCCATGAATATAAAGATATACCTTGAGTTTTGGCATCACGGTCATCAAATTGAAGAGAAGAATATGATATGTTCAAGATCTTGAGAGTGTGATCTTAATAGAAGAATTCAAGATATGGCTCTAAGCCAGTGTCATGATAGCCTCATTAGTTGAGCTATAGTTGACTAAGATTTAGAGCATGTAATCAAATGAAAAATTCTTTACGTACCTCAAGATATTGAGATGGAGCATGAGAAGATACTTGGTTGACCAATACAAAGAGTGAAGAGTGATTTCAAGTTGGTCAACACATGAAGCATAAAGAATGTACCACATGGATCTTGTGGTATGGTAAGCCTTGTCATTTATGCATCATGAACTAACCCATTATATATGTGCCTTTGTGTTTTATATATGGGATATGTATCTTTCCATGGGCATGCTTCAAAAGTGAAGATCTCAATAGCCCATGAGAGGATGGCATCAAGTGGTGATCGCCATCAAGGTTGAGAAGGGCAAGTTCAAGATAAGCATCTCGAGAAGATCATTTGCTTGAAGCTTGCCGTCCATATTGGTGATAATGGACATGTGAAGACGTGTCTTAATGAAGCTATCCCATAGTGGTGTATGGGGGAGAAAATTATGAGTCTTCACGAAGCAACAATAATCAAGTGGTGCATTCCGTCTTGGATGGAGCTTGAAGCGTTGTCATCAAGATCAAGCGGGATGCGCAAGGCAAAGGTATGGCCTTGCTAGGTTTTCCTTTTACCAGTCTCAAGGTGGTTGTTGGGAGACCGGGTTATAGGATAGATAGCCGCACTATCAAGAGGGGCTTTCGGTTGGGTAACTTGATCACATCCTCGTAGGGTGCTCAATCCTTGGCATACTTTGCATCTTCCTATTTTGTTGCTTCTTGGTATTTTCTCTATGTGAGGTTCTTGAGCTTGTTGCTAGCTCTTCAACAAGCCCAAGTTCATCGAAAACGGAATTCGTATGCATCTTATATGGCATTTTCGAGTTTGAAGGTTTTACCGATTCTTCTTATAGGGAGGCTCCATACCTTTCCTCATTTGGTTCTATCTTCCTTTGTTGGACTATGATGTTTTCATGCACCATATTGTAGAGCTTGTTGTCCTCGTCAAAACAAGCGTAAGATCATCGAAATCAGAGTCC
This sequence comes from Avena eriantha, assembly GCA_910589775.1. Taxonomy (NCBI): domain Eukaryota; kingdom Viridiplantae; phylum Streptophyta; class Magnoliopsida; order Poales; family Poaceae; genus Avena; species Avena eriantha. Next base: position 211,788,070 of record OU342746.1, on the reverse strand, counting down.
GGATGCAAAAGTTATTGCGTTTTTCGTGAAGTCGGATTCAAGCCGGTTGTGGATCCGGTTCAACCGAGCCCCACACCGGACGGTCCGGTTCCAGCTCCGGTAGACCGGATCTCAGACCAGATTTTCCAGTTTTCGTGACCGAGTCTATTCCGGGTTGGCAAACAGAGGTATTTCGGTTTGTAGGTCGGTCCTCCGGCCTGGGGATCGAGTTTCCCGATTCTGGGGCCGGTCGAACCGACTTTGGAACCGAGTTTTCGTTGTTTTCTCTCCAACGGCCATATTTGCTTTTCCCTATAAAAGGGGTTCTTCTCCCAACGTTTTTGGGTGTTCTTGACCATGAAATTAACCTCCATTGTTGAATCTCTTAAGCTTGCTTCCTCTCCCTTCCCTCCTATGATTCTTGCATCTTTTTGAGGGCTTTGGAAGAGGAGATCTAGATCTACAATCCCCACCAATCAATTCCTCCTCTAAGTGAGGGGAACCCATTGGATCTAGATCTTGGAGTCATTGGTTGACTTCCACCATTGTTCTTCCTCTCTAATTCCTCCCTAGCACTTGTTGCTTTGGTGGGATTTGAGAGTGAGGGATTTGAATGCCCTTGGTGTTCTTGCTTTGCATTCTTGCATAAGTGTTGAGCTCTCCACTATGATTTGTTCGAGTAAGAGACTGTGAGCTTGTTGCTCTTGGAGGGTGACCTCCTAGTTGGCTTGGCAGTTGGTGCCGCGGTGTCTTCTTCATGGAAGATTGTGAAGAGACCCGGGCTTCTCCTTCGTGGAGCTTGTGAAGTGGTTGTGGAGCTTGCCATCTCCGGAGTGGAGGAAAAGCTAGCCATAAGGAAAGGGCCTATTCCTTTGTGGGATAGACTCAGAGAAGAAGGTGAGCCTTCGTGGCGTTGGGAAATCCTTCGTGGAATCCCACACCTCTCCAACGTGACGTACCTTACTTGTAAGGGAACACAGGAATACATCTTCGTCTCCCCGTGCCTCGGTTATCTCTATACCCGAGCTTACTTTCCTTGTGATAACTATCGAGCTTGAAGTACTTATATCTTTCTTATCACTTGTGGTATTTATCTTGTGCTATCTTGCTTAGCTTATCTTTTTGTTGGTACACTTAGTTGAGCCTAGTGTATTTAGGTTTTGTGCTTGTAAAATAAACGTTAGTTTAATTCTGGATTCTATCAAGCCAAAACCGTAATAGTTTTGAAATTGCCTATTCACCCCCTCTAGGCGACATCTCTATCCTTTCATGAGTTGTAGACAAGTACAACATTCGCTATAGGTTTGGTAATGATGTCTACATGACTAGATTAAGAAGGAGAAACCTGAGGAAGATAGTCAGAATATAGAGCAATTGACCTCCATTATTGCCCCCTTTGAGCTACATGGGCTTCTTACCCATTGTTAGGAAAGATTTCCATAGCACGAAATTGACTTCTATTGTTGACCCTTTGAGCTTGCTTCCTGTCACATTCCTCTTCTTTCATCTTTTTGTGGGTTTTGGAAGAGGAGATCTAGATCTAGAATTCCCATCAATCATTTCCTCCTCTAAGTGAGGAGAACCTATTGGATCTAGATCTTGGAGTCATTGGTTGATTTTCACCTTTGTTCTTTCTCTCTAATTCCTCTCTATCACTTGTTGCTTTGATGGGATTTGAGAGTGAAGGATTTGAGCACTCTTGGTGTTCTTGCTTTGCATTCTTGCATAAGTGTTGAGCTCTCCATTTTGATTGGTTCGAGTGAGATATTGTGAGCTTGTTACTCTTGGAGGGTGACCTCCTAGTTAGCTTGGCAGTTGGTGTCGTTGTGTCCTCTTCGTGGAAGATTGTGAAGAGGCTCAGGTTTCTCCTTCGTGGATCTTGTGAAGTGGTTGTGGAGCTTGCCAACTTCGGAATGGAGAAAAAGCTAGCCATAAGAAAAGTGGCTATTTCTTCATTGGGATATCCTCGGAGATAAGGTTCCTTCGTTTCTTGGTGAAATCCTTTGTGGGATCTCACACCTCTCCAAATGTAATGTACCTTACTTGTATGGGAACACGATAATACATCTTCGTCTCTGTGTGCCTCGATTATCTTTATACCCGAGTTTACTTTCCTTGTGATAGGCGTTGATCTTGAAGTATTTATATCTTGCTTATCACTTGTGTTATATATTATCTTGTGCTATCTTTCTTAGCTTAACTTGTTATCGGTGCACTTAGTTAAGCCTACTGTATTTAGGTTTTATGCTTGTAAAATAAACATTAGTTTAATTCCACATTCTTTCAAGCCAAAACCGTAATAGTTTTGAAATTTCCTATTCAGCCCCCTTCTAAGCGACGTTTCTATCCTTTCACTCATATTGTCTTAAATTTAGTGTGTTTGCCAAATTTGGCATATGAACTCTATTGTTCTTATGTGCAGATTCATTGTATTTCTATATGCCTATTTAGGTATGTCGGTTTAGTTTTATCTTGTTCTATTCTTGGAAAAAGAGAAGTGTATATTCTTATATTTGCATTATTTGTTGAGTTTAATTTACTGGTGAGTTACTACAATTCCATTTGGTTGAATCTTACTAGCAGTTGTTGCTCTATGATTTGATTGGATAACTTGTTGATTAAACATTCAGTCTACTTTTTGAATATTTTCTAACTTCATAATATTTGATGATTTCATCCAATTTCCTTTTGGGTAGTTAAGTTCAGAAGAAGATGTTCTTCACTTTGGTTGGATGAAACCATTATATATTCCTCCATTTGAATTTCTTGTATTTGTTGGTTCTTCACATAATCCATGGCTTAGTTTTTGCACTTGTTTTTTGGTTAAGTTGTTTGTGTTTAGGTTTAGAACTATCCTATTGGTTAGCTTTTGCACTTGTTCCTTTTAAAATTTCTGATGATCTTATGATCTTTGAGTTCTTGGTATACATCTAGGTTTTCTATCAATTACTAGAGCAAGAGGTATAATTTGGTACTATTGTGGACTGTTTTTCTTGGATACTGGTTCTACTACTTGATGTTTTGCTTCTATTTGATTAACACCTTAGGCTTAGGGTTAAAGATTCGTTCCTAGACTCTGTTTATGGATTCTACACTAAAAATGTACTCACTTCCGTGAATCCAACATTCTAACCCTAACCCAATTTCTTTTCCGTGTTTGACTTTGCTTGTAGATTTAGAAGATGAGTATGGCTTAGCTAAGGAAGATGAGAAGATTTATATTGGACTAGTATAGGTTTTATTTTCTATTGTAATATTTAGGTTTTTTACCTCTCGTATGTAACTATGAAGGTGTACTTGTCCTCTACATGTTAAATGCATGAATAAAGTTGATTCTTGGTTCATTGTTAATTGTTCCTCGAGTTCAAATCCAAATGTGTTCATATGTGTGTGTTGTTTGAATTTGAATTCATGTTTTACTTAAGTCAAACTTCAATTTTGAAATCATTCAAATTGTTTAAATCTTTTATTTGAACCTGGTTCAAATCCTAGTTACAATTTGGTTGTAAAAACCAAACTAGAGTCAATTTCAAATCAAGATTTTGAAAATTTCAAGTTAACCCTAAATTTTTACATGCCTGCTATGCAATTGCGATAATCATAATTCTACCCTTTCCTACTATTATACTCTAGGATATTACAAAGAGATATTCTCTGGCCTGCTCATGCGATATGATTCGTAAGCATGGCCATGCGCTACTCGATCAAGTGTGATTCGAGGTAGTCCGACTAAGTTAGAGGGCGGAGAACCGGCTAATGTTAGATGTAAGGAATTACACATCACTGGAGTTGGAAAAGAGAGTTAAGCAAACACTAGAATGGCAGAAGCTCCTCAATGGCTTATCTCCAATATCTTAAGGAAATAAACTCGGATAGATCGTCATATTGAGTGCAATGACAGGTATCTGCAAGCCGGCATGCTTTGCTATAACTGATGTTGTTTTTAGCTAAAACACATTTATGTCATGTAAGACACGAAGGAAATAAAATTCAGGAAAAATATATGCAAAGTTTATATGGAAAAGAAGTCACGCATGCCAAAGAGATGGCTCGGGAGGCTGACCAGGCACCGAGGAGGGAGCCCATGTGTCTAGATACCCTAGTCTTGCAGGTGGGTTCCATTTGTCCCTCGAGCGCTGCCCCGCCTCCTTCTTGTAAATCTCTTTATATTTCCTGAAAACCCTCTGTTCTAGGGGCATAGCTTCTTTCGCGAACTAGAGTGCCACCACCATCACGATTTTTGTTCCAGGGATCAGATTGATCTTCCACTCCACTCCAGGAAGGGGGATTTCGACGCCGTCTTCACCACTATCATCGCCAAGCCCCTCTTCATCAACCATGGGTCCTTCTCCATCACTGTGTGTGAGTAGTTCCCTATAGGCACGTGAGATGGATGGAAATTGGATGAGATTGATTATATAATAAGGTCTAGCCACAAGGATTTATGGTGCTTGTCTTGTGGATGTTCTAGTATGGATGTTAATGCATTCACGCTTTATTTAATGCTTATTACATATTAGGGCCCGAATAACATGATCTTAATTCTAAACTTTTATTGTCCCATCATATATGAGAATTTGAGATTTACATGTATTGTGTATTACCCATTATAGTGTTGAACCTGCGAACCCTGCAGGGATACCCTAGAAAATCCTACAGTTTGACAAAGGGATATGCATGCATGCAACACACCCTGTTGTACGTGCATATTTCACTGGAAAGAGAGAAAGAGTGAAGATGCATGTCTCGTTGCGTCTAGCTGTAGACATATGTACGAGTCTTCTACTCAAAAGAAAAAAAGGAGTCGGGCAACTTATGGAGGCTCCAGACCATGGTGATGCGGAGGTCCATAGGTGGCACCAAGCTCAGCTCATGGCGCGCCGTCCGTGGATGCGGGAGGAATAAGGCATCAATACCCCCAATACTATAGAGGCTATTTTCAATTTTTATAGGTGTTTTTTAGAGTTGTGCTTCGGTATCTTCCCCTCCTCTTAAAATTAAGAAATTAAAAACATAAGGACGACCATGATTAACCAATACCTTTTTGATTCGAAGGGCATGAAAAGCATCCGCTAATCCTGACAGTTCTTGTGTTTTTAGTTTTTTAAATTTACGAAGAGGGGAGGACACCGAAAGAAAACTCAAAGGTTCGTTCTACTCAATATATGGCCTTTGTCCTTTTCAAAAAAAGATGGCCCGTGCTGCCGTTTATAGATAGGTCAACCAAAGAGGCAGCTACGTGCGTCATCCTTTGAAGCAGGTTACAGCTGTTTTTTTTCAAATCACTGGAGCAGTCAGCACCCAGGGAAGACGTGGCCAAGCAGATATCTGTAAGCCTTTGAACCAAACTTAGGCCTGGTTGTCGCGAATAGCGATGGATCGGTCGCCGGTGCGTCTCAATCGCAGCGGCACTAATGTCCTTTGTCGCCGACGGATCGAAAAAACAACAATAAATCCTCCCATGAAAAGTAAACCTGCCACTCTTGTTGACCAATATAGGCTTCAGAAACTTCAGAATTCTAACCATGCATACCGTTGGGAAATATTATACTGTAATATCAATGGATTTCGCAAGGATCACAGCTTGCAACAAAACTAGTACTGTCCTATAGTTCTTGGTTTACTCCCCAGCCGGATGATCTCTAGATGCCATATGTAGAAAAAGATGCCGTGCTGTACTAATCAATCAGAGCTACAGTAACAAAGGCCAGCCAGTTAAGCCGGCCGATACAAGTAACCGATAGATAACGATGAGCAGTTGACCACGCAAAAAGGGTTGACTATCTGGCACTAACTCTCGCGCACGTTTCCTAAATTGCGCATGGCCCATATATATAAGGAGGTGATGCCGAGCCCATATAAGCCAGAAGCACCGTCGCAGTGTTCAGGAGCGGCGGCGAATATGGCGGCATCCACACGCGCAGCAGCTCTCCTGCTCACAGTTTGCTTCCTCGGTTGCTACGTGTCCGTCCCGTCCATGGCTGCCTCCGGAGACTTCCTCCAGTGCCTCTCCACGAGCATCCCCAGCCAGCTCGTGTTCACGCCGAGCTCGCCGTCCTTCACCTCCGTCCTGGTATCCTCCATCCGGAACCCCAAGTTCTTCACCCCGACGACGGTGAGGCCGCTCTGCATCGTGACCCCCACCAACGCGTCCCACGTCCAGGCCGTCGTGCTCTGCGGCCGCCGCCACGACGTGCGCGTCCGCGTCCGCAGCGGCGGGCACGACTACGAGGGCCTCTCGTACCGCTCCGAGCGCCCCGAGACGTTCGCCGTGGTCGACCTCGCAGACCTCCGCGCCGTGCGCGTCGACCGGGCCGCGGCCACCGCGTGGGTGGACTCCGGCGCCACCGTCGGCGAGCTGTACTACACCGTCGCCAAGGCTGCACCGGAGCTCGCGTTCCCCGCGGGCCTGTGCCCGACTATCGGCGTGGGCGGCCACTTGAGCGGCGGCGGCATGGGCCTGATGATGCGCAAGTACGGCCTCTCCGCCGACAACGTCCTCGACGCCACGCTGGTCGACGCCAACGGGAGGCTCCTGGACAAGGAGGCCATGGGGACGGACCTCTTCTGGGCCATCCGCGGCGGCGGCGGAGGGAACTTCGGCATCGTGCTCTCCTGGAAGGTCGGGCTCGTCCCGGTCCCACCCACAGTGACGTTCTTCGACATCCAGAGGAGCGTCGACCAGGGCGCGGTCAACGCCGTGACCAGATGGCAAACGCTGGCGCCGGCCCTTCCAGAGGATCTCAGCATACGTGTCATCGTGCAGAGCAAGCAGGCTCTCTTCCAGTCCCTCTATCTCGGAAACTGCACCGCGCTCGTGACAACGATGAGCAGCATGTTCCCCGAGCTCGGCATGACGCGCGCCGACTGCCGGGAAATGACCTGGCTGCAGTCCATGGTCTACGTCAACTCGGGCGACACCGAGACGCCCGTCGAGACGCTCCTCAACAGGACGACCAGCCTCAGCACTTTCACCAAGAACAAGTCTGATTACGTCAAGAAGGCCATCACAAAGGACTCGTGGGAAAAGATCTTCCCCTGGTTCAACAAGACAGGCGCCGGGATCATCATCCTGGAGCCTCACGGAGGAAGAGTCAGCGGCATCGCCGATGCCGACACGCCGTTCCCTCACCGGAGCGGCATCCTTTACAACATTCAGTACGTCGCTTTCTGGACGGGCAATGGCACGGACGCGCCCAACTGGATCAGTGGCCTGTACGACTTCATGGAGCCGTTCGTGAGCAAGAACCCGAGGGGTGCCTACGTGAACTACCGGGACCTGGACATTGGCGAGAACACGGTGGTCGGCGGCGTCACAAGCTACGAAAGCGGCAAGGTGTGGGGTGAGAAGTACTTTGGGGGAAACTTCGAGAGGCTAGCGATCACCAAGGGGAAGGTGGACGCCGGCGACTACTTCAGGAACGAACAGAGCGTGCCGCCACTTGTCTCGAGGAAGTGAACAACTGATCCCGCGAACCGATTTCTGGGCCACACGTTTTTTTTAGGACTCTTACGCAGCGGCGCCGCATGAGAGTCAATCGCGTGCGGCGGCCCATATTCTGTCTATTTTAGCCCAATTTGTGAGCATCCGATGTTACAATTCTTATTTTACACTGTTGATGATGTAACCTGCAAAAGTTTCTAAAAAAAAGTACCTGCAAACCTGTCGCTTGTTAGGACCAAAGTGCCTTGAAAAATGGGTGGTGTTACGCGTCCCTTAGGATCAAAGCTTCCGATCGTCCGGATCCTCTGCTGACGTGTGTCATGTCTAATTCCATCCGTTACTACACTGCGTTCCGTTTTTGCTACATAATGCCCTGCTTTTGGTACACAGTAGCAAAAAATAGTTCATCCACAAGACAAGATAAAAAAGACAGATCTCGCTGGAGACCTCGCCGAGACTATGTAGCATAATATTTATGCTAATGTAGCAAAACTAACTTCGTCGGAGACTCACCGGAGACCTCGTTGGATACTGCGTAGCAAGAAGTTTGCGCTATTGTACCAAAATCAGAAAATTTATGAACCAAGATAATTATGCTAATGTAGCAAAAGCCGACTTCGCTGGAGATATCGTCGGAGCAAAAACTTGTAGCAAAAAAATGCACTTGTGGCAGCGCTGCTCGCCGCAGGTAGCAACACCAGAAGCCGTATATAGCAGGTTCGGTCGCCATGTGTAGCAGGGCCGCTCGCCGCAGGTAGCAGCACCACTCACCGCAGATAGCAGGTTCGTATGCCGCATGTAGCAACAACTGTCGGCATAGGTAGCAACACCAGAAGCCGTATATAGCAGGTTCAGTCCCCGTGTGTAGCATCGTCGCCGTCGGCACATATCGAGCCCGGCATGCCTCTGTAGCAAGTTCGGTGGTCGCTTGTAGCAGAAGTTCGGCATGGGAGGGGGTGTTGAGCAGTCGGGCGTCGTGGGGATATGACAGCAGCCCACCGGGCACGGCGGCGGGAGAATGGAGCGGCACCGGGAACTAGGCGTCCTTGTAGCTTGCAGCCACTCCCTTTCCGACGAACATGGTCTCCAACATTGAGAGAGCGAAGGGCGCCGACGTCGTGTGTAGCTAGGGTTTTGGCGGCGCAAGGTAGCGGTGGTTAGCGGAGCAAAGCAGCGGTGTAGGGAGGCACAAGGCAGTGGTGGTCCGGAGGCGCAAGGCAACGGCGCAGGGCTGCACTCTTATTATGTTTTCGATTTGCACCGAAACAACATTTCAGAGACCATAAGCTTTTGTCTTCCTAGAGAGCCAAGTGTTATGTCTATTCACTTTGGTCTTTCTTACCATCTTGTTGCTAGCTATCCTTCTCATACTTCAAACACCTTTAGAGTTCTATACAAACTCTTTAATTTTCTTCTGAGTAAAGTTCGTTTGAGATATCAGTATTCATTTCAAAATGTCATAGCACAAAAGTGGTTCATGGTTTGAAATTTGGTTCATGGATTTTGGTTCATGGTTTGAAATTTGGTTTATGGTTCTGAAAATTGGTTCATGATTTGAAAATTGGTTCATGGTTTGAAATTTAGTTCATGGTTCTGAAAATTGGTTCATGATTTTAAAACTTCAGTTTTGAAAAGTTGTTCATGAGTTTTAAATGTTCAGATTAAGTTCAAAACAAAAACAAGAAAACGTTCATAAAAAAAGGAAAAAGCACCTAACAGAAAAAAAAGCTATTGAACCTGGAATGTCCATCACGTATGAGCATAGGACGGAAAAGAAGATGGGCCCGGCCCGTCTGGCGATTGCTTAGAGCGGCCAGATGTGCGTGTTATATGTTGATCCAAATTCTACAAAGTAAATGTCAACTTCTGACGGAGCGAAGCGAAGGCCCGTCGTCGGAGGCTTGGGCCGATGCGGATCGTTGAAGACTTAGGTTACCACCGCTATATATACTTGTTGTAAGCTGCCGGTTGGGATAAGTTGCATCTGTGAAATCTCCGGCGTTGTGTAAACACTCTCCGTTATAATGAAGTTTCGCTGGCTGGCGCCCGTGGTTTTTCCCCTCTCTTTGTTGGAGAGGGTTTTCCACGTTAAATCTGTGTCCTCCTTGCTGTGATTTTATTTTCGTTTTTCGTTATTTACTTGTCGCAAAGCTAACAGTGCGGTGCCCCAGTGCTACACCGTCTGGCGATTGCTTAAAGCAGTGTATAACACCGCCCTTTTTTTCCAACGCCGGCACATTGCACTCTAGATTGTCTTTGTTGGCCTCTTGGGTCGGGGCCTGTCTACGGCCTTTGTTTTTAGTTCGGTGGAAAATTGGACAGAAGTATGATTAGTACTTGTCAACTATTTGACACTAATGGTGGCAATAAAGCGCAAGACCGTGAAGCTGCAGAAGCCGATTCAGCAAGGCGAGGAGCTGTTGGTGATGTGTGCCGCTCAGCGGATGGGATATTCCAGGGAACCTCTGCGATGATCTTTGAGGAGATGACGCAGCTAGACTGTCTGGAAGCGTTGGCACGCCGCGAGACACTAAACTTAGCAGAGGATCTCAGCCTGGGAGTAATCCATGTCGCTTCTAACTGTCTACAGGTTGTCAAAGGTCTGAATGGAGCACCCCTGTGCAATTTCGAAAGTGTACTGATGGAGATTCAGGAAAGGATGAAGGCGAGAGGCAATGTTGTTTTCGTCCATGAATACAGAGAAGCGAATGAAGAAGCTCATAGATTAGCTCGTCTATGCCAGTGGGCAGGCACGTTTGGTTCTTAGAACCACCCTTTGGTTTAAACATTTCTGTAAATTTGATTGTGGCAGATTAATATAAGGAGTGTAAACTCTAAAAAAACTATTTGACACTAGTATGATTTGTTGTAGTCTATTGGCTGGATAAAAATAAAGGGCTGTAATTTATTTAAGGATACCACAAAACACCTCCTTTCTGATGGTGGTAACAAAGCGCAAGACCGCGAAGCTGCAGAAGTCGATTCAGAGGTGTTAGAGTATGTAATGCATACGTATACGGTGTACGGAGTAGTACTCCGACCGTACACGTACAAACCTTGTACGTGCTATGTTGGGGCTTTTCCCACCTATATAAACACGCAATCGAGGCCTGAAAGGGTACGACTTGTTCCACGAAACTTCACATGGTATCAGAGCGGGTCTCTTCCCAACTCTAGCTGCCCTAAAAACCCTAAGACCGCCGCCGTCGCCACTGTCGCCGCCACCGCCATACACACGACCTAAGCCAAGACCACACCAAGCACCTCCGCCGCCGTGTCTCAGATTGATCTGAGATTGTTGCCGCCGAGTTCACGTCTACGACCAAGCCCAAAAACAAGCCAACAAAACCACAATCCAATCTCTCTGCCGTCGCACGTTTCCCGTGTCACCGTCGCCGAGACCATGACCACGCCGCCACCATTTTTAGCCACCGCCGCGTTCAAGACAACATGTCATCCTCCACGTCATCCTCGGCCACCGCCCTTGCCGCTGCTCTGGGATCGGCCCTGTCGTGGCTCCTCACCCAAAGCAATGCATTGATCTGGAAGGCGCTGGTGATCCCGGATCTTCGAGGTGCCCACGTTCTGGCCCTTGTCGAGGGCACGGATACAGCGCCATAGAAGCTCTTGGAGACCGAAGACATCAACAAGAAGAAGGTCACGATCGAGAATCTAGAGTATGCTGCTTGGGTCTCTCGTGAACAGCAGGTGCTGTGTTGGATCCTCAACGCCCTGTCCCCTGATATACTCGTCCACGTCATCGGCATCGAGCATCCGCTGCAGCATGCACCGCCATCAACGACCACGTCTCCTCCACGTCTCAGTCACGTGTCCAACAACTATGCTCCGCCCTCAACGATACCCGTAAGAACGATCTTTCTGCTGACAAGTACTTTGCCAAGATGAAGTGTATCGCCTCTGAACTTGCTGCTATTGGTAAACCCCTTGATGATGGTGAATTAGTCTGGCACGTTCTTCGTGGTCTTGGTAGCCACTACAATAGTTTACGCACTGCTGTTAATGCAAATCCTGGTACTACTTTTTCTAAGTTAGTAAGCCAAGTTCAAGCTTATGATCGCATGCACAAAACCGAAGATGTATCCTTCTCTTCTTCGGCTAACGTTGCCCGGCGTGGCAACGGTCCTCCACCGCGCACTCCTGACCATCCGCGTCAGGAGGAACATCCTCGACAACAGTACTACGCTGATTGTCCACGCTACGACTACCGCAGTCGCGGTGATGACCGTGGCCGCCAGCAGGACCAGCGCAACCGCCACGGTGATCGTGGCCGTCGTGACAACTAGGACAGACGCGACGACCATGGTCGCCGCGATGAATGGGGTCGTCGTGATGGTGGCGGCTACCAGGGACGGCGCTACGAGGACAACCGTCCTCGTCGCCATGATGATAGGGACCGGCGCGATGATGGAGGGCGACGTCCTCGTCAGACCACTCCGTATGTCGACACCACCTGTCAGATATGCTTTATTCATGGACATCCTGCCCGTGATTGTTGGTGGCGCTATGGTGATGATCGCAAGGAGGACCGTGGAAACAAAGGTGATAAAGGTGCCAATTTTGCTGCTCATAGAGTTGACAGTAATTGGTATTATGATATTGGTGCCACAAATCACGTTGCTAGTGAGCTGAATAAGCTCTCTACGCATGATAAGTATCAAGGTGAAGATCGTGTTCGCACAGTCGAAGGCACATGTATAACAGGTATAGACATTAGTCACATTGGTCATTCAATATTGTACACCCCTCATGATTCCTTTCATCTTCATGACATCTTACATGTTCCTAGTGCATCTAAAAATCTCTTGTCAGTTCATCGTTTTACTCTTGATAATCGTGTCTTTATTGAGTTTCAACCTTTCTTCTTTTTGATCAAGGACTGGGCAACACGACACATACTGTTTAAAGGACCTTGCTATGGAGGTCTCTATCCTTTGATGCCCATCACCACCAAGTCCTCCAAGCATGCCTTCCTCATAATAAAGTCGCCATCCTCTACATGGCACCGTCGCTTAGGACATCCGTCTTCATTCATTGTTCAACAAGTTCTTAGGAGAAATAAAATAGCTTACACTCTAGAAATTACTCCCTACGTTTGTGACTCTAGTCAGTTGGCCAAGAGCCATCAGCTGCCATATCCCATCTCTACCAGTAGATCCACTGTTCCTCTGGAACAAGTCTTTTCTGATGTATGGGGGCCTGCTCCTTTTTCTGTTGGGAAACATGCATATTATGTATCCTTTATTGATGATTATAGCAAGTACACTTGAATTTATTTGCTTAAAAAGCGTTCTGATGTTTATCAAGCTCTTCTTAATTATCAGCAGTATGTTGAGCGCAAGTTTGATAAGAAAATTGTTACTATGCAAACTGATTGGGGGGTGACTATGAGAAACTAAATTCTTTCTTCCAAAAAGTTGGTATTACACATCATGTTTCATGTTCACATGCCCACCAACAGAATGGTTCTGCTGAAAGAAAATACCGTCATGTTGTTGAAGTTGGTCTTGCATTGCTTGCCAACGCCTCCATGCCTCTCAAGTATTGGGATGAAGCCTTCCTTACTACCACGTTTCTCATTAACTTACTCCCCACTAAGGTCCTAGATCTTGAGTCTCCTACTGAACGTCTCCTTCACACCACACCAAATTATGATGCACTTAGAACCTTTGGTTGCGCTTGTTGGCCCAACCTTCGTCCTTACAACACGCACAAACTTGCTTTTCGATCTAAGTGATGTGTGTTTCTTGGTTATAGTCCTCTTCACAAAGATGTTAAATGTTTAGATGTCTCCAAAGGACGCATTTATATCTCTAGTGATGTGGTGTTCGATGAAAATATTTTTCCCTTTGAGGCTCTACATCCTAATGCCGGTGCTCTCTTAAAGAAAGAAATCCTTATTTTACCATCTTCCATGTCCAATGAGGGTGTTCATAGTGATGATCATGTGTCTCATGTTGTGCCCATTTCTATTGCTACTAATTATGCTCCCCAGAATATTACAGCTGCAGGTGAAAATTTGGTCCAAAACAGTGCTCCTGAGCCCTGACAATCTTCTGTTGAAATCAGTGTACAAAATGATGACATCAGCATGCAAAACCGAAGTTGATTCAGGGGGACATTCCCCTGCCGGCGCTGATCCTGGTGCAGATTCGCCTAGGAGTCCATGCGCCCAGGACTCCCCGCCCGCCCACGCCTCCGGATCGCGGCTTCGCACACCCGCCTCGCTGGACCGCGCTTCGGCGCGCTCCTCTCCCGCGTCGCCACGTGGCCAGGGGACCCTGGCTGCCTCCTCCGCCAGCAGCACGGACGCGCATGCTCCCCCCGGGTCTCCCGATGCTACCCAGGGATCGGCTGCCTCCTCCGAATCCTCTGCGGTCGCCTCGAATGAAGTTGATGGTGTTGTTTCCCCGCCGCCGTCTCCTCCAGGCCCGCGTACACGTCTGCAAAAAGGCATCAGCCAACCCAAAAAGTACTCAGATGGTACTGTACGTTATGGTATGCTTTCTACCATAGGTGAGCCTCATAACTTGCCTATTGCTATCAGTGATCCAAATTGGCGTTCTGCTATGCAAGATGAATTTGATGCTCTCATGATGAATAAGACAGGGACTATTGTTCCCTCTAGTTCCAACAAAAATGTTATTGAATGCAAATGGGTTTATCGTATTAAACGACATGCAGATGGTACTATTGATCATTACAAAGCTTGGCTAGTTGCCAAAGGTTTCAAACAAAGGTATGGTGTTGACTATGAAGATACCTTTAGTCATGTTGTTAAAATTGCCACTATCAGAATTATCTTGTCTGTTTCTGTCTCTCGCGGCTGGAGTTTAAGGCAGCTAGATGTCAAGAACGCGTTTCTTTATGGTGTTCTGGAAGAGGATGTCTATATGAAACAACCTCCTGGTTTTGAGAGCATTGATGATCGTCGATATGTTTGCAAACTTGATAAAGCTCTCTATGGCTTGAAGCAAGCCCCTCGAGCTTGGTACTCTCGGCTTAGTAACAAGTTGCATGAGCTTGGTTTTCACTCATCCAAAGCTGATACTTCATTATTCCTCTATGATAAGTACGGAGTTACTATTTTTGTTCTGATTTATGTTGATGATATTATTGTTACCAGCTCCTCTAATGATGCTATCTCAGTTTTGCTCAAAGACCTCAATGTTCACTTTGTCATTAAGGATTTGGGTGCTTTTCATTATTTCTTGGTATGGAGGTCAAGCACACACATGATGGTTTGGTTCTTACACAACATAAGTATGCTCATGATATTCTCACTAGAGTTGGATTGGTTGAATGTAAATCGCCCCTACTCCATTGTCTACATCTGAGCCCTTGTCATTACATGAAGGTACTCCTCTTGGTCCGGATGATAGTTCTCAGTATAGGAGCATTGTTGGTGCTCTTCAGTATCTTACTCTCACACAGATCTGGGCATGGGCAGCCCGGCCCGAAAAAAGCCCGCGGGCTGGGCCTGGGCTGCAGTATTGAGGCCCGACACCCTCACGGGCCGGGCTCGGGCCAAAGGAATGGGCAAAATAGGGAAAGGCCCGGCCCAATGGCCCGGAGGAAAATGTGCATGGCGGGCCGGGCTCGGGCTCCAGTTTCCGGCCCGACAGCCGGGCCGGGCCGGGCTCGGGCCTGGGTTTTGCGCGGGCAGGCTTTGTCAGACCCGGCCCGAAAAATGCCCAGGTATACTCTCACACGTCCAGACTTGTCAGTTTCTGTTAATAAGGTCTGTCAATATCTTCATGATCCTACTACTGCTCATTGGATAACTGCTAAACACATTCTTCGTTATGTTAAGGATACATCTCACATTGGTATTACCTTCAGAAAGTCTTCTTCTACACTGCTTAGTGCTTTTCTGATGCAGACTGGCTGGCTGTCTTGAGGATCGTCGGTCTACTGGTGGCTTTGCCATTTTCTGGGACCGAATCTAGAGTGCCAGAAAACAGGCCACTGTATCTTGTTCTAGTACAGAGGCTAAATATAAAGCTCTTGCCAATGCAACTACTCAGTTAATATGGGTTGAAGCTGTTCTTCGTGAAAACTTGGTATGAAATTACGTGAGAAGCCATGTTTGTGGTGTGATAATATGGGTGCAACGTTCTTGTCTGCTAATCCAGTTTTCCATGCTCGTACCAAGCATATTGAGATTGACTATCATTTTGTCAGGGAGCATGTTGCCAACAACAATCTTGATATCAAGTTTATTTCCACCAAAGATCAGATAGCGGATGGATTTACCAAAGCACTTCCTGTAATGCAGCTAGATGAGTTTAAGCGTAATCTAAACCTCTCCCGTGGTTTAGATTAAGGAGGGTGTTAGAGTATGTACTGCATATGTGTACGGTATACGGAGTAGTACTCCGACCGTACACGTACAAACCTTGTACATGCCACGTGGAGAATTTGCCACCTATATAAACACGCAACCGAGGCCTGAAAGGGTACGACTCGTTCCACGAAATCACAAGAGGAACCAACCATTGTTCAAGATCTCATGTTGGACAACCCTACATCGAAAATTGTCGAACCGATGCAATAAATCTCGAGAGGGCTTTTTAGAGTGTCCGTGGAACCGATGCAATGTGTCTGCAAAGTTTCTAGTATCTAACGTTAGGCACGCACGATGCGATCTGCCTGAACGGTACGTACGGGACAAAAGAAGGATCTCTTCAGGAGGCGGTGATAAACCCATCTAGGGTTCCTACCATCCACTGGCGACGCCACTGGTCCGTCTTGTCTCCGGCAGTCTTAGGGTCTTGGAGGCGTGGCGGACCATGACCTCTTACCGACAGGAGGTTTCAGTGTTTTGTTTAGACTATTTTTAGTGTCTTCTTTAGGATGTTGAGGCGACGGCTATGTCCTTATGTCAGAATAAGGTACTTCCCGTCCTATCCTCGCTCTGGTTGTGCGTCTAGCATCAGTGGAGGACGCGTGGAGTCATGTGTCTGACGGATTTTTTGGGATGCGGTTGTTTTTCGTATGTGTGCTTTCAGGTCCGTCTTTTTCGATCTACATTGTTCATCTTCGACGATGGTTGCTGTTCTGGTGCGCTGGTTCTTTGGGATCTTAGCACGACGATTTTCTGTCCGTCTAATACAACAAGCTCTATTACGATAAGCTTTGCCCGGCTCTGGTGATGGATGGGCGAGGACGGCGACGCGCTTTCGGCTCGTGCCAGTGTTTGTAGTCGTTGTTAGGTGGTTCAATGACCTATTTATAATTTTTATTACTTTTAAGACTATTTATATTGTTATTGATGATTATTAATAGATCGGTGAAATTTCGCCAAAAAAAGGTTTCTAGTCTAGTCTAGTCTAGTCTTCTATCTAGTCTAGTCTAGTCTAGTCTTCTTCTAGTATATAATTTTGCTTACGATGGGTTTTCTTCGCACAACTTTTCGTCCGTCCGAATTTTTTTGGATGATTTTGCCGCTTGTTGTTTGAATTTATTACGTGGTATACCACCACCGAGTGAAACAAAAAAACCTCCAAACGCCACCTAGAGTCAACGACCGAGAAGTAAGTGAATCTTCTCCGGGTGTGCCTTTAGCTCAGTCGACTGAGATTCTCTAAAGTCTCAGTCGAATGGTCATTGTTAATTTCTGGTAAGTGGTGCTATGCCGGGATAGATGAGCCTGTATACTAGGCCACACAAAACAACAATCGGACAAATAAGAAAAACTTTGTATTGGGCCACGTGAGCAAAACAAAAAAGGTATAAATAACTTGTTTTAGTAATAATGGACCGGTTGAAGACAAGCTAAAAAAATCACTACGTTGAATGGGCCATGCAAGTGTACAAAACTCGGTAAAAAACATATTGTGCAGAAAAAAGATAAAGCACAAATAATTAGACAAAATAAAAATACATGTAGAACCCATGGTTGCATTTCTAATTGTACATATCTTGAGAAAAGTGTAACTCGTATTAGAATCCATTAGAGCTGCACACTTTTTGAGAAAAGTGCAACTATCATAATATCTGCTTATTACTTGTGTGTTTATGGAGAAAAGTCCAACTTATTTCGAAAACTAGTTACTAATTGCACGTTTCTCAAGAATAGTGTAATTCGTATAAAACCTGGTTTATAATTACACGTTTCTTGTGAAAACTGCAACTCATTTCGGAAACCCGTGAGAGTTGCACATTTCTTTTAAAAAGTTCAAGTCATATCGAGAACCGGTTGCATATTTCTGGAGAAAAAGTACATCTCCTTTCGAAAATTGTTTCGTGTTACACATATCTAGCGAAACTTGTAACCCATATCGAGAACCGGTTGCATGTTTCATGAGAAAAGTGCAACTCATTTTGAAACCGGTTACAATTTCATGATTCGGTTGCACATTTCTTGAGAAAAGCGCAACTCGTTTTGAAACAGTTACAATTTCACATTTCTTGAGAAGCGTGTAACCCATAATCGGTTGCACGTTTCCTGAGAAAAGTGCAACTTGTTCAAAATCGGTTACACTTGCATATTTGTTGAGAAAAGTATAAATCATATCAAGAACATGTTGTACGCTCCTTGAGAAATGTGCAACTCATTTTAATAACCTTTTGGAGTTGAACATTTCTTCAAAAAAGTGCGACTCATATCGACAATCGGTTGCATATATCTTGATAAAAAGTGCAACTAGTTTTAAAATCCGATTGGAGCTGCACATTTCTTGAAAAATGTGCAATTCATATCGAGGGTAGATTGGAGTTGCACATTTCTTGAAAAAAAGTGTAACTCGTGTCGAAAAAGTATTGCTACTTGCACATTCTTGATAAATTTGCAAATTGTTTGAAAAAGAAGCCAAATGATATCACTATTGAGAAAGAAGGCCAAAGGAAGAAAAAAGTCTACAAATAACATAAATAACGAGAAAGAAGGCAAATGGATAAAAAAGGAAAAGTATAAAATAATATATAATGAGAAAGAAGGCAAAAGAAAATAAGAAAACATTATCATCACAACAGCCATCTAATTACTCTTTGTACTAAATGATACAAAATCGGTGTACTCAACATAATGATCCCGTGTATCAGTATTGACACAAAGAGGCCATGGGCTACTGGTTGTGCAGTTACACTAGGAAGAAACAGATCCAATGTTCGAGCCCTTATAACATTTTCAATCAACGATCCAACGGGTACTCATGTCGACTGAGACATAAGCAAATCTCAGTCGCCTGCTACTTAGCAAATCCGATCTTCTCCGCCTCGCTGCCTCGCACATCAAGCTCTTCCCGATCTCCGACCACAGGAGCCGCCGGCCTACCTCCTCTCGCTGGTCCGCCTCGTTGGTGACCGCGATGACTCCGAGATCACGCTCCCCAGGCTCCGCCCCCTCCGTCCTTCTCCCTCTTCGTTGCGCCCACCCCCGCATCTCCCTCACGCCCCAGCCTTCGTCCCGGACACCCCTCCTCCTTGTCGAGCACCTGGAGTGCGTCCGGAAGCCGACCCGTGCAGAAGAAGGAAAGACGAGCTCTGCATTTTTAGTAGGCTTCCACGGTCCTTCCCCTTCTGTTAAAGAGATGCCCTCTGCCTGCAGTCCAAACTGTCAATCCTATCCACTCCCAAATCGGGGCGGGGCGAAGAGGGAGGCGTCCGTGTTTGGGATGGTCCTGTAGGGCTGGAAGATGAGGGAGATCGCCGTGGCCGTGGAGTCGGACGACCTGCTCGGCTCTTTTCCTATCGGCCGCCACCAGTATCCGCGTCGAGCTTGGCCCCATCTCTACCTGCGAGTATTCTACCTGCGAGTATGCGGACCTCCATTCATCGTCGATGATCACCTGCATGATGCATCTGCAAGCAAAAGCCCAACCGCCGCTCTCTCCCCTTTCTCTTTTTTTTTTTTTGATATCTCTCTCCCCTTTCTCTCTGGAACTTTGCGGCAAGCAGTGGCTGAGCCGCTGAGGTGTGGAGGTGGGAATCGATAAGATTTACCAGCTTGTGCTTCATCTTTTTTTACCATAGGTTCTGACTCTGTAGTTTGGACGTTGGTACTGACTCTGTAGTTTGGACGTGTTCTATACAGAACATCAGGGCTATCAGTTCACAGGTCCATGCAGTTAAGAGTCTGTAAACAGAAAACTAGCACACGTTTGTTTTGGTCATGGATTTAGGGTCCCTATTGATTCTTTCCGTTGAGGTAGATGCATGGGTGCACAGTAAACACGTCCAAACATTTCATACAGAGTCAAACCTTTGTTGCATGGATTTAGACGAGGGCTGAAATAAGAAAAATTGGCTACCCACACGAATGTCACTATGACTAAATTTCCCCCTTTCAGTTACCAGCAGCAGCGTTTGGCACGATTTCTACAAAGTTTTCATGTTTACATAGCAGTAGGTAGGTTCACTTTGTCTGTACATTTGAGAATCAGTGTTCAATTTTTGTTTCAGATGTTCTTAACCAAAAACGCCCAACTCTAGATGGATCTAAGTGGACGAGATAAAAAAACATCCCCGCCCGGAATAGTCGATCGATGATTGCATTGGTGTTACCAGACGAGATAAAATATGTCCCGGTGCGAGGCTACAATGTGCCATTAATTCTCAAAAAATATTAAAGACTTATGCAATGACTTCTAAAGATCTCAAAATAATTGATACCGAGAAATAAAATAAAGATCAGATCTTTTATTTATTTTATATATTTATAAGATATATTTATTATTTGTTCACCGGTTACAACGCGCGGGCATCGTGCTAGCGCGATAATTAAATCCGAACCGAATTACAACTCAACGGAAACCTACGCACGCACGATGGCCCGACGGAATTCTGTATGCTCGGGCCAGGTTTGGACCAGAAAATTAAGCCCGATAGATGGGCCGGGCTCGGGCCTGGCTTTTTCCGTCGAGCCTTTTCCGCCCCGGTCCGAAGCCCGGCCGAACCGGAGAAATGCCCAGTTTTGATTACAGCTCAGTGGAAGTACGTACGCACGTGATCCGTCATATTGGCTACCTAGCTATATGGTGCTTCTACTCCACGCGCGCGGGATCCTCATGGAGCACCCATATCTGCATGGAATAAGGCCATAGCAGGAGCCTGATTGGCTAAATAAGCAGCATGCGTCCTTTTCCTTTACGCGTGCGCGTTAGTTCTTAGAAAGTTAAAGCAAATCATATGTTAGGTACGTACAGTAGTACATCCTTGAACGGATCACGTAAGTAACCACGGCCGGCCGTGTGAAAAGCTAGCTAGTAGTAGTTGATGTGTCGGCCGTATAAAGGTCAAGGCCATCATCGCCCATTGTAAATAATCAGGTTAATTTGAAATTGGGTTAAGAGTTTAATAAGCAGAGATTCACAACATGTGGGGGGGTGTTGTGGATCTTAGACAGGATTTTATGTCTTGCTTGGCGTGGGAGCATGATCCAATCAATTCCGTGCGCTAGCTTTAGATCTGCTCTCCGGCCGGTTCCTTGCTTCCCGATTGGTCCCAAGGGATTATCCTGGCTTCTACGTCTAACCAGTCCTCCAGGACGTCTAGGACAACTTGCTACTTTTCGGAAAACAAGTGCAACTTGCTACTCCCTCCTGTTCATATTATTTTTCTCAACTTTGTCTAGATTCATACGTATCTAGTTAAGTATTTAGTCTAGATGCGTTCGTATCTAAACAAAATTGAGAACAGTAATATGGACCGGAAGGAGTAGGATTGTTGATTGTTTCGTGAAGTACAATGAAACATCAGATCGCCAACACACGCTAATTAACGTCTCGTTTAGGTAATGCCTCATCAAGAATTAATGAAGAGCGGGAAGAACAATGTTGTACTGAAAGTTAGAAAAGGTAAAACAGAAATTAAAGTCAATGACAGGTGGCCCCTCAAAGTCAGATGTTGTCAACTGTTAATCACAACAATTGTTATACATTTACCTGAATTTTCTCGGTGGGGGATATTTTTATCAGACATGGATGGTAGCACAGCCTATGGATCAGCCATCCACCACTTTAGACATTCTATGATATCTCGGGTGTAAGCTGCTATGAGTTGTATCAACGTGTTGCTAACAAAACCATCTCCCAAAAATTGGAATCAACACAATGGGAACAATTTCTTCATAGATCTAATATTTGCACACACACAAAAAATGTTTGCCTTAAACCTACGTTTCCCGTTGTAGAAAGACCCACAGATAGTGTAAGAAAAATGACTAGTTGGAAATGTTGAAAGTGACATTATATCTAGCTATGGCCGGCTAATGACTGCAACGGACAGTTCACATGTATCATAGGCAGATCAAAGATCAACCAGCAAGGAGTAGTACGTACTGGTATATATGTGAGCTTTGGCCCAGGTTGTTCAAGCACAACACTCTCGCTTCGAGAAGCAGAAAATGTCTATGCTCAGACGCTTAGCGCTCGCGTTCCTTGTGAGCTGCTTCTCACTCCACCTGATCTCGGTTCCTACCCTAGCTAACTCTGATGACTTCCTCCAATGCCTGAGAGAGATGATACCTGGCGATCTGGTTTACGCGCAGAGCTCCACCAACTTCACCGACGTGCTGGTGTCCTCCATCAAGAACCCCAAGTTCTTCACCAACACCACGGTGAGGCCGGTGTGCATCGTGACGCCGACGAACTCCTGGCACGTCCAGGCCGCCGTGTTCTGCGGCCGCTGGCATGGTGTGCGCCTCCGCGTGCGCAGCGGCGGGCACGACTACGAGGGCCTGTCGTACCGTTCGTGCCGGCCCGAGGTGTTCGGGGTGGTCGACCTCGCCAACCTACGCTCCATCACCGTCAACCAGGGCGACTCCACGGCCTGGGTCGACTCCGGCGCGACAATCGGGGAGCTGTACTACCACATCGCGAAGAACAACTCGCAGGTCGCGTTCCCGGCCGGCGAGTGCCCGAGCATCGGCGTGGGCGGCCACTTCAGCGGCGGGGGGATCGGCATGCTGATGCGCAAGTACGGCCTCTCCGTCGACAAGATCGTCGACGCCAAGCTGGTGACCGCCAACGGGGACCTCCTCGACAGGGCCGGCATGGGGGAGGACCTCTTCTGGGCCATCCGAGGCGGCGGCGGCGGGAGCTTCGGCATCGTGCTCTCGTGGAAGATCCAGCTGGTGCGCGTCCCGCCGACGGTGACCGTGTTCAGCATCCCGAAGACGCTTGAGGAAGGCGCCATAGAAATCCTCACCAAATGGCAATATATTGGGCCATCGCTCCCCAACGACATTAGCGTAAGGGCGAAAGTGCAAGGGCAGCAAGCGGTTTTCCTGGCCGTGTACCTCGGCACGTGCACCTCGCTGGTGCCGATGATGGACCGCCTGTTCCCGGAGCTCAACATGACGAGCGCCGACTGCCGGTCGATGACCTGGCTCGAGTCCACGGCTCTGTCCTACGGCAGCTTGGCGAAGACCGGCACGCTCGAGGAGGTGCTCCTCAGCAGGGGCAGCAGCCTCGCCTACTACACCAAGATCAAGTCCGACTACGTCGACCGCCCCATCGCCAGCTGCTCGTGGAAGAACATCTTTTCCTGGTTCAAGAAGGACGGCTCCGGGTACATCATGCTGGAGCCCCAGGGCGGGTTCATGCGCAGCGTCTCCTCCGCCGCGACGCCGTACCCTCACCGGAGAGGCGTGCTCTACGTCATCCAGTACATCACGTTCTGGCAGGGCGATGGCGGCACGGCTCCGACGACCTGGCTCGCCAACTTCTACGACTTCATGGGGAATTACGTGAGCCAGAACCCCAGGCAGGCGTACGTGAACTTCCGGGACCTGGACATCGGCCAGAACACAGTGAGGAACGACGTCAGTACATTCGAAAGCGGGCAGGTCTGGGGCCAGCGCTACTTCTTGAGCAACTACCGTAGGCTCGCGGCGGTGAAGGCGGCCGTGGATCCCACCGACTACTTCAGAAACGAGCAGAGCATCCCGCCGTTGCGCCAGCAACTCGAGTGAGCAGAGTTATTGCTTGCCAGGGAATACATCAACTAATTCGATCCATCTTTGTGATGAACTGATGGCTACTACTGCTTACTTTTGTGAATAAACAATTATCAAGTTGTAACTTGTACTCCTGTATGATAGTTTGCTTTCCTGAAGTGTTTGGCATGCATGTTTGGTGAGGATGCGTGTGCCCATCGAGATGCTAAAGATCAGGCAAATCCTCGCACTTAGTGTGTTTTGTATATTATTCATCAACTAGTATTACCAAGTGTGTGGTTTCTCAGGATGCACTTGCCATCTTTTTTTACGACCGACCTGCGCTAAATTTACTACTATCGGTGTCCGCACAACCTTCAGACGTGCAAGAGGAGCACGACAGTTAGCTTCACTGGAAAGTTGCCTTCCTTAGTTTCCCGGAAATGCCAGCCTCCAAGTTTGGTTAACTTGGGGCCCGGCTTCTCTACGAAGCTAAGTGAGAGAAGTTTTTCACGAAACAGGCTTTTGCCCCGCTTTATAAATAAAGCACACATGTGAGACCGTTGCTGGGCCAGACAGCACAATGCCCAAAGAAAAAGACACAACACGATACAAGATGCTGGGGCAGCAGCACACACATGCCCGAACTAAAACAAGGAAAAACAAAAAGGAATGGAGACGGAGACGGATCAACTCGACGAGGAAGACCACAACCGCTGCGCCCGCCGAAGAATGCCCACCCCGCTCCTTGCCCTGACTCGTCAAGCACCAAGCAGCACCCTCAAGAGGGAAAGCGACCGCTGCTGCCCGGACCAGAGACTGGCCCTAGGGTTTCCCCCGGCACAAAAAGGGGAATGGATGAAGGGTAGCCACGACGCCCTCCAGGAAGGAAGATGCCACCCACAGGCGACACCGCGTCGGTGCCGGTCGAGCCGGCAAGGATTTCTCCCGAGGACCCTATCCACCGCCCCTGGACAAGCCGTTGCACAGGAGACCAGCGAGGGCGAGGCCTCGCCACCACCAAACTAAATGAAAGGATAGAGATGTCGCCTAGAGGGGGGGGGGGGGTGAATAGGCAATTTCAAAACTATTACGGTTTTGGCTTGAAAGAATGCGGAATTAAACTAACGTTTATTTTATAAGCACAAAACCTAAATACACTAGGCTCAACTAAGTGCACCAACAACAAGATAAGCTAAGCAAGATATAAGTACTTCAAGCTCGATGGCTATCACAAGGAAAGTAAGCTCGGGTATAGAGATAACCGAGGCACGCGGAGACGAAGATGTATTCCCGTGTTCCCTTACAAGTAAGGTACGTCACGTTGGAGAGGTGTGGGATTCCACGAAGGATTTCCCAACGCCACGAAGGCTCACCTTCTTCTCCGAGTCTATCCCATGAAGGAATAGACCCTTTCCTTATGGCTAGCTTTTCCTCCACTCCGGAGATGGCAAGCTCCACAACCACTTCACAAGCTCCACGAAGGAGAAGCCCGGGTCTCTTCACAATCTTCCACGAAGAGGACACCACGGCACCAACCGCCAAGCCAACTAGGAGGTCACCCTCCAAGAGCAACAAGCTCACGGTCTCTCACTTGAACAAATCGTAGTGGAGAGCTCAACACTTATGCAAGAATGCAAAGCAAGAACACCAAGGGCATTCAAATCCCTCACTCTCAAATCCCACCAAAACAACAAGTGCTAGGGAGGAATTAGAGAGGAAGAACAATGGTGGAAGTCAACCAATGACTCCAAGATCTAGATCCAATGGGTTCCCCTCACTTAGAGGAGGAATTGATTGGTGGGGATTGTAGATCTAGATCTCCTCTTCCAAAGCCCTCAAAAAGATGCAAGAATCATAGGAGGGAAGGGAGAGGAGGCAAGCTCAAGAGGTTCAACAATGGAGGTCAATTTCGTGGTCAAGAACCACCAAAAAAGTTGGGGGAAGAACCCCCTTTTATAGGGAAAAGCAAATATGGCCGTTGGAGAGAAAACATCGAAAACTCGGTTCCAAAGTCGGTTGGACCGGCCCTAGAACCGGGAAACTCGGTCCCCAGGCCGGAGGACTGACCTACAAACCGAAATACCTCTGTTTGCCAACCCGGAATAGACTAGGTCGCGAAAACCGGAAAACCCGGTCTGAGATCCGGTCTACCGGAGCTAGAACCGGACCGTCCGGTGTGGGGCTCGGTTGAACCGGATCCACAACCGGGATGAAACTGACTTCACGAAAAACGCAATAACTTTTGCATCCGGACTCTGATTTCGATGATCTTGGGCTTGTTTTGATGAGGAAAACAAGCTCTACAATATGGTGCATGAAAACATCATAGTCCAACAAAGGAAGATAGAACCAAATGAGGAAAGGTATGGAGCCTCCCTATAAGAAGAACCGGTAAAACCTTCAAACTCGAAAACGCCATATAAGATGCATACGAATTCTGTTTTCGATAAACTTGAGCTTGTTGAAGAGCTAGAAACAAGCTCAAGAACCTCACATAGAGAAAATACCAAGAAGCAACAAAATAGGAAGATGCAAAGTATGCAAAGAATTGAGCTCCCTATGACGATGTGATCAAGTTACCCAACCGAAAGCCCCTCTTGATAGTGCGGCTATCTATCCTATAACCCGGTCTCCCAACAATCACCTTGAGACCGGTAAAAGGAAAACCTAGCAAGGACATACCTTTGCCTTGCGCATCCCGCTTGATCTTGATGACAACGCTTCAAGCTCCATCCAAGCCGGAATGCATCACTTGATCATTGTTGCTTCGTGAAGATTCATAATTTGCTCCCCCATACACCACTATGGGATAGCTTCATTAGGACACATCTTCACATGTCCATTTTCACCAATATGGACGGCAAGCTTCAGGCAAATGATCTTCTCGAGATGCTTATCTTGAACTTGCCCTTCTTAACCTTGATGGCAATCACCACTTGATGCCATCCTCTCATGGGCTATTGAGATCTTCACTTTTGAAGCATGCCCATGGAAAGATACCTATCCCATATATAAAACACAAAGGAACATATATAATGGGTTAGTTCATGATGCACAAATGACAAGGCTTACCACACCACAAGATCCATGTGGTACATTATTTATGCTTCATGTGTTGACCAACTTGAAATCACTCTTCACTATTTGCATTGGTCAACCAAGAGTCTTCTCATGCTACATCTCAATATCTTGAGGTACATAAGGAATTCTTCATTTGATTACATGCTCTAAATCTTAGTCAACCATAGCTCAACTAATGAGGCTATCATGACACCAACTTAGAGCCATATCTTGAATTCTTCTATTGAGATCACACTCTCAAGATCTTGAACATATCATATTATTCTCTTCAATTTGATGATCTTGATGCCAAAACTCAAGGTATATCTTTATCTTCATGGCATCCATACTTGAATCCAACACATGAACTACAAGCATGACCTATGGAATATTCCTTCATATAAAACTCAATGAAAACATTAGTCCATAGGGATTGTCATTAATCACCAAAACCACACATAGGGGCAATTACCCTTTCAATCTCCCCATTTTGGTAATTGATGACAATCACAACAAGAGGGTTTATATAATGAATATTAGAAACAAGTACACAACTTATCCAAGAATAAGTTGTATACAAGAGGTTGTATTTGATATGGTTAAGTAACACAAAGATACTAGCCCATATCAAAACTGCTTCTACTCACACAAACTACAACCAATGCAAGAGATGTGAGTAGAACCAACATATATAGAGCAAACTCCCCCACAATTTATGCACGTGTGATGAACTTGAATTTCATTGCATACATTGTCAAGCATAACCTTTGGGAGAGTTTCCACTATATATTCAACCATGCAATACATAATAAAGATGAAATGCATGAAAGGCAAACACTTAAGAACAAACCAATATTAAGTAGAAAACCATTTCCCTTAAAACCCTCTAGACTTCTCCCCATTGACAACAAGTGCCAAAATGGATGACAAATTTAGAAGGCCAATATAGTTCAAGTTCCTCCCAAGGTGTGCATTTCTCATAATATGAGTGAAATCATATGCACATATCCAATGACGAATACTTGGAGGAAATCAACTATATTTAGGATCAAATATTGCTAAAAGGATAACAAGGTGAAGAAACTTCAATGGATGAAGCAAGCAATCAAAAGATCCAAATAATCAAGTGGACAAGTAGTTCTCTAAATGAAATAAGGAAGCTCTCCAAGGTTTGTGCATAAATTAGTTGTTTCATTTGAATACAATATGTACAAACATGGAATCCTCACTCCCTCTATATCATTTAGAACACAACTAAGATACAATGAGTAGAGATATAAATCAATACACTTGTCAAGACAAGATTAAGTCCAAAAGAAACCAAATATGAGATATGAGTGCATGAAGATGCAATGAAAGTAAACCGAGCACTCATAAATCAAGACCTTACCAAAACCATTAAAAACTAAGCGGATAAGTGAGATGGTTGGCAAAAGGCAAGGATATCAAGGCGAGAGATTAAAACTCTTGTGTATATAAGTTTCTAATTGGGAAATCATGGGAATAATCCACAAAGAAACATCCACACATAAGAGGTTAATAAAGATAAGAAAACATGATATCCAAGAGGAAGTCATAAGATATACCAAAAAAATGATATTTTGCTTAAGTGCATATATATAGCCCATGGCTCTATTTTCTCTTATGGTATATCAATGAACTTCACCAAAGAAAAAGAAAACCTCAAAAACATCACAACTAACACTAAGGGAACTAATGCTAGTTGGGATATTTTGAGAAAGGCAACAAGTATCAAAAGGAAGGATTCAATGCAATTTCAACAATATTGCACATGAGAGTACGTTGAGGAATTGCTATGCAATAAATTGCTAGAAGGCATATTTGGGATTGGTGAAGCATGAACATGATTTTATATACTCCCCATTATATGCATCATCTCAAATTACTCACATAAGCAATAATGATAGAAAAGTCTTTTAAAGATCCTTGCAAGAACCGCAACATTTACAAACAAATAAAATCATGCCAACATGCAACCTACAAGAGATTGGATGGAAGAATAGTATGCATGAATAAGATACTTGTTAACGAGATAGCAATGGTATGATGTAGTAGATAAGAATTCTTTGATCATCCTAGCTTGGCTCCAATTATCATGTGGTGACAACACGTTCCTTATAGATAAGACAAGCATCCATTGCAGCTCCAATGTACCTAAAACAACATTCAAGTACATCTTGGTCCCCAAACTTATTGGGTCCAAAGTGGTTAGACTAATCACAACACATAGGACATACTCCATATAAATATGTGCATATTTAGAGATGAAATTTGAATTTCATGCACATCATAGCCGTTTAAGGATTTGATGGAGTATACCCTATATATTGGATCAAAGAAAGCAAAACATGATATAAGATATCCATTTAGTAAACATGCATGCACGAGACTTTCAAGAACCAATGAATATAGAATTTGGACAAAACACCAAAATATTCAAGAAGGCATACAAGGTGTGACAAAACACATTTGCTGTCCAAACTATATCAAAGAATCAAATCAACACAAGATTTGTTCAACGAAGTTCAACAAATGAACTCAGCAAAAACTATTGAGCATAAAAGATGAGATAAAAACATAAATGCTCAAAGATTTATCTCATTCAAGCAAATAACATAGAGAAGAAAGAATGAGATAACAAACTCCCAAGAGAGCAAGGTTTCAACAATAAACCAAACCCTTAACACTTTTCACAATGGCACAAGGTTCCGAGAAGAAAAGGTTTGTCTTCCACTAAAATCACATTTGATGATAATCAAAACACCATCAAAGAGATGTTCAAAAGCCAAGGAAGACAATGGGAGCCACAACAATTTTTGTAAAGACAAGCTCGAAGAAGAGGTATTTATACTCAAGGGAGAAATCTAGCCGTTTGTAGCATTTTCTGCGAAACTCGGTTTTAAGTTCAGTTGGACCGGACCACACACCGGACCGCCCGGTGTGCAGCCCGGTCAACCGGAATCCAAACTGGGATGCTCACTGTGTGTGAGCCCGGATAGATTCGGTATATGAAACCGAGAATCCCGATTTGGGTTCGGTTGACCAGAACTGGTACCGGACCGCCCGGTGTACAACCCGGTCAACCGGAATCCAAACCGGGATGCTCACTGTGAGTGAGCCCGGATAGACTCGGTATATGAAACCGAGAATCCTGGTTTGGGTTCGGTTGACCGGGACTGGTACCAGACCGTCCGGTCTGGGAACCGGTTCAACCGGCTTGAGAACCGAGTTTGGCAGAG
Organism: Avena eriantha; assembly: GCA_910589775.1. Classification (NCBI taxonomy): domain Eukaryota; kingdom Viridiplantae; phylum Streptophyta; class Magnoliopsida; order Poales; family Poaceae; genus Avena; species Avena eriantha. The sequence continues at coordinate 211,758,426 of OU342746.1, read as the reverse complement.
ATGTTATCAAACTTAGATTTCTTTCTTCTCTCGATAGAGATAAGCATTTGAGGAAGGCCACACCAAGAATTTCTTACTCAAGCAAAGACCGAAAAGACGACCAATAAAAGCTTCTAACAAGAAAATAGGACCTTGTTTGAGCTAACATGCCACCTAGATACAAGATAATCAACAATATCAACTCTAAGTGGCACCACCTCATGTTCACATTTCCTAGGATTGTGATATGCAAAAGAAGCATATTACTCCCCCATAATGTGGTATCCAATTTTTCTTAATAAGAGGAAAAACAACCTCAACTAGAAATAATTAATGGACATTTAGAATTTGAATTTCTCATGAGTATGGCACACCACATAGTGACTAGATAATCTTGCAATATCAATACTAAGTGGTTGTACTCATGTACACACATTTTAAGGTATGAGAGATGCACGAGGCATATCACACCCCCAAAATGGGATGTTCCATTAACCACTCAAAAAGAGCCAAAAAAGATATCATCAAGATGCATTAGAGGCTCAAAGCAAAACACACAAGTAAATGATGTGCCAAACACATAGACATACTTGAATACACAAAATAAGCAAGCATGAGGCACAACAAATACAAACACATACTTGGTACAAAACCAAAACATGTAAATGGGCAAGTAACTTTCAATATAAAAGAGTTGAGTTCGAGTTACCTCAAAGAGGCACATTGGGTATATGGTAGGGAGATGATAATCCTTATAACTTGGCTTTACAAAATATAATATATGAAGATCCCTTAAATCTTCATGAGTTAGCCAACCCTCCAATGCCCTCCAAAAACACCTATTGATCAAGTTTGAGCTTGTTGGTCTCCAACCAAGTTGGGTCCTAAGAGGTTAGTCACAATAGGCTTGGCAACCCAAATGGTTCGTTTCTTGACACCACTTTGAGTTCCAACAAACTTGGCAAACACATTGCCATCCTTATCCTTCCCAAGAGAATAATAATCATCAACAATGATAGGGTTAGATAAGGTACCATTTGAACATGAATAGGCCAAGTGCCCCTTCTCACGACATATGTAGCAACAAGTGCTCCCCTTTCTCTTCTTCATTAATTTCTTGGCTTGGGGAGCCTTATCTTGATTCTTCTTAGGAAGTGGCCTAGATTCAAATTGAGGTTGAGATTGGGCTTGACCTTGAACTTGTGGCCACTTCCCTTGTTTCTTCTCACTCAAGTGCTTTTTCTTCAATGTACAAGATCTTACATGATGTCCTTTAACCTTGCACTTGAAGCAAATAATCTTGGCCAAATCCTTGACTTGGTCTTGGATCTTCTTCTTGTTGCTCTTGGACTTGTTCTTATTATTGGAGCTGAATCCAAGTCCTCTTTTATCATTGGGGTATTTTTGCACACTCAAAATATTATCGAGTGTGGATTTGACTTCATGGCTCTTTTCCAAGTCTTTCTTCAAAGAAGTGACTTGGGCCTTGAGCTCTTTGATTTCCTCTACATGGTTAGTAGAAATAGAGGTACTAGAGGAAGTAGAAGCTTCATTGTTAGAGCAACAAGGCAAAGCAAGTAATCCAACACAAGGTTTATCACTAGTATGACTAGAAGGATCACTAGGACTAGCACATGGCAAAATAGCATTTTGAGTAGAAGTTGTGCTAATGTCCAAAAGAGGCTCACAAGATGTTACCTTAGTGATACTTGCCTCATGAGCTAATTTTAGCCCATCATAGGAGATTAGAAGATCATTATGAGAGGCCAAGAGTTTTTCATGACTTTCTTCCAATTTCCCATAATTGCTAGTTAGCAACTCACATTGAGCCCTTAGCTCAACATTATCCTTTAGGGTAGATGCTTCACAAGAAGTAGAGTTAGTAGCACTAGCATCATTAATAGATTTTTCCTTTTCAAGCTCATAAGATTCAATTTTTTGTATGAGGAGACAATTAGTGTGCTTCTCCTCGGCAATCTCTTGCTTAAGGAGATTGAATCTCTGACTCCCATCATCAAGTTGGAAATCCAACTCCTATATGGTTTCTGTTTGTTTAGTTATGGTGTCCATAACGTGTTTGATACAAGCAACGGCCTTACTATTTCCACGAAGAGAGGTACACAAAAAGGTCAGCTCAAGCACAAGAGCTCTAGTATCCTCATCAAGGTCATCATCACTATCATCATTATCATTGCTATTATCTAGAAAAGAGATGTTGGGATCCAAAGTAGGAGATACCTTTGATCCTCTTGCCATAAGGCACATGTGAGCACGGGAGGATCAAGATGAGATATTCTTGAATCTTCATTCATGATCGTGTCTTGCTCCATAGGGTGTTTGATTTCCTCTACATTGTTAGATACACAACTAGAGGAAATAGAAGCATTTTGTTTATTGGAACAAGACAAATCAAGCATATCATCTACACTAGTACTCAAATAATTTCTAGACAATATGCAAGGACTAGCAACACAAGGGGATATAAAATTATCGTTGCAAGAAGTGCTTAAGTCCAAACTCTCTACACCATTAGCATTTATAGAACATGAATCATTGGTGTGAAGAGAACCACTACCATCATTACATATGATTTCTCCACTCACCATGCCATTACATTGTGACTTGTCACATGTAGGTGAGGTGAAGGGAATTGAAATCTCATCGCGGCCGGAGATGGAAGCCACTTGGAGCTCTTCATGATGTGAAGGAGAAGAGAGCTCCTCGGAGATACCACCGACCCTATGAGAAATGGACCCACCAAATATTTCTTTAAGCTTGGTCCACATCTCATGAGATGACTTGCGCTTTACATTTGTCAAGAACAAATTAACTATGGGGCTCAAGGAGAAAATAAGCTCATTAGATACTTGAGCTTCGAGATGTAAATTTTTCTCATCCTCTAAAGATAGATTTTGAGGATCCATCGGAGGAGAAAAACCTACATCTAGAAAACGCTCAATATTTGGACACAAGGTCTGAAGATTACAAAGCAAGCAATTTCTCCACAAAATATAATTTGTGCCATCAAAGATAATTGTGTCATTGTACACTATACTACTAGCCGACATCTTTACACTCTAGGCGGTGAAGCCTAAACAAGGAGAAACCTTGCTCTGATACCAATTGAAAGGATAGAGATGTCGCCTAGAGGGGGGGTGAATAGGCAATTTCAAAACTATTACGGTTTTGGCTTGAAAGAATACGGAATTAAACTAACGTTTATTTTACAAGCACAAAACCTATATACACTAGGCTCAACTAAGTGCACCAACAACAAGATAAGCTAAGCAAGATATAAGTACTTCAAGCTCGATGGCTATCACAAGGAAAATAAGCTCGGGTATAGAGATAACCGAGGCACGCGGAGACGAAGATGTATTCCCGTGTTCCCTTACAAGTAAGGTACGTCACGTTGGATAGGTGTGGGATTCCACGAAGGATTTCCCAACACCACGAAGGCTCACCTTCTTCTCCGAGTCTATCCCACGAAGGAATAGGCCCTTTCCTTATGGCTAGCTTTTCCTCCACTCCGGAGATGGCAAGCTCCACAACCACTTCACAAGCTCCACAAAGGAGAAGCCCGGGTCTCTTCACAATCTTCCACGAAGAGGACACCATGGCACCAACCACCAAGCCAACTAGGAGGTCACCCTCCAAGAGCAACAAGCTCACGGTCTCTCACTTGAACAAATCATAGTGGAGAGCTCAACACTTATGCAAGAATGCAAAGCAAGAACACCAAGGGCATTCAAATCCCTCACTCTCAAATCCCACCAAAACAACAAGTGCTAGGGAGGAATTAGAGAGGAAGAACAATGGTGGAAGTCAACCAATGACTCCAAGATCTAGATCCAATGGGTTCCCCTCACTTAGAGGAGGAATTGATTGGTGGGGATTGTAGATCTAGATCTCCTCTTTCAAAGCCCTCAAAAATATGCAAGAATCATAGGAGAGAAGGGAGAGGAGGCAAGCTCAAGAGGTTCAACAATGGAGGTCAATTTCGTGGTCAAGAACCACCAAAAACGTTGGGGGAAGAACCCCCTTTTATAGGGAAAAGCAAATATGGCCATTGGAGAGAAAACAACGAAAACTCGGTTCCAAAGTCGGTTGGACCGGCCCCAGAACCGGGAAACTCGGTCCCCAGGCCGGAGGACCGACCTACAAACCGAAATACCTCTGTTTGCCAACCCGGAATAGACTCGGTCGCGAAAACCGGAAAACCCGGTCTGAGATCCGGTCTACCGGAGCTGGAACCGGACCGTCCGGTGTGGGGCTCGGTTGAACCGGATCTACAACCGGGATGAAACTGACTTCACGAAAAACTCAATAACTTTTGCATCCGGACTCTGATTTCAATGATCTTGGGCTTGTTTTGATGAGGAAAACAAGATCTAAAATATGGTGCATGAAAACATCATAGTCCAACAAAGAAAGATAGAACCAAATGAGAAAAGGTATGGAGCCTCCCTATAAGAAGAACCGGTAAAACCTTCAAACTCGAAAACGCCATATAAGATGCATACGAATTCCGTTTTCGATGAACTTGGGCTTGTTGAAGAGCTAGAAACAAGCTCAAGAACCTCACATAGAGAAAATACCAAGAAGCAACAAAATAGGAAGATGCAAAGTATGCAAAGGATTGAGCTCCCTATGACGATGTGATCAAGTTACCCAACCGAAAGCCCCTCTTGATAGTGCGGCTATCTATCCTATAACCCGGTCTCCCAACAATCACCTTGAGACCGGTAAAAGGAAAACCTAGCAAGGACATACCTTTGCCTTGTGCATCCCGCTTGATCTTGATGACAACGCTTCAAGCTCCATCCAAGCCGGAATGCATCACTTGATCATTGTTGCTTCGTGAAGATTCATAATTTGCTCCCCCATACACCACTATGGGATAGCTTCATTAGGACACATCTTCACATGTCCATTTTCACCAATATGGACGGCAAGCTTCAGGCAAATGATCTTCTCGAGATGCTTATCTTGAACTTGCCCTTCTCAACCTTGATGGCGATCACCACTTGATGCCATCCTCTCATGGGCTATTGAGATCTTCACTTTTGAAGCATGCCCATGGAAAGATACCTATCCCATATATAAAACACAAAGGAACATATATAATGGGTTAGTTCATGATGCACAAATGACAAGACTTACCACACCACAAGATCCATGTGGTACATTATTTATGCTTCATGCGTTGACCAACTTGAAATCACTCTTCACTCTTTGCATTGGTCAACCAAGAGTCTTCTCATGCTCCATCTCAATATCTTGAGGTACATAAGGAATTCTTCATTTGATTACATGCTCTAAATCTTAGTCAACCATAGGTCAACTGATGAGGCGATCATGACACCGGCTTAGAGCCATATCTTGAATTCTTATATTGAGATCACACTCTCAAGATCTTGAACATATCATATTGTTCTCTTCAATTTGATGATCTTGATGCCAAAACTCAAGGTATATCTTTATCTTCATGGCATCCATACTTGAATCCAACACATGAGCTACAAGCATGACCTATGGAATATTCCTTCATATAAAACTCAATGAAAACATTAGTCCATAGGGATTGTCATTAATCACCAAAACCACACATAGGGGCAATTACCCTTTCACTAACCACCCACGAGCATGCACCACTCCGGTCCCGCCTCCGCCATCAACATCTCACCGAGCAAGCCGCCGCGAGGCCTGCAATATCGTGGCATGGGTTTGAAACGTGGCCTACGATACCAAGGCCGCGCGGGAGGGAAATTCCTCCACCGCCGGAGGCGGTAGTCGACCGGACGAGGCCACAGACAAACCCATCCTCCATAGGTCCGGACGGGTCCAGCAGACCCGTAAAGCTTCTACGGAGGCATACCAGTCCCATAGCGGTCTGGCCAGGTCCTGACGGACCCGTAAAGTCCACGGCCACGCTGCAACAGGCCAGCCAAGGTCGCCGCGGAACCCATCCAACCTCCCCTCCACGATTTTGCAGTGCAGACAGAGAGATGCAGGCCATCCCGTACTACCCAGATCTAGGCCCAAAAGGGCCCAATCTAGGCCAGCCCGTACTACCTAGATCTAGGCCCAAAAGGGCCCGATCTAGGCCGCCCAGGCGCAGCAGCCCTCGATCCCCGCCTGCCGCCGCTGTGCAGCGCTGCCCCGTCGCCGCAGCGGCACCACCGCGCCGCCTCGCCCCAGCCAAGGTTGCTCACCGCCGCCCTAGGAGCACCGCCACCGAGAAGTAGGGCCTCGACCCGCCCGCCCGACGTGGGGAAGAGAGGGCCGTCGCCGCCACCGTCGGCGGCCCTGGCTAGCGGCGGTGACGGGAGGTAGGATGAGAGGTGGAGGTTCGGCTAGGGGAGGTGGAGGCGCCCCCGTCGCCCTCGGGGGGCCGAGAGGAGCAAGAGTCAGGGAGTGAATTCATTCACTGAGAGAAGTTTTCCGGAGAAGCTTTCAAACAAGTAGAGTAGGTTGAGAATCACATACTCCATTCGTCCAGAAATAAGTGACTTGGCTTTGTCTAGATTCATATGTATCTAGACCTATTTTAGTTTAAGATACATCTGAATCTAGACAAATACAAGTCACTTATTTTGGGTTATTTTGGGACGGAGAGAGTACTTAGAAAAGTAGTCCCTCCATCCTACAATAAGTGACTTGGATTTCTCCAAATTCGCATGTATCTAGACACATATTAGTATATAGATACATGCAAATCTAGACAAACCTGAGTCACTTATTTTAGGATGGAGGGAGTATATATAACTTATGTATGTAATGCATAGAATTTAAGAAATTCACCATTAGTTAAGTTGGGCATTTAAAGGATACAATTTTCTCACGCAATTTGAATATCTTGATGGTATAATCATCTATTTTATTTTGTAAGAGTGCAATCACACACAAATTAAATCCGAGAAGAATAGTTAGATTCCGAAACACCCTTAAAGCCGTCCACCTCCAAAACCGTAAGTTCACATGGAGCAATGAACAATAAGATCCAATCCTATGCAAGCTCGATGGGTTTTTTTCAATGAAGAATGGGATGTTACCTTCTCCAAGCACCTTCTACATGCTCTTTCTTCATCTTTGCCTGACCACTGCCCGCTCCTCCTCGCAAATGATAGTGGTCCCAAAAGGCCAAAGTCTTTTCAGTTTGAGAATTTTTGGGTGAAGATGCTGAGGTTCTTGGAGGAGGTCAACACCACTTGGAATAAGCAGACGAGTCATGTAGAGCCATGTCAACGTCTATATCATAAACTCAAGAAGACCGGGCAACAATTGAGAAGGTGGATTAAACGCTTTTCTCGAAAGCTAAAGTGGAGCTCCACATGGCTCTTGAGGTCATTTTGCGGCTTGACGTTGCGTAAGAAAGTCGAAGCCTTAGCATTGAGGAAAGGGACCTTCGGGATGGATTAAAGAGGGGAGTCATTGGTCTTGCAGTCTTAGTGAAAACGAGAAAGAGGCAAAGCTCTAGAGTCACCAACTTGAAGGAGGGAGACGCAAATACAAGACACTTTCATTTTAGAATCAATGCAAGAAGGAGAAAGAACCATATCCACCACCTAAAGCATAATAACAGATGGGTAACAGAGCATAGCGAAAAGAAAGAAATAATCCAATCCCACTTCTATAGATTATCAAGAAGGGGCCTTCGAGAACAAAGAACTTCAATTGGAATGTGATACCAGCGCCTCAACGTGATCTCTCCGGCCTTGATGAGCCTTTTTCGGAGGAGGAGGTGATGAGCCTTTTTCGGAGGAGGAGGTGAAGCCCTTGGGCCAGGATGGCTTCACGGGAACTTTTTTTAAAGCTTGTTAGAGCACCATAAAGTTTGAAATAATGGCGGTCATCAATCAATTCTTAAACCTACACTCAAGCAATCTTGATTGGCTCAACTACGCAAATATTGCTCTCCTTCCAAAAAAAGAGGGTGCCGAAGATGTATCCGATTTTAGGCCAATTAGCCTTTATTCATGCAACCGCAAAGCTAATTTCAAAGATGATGGCAGTCCATCTAGCTCCTCACATGAACAACCTTGTTTACAATGTCCAAAGTGCTTTCATCAAGAAGAGAAGTATCCATGAAAACTTCCTTTATGTGAAGAATCTCGCAAGGAAACTTCATAAGTCAAAGTTCCCAACTCTTCTCTTTCAAGCTCGACATAAAAGGCTTTCAAATCCGTTAGATGGGCCTACCTTATGGATATGCTACAACATTTGGGGTTCCCGAGAAAGTTTAGGGATTGGATTTTGGCTCTTATTTCTACTGCTTCCTCTAGAGTTCTACTCAATGGTGATGCCGAGGATCTAATCAAGCATTGGAGGGGGCGTAAACAAGGAGACCCTCTTTCATCGCTACTTTTTGTGTTGGATATGGATCCATTATATCATATTCTTTGCAAAGCCACGGGCAAGGGCGTCTCCACAAACTGTGTGGGAGAGGACCCACGGTTAGGAAATCTCTCTATTCTAATGATGCCGCCATCTTGATGAATCCCATCAAGACCGATATTGACTTTCTTGCTTCCACACTTGACCATTTCATAGAGGTCACCAGTCTTGTGACAAATTGTACCAATAGTCAAGTGGCACCAATTCAGTGCGATAACAACGATCTCTAAGACATTCTACAAGATTTTCTGGCCACCCGCCCCACCTTCCCTATGAAGTACCTTGGGCTACCCTTGTTGGTCACTCGCCTTAAAAGAATCAAGCTTGTTCCTTGGATTGGAAAACACATTACGATGGCCAGGATATCTACACAAGTCAAGTCGATTCTCACTAGCATTCTTATTTACTACATCATCATGCTTGACGTCCGCGTTGAGGTTCTTATGAAGATTGATAGTTTGAGGAGAACTTATTTATGGGTGGCTTGCAACAAGGTCACCAACGGTAAATGCAAAGTGAATTGGGATTTGGTTTCTAAACCAAAAGAAAAAGGTGGTCTTGGTATCCTAAACCTTAAAAAGTTTGTCGAGGCTTTAAGGCTAAGGTGGCTATGGCAAGAATGGAAGAATGAGGAGAAGCCTTGGGTCGGTCTTGTCAACCCTTGCATGCCCGCGAACCGCGACCTTTTTGGGGATGCAACTAAAGTGACTATTGGAAATGGCAAAAGCCGCTCTTTTGGGAAGATAGCTGGCTTGATGGATTGAGGCCAAAAGATGTCGCTCCCCTTATCTTTGACATTTCTAAGAAGAAGAGTTTCTCAGTCCATAAAGCTCTACATGATGACTTTTGGGTCTCACAAATCAACAATCAAAATGGTCACTCTGTTCAACACATTGACCAATTCTACAACTTGTGAGAGAAGCTTGCCAAAATTAGTTTAACCCCACATTCTATGGATGACATTATTTGAAAGTTTATGATTGATGGGTGCTATTTGGCTAAATCAGCATACAAGATGCAATTCATGAGGCTTCTCACCTCTATGATTCCTCTGATGGTTTGGACGCCTTGGGCAACTCCTAAATGCAAGATCTTCACTTGGTTGGTGCTAAAAAAATAGAGTGTGCACTTCAGATAGACTCTCTCGTAGAGGATGGCCCAATTGTGATCGATGCAAGCTTTGTAATAAAACTTAAGAGATGGACGCCCACCTACATTTCAAATGTCGCTTTTCTAAGCGTGTGTGGAGTAAGCTAAATGATTGACTTGGATTACAATACATTGAAACCGGGAGTCGGCACCAACTATGATCCATGAATGATTGGTGGAAAGAGGTGGTTCACAACAAAGGAATGCAAAGGAAGTCTATGGCTTCATTGGCAATGTTGGTCCCTTGGGAAATTTGGAAAGAGAAAAATGCTAAAGTCTTCCAAAACAAATCCATCACCGTCGACATGTTGGTAACAAAGATCAAGGATGAAGCCTCCATGTGGTGCCTTGCTGGTGCTAAGAGAAACTCTAGCAGTCCCCTTATCCCGCCCAAACCCTTATAATAACCGCTGGCTAAAGGTTACAACCCTAAAAAACACGCAGAATAGAGCCCTTATAATCATCCGGACTTTATAATATTTTGAGGGGGACGGGAAATCTTCCCGCCGAAACTGTAGAAATGAGGGTTTCGACGCCAAACCGAGGGTGCCCTCTATATCGTGAAAACTTTGGAGCGACTAAAGATTCATCTTGTCCTCTTCCCGCTTCCACCGTCACCACCAAGATCTCCACCGCCGATTCCTATCCCGCCTCTTTGCGCCGCCATGAGCTCCTCCGGCATGGCTCCCATCATCCCTTCCTCTTCTTTGGCCGAATATACCCCTCCTCTGATTTCGGTGGTCGACGCAGTGCCGCCCAACAAGCGGAAGTGGCTGGGAAACACCGACCGTGCCCCTGGCGCTGCCACGACAACCGAGGTGGTCGGTGCGGCTGGTCCCACAGCGGCTCCCGGGAAATGGAAGAAGGTCGCGGAAGTGAAGTAGCGGCTGATGGCGAGGAAGAAGACCGCAGCACAGGCGGCACCCCCATCCGGCGACTGCCCCGCGAGGTTTGATTCTCCCTTTTCCTCTCCCGATTCGATTGTAGTTGCATTTAGATAAATCGTGGCTGAATTTGTTCGATTGTAGCGCCCCTTTTGAGAATTTCTTCGTCGATTTGTTGAACGGCAACACGCCGAGTCTTGACGACATGGCATTACCGGACTCTGGCCCGCCATAGCCAACACAGCCCACGTCGGCGAGATTGATGTCGAGGAGGAGGAAGATGACGGCGAGGACGTGGTGGAGGTGACAACTACAGGTAGTGTCCAACGCAAGTGTACCGCTAACTACACCGAGGTGGAAGACGCCACACTGATCAAGGCATGGGAGGCTGTCTTGCTTGATGCCATTTGTGGCACCGATCAAACCGGCAAGCGTTATTGGCAAATAATTGAGGATACGTTTTGCAAGTTCATCCCACGGCTTGCTTACTCCACCCCTTGCACCTATCATTCGCTTCAAGGTTGCTGGGATGTGATCAAATCAGCGTATAGCCGCTGGAGTGGAGCAGTGGAACAAGTGAGGAACTTCCCTCCAAGTGGAACAACCCCTGTTGATTATGTTAGTGCAACTACAGGATGCTTTTCTTTGTTTATTGTCCTTCTTTGTTTATTGTTTACATTAGTGTGCATTGTAGGATGCTCTTTACTGAAGAGATATACAAATCTATGAAGGGCTCCAAAGGAAAGCCATTTTTGCTCACACGTTGTTGGAAGCTTCTCGAACAAAGCGAGAAATGGAAGATGAGGGAGCAAGAAGTCGCTCCCAAAAAAGAGCAAATGTTGCGTCTAGATGATGATAGTGATGAGGAGAGGAACAAAAAAGGCCGGAAGGAACCAAGGCCACAAAGGACAGAGTGAAGCTGCAGGCCGAAGCGTCAAGTTCGAGGGACAAGATCGATGACATGGTGAAATCAAAATAGACAACGGCGGCCAAGGCATTGGAAGCTAAAATACTCATTGCGGAGAAAAGAGCACAAGAGAGGAAAGAAAGATGGTAGGAAGTGTCGAAGTGCGAGAAGATCGAGCCAAGAGAGCGGCATTGGATGAGATAAGAGCTCGTACCCATGAGAAGAGAGACATGGCCAAGCTCATTGCCGAAGAGAACAAGACCATGTTGCTTGATCCAACTCATATAGATGATGCCACAAACACTACTAGAGAAAAGGCTATAGGAGATATCCTTATAGGAGGCGCATTTAGACCATATGCGCCTCCTATAAAATAGGTGAGGCGCACTGCCTTTCCATGTGCCTCTAGTATAAAAATAGGCGAGACTCATATTATTAGGATGCACCTCCTATAATCCCTGCACGGACGAAATCTGGCAGCCCTAGATTATGCGAGGCGCATTCTACTCCATATGCGTCTCGAGTTGTTCAAATACTTGAGGCGCATATGGAGCAGATGCACCTCTAGTAAATTGTGTGGCCCAGTTGTGGTAGGTACCAAAATATAGGAGGTGCACCAGCAGATATGCGCCTCAAGTATTTTCCAATATTTGAGGCGCATATGGAGTAGAATGCGACTCAAGTAAACAAAACCCACCCACCCCTCGCCTTTTAAGTTTTGTAAAAAATAAACAAAAATGATAAAAACTTCAAAAAATAATTCCTTTGAGTTGTAGTTAGATTTTAGGGTATAGTTCTAGACAAAATTGAAAAACATGAATTTCAATGTATTTTGCAAAAAAGGTCATGGAACGGTAAAACGACCCTAACTTTTGAATACGATGTCAGAAAAAAGTTTAATATATCAAAATGATCGTCTCGAAATTTCCTACTCGATTTTAAATTCTAGAAGCTGTTGAAGATTTTATAGATTCTCCAAATTCGAAAGAGTAAAAAGTTATGGCAGACAGAAGTTTTGTTTCTGCAAAGAAACAAAAAACTATTCGAGGCGCACATCATATCCACCTACCACACCTACCACCTCTCCTCCTTCTCCTTCTCCTTCTCCTTCTTCTCCACCTCTCCTCCTTCTCCTCCACCTCTCCTTCTTCTCCCTTCTCCTCCTCCTCCTCCTCCACTCTCCTCCTCTTTCTCCACCTCCGGTGGCATCCTCCTCCTCTTCCTCCAGCGACCTTCTCCTCCTCCAGTGACCTCCTCCTCCTCCTCCTCCTCCGGCGACCACTCCGTCCATGGCCTCCACAACCACACCGACCACCTCCTCCTCCTCCACCTCTGGCGGCCTCATCCTCCTCCACCATCTCCAGCGACCCCAATGGCCATGGCCTCCCGCACATGCCTGCGGTGGTAGGTTGTGGCCACGGGCACGAACTCTGTGAAGGGAAACGGGTAGGCTACACTAGCGTAAAATCAAAATTTTCTACCGCGTCAACCAGGAATACTATTGTCATAGATCACGGGATTACCGCTAGACGCGCAGGTGCGGAACTCGATGAAGCACGTTGCGGCAGTGTAGATGTTCTACGTCTCCTCCTCGTCCTTGTCCCACGAGCAGCTCCCCTTTGTGCGGCTTGTCCAAGCGCTACAGATGCAGCACCTCCGAGGTATCCACACGTCCGGAGTGGAAGCCGTCACACGCCAGACTGCTAGGTCTGCGCGTGCAACACAGGCGGAAGAGGAGTGGCGGCTGGGTGGAATGCTCTCTCCTATTCAGCTCGCCTCACTCTCTCTTATATAGGCATCCCTGGTGGGCTTCTACATTAGCAACCCATTAGTAGCCTAAGCCTGGTCTAATTCGGATCCAATCCTCATTAGGCTTCCAACCCCTAAAGTGTGTGACCCTATAGGTTCATACACGTATAGACATGACGCGAGTACACTTACTCCGTCAATAGTTGGTAGCGGCCTCTAGCAAGACGTGCCAACTCCTAAACGCATATAAAGATCATTCGGACGAACCATCACAAGGTTGAGTACATGTCTTTCCCTTTGCCTCACGATATTTGGTCTAGCTCCAAGCTGACCTCTCTTTCTCGATACTGTGATTCGGAATCCCTTTACTAGGTTAACTCTTAACCATATGTAGCACGACCATGCATTTCTGGATCCGATCACTCGAGGGCCCCAGAGATATCTCTCTCAAGTAGAGAGGGGCAAATCCCATCTTGATTGACCGATGCCTTGCAACATGTATCAGGACAAACCCAAAAGCTACCTTTATAACTACCCAGTTACGGAGTAGTGTTTGATAGCCCCAAAGTAGGTCGATCCACATCTCAAGTACATGCGACAATCTTAGGTCTAAGGACAAAACGTACACGATGTGTAGAGAGAGCTGCAAGTATTATTGCTAGTCTCATGTTGGGTCAGTCCAACCCCATGTTCATAACATGTGTCCACATCATTGGTTTGACATCTCCATGTCAATGACTTGTGAAACATAGTCATCAACCAATCGATGTGCTAGTCTAATATTCACGTGTGTCCTCGCATGAACTCCGACTAGGGACAATTATTAGATAACCATACAAGTAAAGAGTTTCACAAACAATTCACATAATTGCCAATCAATACAAGTTGCTTGGTATATGGATATTCAAGGAACATTATAATAACTCATGGATACACATGAAATACAATCATCTCTATGATTGCCTCTAGGGCATATTTCCTTCACTCTGACAAGCTCCGACGAAATCCGGCTATATCCAAATCTGGCCGCCATTTTTTTGAAATTCAAAAATAATATACGAGGCGCATTCGAATCGATATGTGCCTCGCATATGCAGAATATAGGAGGCGCATATTCAGAGTATGGGAAGCGCATATCAATATGCGTCTCGCATATCCAGGATATCAGAGGCGCATATCATATGCGCCTCGCATTAAAAATACAGGAGATGCGGCGCTAGAGGCGCATATGATATGCGCCTTGCATAGCGTTTTCCCTAGTAGTGAAAAGAGTGGTGGAACATGGCAAGGATGGATATTTTGGAACGAAGAAGGCAAGCTCGTGCGACAAGTGGCGGTGGAGGTGGTGCTGGTCATGGTGGTGGTTCTCCGGCAAGTGGCGGAGGCGATGCTGACCAAGTTTGACATGTTGGCGGAGCATTCATGATCATTTTGTCAAAAATTGTTTGTCGTTAAAACTATTTATCTATGCAAAACTTTCATTTTCTATTTCAGTTTCGAGTTTAAGGGTTTTGTTTTACCGTTCATCTTTGCGGGCACTGCTCTGCCGCAGCCATAATGAACAATTATCTCGCGATTTTTCTGGCCCTTATCCGACTTTTAAGGGCCGGCGGGATAAGGGAACTGCTAGAGTTGCTCTAAGGCTCTTAGTAGTATGTTGCATCACGAATAATTGTTTTGTTTTTGGCCTTGACCTTTGACAAGACATGGTTTGTCATACTCTTTAAAAAACCTCCTTCTTAATTAATGAAAATGGCAAATATTTTGCCTCGTTTCAAAAAAAATCACACATGAATTTGGGTTGACAAATTTAATTCTTGTTAATCACACGATCCACCTTTTCACTAACCATATTTGGTTCACCTCCCACCTAATTATGGATCATGCCAAGGATGTGGTAGATTTCTTGAATCAACCAAACAATATTCTCATTTTGTTAAGAAATTAAGTAATTTCTTTTACCTGCAAACTATAAGTTTTTAGTGATATTTTATTTTTAAATAAGTATTATATATATATGGATATATTCATTTAGACTAAGAACTAGGACCATATAGTATTAGTCCTTACTCCCTAGGAACTAGGACCATAACTCTCATGACTGGGCTATTGTGGGTAACACCTATTCACAGCCTGCGGGTGCGAGTGATGCATGGTCCGAAGGAATTTGATGGTTGGTCGGGCTGCCTTAACAAGTTTAAGTTGGTTTTCTATATTTTGTTCCTTTTCTTCTCTCTTTTGTGTTATTTTTAGTTTGTATTTTTTCCCTTTTTCCATTTCTTATTTTTTATATCAGGTAACAGTTCATGTTTTTAGAAAATCATGGTCCAAAAGTAGTAGTATTATATATACAAAAAATGATCAATTGTTAGAAAAATGTTCACGAGTTTGAAAAAAAAGTCATGAGATTCAATAAAAATACTTGTAGAGGGTTAAAAACTTAGTTTCACCTGATACAAAAAATGATTACCATTTCGAGAAAAAGTTCAGGGGTTAAAATATGCATTCATGTCATTAAAATATACTTTCACAGGATTAAAAAATGTTGACCGGCTCAAATAAAATATTCAAGAGATTTCTAAGAAATGTTCATGGCTCTAAAACATTTTGTATCATTAACCTAAGATTTAATGATAAGTATAAACCGACTATATTTCTCAAACTTACTTGTTGCTACGTACATATGAAAATATAATTCATCGTTTTATTTTTCAAGTGCTTTAATTTCTGTGGCAGAGCCCTTTTTTTCCTATATTGCAAGAAGATATATGAAAAATTAACCATTGAACACATTTCATTTAAGTCAAGCAACTAAAAAGTATACAAGACACATTGAACCGTGTTTTACCTTAGGAGAATACATTGCTTAATACTGCTCTTGCTTATCTAAGAAATACCGTGTATTGATAATAATGAAAGAACATACAAAGTCAACCATGGTCTCAGTCCAAATAATGTGCTATCCCAGATAAACAACGGAGATTTACAAGTTTTTTCCAACATCGAGCAGATTAAGGAAATAATTTCTACTCGTTTAGCTACGTGTGCAGTCTTTAATTTTGGGTATCATCAAACTCCAATCACATAGGTCTTGATCTCTTACTGGTGGGCCAACGTGAAGTCCTTATGCCTTCACGCCTTCTTTGCTTGGATATCGTCCACACGGTGCCTTGTCCGATCATTAATGAAGAGATAGAAAAGTAATAAGACTCTTTCATGAGCATACATTTCATGATGCGAAAACTTACAAATTAATATCGGACTAAGACTTGAACATGGGTTTCATAAACTACTCTTTAAACACAAGGAAAAATTTAGATAACTTATTGTCATAATATTAGTCAAAAACTATTTTTTTACCATCCTCACTATGTCTCCTCGCTGGAGAAGTTGCTTAACAGTTACTACCTTTTAAGCTATTCACTATTAGCCAAGCCCTTCCTCATTCTAGGTTATTAGCTCTACCTAGTCAATAAACATACACTATGCTTTCTTAATTTGTTAGTCACTAACTCCATTTATCTTGAGCCAAGTGGTGTGTTACGTGTGCATGCCTTACAAAGTATAGGTTGTTAGGGTAATAGATGTTGTATTACCAGAGGGCCAAAGGTCAGAATATATAGTACATGTACAGGTGCAAATATACAGAAAGCCCCTAACATATGGGAAAACTACAATATACAAATATACTCTAACACCACCCCTCAAACTCATGGTGGATCCACAACGCTGAGTTTGGAGAGTAAGAATCATGCTGAGCGCGGGTTTATGCCTTTGTAAAGAAATATGCCAACTGCAAGTCTGAAGGCACATAATGGAGCGCAACAACCTGATCCTGCACCTGAGCACGTGTATAAAAAGCATCAACACCAATATGCTTGGTCAGCTCATGCTTGACCGGATCACGTGCAATACTGATAGCACCTGTACTATCTGACAAAAGTGGAGTGGGTGTCGTAACAGAGACCTCAAAATCTGCAAGCAACCACCGTAACCAGGTCACCTCAGCAGTCACCGAAGCCATAGCCCGCAACTCAGCCTCAACACTCGAACGGGAAACCGCTACCTGTTTCTTCGTCTTCCAAGCAACAAGCGAACCACCAAGAAACACACAGTAAGCAGAAAGTGAACGACGATCCGTAGGATCATTCGCACACGTAGCATCCGAGTAGCACTAGAGCTGGAGAGAGCTAGAACGAGGAAAGAAAAGGCGACGAGTAATCGTGCCACGAAGATAACGAAGGACACGGAGGAGATGACCGTAGTGAACAGTGGTAGGAGCTGAGACAAACTGGCTCAGAATATGAACAGGATAAGAGATATCAGGACGGGTGACAGCAAGATAAACAAGACTCCCAACAAGATGGCGATAACGAGTGGGATCGGGAAGAGGATCACCATCCGTAGGACGAAGCTTAACATGAAGCTCCATAGGAGTCTCAACGGTGCGCTCATCCGCAAGAGCAGCCCGAGCAAGAAGATCCTGAATATACTTTTCCCGAGAGATAGAAAACCCATCAGAAGTGGAGGAAACCTCAATCCTAAGAAAGTAGCGAAGAGGACCAAGATCAGTCATAAGAAACTGATCACGAAGACGAGCCTTGACAAAGGCAATATACTCAGGATCATCACCAGTAATGATCATATCATCAACATAGAGAAGGAGAAGAGTGCGTCCACGAGGAGAAGTGTGAACAAAAAGCGCTGGATCATGAAAACTAGGAGAAAAACCAGCAGCAGTCACCACAGAGGCAAAGCGCTCAAACCAGGCACGAGGGGCCTGTTTCAGGCCATAAAGGGAACGGCGAAGACGACAAACCATCCCATCGGGAACAGAATACCCAGGAGGAGGCTGCATATAAACCTCCTCACTCAACTCGCCATTAAGAAAAGCATTCTGAACATCAAGCTGGGACACAGACCAGCGTCGGACAGAAGCAACCGCAAGAAGAGTACGCACAGTGGTCATATGGGCCACAGGAGCAAAGGTCTCATCATAGTCACGACCGTGTTCCTGCTGAAAACCACGAGCCACAAGACGCGCTTTATAGCGCTCAAGAGATCCATCAGAGCGGGTCTTAATTTTATAGACCCACTTACATGTGATAGGACGAACACCGGAAGGGGGAGAGACAAGATCCCAGGTGCCAGTGTGCTCAAGCGCAACGATCTCCTCAGCCATGGCAAGCTGCCATTCAGGATGACACGCGGCATCCCGATAAGAAGTCGGCTCGAAGACTACAGAGAGACCATACTGACTAGGGGAGTAACGGTCTGGAGCACGACGCTGACGAACAGGCCGTGAGGAAGGAAGCTCATCCGCGGAAGATGACTCATCAGAAGAGGAGGAAGAAGGAGTCGTGGAGGAAGGATCCGAAGCTGGAGACCGAGGAGAACTAGGGGAACTAGACGGAGGAGAGGATGGCACCGAAGACAAAAGAGGCGCATCAGAAGGAGGAGGTGGAGGAGGAGAGACAGCGGAAGGTGTATCAGGAAAAAGAAGGAAAGAGAGATCATCCATTGGGTAAGTACCAGAGGTGGGGCGAGGATAGAAAGGACGCGTCTCATCGAACGTGACATCACGAGAGATGTGCATACGACGACCAACGGGGTCCCAACAACGATACCTCTTATGCTCATCACTATAGCCGAGAAAAACACACTCAACAGACTGAGCGGTGAGTTTGGTACGTTCTCGAGGAGGGAGAAGGACATAGCAAACGCAACCGAATAAACGAAGAGTCAAGTAGTCTGGACAGGAGCCAGAGAGACGCTCAAAAGGAATGCCACCCTGAAGAGCAGCTGAAGGCTGGATATTAATGAGGTAAGTCGACGTAGCTACAGCCTCAGCCCAGAAATGCGGCGGAAGAGAGGAAGCAATCATCATAGCGCGGGTAGTCTCAAGAATATGACGATGCTTACGCTCAGCGACACCATTTTGAGCATGGGCGCCGGGACACGAGAACTGAGCAAGGGTGCCCTGCTCGGCAAGGATGCCACGCAGGTGCTAGGAGATATACTCTCCTGCAGAATCAGCACGAAACACACGAATAGGTGTAGAATACTGAGTACGAACCATGGCCACAAAGCGCTGATAAATAGCAAGGACCTCACTGCGAGAGCACATAAAAAATAACCAGGTGTACCGTGAAAAATCATCAATAAACAAAATATAGTATCGGTGGCCCCCTTTTGAAGCAAAGGGAGCTGGACCCCACACATCTGAATGAACTAAATCAAAAGGTCGCTGAGATACCGACACACTAGTAGGGTAGGGAAGCTGAATTTGTTTACCTAACCTATAACCCTGACACGAATGTAACGACGACACATCTCCGGAGACAAGCCCCAGAAGATCACGACGAACTAATGATGATAAACGGGAGCCACAAAGATGACCCAGCCGATGATGCCACTGCTGAAACGAGCCAGTGACAGTAGCAGCAACCGTAAGAGAAGTGGCAGAAGAAGTGTCAGCGGAAGGAACGCGAAGCCAGTCTAACTCCCATAGCCCCGGAGACTCAATGCTGCGAGGGCCAGCTCCAACCAGAGCCTGTGTACGACGGTCCTGAACAGCACAAGAATCAGCATCAAGAATGACACGACAACCAGAATTAGTAAGCTGACTAGCAGAGAAAAGGTTCATCTTAAGACTGGGAACATGAGAAACATCAGGAACAGAGAAGGAGGAAGTAGAGAGGGTGCCTCGACTAGAAATAGGAAGAGAGGTACCATCAGCCGTAATAACACGGACAGGAGAAATAAGAGAGCGAAGAGCAGACAGAATAGAAGATGCAGAAGTCATATGAAAAGAAGCTCCAGAATCCAGATACCACGGGGATGACGTACCTGACTGTGTAGAAGGTGATGGTCGCGGTGCCAGAAGAACTAGGCACAGAACCAACAGTACCCGACGAGGAGGAGCCTGTAGCAGCGAGAAGACTATGAAGACCACGAATAATATCCTGATCAGACAGAGCACCAGCAGGAGGTCCAGAAGCACCAGCAGGAGGTCCAGAAGCAACAGCAGAAGATCCTGAAGAACCAGACTGCCGACGAGCAAGATACTACTGATGTAAGCGTGGATCCCTCGTCTAGCAACCAGAGATATCATGGCCAGGCTTGCCACAGTGGGCGCAGGGAGGACGAGAACCACGAGGCTGCTGAGACTGACTCTGACCCTGGGCCGGTGGAGCAGAGAGTAGTGGCGGCGCTAGAGACCGCGACAAAGCCGGCGGTACGGGAGGACCACGAGCAGCAAGAATAGAAGGAACCTCAAGAAGACTAGCACCACGAAGACGAGTCTCCTCAGCACGAAGCTCAGCCAGTACCTCAGAGAGCGGAACACGACCACGGGCAAGAAGCTGGGCACGGCGCGGCTCAAACTCCTTGCGGAGCCGTGACAAGAACTCAAAGACGCGCTGAAACTCCAGATCCAAGTGTTACACACCACTGTACGAAGAGAGTCAAGCTGACGCCAAATAGCAGCACTCTGAGTATAGAATTCATCAATAGTGGAATCACCCTGCTTAAGATCATGCTCCTGACGAACCACAGACAGATAAAGAGCATCACCAGACGGCTGATAGCGCTGACGAAGAAAAGCCCACTGAGCAGCAGCAGTGGGAAGACCCATAAACTCAGCAGCATACTGAGGCAGAACACTGGAAGTGAGAACAGCAGCAGCACGAGCATCCTCATCTATCCACTGAGTGTAGTCAGCCAGATCCAGCCGGTAGGTCGCAGTAGCAGTAGAATGCTCCTGGACCTAGCGCTCATAATCAGCCCGAGCAGAATCATCAGCACTCTGGGCTGCATCCTTGACCGCCTGAGTAGCATCGGGGGCAAGGGCAACGGGCGTCGGTGCAAGAGGCACTAGAGGCACAACGGGGTGCGGTGGACAGGAGACCTCACCGGAAAGCACACCCCAAAGGCAAAGACCGTGCATATGGACGCGCATGAAGGCAGCGAAATCAGGATAATTCGCGCCATCAAAAATCACCGGGCAGCGAGGAATCGCAACATAGCCCGACGAGGAAGACATAGCTTTTTTTTCGAACTAGATCCGAACTAGATCGAACCGGATCTGAAGGAGAAGGCGGGTCGGCGACGGCGGCCGGGACGGGTCGGCAGTGGTGGCGGCGGCCGGCAGCTGGCGAGGGAGAGGAGGCGGCGGCGACGGCGGCCGGCAACGGGCGGCGGCGACGGGCGAGGGAGAGGAGGCGGCGGCGGGATGGCGGTGGTGGCGGCCGGACACGGCGGCGAGGTGCCGGGGCGGGCGGCGGCGGCCGGGCGCGGCGGCAAGGTGCCGGGGCAGGCGGCGGCGGCGGCGAGAGAAAAAAAGGCCTTACGGCTCTAATACCATGTTAGGGTAATAGATGTTGTATTACCAGAGGGCCAAAGGCCAAAATATATAGTACATGTACAGGTGCAAATATACAGCCTCTAACATATGGGGAAACTACAATATACAAATATACTCTAACATAGGTGATCATCAAGTGGTCAATCAGTTAACAAATTTCAAGTGAAGATGCCATTTATCTGAATCAGTTAGCTAGCTCAACTCGCGAACAACTTATTATAATTATAGTAAATGGATATGACCTAAGGAATGTTGTTCATCGTTATCCCCCTCGCAAGGGAACATTGGTCCATGCATCATTCAAGTCCATGCCGTACAATACCTTTCCCCAAGCCATCCATGTTTCTAGAGTACAAAAAGAATCACACAGGAGAACAATTAAAACCAAGAAAACAAAGTTGACATCAAGCAATTTGATCCCACTAAAGCAGCTGAACAGACCTAGTCGCACACACCAATGATGTCAGAAATGCATCACTCCATTGCACACACAGTACAGACCGCAGCCTAGAGGAAATGCAGAGATTACAACCCTAGATTGGAATAAGCAGAAAAGTAGTAACAAATTTAATACATAACCAGACAAAAAATTCGAATGATAATCATATAACTTCTGAAGGTACATCAATAATTTACTTGCATAATCATTCTTTATGCAGCTATGCATATCATCTATTATACATGAAGAGTTCACCATGACATAATTTAATAGGATTTTTTTAGGAGTCTTATTATACTCATGCAGATGAGCACCATCGGAATTATTGCAAAGAATTTTAAAATTCAGTTATGTCATGTGAAGCCAATAATCAAGTCATTTCCAAAGTGAAGAAGTAGAAATAATCTAGCTAGTTAGAGAAATATCTCAGCTCACGTTGCCTAATCCCATGAAAATATTGAACTCCAGGTACTCTTCTCTGTTCGAGTCCCTCCTTCCAACACAAACTTCTGCGCAATACAAACGACACCACACACACCGCTTATATCGAGTAGTCAAACAACGGATATTAGAACCTGCAGACAAGGGAAAAGGGCTTGAACCTGGGGCTTGGCTACCAGATCATGGAGCTTACATACCTCTTGCAAGTCGTCACCGACGGCCTCTTTGGCACCACCCAGACCGCCATCTAACGGTTTGCGGCATGGCGGCATGACCGGACAGCTCGGAGCGAGGCTATCGATCTATCCGCACACCTAGGTCTCCACCTACGCCGCGTCCTTAGCATGAATGTGCGGGTCATTCGGACTCGATCGTGTCGTCGTCATAGCGGCTTATCTTCTCTACTCTCTCACTCGGTCGGGGTATTGTACTTGGTGGCCAAGCGATGGAGACGGGAAAGTAACGAACAAAGGTGATTTCTCTCCGTCAATCGGTTTGTAGTCTGTTCAGGAATAATTCATGCAGTTATTTTAGTGCTAATTAAGTAGCCAAAATCTAGCAACTAAAATGTAAACAGAGAAATTTTGACATGCAATATTAACTAATTAATAATAAGTAGGACGATTTTGGCAAGTAGTAAAATCTAAAGAGAGAAAATTTGGTAAGCAATAATGATAATTAATGATAATTGATACTATGCGTGGAGGGATTAGGTGTCATTGCATGGATTTGACGCATTCCGTTCACGTTAACTGTAGATTACAAACGTACTCACGCGCACACAATCAGATGGTGCTTATTCTTCCAATGTTGATGGGTGTGTTTAACTGTTGTGATTGCTCCAATGTTTGATATCGTCAACTCTCATTTAATAGTAAATATTTTAACAGACAATATTAATTAATTAATATTAATTAGTACAATTTTGGGAAGCAGTAAAATCTAAAGGGATAAAATTTGGCAAACAATAATGATACTTAATGATAAGTGATATGCGTGCAGAGATTAGGTGCCATTGCATGGATTTGACGCGCACACTGTTATTTCCTTTCCAATTGCTTTTGATCCTTTTCAATTTTGTCTATTCACGTTAACTGTAGACTACAAACATACTTACACTCTCACGATCGGATGGTGCTTATTCTTCCAATGATTGATGTGTGTGTTTAACGGTTGTGGTTGCTCCAATGTTTGATGTGACTTACAATCACCAACTCCCATTTAATACAAAAGATTAAACAAATTATATAAAAACAATATTTTTATTTGGGTCGCATTTCAAGTGGCCCCCTGACTGCACTCCTTCGAGCTGAGTGAGGTCACTCAGGGTAGCGCCTATGGTGCGCTCGACATGGGATGGAGCCAAACATGGGCGTTGGGCAGCCCGGCCCGTCCCGAAAAAAGCCCGATGGCCTGGGATTTTAAGGCCCACGGCTCGGGCCAGGCCCGGGCTTGGGATTTGTGGCCTGGTGGGCACACATGCCGGGCTTGGGATTTGCGTCCCAGTGGGCGCATGGGCCGGGCTCGGGCCGAAGAAAATGCGCAAATAAGGAAAAGCCCGGACCGCCGTCCGACAGCCCGGAGGAACTTGCACAGCGCCGGGCCAGGCTCGAACCGAGTTTTTAGGCCCGATGGTCGGGCCAGGATCGGGCCTAGGATTTGCGCGGGCAGGCTTTGTCAGGCCCGGCCTGAGCCCGGCCCGGAACATGCCCGGATATAGATGGAGCAGCTCCTCCATGCAACGATCCTCTAATGAGCTGCTCCCCAAGGTAGCCCAATACACAGATACATACATACTGTTTTGGTTTTTCTTTTCTTTTTTTGTTAAATTTAAAAATGCTCGTATTTAAAATTATAGATTTGAAGAAATGTTTAGATCTAAAAAATATTCATCTAAAATAAATTTTGAAAAAGTTATGATTTTGAAAACATGTTTAAATATGAATAATGTTTTTTACTAAAAGGTACAAATCCAAAAAAAATTCAAATTTGAATTTTTTTTTGGAAAATGCTCATATTAAAACATGTTCATATTTTGAAAAATCGGTTTTCAAAAAAGTTCAAATTTCTAATCTCTTCAGATTAAAAAATCAAATTAAAAAATTTCAGATTGAAAAACGAAAAGAATAATAAGAGAGACAGAAAATAAAAGGAAGAAGAACACAAAAAAAAATCTGACAAAAATCTGAACACGGAAATCCGAAAAAAAAGCGTAATACCAAAAAAAGGTGGAAGAAAACCATCCCTGCCCTTGAACCCACATTGACTAACAGCCAGCCTAAGAAAGATTGTTAGGAAACTGGGCCGGGAGCCCACTTAGGTGGCTCCGTAGTCTACATAAACGAGAGATCCACCATTGTACATATTATTTTAGAGATACATCAATAATGAGGCTCTCCCTATTGTATGGACGCCCATTGTGTCACTGTCAAACCTTCGTGGCGCGCTGCCTCAAACCCAACCCAATCCCTGCGTGCCGAGGACTGCAAGGGGGTACCAGACAGATTTGTGGGCGGCCCAATTTGCTGACAATGGCTGGGGGATGCTGGTACGACCTGTTTTCAGCCACAACCTAGAAAGCCCATTGGGAGGGGGGGGGGGGGGGTGGTCCGGGTTGAGGGGCGACGGTCGAGATGCTCTAATAACGATGCCATCGTCGACGACTGATGTCATTAATCAGCGAAGGGTCAAGCTACTGAATTCATATCATACTTTTCTAGCTGAATTGAAAAAAAGAATTTGTGTAAGTAAATAGAACATATAAAGAAAGTAATTTTACCCACAAGTCTAAACTGAACTCATCACATCACTTGAATTTCTGAAAGTAGGAGGTTGGTATCGATGCAATACTTCGGAGCAACTCCGAGGGTTGCGCATCTCCACTTCTCGAGTCAACGTGCCACAACTGCCCCAGTTCTTATTCGAAAAAAGTACTCACCAAGATTCTTTATCGAAGCAAAATTACTGCCGCCGATTGTCTTTGAACAGAGATGAGTATTGTTTGTTCGGAACCTCGAATCGAATAGCTTTTGGTCAAATTGGGCAGCTAGCCCAAGATAGCCACAGTGCCACACGTTGACTCCATTTTTATTTGGATTTTACTTTGTATATTCATTTCGATCGTTCGTTTCCTTACCACATTTAGATCTTTTGTAGCATGATCTGAGCTGCCATGCATGATATACATATACTATAGCTTAAAGCCCCCGAGGTCATAATTCATGTCTTACTAGAACAAGTTTTTACATCGAGAGCGGACTAACCAGGGACATTATATACTACTACAACTTACAGCTTATTATAGCAGGCAGTGTTTAAGCACAACACTCTCGTTGCCAGAAGCAAAGACGATGGCTATGTTCAAAGGGTTCGCACTCGCGTTCCTTGTGAGCTTCTTGTCATGCCACCTGATCTCAGTTCCTTCCCAAGCTTCCTCTGACGACTTCCTCCAATGCCTAAGGGAGAATATACCTAGCGAGCTAGTGTACGTGCAGGGTTCGAGCGACTTCACCGCCGTGCTGGTCTCATCCATTAGGAACCCAAAGTTCTTCACTGACGCCACGGTGAGGCCGCTGTGCATCTTGACGCCGACCGATGCCTCCCACGTCCAGGCCGCCGTGCGCTGTGGCCGCTGGCATGGCGTGCGCCTCCGCGTGCGCAGCGGCGGGCACGACTACGAGGGCCTGTCGTACCGGTCCGCACGGTCCGAGGTGTTCGGGGTGGTCGACCTCGCCAACCTCCGCGCCGTCCGCGTCAACACGTTCGAGTCCACGGCTTGGGTTGACTCCGGCGCTACCATCGGGGAGCTGTACTACACCATCGCGAGGAACAACCCGCAGATCGCGTTCCCGGCGGGTCTGTGTCCGACGGTGTGCGTGGGCGGCCACTTCAGCGGCGGCGGCATTGGCATGATGATGCGCAAGCATGGCCTTTCCATCGATAAGGTCCTCGACGCAAAGCTGGTCAACGCCAACGGTGTTCTCCTCGACAGGGCCGGCATGGGGGAGGAGCTCTTCTGGGCCGTCCGCGGGGGCGGCGGCGAGAGCTTCGGCATCGTGCTCTCGTGGAAGGTCCAGCTCGTGCGCGTCCCCTCGACAGTGACAGTGTTCAACATCCGAAAGACGCTTGACCAGGGCGCCGTAGACATCTTGACCAGATGGCAAGAGGTCGGGCCATTACTCCCCAGGGATCTCACTATTAGGGTCATCGTGCAGGGGCAGCAAGCCCTGTTCCAGGCCCTGTACCTCGGCACGTGCCGCTCCCTCCTGGCGACGATGGGCTACCAGTTCCGGGAGCTCAACATGACGAGCGCCGACTGCCAATCAATTACCTGGCTCCAGTCTGTGGTCGGAAACACCGACACGCCGGTGGAGGCGCTCCTGAGCCGGAACACCAGCCTGAGCACCTTCACCAAGAACAAGTCGGACTACGTCCGGACCGCAATCTCCAAGGACGTGTGGAGGAACATCTTCTCCTGGTTCGCGATGAACGGGGCCGGCATGATCATCCTGGAGCCCCACGGCGGGTTCATGGATAGCGTACACACCGCCGCGACGCCGTACCCGCACCGGAACGGCGTGCTATACAACATCCAGTACATCGTGTTCTGGCAGGGCGACGGCGCCGCGACCACGACCTGGCTCGGCAACTTCTACGACTTCATGGGGAATTACGTGAGCAAGAACCCGAGGGAGGCGTACGTGAACTACCGGGACCTGGACATCGGCCAGAACGTGGTGATGGACGACGTCAGCACGTTTCACAGCGGCGAAGTTTGGGGCGAGCAGTACTTCATGAGCAACTTCGAGAGGCTCGCGGCGGTGAAGGCCGCCGTGGATCCGACCGACTACTTCAGAAACGAGCAGAGCATCCCGCCATTGCTCCAAGGACGCCGGTGAGCGGAGTTGACTTGCCTGCGAGCGATCCAATTTATTAGTACTAACTTGATCCTTCGTCATGACTAAGGGCTGTCGGGTTGAGATTCTCCCTAGTACTTTTTTAATAAACAATTTATTTTGCTAGATTGTTAGCGTGCATGCTTACTAAGAGTAAGAGGCTTATGCACTACAAGTAGTTTCATTACCACGACCTGTAAACCAGCCAAGTGATTCGCGGTTATTCAGTTCCGTTTGAGTATACATTATTGGTTCATTAGCCTGCAACGTTTTTATTTTTGCTATTAGCCAGCAACTTGTATACTCTGCTTCTGACAAACACTGAATGCTAAGTAGAAAGGGACTCAATTAGGTTGTGCGGGCATGTGTAGGATAGAATGGGTCTTGACGAAGCTAGATATGGAAATAGGAAGCAGAAGTGGAGCGAGCTCATACCTGCAAGGAGCAACTTTGTATATGGACACAGCAAATTTGTACTTCTGTCAGTTCATGCATCAAGGAAGTCGTTGATTTGTGTATGGATTGGCCTTGGAATCCGTGCTTGCATCCGCAATGTTTGGTTTATTCTAGTAATTACTTTGCCACTGTATTCGGCCATACTTGTTCCGGACTCCTCATTCTAGTCCTCTATGTCAAATACCCCCTCCTGATTGCGGCTCCCGATTCCGGCGAAATAGGGGGCTGCCGGGTCGGGGGAGAACGTGGGAGGGTGGGGGAGCCTACTACGGGCCGGGGGTGGCTGGATCTGGTCGCCGGACTAGTCGGCGGAGGATTTGCGACGGCATGGGGCGAGAGGTGGAGGACTAAAAATATAGTCAGCGCCCGCGGTCGGCCAATTTAGGGGCCGCGGAGAGGCTGGACTAAAATTATTCTCTGCTAACGGCCGCTTGGGGATTGGTTCGGTGTGTCCCCGGACGTTAGCGGGCGAAAAAAAGTCCTCTAAAGGCCGAAAGAGGGTCGGTTAGAGTTGCTCTATGATGTTTTAGCTTTTGGAAAACAAATGCATCGATGCTTTTTATTGTGTAAATTCACTGTAAACCTACACACTAAAACATGTCATGATACATTCGTTTCACAAAAGATAAAACATTTTATATGGGGCCGGAAGACAAAACTAATGATAATATTAACTAGACACGAGTGCACCTTTTCAACGACGCTATCGCCAAGATAGAGTTGCGCGGGATTTGTAGACCTGGAGCTAGATTTACGTGGTCAAATAACCAGCTGCGTCCGGTGAGATGTTCTCTGGATAGGGTGCTAGTTTCACCAGAGTGGGAAAATAAGTTCCCTCTGTCACTGATGCTGCCAAAACAAGGGTGGGATCAGACCACACACCTCTGGTGCTCGATATAGGGGAGGGGACGATCGTGAAATCAAATAAATTCTTCCTGGAAACTAAGTTGTTTGGTGTCCCTGGGTCTGCGGAGAGCGTCAGGAGCATGTGGCATCACCTGCTTCTTCAGCCATCTAGGAGGAGGGACGCGATAGACCATTGGTATATACTGGGTCGAGGGTTGCGCTAGTTTCTTAGGGGCTAGGGTGCCAACCTGGGCAAAGCTTACCGAGAAGCGAAAGCTAATATCTTTGGCCAGATCCAGGAGCTGGAATCGATGGCAGACGCTGGGGTTTGGACGAGAATGTCTGGGCTCTTACCAGTTGGAGGACCAACTTGTATGTATTTTGGCAGAAGAGGAAGAACACTGGAGGTATAGAGAGATCGCTGGAACTGGCTGCTTAAGGGGATGCTAATACGTTGTATTTCTACTCTATTGTGAATGGCCGAAGATGTAAATGTGCCATTGTGAACCTTGTGACGGACTTGGGACCCATCTCAGATAAGAATGATATCCAAAACCACATATATGAGTTCTACGTGGGTATGATGGGATCGGAGGAACCCAAGTTCCTTTCGGTTTTCTAACTGTTGGGAGGAACCCTTTCGAGTGTTGGAGGCTGAAAATAACCGATAGATACGATTTTAGATAGTGCATTAGGTATTGAAATTGGGCTCAAAATTATAGATAGGTATGTTAGGTATTATTTTAGATTTTATCGAGATATTTGCAGATGTAACGTTTTGCGCTTCTTAGTTTTTTGCATTATTCTAATATCTCATCTCGTAACCCTGAAGTTTATAGACGATGTCATGATTCATATAGAAAGGCTGGAAAAAATTGTGTTGTTTGAATCAATTGCAAATATTGTTCTCAACCATGTTATCTGAACCGTGGCAATATCTCTCTTCTTCAGAAATTGTTGAGATATTTGTATATGTAGCGATTCTCGCTTCTTAGTTTTTGCATTATTCAAATATCTCATCTCGTAATCTTGAAGTCGACATATAATGTCACGATTCATATAGCAAGGCTGGAACAAATTGTGCTGTTTGAATCAATTGCACAATATTGTTCTCAGTCATGGTATCTGAAGCGTGGTAATATCTCTCTTCTTCGGACTTTGTCAAGATATTTTCATATGCAATGATTCTCGCTTCTTCGTTTTTGCATTATTCAAATATCTCATCTCGTAACCCTGAAGTCGACAGATAATGTCACGATTCATATAGAAAGGCTGTAACAAATTGTGTTATTTAAATCAATTACACAATATTGTTCTTAGCCATGCTATCTAAATCATGGAAATATCTCTCTTCTTTAGACTTTGTCGATATATTTGCATATGCATCAATTCTCTACTTGATGTTTATTTTGGTTCTTTTTCCTTGAAATGGCCTATGATTAAAATTCTGGACGCAATCTCGCTGGGTGGTGTAAGTGAGCCTTGTGATATGCACATATACAATTCTTGTGCATCCTACTTGACTCACTTACACCATCTTTGTAATCTTGTGTCAAATGTAAGTATGAGGCACATGTTCTTGATTTGATTTTACGTGATGTTTGTTTATTTTAACTACTCGTTGCAGTCATCGATTATTATAGTATGGCACCATCCAACGAGAAAAAGTGTCTATAAGACCTTATCATATGTCCATGAATATCTTGTGCATTTGATTTGGTCTTCTAGACAACCTTTTCCCCATGTCTTTATATGAGACTTTACTATGGAACCATTTAATGAGGCATGTTTAATGTATTCAATGATCATGTAGCAAATGCATCCCTGTGTCAACTATGGCCACGGAAGTTCATGATAAAAAGTTGATCTAGTGCTTCCCGAAAACTTTGAGACTGGTGGTATGTTTAGCTTAATTATGATTCCAGTTTTGAATGCATTTTGATTGAAACTAACTATTGTTTTCATATTACCCTTTCTCAGATCATCCCTTTATACGCAAGATAATACTTTCTTGACCATGCGAACATACATGTCAATCACGAGGGATAATTTGAGGTCACCTTGGTGCAAGAGAATACCCAACAAGATATACAAGATTCGAGTCATAAACGAGGTGAACCGAACTTACTTTACTGGACCACTTTGAACATGATTGGTAGAAAGGTATGGGATGGATGCCAGGATGAGATTGACAATCTACCTCGACAATATGGAGTCATCTATTTCTCATACGAGATCCCTAACAACTTAGAGTCTTACGACTTTGAAGACCACCCTCTTAGGTAGAACTAGCTAGATAGTATTGTTGTATTCCGCTATTTGCTAGTTGTTGTAATCTGAATGATGCCCAATATTGTTATATCTTGTTATTTAATATTGTTGCTATATTAGAGATTTATAGTGCACTTCTTTTCAATTTTCGAATTAATATCAGTGGCGTTCAGAAAAATGTGAACGCCACTATTAGGGAGGTTACTGGTGGCATTGTAGTCACAGTCCACCAGTGAAGATATTACTAGTGGTGTTCCACGGGCATGTCATTAGTAGAGATATTACTGGTGGCATTCCGGACAGACACCACCACTAGCAGCTACTAGTGGCGTGTGGGTTCAAAGCGAATCAATCTATATGTGAAGAGTATCCTTATCTTGCGTAGATCTTTTTGTGTGAAATATATCGTTATCCTGCCATGCTTCTCTTCCAGATTTTGTAGGGTGAAGAATCCACAATCATACCTGGATGGAAAAATGAAAAATCTCTATTAAAAAGCTTGCACCGAAAACATAATAAAAATCACATAACACACAAATGCAGGAAAGGAAAAAAAAAGAGAAAAAGTATGTTCCGGTTTCTCTGTAGAAATAAAAGAAAAACTCACCTGTTGAGCTGTTTTGGGTTGTCCATAATTTCTATTGGCCAATCATAAATATCCACTTTTGAATCCTCGTACTCCTTTCCCCACATGATTTTTATATTTTAAATGAGCAAGTGGCAAGACTCCATAAGTAATGTGGGGCCTCTGTTTGCAAAAGAATTTATAATCTCGAACCTTTGTGCCTTTATGTTTAGATCAACCAATTAGTAGTGTCCGGATGAATCTTTCGGTAACTCAGGAAATTTCTCTAAGGTGGGGAAGAAGATCTGCGTTTCGTGTAGCAAAATAAAAGAGAAAAAATTACAAAAGAACATATGCATTTGCTTGTTATACAGAAAAAAGAAAAATATAGGTACCCACAATCTCTCCTTGTGGTCAAGCCTGTTTGAAGTAGTTCTTTTGAAACATCTTCTAACATCTTTTATATGATACCGACAATCAATTAGATACTTCTGAAAAACCAAAAAAGGGAGTGTTAGAAAATAAAAACTGCATGTTGTTCAGTGTGGATTAAATTTAAAAAAATAAAAACTCATTTTGTAGGTGTTCTTGGTAAACTTACCACTACGCGTAGTGGCATGATGTACTTTTTTGGGTTTTGATTATCCGATGCGATTATGTGGATTCCCACCTCAGCGGTTGTGTTTATTAGTTTGTGACCTGGTTTCACTGAATCTGCTAGGTGGCCGAGATTTGCGAACAAAATTCCATCATCAAAGATAACACCGTCATTATCCCTAGACCCAGTCCTCGAACCATGCTAAATTACCATGTTGTACAACTCTTCCTATGATTTACTAACATTGTAGGTCTTATGTGTTTCAAGGTTTAAGAATGGTGATCTTGTGAACTTCTCCTTCTTCACAAGCCTCTTGTCAAGCTCGTGTGGCACAAGTGTAATGCTTGCAGCTGACTTGTCCGCGTTTGCTCGATTGTTCTTGGCTGTCCCATTTTTCTATTTCTTCCTGTTGTTTTGTTTCAACTAGCCCATTGTCCTCATCTTGCATATCTAGGTCAAATGTAGGGGGGTCAGGGGCTTTCCTCAATACTTCTTCAAACCTTGGTCTCTGCCTCTCCGACTTTGTGCTGTCAAAATTAATCTTCCTATTCTCCGGGTCGCGTACTACAGATCTTGGGACATTGGTTGATAGTAAAGTTGGTGCAGACCCTTCAGTGTTCAGCCTTGTTGGTGTTGACCTTGTTACTCTTTGCGTTGTTCTATTTGATGGGCTTGCTTTACTAGCATATACTTTCTTGGATTTTGGTTTTTTTATTGCTGATCTGCAGAAGTTACTGTTTTCCTTTTTGCTGACACCAGTTTTGGAGTTTCAAGCTCATAAATTATTGTCTTCACCTCCTGTCTTGCACTCCCTACCTTCAAAAATTTGAGAACACATTTGGAATTGGCTCTTGTTTAATCATGTGGAAACTTTTGGTGATGGAATATGCCACTTCTTGCGCCTCTCTATGGTACTCAAGGTCAAAAATATACATGCATTTCAAAAACTGGTTGTTGCATCTTCACATCCTTTGGGTCAATCTTCATGAAGTCCAGGAACTTCTTCTCGTTAATATCCCAATCCTCATATTTGTAACTATCTTGACTTTAGCCCTCATTGAGTTCTTCAAGTTTGTACGAACTCTCTGTTGTGGTTTGATAAGTTTGGCACAAGTTGGCCAAGCCATCTGCAAGTATTCTTGGGTCTGCCTCTATGTGCAACTTGTTGGAGTCCAAAGTTGCTTGGTCTATAACTATTGCTTTTTGCTAGTGTGCTTGAACTTGTTGAGGTTGGTCATGTGTATCATCAGCTGGGAGTACCATATTTGTGCGTGTTGGTTCTTTTGTCTCAGTAGCAATGTTTTGAATGGATGTACTTAAGAGGTTCTCGCAATCTTGGGTTTCTTTTTTCTGTGTTTCTCCATCCAATGTAGCTTTATGTTGTTCAACAACTTAATGATCTTCTTTAGTAGTTACATCTCCCTAGTGGGTTTCAACCAACGGATATGTCTTCCGATCATTATCAACACACATAATCTGGCTCTCCTTCAAAATCTTCGAACACGACTCTTCTGGAGAGATAACATCTTATTTTGCCCGCATGCTTCCTCTATTCCCTTCACCCTCTTTGTCTTGCTGCATTGGTGGTAAGATCAGCTGCACTAAATCGTCATCCAGTGACACAGTTGTCTGCTTTTATTTTTCCTCTTCAACCACCTTGCAATCCTCACCTTCTTTGTTGTATTGTTCAAATGGTTCTGGACTCTAGCTAGCGATTGGTGTCACTTTGTTTATCCTTTCCCTATTAGGCCTATATTTTCTTTTCCTTGCATACTTCTTTGGTCTGAATGAAAGTTCCTTCACAAGCATAGCAAGCTTTCTGGACTGCTTCTTTGTATCTTGATCTTTCCTTTATTGTAATAGATAAAAGATGTTCAAAAACCCTTGTAACTTATTTTGAGGCAACCAGAAGATGAAAGAGAAAAAAATGCTTAGTGTGATGTAGAAAACTCACCTTGAGGTACAATCTGGAAGTGCGTTTGCTTGGATGAACACATCAAACTTTTATGTGTCTAAGAAGAGAATGCCCCATTCCATTTCTTATTCGTGGGTTTCTCCACGTGGTTTCTGTTGCGTTCGCAGCATAGAAAACAAAAAAATTCCTACCATGGGAACTATACGCCAAGATCTATCTACTAGATACAAGCAACAGGTGAATATACATCCATAGAGAACTTACCCTCGAAGACAACAAAGCTTTGTTAACGAGATGGAACTCGTGGATGATGTAGTCATACACTTGCCGATCTCAAGATCATGATGAAGTCCAGCAGGTCCAGCAGGTCCAGCTCTAGCACGTCCATCGGATCCAGCTCCAGCAAGTCCATCACCACAAAGCAGCAGTGCATCCATGATCGCACACACGTCCGGTACCCCGACAACCTCCGCCCCTTGCTCCAGCAAAGCAGCGGAAGCAACAACTCCTTTCCAGATAAAGCCACCGGGAACATGTATCTCGCTAATCCAAGACCATGTTGGAAAATTACTAGAGGGGGAGAGAGATCCTTCACAAGGAGGTGTGAGTGTGAAGGTGTGAGAGGGGGTCTTTTATAGGAGGAAGGGAGGGTACCCCTCCCATGGCCGATGCCCATGGAGGATGTACCTTCACCTCCCTCATTCATGTGGTGGTAACCCCCTCCACATAAATATGCCCCTTCACATTCTCTATTAAAGTCTCCACTTTAAATGGATTAAATTTCTCCAAATTTAATGCTATCTCATTTAATAAAACTCTTCTATTAATTTTATTCAGAATTTTGTTAATTACTTTAATTAACAAAAATTCATATAAAACCCCTGCAACATTTCAATATTACATGCAAAACCAATTTCAGCAATTTCACTCGAAACAGTTTCGGTGTCTATTGAAATAATTCCAGCGCTTTCTTAAATCTTTATCTGAAACAATTTGCTCCAAATGGTGTCGGTATCCCTTAAGTGTGTCACCCTACAGTTCGCGAATAATGCAGACATGATCGATACCCCTCTCCGAGCAATAATCAGCAGCGGGACCTCAAGATCCATACTGACTCCCACACATTCAACGATGACTTATGTGATCGTGAGAACCTTTAACGCTAGTAACTAAATCCCTTTGTCTCGTGATATATTACATGTCCGAGATTCGATCATCGGTATCTCCATACCTAGTTTTATCTCGTTTCCGACATGCACTCTTTTCTCGTTCCCGTGATATAACATTCTAGTGATCTCATCACTTGCTTGCAAGCTAACCAATGTGATATCACCGAGAGGGCCCAGAGTATATCTATCCGTCATCGGGATGGACAAATCCCACTCTTGATCCATGAGCCTCTACATAACACTTTCGTAGCACTGAATCCACCTTTATAATCACCCTTTGACGGTGTGATGTTTGATGTTATCAAGATACTCTTCCAGTGTTAGTGATTGACATGATCTCATGGTCTAAGGACTAGGATTACTTCGTATGATGTTATAGCAATATAAACATAATGACTTTGATCATAATGCTATACTTTGGATGAATGTTCATCACATCATTCCACTAATGTTGTGACCTCGTTATTAACAACATCCAATGTCCATGATCAGGAAACCTTGATCATCTTGTTAATCAACGAGCTAGTTTATAAGAGAGGCATAACTAGGAACTTTCTTTTTGTTTATTAAACACACATGTATTAACATTTCCAAATTAATACAATTATAGCATGCAAAATAAACATTTATCATAAACAAGGAATAAGATGATAACCACTTTAGTATTGTCTCTCGGGCATATTCCCTTCAGTCTCCCACTTGCACTAGAGTCAATAATCTAGTTTGAAAAACTTTGCGTATTGAACACATATGGCTTTCTGGTGTTGCATTTACGTGATTGCTAGTGGTTAACATAATCTCTAGATCTGAAAGTTTCAGGCCCGTGTGTATTTGCATGTCTTTGCATCTCTACGCATCACTCATTCTCAAGTGAGATGGCATTGCATAAATTTGGTCCTTTGGTGAGACCTTTAGTTCGTTCGGGTTAAAATATGTTGATATTGTTTTCATACAATATATCTTCATAGTATTAGCCCACTTTGAACCACACCTAGTTTGATAACAAACTACTTAACACAAATGCCCTCCTTTGCTGCTACTATAGAAGCCATATACTTAGCCTTTTGTTGTAGTATCCATCACAATGTCTCAACTTTGGAACTCATCCAAATCCATCATGGAACATCTTTTCCATTACATTGTGCCACCCATAGTCTAAATTGAGATAAATTTAATTTGTATCTTGTGACAAAACTAGTATCAGTGTAACACTTTACAATGAACTACCTTTAACTATTTGTCACTTATACATGATATATTCTTAGTTCTTCCAAAGCTCATAAGAATATCTTTACTATCGTCCAATGATCATCTTATCAATCATTCTGATATGTGCTCATAACATTTAGAGCATAGGACATATCTGGATATATACGTATCACGGTATACTCGATCAAAATCTTCATGTGATTTTACTCACCAAGTGTTGAAACACTTGAATCTTGATACAGTCCTTTCCATGCAACAAGAACCTTTCTTGTTGTTTCCATATTGAACCCTTTCAATATCTCATATATGTACGTCTAGCATAACCATACTAGCGCCTCAATCTATCCATATAGATATTGATCCCAAATATTCCGGTTTTGCCCAAGTCTTTTATTGAAATCCTATTTTAATGAAATTCTTAACTTGTGTCAATAAAAGATACATCATTTCCAATCAACAATATGTACTCTGCATAATGTATTGGAAATTTGTCTTAGCGCTCACACTTAATTTCTTGTAAATGCAAGCATCTTCATCGTCTCCGATGAAATTAAACTCCTTTAACATTTTCATCATGGTGAAGATTCCAACTTTGCTATGCTCACTTCAACTATTGAAGTTTGCATGCCCTTTTAGCACCCTTTGAATTAACAAAACCCTTCGGACCGTGTCTTCTACATGTCCTATTTAACCATTCTATTAAAAGAACATTGTTTTGTTTGTTCAACTACCATACACCAAATTATATGTAGTGGTTGCTACATTAATCCGTCAACACTAAATATCGCTATGAAATATCAAATCTTGTCCTAGTCAACTCCTTGAACATTGCCGTAAACTTCTTTCCAATATGTTGACTATTTCATAGATGTTAAACATCCATGTATATTTCTTTATATATCTAAACACGACCGATAGGATTCATGCCTTTCTAGAGGGTCTTCCAAGTTTAGAAACATGATTTCTCGTGTATGGATACTATCATGGATTCTATGACTTCTAGTCATTTTATGGAGTCAGGGCCCATCATCGCTTCTTTGCATGCAGTCAGTTCATCATTGTTAAAACAATAACGACTTGTTTATCAAATCTCACTACTTGATTCTTACCCGATGCATACGGTTCAAATAGTAACTCTAATCTCCAAGATCACACCCTTTGTAATCACGGGAGCCATGAGCATTGTGGCCGCCACCGGGACACTTTCCAGCGCTGCGCTACATAGCACATATAGCTAAGGTTCAACAACCTTATCAAAGTTCTATTGTCCTCCCACTTAACTTTTCGCGAAAAATCCTTCTCAAGAAACTTGACGTTCCAAGCGACAAACTCTTTTGTCCTCGATGTTATGGAGGAATTCCCAACAAATTCTTTGGGATAACCTGCAAAGACGTGCTTATCTGACTTTGGTTTTAAACATTTTACTTATGCATAGCAAAATTTAAGAAAAGACAATTCGGGTTTTATACCAAACCATAACTCATATGGTGTCATTTCAATGGATCACGATTGTGCTCTTTTCAGTGTAAAAGCGGTAGTCTCTAAAGCTAAACATAATGGAAGTTTTATAAATGACACCTTTGATCTTACCATGTCAAACAAGGTTTGATTTGATCTCTCGAACATACCATACTCCTGTGGTTTATCGGGAAGTGCAAATTCATGGAACAATTCCCGAAAGTTAGCAATAATGTTTATGGATGTGATTTCTCCAACTAGACTTGTAAAAGTTCATCCATCCTTTATGGAATACGGTAATTATTTGGACAACCATTGTTCTCGTAATATCGAAAAAAAATAATTTTTTTTAAAAGAAATCTTGAAGGCTAGGTTTGACGAACGAAAAACAAAATAACACTTTATTTGTTTTCGATGAACATCATCACTTATTCTCTTGCTAGTTACTTAGGTCATTGCAGTTCATGAATTGTGTTGTTCTATATGAAACTTCACACCAACCAATTCGGTATCCAATACCTAAGAACCACATTGTTTAACAAGCAAGGAATAGAACCATAACATGTATATCTTCTATATACCTAAGTTGGACATCTCCAACCTTTTCTTTTCGGCGAAATATTTAATAGATTCTCTTTCAGCAATTCCTTTTCTTTTAAAAGAATCTATCAATATCAATAGTGGTGTCATTCACATGACACATAGTACAAAGTGTATATAGTCAAATACTAATACCTTTGGACTTGCACTTTGAAGTGGATCACCATCATCAAATGTTTGGTGTTCTTTCAAAAATCCATTCTTTAGTAATCTATTAGTGTAGTAAACATTTTACTTACATATTCTATTCATCCTTATCATGAAAACTTTCATGATCAAGCTACTATAGCCTATAAGGATGAATCGTGAGTATAATATCAGTTCCCAAAACCTTTTTGGTAGATTAGGACGCCTAGCGTCTCCAACCTTCACAAATTCTCATACAATATGAGAACGTGTATTTTGTTAAATTATACTCTATCATATTGCAACCATAAACATTGTTTTAGATATCACAATATCTTTCACACATGATGGTTTCTGAAACAATTATTTCAGCTCCTAGATAACCTCAATATTAAAACAAGTTTTGAATATCAAGAATCATGGAGGCAAACATGCTACTTTAGATACTAACATTGGAATTCTTACTCTTGATTTAATACTACTTATTAAACTTCATGGAGTAAATAGAGTTTGCTGAAAGTTTGCAATAGGACTTCCAAACTTTAAATTGACATTCAAAACAATACGATACCAGTTCGTAAAGTAAATATCCAGAATTCTATGGTTCTATTATCTCAATTAAAACTAAGCATAAGGTAGTGAACAGATGTCAATGACTACAACAAATTATGAAAATTCACTTTGATTTAGTTTATGACAAATTTGGTTCGACTAATCCAAATTAGAAATGAACTCCCACTCAAAAACGACATCCCTCGTGCCTTTTTGGTGATTACCTGAACCAAATCCACTACACCAAGTCCGATCATCACGTGAGTCGGTGTAGCTTCAAAGGCGAGCATAAATATGGCCATCATATCAACTATATGACTCATGATTAACCTTTTGGTCCGTGTTCCGAGGCCATGTCTGTACATGCTAGGCTCGGCAAGTAAGAACCTTAGTACTCGCGTGTGTAAAACTGTCTTACACCCGAAATATGATCGTGGATTCAAGTACACCCAATCATCACGTGATGTCTTGAAGCGGCGAAACATAAACGATGCATACTTAAGGAAGAACAAATTTTTATCTTGATATCTAAATGAGGGATCATCTTATAATGCTACTAAAAGCGCCAAACTAACAATATAAGATGCGAACATCATATGTGTAAAGTGGGATAATATGGTCCATGCATTTGATCACCATCATATGCATTGTGGTATGATCTCTATCATTCCTTTGTGTGTAAGGCCAAGGTCTATGGAACTTACACGTTAAGTGTGTTGTAAGGGTCCCCCGCAAAAAAAAGTGTGTTGTAAGGGTATCAACTATACATCAACTTACAACATTTCCATATCATGACACTAGCCCAGCAAAGATCTAAACTAGATGCCTCTAATTTATCAATTGCAAGTTTTTACGTGGTTTAGGGCTTTCTAAGATAGAACCGGTCTTACCTATGAACATAGAACCACAACGATGATAACTAAGTTATTAGCAACTCGTTGTAAATCAGATATTGACTATAGTAGGAGAGACAAACACCTGCCAGCCACATATGCAAAACTAGTTGCATGTCAGTCATGGAACCGGTCTCATGTGCAATGACATATAAAGTTGGTCCGGGCCGCTTCATCCCACTATGCCACCAATATCCAAAATACATAAAAGAAGCAATAACATGATCAGCATCGCCCACATACTCTTATGTGTTCTACCCGTTCAAAGCACCTACGCATAAACCTGGCTCTGATACCACTGTTGGGTTCGCACCATAGAAAACAAAAAATTCCTACGATGGGAACTATATGATACATTGCAAGTGTATCTATAATTTTTGATGTTCCATGCTTGGTTTTATCTACTTTGTTATGTTTTGTCCACACTTTGGAGTACTTTTCATATGATTTCTTGGACTAACCTATTAACAAGTGCCACAATGCCTGTTGCCTGTTTTCTGCTGTTTTTGGTTCCAGGAAAGTCAGAAAATCAATATTCTCGGAATTGGACCGGATAAAAGCCAAACTTGATATTTTCCAGGAAGACTCACGGAGCCAGAAGGAGAGTCGGAGAGGGGCCACAGGGTGGCCACACCACCCCATGGCGCGGGTCCCCCCAGGCCACGCCAGGGCATGGTGTGGGCCCCTGGCCTCCCACCGACCTTGCCCTCTGGCCTATAAGAAGCCTCCCGAGGCATAAACCCAAAATAATCAAGCCTCCAGCCACGGAAAGTTCCGCAGCGCCGCCGCCACCGAAGAGGAGATTCGAGGGACAGAAAGTCTCTGTTCCGTCACCCTGCCAGGACGGGGAAGTGCCCCCGGAGCCATCTCCATCGATCTCCACCACCATCTCCATCACCATTGCTGATTCCCATGATGAGGAGGGAGTAGTTCTCTCTCGAGGCTAGGGGTTCTACCGGTAGCTATGTGTTCATCTCTCTCTCTATGCATGATCATATTGTGATCATGAGCTTGTAATCTATAGATCTATTTTGCTACTCAAGTGCTTTAATGAATCTCTGCTCTCCCCATGTGTGTGAAAGTGACAGCGTGCACACCATGGTGGCACTTAGGCTAGAGATTACAAATACTTGTTATGAGTTATATTTGGAGTTGGATGTCTTTATGAAATTGTGGTGTTTGTTGGACTCATCTAGTACTCAAGGTGACAGTGTGGGGTTTTCTAGATGGGAAAGGCTTACTTTGAGGTGTGCTGTTATAGCCCTACCATCGATTAGAGTGTCCACCCGGAGAGTAGTTAAGAGTAGTATCATAAAGAGAAGATATTTATATGAGAGTGTTCACTAGTGAAAGTATGATCCCTAGGCCTTGTTTCTAAGCATTGAAACTTTGTTTGCTACTAGATCTGTTACATGTTTGCTTGCTTCCATCTTTATTTCAGTTTGCTTTTAGTCTTTTCCACGCCATCAAGTTATTTTCTAGCACCGTTACCACTTATAATTATCCATACCACTTGTATTTCAGTATCTCTTCGCCGAACTAGTGCACCTATACACCTGACAAGTGTATTGGGTGTGTTGGGGACACAAGAGACTTCTTGTATCTTGATTGCAGGGTTGCTTGAGAGGGAATACCTTTGAACACTTCCTCCTTGAGTTCGATAAACCTTGGGTGATCCACTTAAGGGAAAACTTGCTGCTATTCTACAAACCTCTGCACTTGGAGGCCCAACAACTGTCTACAAGAATAGAAGTGCGTAGACATCACTATATGCCAAGATCTATGTACTAGATACAAGCAACGGGTGAATATACATCCATAGAGAACTTACCCTCGAAGACAACAAAGCTTTGTTAACGAGATGGAACTCGTGGATGATGTAGTCGTACACTTGCCGATCTCTAGATCATGATGAAGTCTAGCAGGTCCAGTAGGTCCAGCTCCAGCACGTCCATCAGATCCAGCTCCAGCAAGTCCAGCACCACCAAGTCCAGCACCGCAAAGCAGCGGCGCATCCATGATCGCACACACGTCCAGTACCCCGACAACCTCCATCCCTTGCGCAAAGAAGCAGAAGCAGCAACTCCTTTCCAGATAAAGCCACCGGGAACATGTATCTCGCTAATCTGAGACCATGGGGGGGAGGGGGGGGAATACTAGAGGGGGAGAGAGATCCTTCACGAGGAGGTGTGAGTGTGAAGGTGTGAGAGGATGGGGGCCTTTTATAGGAGGAGGGGAGGGTACCCCTCCCATGGCCGGCACCCATGGAGGGTTTCCCTTCACCTCCCTCATTCATGTGGTGGTAACCCCCTCCACATAAATATGCCCCTTCACATTCTCTATTAAAGTCTTCACTTTAAATGGATTAAATTTCTCCAAATTTAATGTTATCTCATTTAATAAAACTCTTTTATTAATTTTATTTATAATTTTGTGAATTCATATAAAACCCCCTACAACATTTCATTATTACATGCATAACCAATTTCACCCAAAACAGTTTCGGTGTCTATTGAAATAATTCTAGCGCTTTCTTAAATCTTTATCTGAAACATATTTGCTCCAAATAGTGTCAGTATCCCTTAAGTGTGTCACCCTACGGTTCACGAATAATGCAGACATGATCGAGATCCCTCTTCGATCAATAATTGGAAGCGGGACCTCAAGATCCATACTGACTCCCACACATTCAACGATGACTTATGTGATCGTGAGAACCTTTAACGCTAGTAACTAAATCCCTTTGTCTCGCGATATATTACATGTCCGAGATTCGATCATCGGTATCTCCATACCTAGTTTTATCTCGTTGCTGACATGCACTCTTTTCTCATTCCCGTGATATAACATTCTAGTGATCTCATCACTTGCTTGCAAGCTAACCAATATGATATCACCGAGAGGGCCCAGAGTATATCTATCCGTCATCGGGATGGACAAATCTCACTCTTGATCCATGATCCTCTACATAACACTTTTGTAGCACTGAACCCACCTTTATAATCACCCTTTCACGTTGTGACGTTTGATGTTATCAAGATACTCTTCCAGTGTTAGTGATTGACATGATCTCATGGTCTAAGGACTAGGATTACTTCGTATGATGTTATAGCAATATAAACACAATGACTTTGATCGTAATGCTATACTTCGGATGAATGTTCATCACAGCATCCCACTAATGTTGTGACCTTATTATTAACAACATCCAGTGTCCATGATCAGGAAACCTTGATCATCTTGTTAATCAATGAGCTAGTTTATAAGAGAGGCATAACTAGGGACTTTCTTTTTGTTTATTAAACACACATGTATTAACGTTTCCAAATTAATACAATTATAGTATGAAAAATAAACGTTTATCATAAACAAGGAATAAGATAATAACCACTTTATTATTGCCTCTCGGGAATATTCCCTTCAGTTTCTCGTCTGCTTCTTGAAAAGATTTGTTGTTGCTTGCCACTTCTTCTCCTTTAAAAGTAACATCTTCTTCTTTGTGTGTTCCTTCACATGGTTCCTCCTCTGATTAATCTCTTTGGATTGGTACTTGTTCTTCTTCAAGCTCAAGTGCTATATTTGAATTTGTGAATTCAGGTCCGAGCTTTGAACAAGAAAGTAAAAACAAGAAGAAATATATAAAATCATTCTCAGGTCCCCATTGTGTTTTAGACGTAGTTACAGTAAAAAACTCATGGTATCTAGAGAAAAAAGAGAATAGAAAATACTCGTGTTGCACCGAAAGTTCCATCACTCCTTTGGTCCTGCTTAATAGCCTTTAGTACCATTGCATTGGTCCATGATGTTACTCGTGTTCCTTCACTGGGCACATATATGCCTTGTAATTCTAATGAGTCTAGGTATTTTACCTAGAAAAACATGTTTGTGTCATTGCAAAGAAAAGAGATTTAAAAAATGGTTAGCGTGTAGGTGAATGTAGATAACACACAAAAAAGAAGGAAGTGTACCATTAAGTAGAGCACTTTTTCTGCCTTTGATTTAGTTGATTTTCCAAGCATCATTATAACAAACCCGCGCATGTTTAACTGGTGTGCATATTTGATTTTTTACCAAGCATGGGGCTGATGTGAACACTAGTGGTACGAGCACGGAACTCATGGCATAAGTGATGTACATACTGAGATATTTCGTGTTAGCCTCCTCCATTCCTGCAATCCTCTGCTTGAGTGATGTGATAGTCGGTTGTCTCTTGCCCTTCATTTCCAACTCCTATTTCATAAAATTGATTGATGTTGCATTCATCGCGTGGCAAACTTCTTTGTTGACTTTCAACACTCCTATGACCTCCTTGATTGAAATTTCTGTGATGTCGATGGAACCTCTCCCTGGGAAAACCATCTTGCATGTTGACGGAT
The DNA here is from genome assembly GCA_910589775.1 of Avena eriantha. Lineage (NCBI taxonomy): Eukaryota > Viridiplantae > Streptophyta > Magnoliopsida > Poales > Poaceae > Avena > Avena eriantha. The sequence continues at coordinate 211,714,187 of OU342746.1, read as the reverse complement.
CAAAACTCTCCATGAGGAATTTGTATATGTCGGGCTGCAATTTTAAACACTTTATGTTGACCAAGCCTTCATACCCCCACACCTTGATTCATTTTTTCTGCTTCGATGACATGCTTGGATATAGGCTTACAAGTTTCATTGGTGATGCACACTGAAACGATTTGTCTTTCTTACCTTGAATAAAAAATTGAAAAGGTTTGATCAAGGTGCGGGATTCAACCAAAGACAGTGTGTGGGCAAGAAAAGTAAACACTTACATTTTAGGTTGTTGCATGCTCGATCGTAGGTGCTGCTTCAATGTGTACTGGGGGAATGCTTGGTGAGGTTCTTGGAGATATCCGAGTACATAGATTAAGTTTTGCACGCATCATCTTGAGTTTCTTGGCTGACTAGCTCTTCATGCTACTATTTTACTTTGTTGTTTCTTTGATTTTTATGGAAAAAACATCTGTCCCTATTATTATACTATCTACCTTGCTATTATTAAATAAAGAAAGTAGATATACTATCTACCATATTCAAAAAAATTTTGTAGCCTTAACTAAACTAACATCAAAAATACTGAATCAACATCAGAAAAACATGGAACACTAAATACTACCATCACCATAGAAAAAGTTAGAGTTAAAATACGAACATATGCGTTTTAACTTTTCCCTCCCACGAGAAAACAACAGTCTCCCATTGGCCTGAACTACCATCTGGAGTTTATGATGGAAAATACATCTGACTCTGTTATTGTACTATCTACCTTGCTATCATTAACTAAAGAAAGTAGATATACTATCTACCATCTTCAAAATAAATGTTCTCAGCCTTAACTAAACTAACATCAAAAACACTAAATTAACATCATAAAAACATGAAACACTAAATAGTACCATCACCACAAAAAACCAGAGTTAAAAGTTTTAATGTTTCCCTACCACTAGAAAACAACAATCTCCCATTTGGCCTGAACTACCATCTAGAGTTCATGATGGAAAAACATTTATCCATGTTATTATACTATCTACCTTGTCATTATTAACTACAGAAAGTAGATATATTATCTACCATCTTCAAAAAAATGTTTTCAGTCTTAACTGAACTAACATCAAAAACACTGAATTAACATCATAAAAACATGGAACACTAAATACTACCATCACCACAAAAACAATTCAGAGTTAAAAAACTAACATGTGCGTTTTAACATTTCCCTTCCACTAGAAAGCAACAGTCTCCCATTGGCCTGAACTACTATCTAGAGTTATAACTACCATCAAGCATATCATTGACCCCTCCCCTCACACCTCCCCTTGCTATCTTACAGTTAAGAACTACCATCCATTGTGGTAAAAACTACCATCAAAACAGAACTATCTACTGCACTTTTTTGTTGATCTGCCATCTGTAGTTCTTTGCTATCATCCAGAGTTTAAAAAATTACACATCTAGAGTTTAAAAAATTACCCATCTAGAGTTTAAAAATTACCCATCCAGAGTTTAAAAATATACCATCCATACACGAGTATGTAAAATTTTGTGTTCAAATACCAAGAGGAAAAATCTACCATCCCAAATCCCATCTCTCATGCACTAGAAGAAAAGTTGGCTTTTATTATGGATGCTTTTCGTGGTTGAAGGCCTATTTTTATGGTTAAAAAGTCTTCTACGGTGGATGGACTTCATGGTAAAAGCCCCGTCACAAATGAATCTACCATGTTTTTTCAACCGTGGTGGATCGCACCCTTCAGCCACGAAAACTTGTTCTATTGTAGATCTATTCGCTAGCCATGTTGACTGCTGATGTCATGCAAACTACCACGTGGCAATTGCCATAACGCCTATTTATCGCCATTAACAATCATAGAAACTGTGGTAGAAGCCTAGCCTAGCCAAGACTCACTAATTATTAAGTGGGGCAACCCATGAGGAGAGCCCAATAAGAGTACGACTCTTTACTATTTCGTCCTGCACTATTTAAAATGGACTCATTAATGTAGCTAGTTTCGGCCTACAGCAGGCCCACATTGGTCGAATACTGTGTGGTCCATTAGCAGCATGTGTCAAGTCGGTCCGATACTGTTAAGGCCTACAGTTGGCCCATCACTGTTCTCACGGACCGTCATGGGCCGCCTACTAATGACACTTTTTTAGAAGGTCTGTTACTGTTCTGGCCTTTTACTGTTCCTGCCGTCCACTGTTCAGGCCCACAGGCGGCCTGTTACTATTATGGTCTGGTACTATTATGGCCTGGTAATATTTCTACCTATTACTGTTCTTGTCTAGTGAAATTATTCGGTATGCTACTGTTCTGGCTTATTACTGTTCTGGCCCTTTATTGTTCTAGTCTTTTGCTATTGTGGCCCTTTACTGTTGTGTTCTTCTACTGTTCTGGCCAGTTAATGCTCTGTCATGTTATTGTTTTGGCCTACTACTATTGTGGCCTATTACTTTTGTAGAATTTCACTATTGTGGCCTATTACTCTTGTGGACTGTTACTGTTCTGGCCCATTATTGTTCTAGTCTGTTACTGTGATGGACTGCTACTTTTCTAGCCTGCTAGTGTTCTGGCTAGTTACTATTTTTTCTCGTTACTGTTCTAGCCTGTTACTGTTTCTACTTCCCACCTGTGGGTAGGCCTATTACGTTTACGATCTTTTATAGTTTCAGCCTTTCTAAACCCCATGCCAATATCATAAAAGGTGTATAATTAGCGATGATCTTTTACTATTCATCATCGTCCCAATACAAGACGGGACAATAACAAATCCCGATACCCTAATCGACCTGGTTGGCGCAGTTATGGTACCGCCTAACTCCATGTGTGGATGGCGTCAGGTAAATGCCTACATGCCTACATCAGCTGCAAACTTCTTAAAATCATTACATATTATCAACTCAAGGGGAATAAAATTTGGCATTTTGGTTGACAATCGAGTTGATAGCAGAGTCCTCAGTTTGCTTTCTAAATCTATCAAGTGCATCTCCCTTTGAGTGTGACAACTACATTGGAAAACCACCTTGAGACATGATCTTCTAGCCCCTCTTTTGTGTAGTCTGAAACTAAGTAATAACAAGCTAATACATTAAGACAAACTACTCATTTGACATATATGACAGGAATTATGAACTGGAGTTTACTACTGGTCAATGGTTCAATTATTGACCAACACATCAAACAAATAGGACAAGCAAGCACACATCAAACAAGTGATTAAGTAGAGCACTTTTTCTGCCTTTGATTTAGTTGATTTTCCAAGCATCATTATAACAAACCCGCGCATGTTTAACTGGTGTGCATATTTGATTTTTTACCAAGCATGGGGCTGATGTGAACACTAGTGGTACGAGCACGGAACTCATGGCATAAGTGATGTACATACTGAGATATTTCGTGTTAGCCTCCTCCATTCCTGCAATCCTCTGCTTGAGTGATGTGATAGTCGGTTGTCTCTTGCCCTTCATTTCCAACTCCTATTTCATAAAATTGATTGATGTTGCATTCATCGCGTGGCAAACTTCTTTGTTGACTTTCAACACTCCTATGACCTCCTTGATTGAAATTTCTGTGATGTCGATGGAACCTCTCCCTGGGAAAACCATCTTGCATGTTGACGGATCAAAACTCTCCATGAGGAATTTGTATATGTCGGGCTGCAATTTTTCAGCAAAATATGTGTGGATGGCTTAAAATTTCAGCAAATATAAACAAGCCAGGTCATTTCAATAAATATATGGAAGTAGTTGTATACCCTAGAATGCAAGAGATGTTGGGTGACTCAGAATTTGCACTGAGCAACACAATGGCATGCAACTACTGTCGTAGCTAAGAATGAACCAAATAGAAATTATAACTGCGTCATACAAGAACTTGTAGAGCAGCAATACAAACCATGAACGAACTATATAGTAGAGGATAGTTATGTCGTTGCTTAGGACAAACTAGCACCAGATATGAGATATAATGGCATCACTTGTGAACCTGTAGAATAGGACAAACAAGCATTAGACAAGTGTGCCTACAATGAAATGAGTAATCAAACAAAGGGTTTCTTAGAATTTCAGCAAATATAAACTATCCAGGTCATTTCAGCAAATATATATGGAAGTAGTGGTATCTCCTGGAATGCAAGAGACGTTGGGTGACTTGGAATTTGCAGTGAGCTACATAATGGCATGCAGTTACTATCGTAGCTAAGAATGAACCAGATAGAAATTATAACCGCATCATATGAGAACTTGTAGAGCAGGAATGCAAACAAGGAATGAACTATATAGTAGAGGATAGTTATGTCATTGCTTAGGACGAACCATTACCAGATACGAGATATAATGGAGTCGCTTGTGTACCTATAGAACATGACAAACAAGCATTAGACAAGTGTGCCTACAATGAAATGAGTAATCAAACAAAGTGTTTCTTAGAATTTTAGAAAATATAAACTAGCCAGGTCATTTCAGCAAATATATATGGAAACAGTGGTATCTCCTGGAATACAAGAGATGTTGGGTGACTCAGAATTTGTGGTGAGCTACACAATGGCATGTAGTTATTGTCGTTGCTAAGAATGAACCAGATATAAATTATAACCGCATCATACCAGAACTTGTCGGGCAGGAATGGAAAACACAAATGAACTATATAGTAGATAATTGTTATGTTGTTGCTTAGGACGAACCAGCACCAGATACAGAATATATAATGGCATCGCTGGTGAACCTGTAGAAGAGGCTATGCAAACCAACATGTTCAGTGTTCCCTTTTTGAGCTCTACGCAAAGAAAAAGAAAATAGTCAGTGTTGTAACTTTTGAAGAACCAGATGGCAATGACAACATTATAATCAAACTAGTACGAAGAGTTTGAACGGGTACTACAGGATAGCAGAATGATGCTAACGAGGAAATAATAGCAGGAACATAGCTCAGGAATAACCAGACAAATTCAGTAACTGTGGGGTAGGAAATCACACTAATATTTTCCATTGACTTTACATTTTTGGAAGAACTACACAATAGCAGGAAATTACTATTGTACGGAGTAGCTAAGAACATGTGCATGACAAAATAACAAACACGTGCAAGACTTGAAATTTGTAGATGCGCAAATGAAAACTAACATGTCTAATGACCTTGTATGTACTAGCACGAAGAACAGCCGTGCCTAGTGACATGTCTGTACTAGCACGATTACAAAAATGCAGTTCATTGTGACATGCTTGAACCTGCTATACTGCTGACAAAAAATGGGTTGGAGATTTGGATACCTTGGTCAGAGAGGCATCTAAGCATCATCGATACTGTGCAGGTGATGTCCAGGTCACCGAGGGTGCTGTGGTTGTGGTGGCTGTTGGCGTTAGGGAAGTAGATCTTGGGAGGTCAATGCTGGCTTGAGCACAGTGGATGAGAGCCTCGCTGTGGCAGATCCGATGAAGCAAACGGTGATGCCCGTGTAGCCGGTCTAGAGCGGTGGACTTGGAACTTGTTGAACTAGATCATGTATGGTGGACACCGGTGAAGTGGCTCCGGTATAGTTGGGTAGCTTTCGGTAGTAGGGAAGCAGAAGTTGGGTGGTCGATGATGCCATAGGCGCGGTCAGCGAGACCATAGCTCCGGTGGAGTGGCAGAGAGACCCAGTGAACTAGATCCGATGGGGTGGACATCAGTGAAGTGGCTCCGGGGCGGTGCACGAGACCGCAACTCAAGTGGCTCTGGCCGCCATGGAATTGCTGTCGGCCGGTATGCGCGGTGATCGTGGAGGTGGGGGCGTGGGAGAGGAGCCCGAGATTTTGAGAGGATCTGCAGGAAAAACTACGTGAATCGAGACTATGGAGGTGAATGGAAAAGTAATTACAATCGTGCCTTCAAGCTAACGACTTTAGCATGCCCATAGGGCGTACGAATAATGGGTAGAATGGGAATTTTAAAGTCAAAAGTTTTTGAAACGGAAGGTCGTGAAATGCTTCACAGTCGGTGTCTGATTTTGCCACTCGATTGAGATTTTGAATTTGGCTAGCGTCCATCTAATAATAATAGAAAAATGATACTCCCCCGGTGGGAGATTTTGCCTCAAAGTTTTTTAAACGGTGGGGCAAGAAATGCTTCAAAGTCGGGGTGTGTGATTTTGCCGCTCGATGGAGATTTTGAATTTGGATAGTGTCCATCTAATAATAATATAAAAATGGTACTCCCCTGGTGGGAGATTTGGCCTCATAGTGTTTGAAATGGTTGGGCCAGAAATGCTTCAAGGTCGGTGTGTGATTTTGCCGCTTGACAGAGATTTTGAATTTGGCTAGCGTCCACCTAATAATAATAGAAAAATGGTACTCCTAGGTAGGATATTTGGCCTCAAAGTTTTTGAAACAGTGGGGCGGGAAATGCTTCAAGGTTGGTGTGTGATTTGCTGCACGACATATATTTTGAATTTGGCTAGCGTCCATTTAACAATAATAGAAAAATGGTACTCCCTCGGTGGGAGATTTGGCCTCAAAGTGTTTGAAATGGTGGGGAGGAAATGCTTCAAGGTCGGTGTGTGATTTTGCTACTCGATAGAGATTTTGAATTTGGCTAACATCCACCTAATAATAATAGAAAAATGGTACTCCCATGTAGGAGATTTGGCCTCAAAGTTTTTGAAATGGTGGGGCGGGAAATGCTTCAAGGTCGGTGTGTTATTTTGCTGCTCGATAGATACTTTGAATTTGGCTGGTGTCCATCTAATAATAATAGAAAAATGGTACTCCATGGTGGGAGATTTTGCCTCAATTTTTTTGAAATGCCGGGGCAGGAAATGCTTCAAGATCAGTGTGTGATTTTGCCGCTCGACAAAGATTTTGAATTTGGCTAGCGTCCACCTAATAATTATAGAAAAACGGTACTCCCAGGTGGGAGATTTGGCCTCAAAGTTTTTGAAACAGTGGGGCGGGAAATGCTTCAAGGTTATTGTGTGATTTTGCCGCTCGACAGAGATTTAGAATTTGGCTAGCTTCCATCTAATAATAATATAAAAATGGTACTCCATGGTGGGAGATTTTGCCTCGAAGTTTTTGAAATGGTGGGGCGGGAAATTCTTCAAGGTCGGTGGGTGATTTTGCCGCTCGATTGAGATATTGAATTTGTCTACAAGCCAATTAATAATAGAAAAAAGCTAGTAGACCGTACTCTATATGTCGAGGAATTCAAGTTTGAGAGTCACATCAACTAATCATCCAGGACCATAATAAGTGCATAGACTAACATTTTGAATTTGGCTAGCGTCCATGCAATATTTGGAAAAAGGCGTACTCCCTATTCATGAATTGAAGGCTGAGAGTGACATTAACTTATCATCCATAATGAAAATTGGATACCTTCGATTCAAACAGGGTTGGCGACGGGTTTTGCCGCTCGACTGAGATTTTTTAATTTTATTAGCATCCAAGGAATAATAGAAAAAATGGTACTCCTTATGTATGAAATTAAGGTTGGGATTCACATTAATTGATCTTCAAAATATTGACCATATTGGCAAATAAAATTGGATACATAATCTCTAATTCAAATGGGGTAGGCGGTAGGATTTGTTGATGGACTGAGATTTTGAATTTGGCAGTTGTCCACAAAAGAAAAAACCTTTGTGAGGTTCATGAATCCAAGGTTGAGAGAGTGAGGTTTGGGCATAGGATTTTTGTGCATGGAGCACAGTGTAAACAGATAAAACAATGATGCAAAAAATACTCCATCCATTTTTGTTACATGGCCCCAAACATAAGCAGGGCTCGGTAGCAGGAACCCTTTCACAGGACTACTGTACTCACCTGTCATTGTCAGTGTTCATATTCAATTTAGAAGAGTCTCTTACTCTATGGGCTCTCGAGAATTCTACTGATCTTGTAAGATCTTCAACTCCGTATCACTTGCTAATGTTTTCTGCCTCATATCATCGATTGCACATCTATGCACGTCCTGTTCAACAAGTAGTGCTACAATTTCTTCCTGACTAGACAAATATGATGACTTGGATTTGCACTGTGACAACCCAACATTATGCATGAACGTGCTTTTACAATGACCTTTGCCTTTTAGTACCATTTTAAATGTTTCTAGACATTCTTCTTGGGTTTGTTCTAGACCATCTTTCCCAGGTTTTGCCATCTCCTCATTCAATTTAATCTGTAAGGTTATCAGTTGGTAGACATGTGTGAGAGCAGAGAAACATACAAGAAACACATTTAACCTATCTATGAACAAATCTTACAAGTTGGCTTGGCTGATTACGCATCATATACATTATAGTAAAAGCATGGCTATCTGATCATACTGATAAGAATTTTATCACTAACACGCAATAACAGGACTATGCCAATATGACATCCGTCTATTTTGTCATCGCCAGGTGCATGATATACACAAGACAACTCTTTGTACAGTTGAAAACTGAAACTCACACTACTTGGAAATCATCTTCTTAAATTAAAAAGAAAAATAGGCAACAGTTCAGGTAGGTTTGCACATCTAACTATACATATAAATCACTGAGGGTGTGTCATCACAAAATATCAATCGAACAAAAGACTTACAATAGCACTCTTAGATGAGGGATGGAGCCTTTCTTTTTTGCTCATCTAATATGCCTAGAATTTTTGTTGCAGACTTATCGCACCTTTCTACAACGTGGGCGGAACACATTATCAAAATATAAGAATAATAAATTCTCTACAAGATTAAAAACTAATTATCCTTACTATTGCGCTCAGCTGCCCAACCAACGCACGAGACCTAGTTCGGTTTGTTAAGCATTGTGTGGCACAATTTCTCTTGTTTTTCTCAGCATTCTTTCGCAAGAGGAGACTAGTGATACATATGTGCAAATAGGAATTTTGAATGTGATATGGTATTATTCTTCACAAATCATACCGTAATCTTTCGATCAAACCAGTGGTCGAGAAGATCTATCCACTCTTGGTCAGTCATAGTATGTCCAATAGGAGTCGTTCTTTGAATATCCTTACTTACCTTGCCATCAAAGTATTTATTCTTTATCCTATGGCGATGTTGGCGCAAAGAACAGGAGAACATGTCGATGAGAACATACTCTACATCCTCATTATCCTGATCGAAGTTGAATTTTGTCTGTCAGCAAGAATGGAACATTTGATGTGTTATGTGACTTAGAATAGAACCAACAGCAAGCTTGAAGGCATGAGATAGAGCACCATGACTTACATGTAACTTTTGAAGTAATTAATTGTAATGGTCAGGGGTCTGTTGGTTGAGCCTGAATGACACGAAGATGGGAATATCATTCCTGACAAAAACACCTATTTCTGATGCTAGAAAAGCAGATTCTTTTGGATCTTCTGGCTCTTTCCTTGCTAGGCACAATAGAATTGATGTAATATCTAGATTGCATTCCGGAAATTTTAGCTTGAAGTGTTTTTCCTATCATTGCCCCCCTTTTCTTAAATCTTCATGTAGCTTCCAATTCAACCGTTTCATCAAACTTGCATGGTATATATAAGGAAGCATGCATCGATAAGCTTTGGAACACATACCTTGTTTGGTGCTGGGCTGATCAATAAGTTGGTGATCATCGCTACCTTGTTTGGCGCTTGTGCTAGCAGTGTTACGCAAGTAGAGGTCAAAATTAGTTCTTCTTTTAATTGTTGCTGGGTATATGGACAGGCAATTGGTGATTGTGAAATGTGTGGGATGGTATTTGCTGCATCTACTTCTGTTGGAACCTGTGGTGTGCCACCAAGATGACACTTTTTAGCCTTATGTGAGTTTCCTATTTTTTGTTTATTGTATTTCCTGGCGTGTGTTTGTGTTCCACCGGTAGCATTAGCAGGACCGCTTGTCGATGCTTCACGTTTGGTACCTGAACATGTCTTACATGAACCAGCTGTTCGTGACACACATAAACGATACTTCAATTTATTGTAGTTCTATATGTAATGAGATGTAGATGGAACAAAAGAATAGTAAGGCAAAATGTGCTGAATATATATGATGAATGAACTAGGCAATGGGCATTGCAAAATATTTGGTGGGACTGAGATACAAAACATGGAAGATGTAACAGATATCACAATGAAAAAATAGAGCAAGCACCTTGGGGGGGTGGACAAGCAGGCTGACTAGGGGGAGGTCCTCGATGGGTCCAACTTCCTGAGTCAGGTCTCCCTCGAAGTATTCTTTGTCAAAAGAAACTAATGTTGAATCAGACACTTACCGAACATAGTTTTCTCCCTGCTAGTATCTAGAAGGGCCTTAGGTGAACCAGCTGATTCCTGACATAAACGATACATTAATCTATCAAAGTCCTATGTAAAAAATGACGTAGATAGAATAGAAGAATAGTAAGGCAAGATATGCTAAACATATATGATGCATGAACTAAGCACATGGCGTTGCCGAACATTTGGTGAAAATTTAGGTACGAAACATGGAAGATGCAACAAATATCTCAAGGACAAGACAGAGTGTCGAGGCCCTGGCAACCGGGGTGCCACGTCGCGACGGTTAGCGGTCCCCAGCGCCTTAAGGCGACGTGCCCCGAGAGGCTTCGGCGCCTCCAGAGACAGGCGCGACTGGTTTAGTCCTCACGAGGGGATGCCCTCCCGAGCGAGAGCATCCGTAGAATCCATCCGCGGGTGCCTCGAAGCATACCTGGGGCTTTCCGGTAAATTCACCAACTGGTTAGTGGGCGGGCCAGGTCCCGACAAGGGGCGTGGTCACTGCGTGCCCAATGTTCGCCTCGGTAAAGGAAGATCCGGTCCGCCCACCCTTTCTTGCAGCAAAAATACAGATGACCTCAGCGTGGCAGGCACGCCAGCTTGCCCATTTGGTGCAAGAGAGACAACGGGCAGCACCGGACCAGGACATACAAGGAAAAGGAAGGCCCCATTACCAGCGGATGGAGAGGTGCCCCGCCTCCAGGACCCAATCCACCAAAAAGCAGTCTTGTAGACCAGGACTCGGGAGGACGGCACTATGGTGCCCCTTCTCTCCCATGGACCAGGGGAAGAGGCCTGATGCCGCCCTATATAAGGAGCCCTTCTCCTACCTTACAAGAGATCGATCCTTGAGATCTAAAACCCTAGACTTTCATCCTCCATTGTACGCTCGCAAAGCACATGAGCAATACAACAAAGCAGATGTAGGGGCTTTACCTGCTCATGAGGGTCCCGAACCTGGGTAAAAAACTCGGTGTCACCTCTCTGTTGTGTGCTTGCTCCATCGTGGTCACCGTCGCTGTGTTCCTTCAGAATCACGTGTTTAGCCCCCTCACGAACCAAGGGATTGTTGGACCCTAGTTCCTTCGAGGGACAAATCTCTCACATTTGGCGTGCCAGGTAGGGGGCTGAGGCACATTATTCAAAGGCCTTCTACGACCTCAATGCCATGTAGGCCGGCAACAAGACGCGCGCTGAGCGAGCCCTTCGTCGCATGGTGAGCAAGGCCCAGACGGAGCTGCCCCGTAGCGCGCCTCCTCTGAGAAGGTCCCATGGACGGTGGACGAGGGGGCTCCTCCTACTACCCGTCGTGGGAGCCTGGTCCCTCCTCGTACGACATCATGTCGCTCTCCCGCACTGCATCGTCTTGCGCTACTCCGAGCATCTTACCCCAGAGGCTGCCAATCGCATGGTGTGTAAGCTCCTGAACCACCCACCAGCTGAGCAGGGCCAGGAGAGGTGGCGCGACTCGATTGCCGAGCTCCTCGACACCGCCACCCTCTCCCCCGAGGGCCCGGGGGCTTGGCTCGAAGGCGGGGCGCCGGAGGCTAGGGGTTCGCTACCGCCTCGCCACCGTGGGGATGCCGTCAAGATAGACAACACCACTCCATCGCCCATGAACAACTGCCATAGAATCTAGCCTCCCGTGGCCGTGGTACCACCGCGCGAGCGCGAGGACCATCTCGTTGAGGAAATCGCCATCGCAGATCAGCAGAACTGCGTGGCCCTTGCCAACAGCAAGGCGGTCTAGGCCAACGGCTGTGTCGCCTTCACCAAGGGTCTCCGCTGCGCGATCTAGCCTCGCAAGTTCTGCTTGGAGACGCCAGCGCGTTATGACGGAACAACCAACATATGTGAATTCCTCCAGCTTTAAACCACGGGCGTTGAGGCCGTGGGAGGGGACGACCACGTCATGGCAAACTGGTTCCCCCTGTGCCTGAAGGAGACGGCCAGTACCTGGCTGATGAACCTCCCCAAGGAATCAATCGACTCATGGGCGGAGATTAGCTTCCTCTTCACCGCCAACTTCAAGGGGACCTACGAGCGCCCGCTCACCTACTACAACCTCTGCCAAATACGCCAGCAGCCTGGAGAGACCCTATTCAAGTTCCTGCAGAGGTATAGCCAAGTCCGCAACAAGATCCCCAAAATCTCAGACTCCAACATCATCACCGCCTTCTCCGAGGGCGTGAAGAACATCAAAATGAAGGAGAATATTGGCATCCGGGGCAAGAGCCTCACCACCACTGCCGAGCTCTTCGTCATGGCCGAGAAGTGCGCCAAGGCAGAGGCAGGGTGGATGTTTGGCCTCGCTGAGGCATAAACTACCCCCAAGACCTTAGGATCGTCCAAAGGTAAAGACAAGGACCCCAAGCGCATCACCTCCACCGTTCTGGCAGCAAAGCCGGACTAGAAGAGTCCCCACGAGGGGAATGGAGAGAGGGAGCGGGACAACAACTCATACTACCACTTCCACAAGAAGCCAGGGCACCCCACTGACGACTGCTATTAGCTCAAGAAGCTCTGCGACCTGTGCAGCAGCCATAGAAAGGGAAGGCCGGGTGGCAAGCGAGGCGGCCAGAATGGAGGAACCTGTGGTGGCGACTACTGGAAAAACAACTCCGGCAGCTGCGACCCCCTCTAGCGGGCCACCAAGCCAACGTCGCACAACATCACCCTCACCCTCAGGAGAAGGGGTGTGTCGAGGATCCCAGGGGCTACGAAGTGTCACAGGGCACCATAGCCTGCATACTTGGTGGCTCCTAGGACCCTACATCCAACCAGAACTTTAAGCTACTCACTCGCGAGGTCACGGCTGCTAGACCGGGAGTCTCACCGCCGAAGCTCAAGTGGTCGCCATCACCTTTGATGCCAGCGACCACCCCATCTCCACTAGGCCCGTGGGCAGTCTCTCCATGATCTGCACCCCCACCATCAACAACATCGCGGTTGCAAATACCCTCATCGATGGAGGCACAGGCCTGAACGTGATCTCCACCGAGACTTTCGCCTAGCTGCAGGTGTCGTACGATAGGATGATGTCGACCATGCCGTTCTCCGGGGTGACCAGCAGATCCACCATACCCATCGGACAGGTGCGCCTCTCCATCACGTTTCGGACACGCGACAACTACCGCATTGAGCTCATCGACTTCGACGTGGTGCACATCAACCTCCCGTACAATGTCATCCTTGGCTACCCCGTGCTGCCAAGTTCATGGCTTCTACTCACCATGCCTTCAACATGATGAAGATGCCTGGCAGCAACGGCGGAGTCATCACTGTTTGTTGCGACGAGGTAGAAGCCTTGCGCTCCCTTAAGAACGCCTACAAGACAACAGCTGCCACCTTCCCTGAGGATGAGAATATCATTTTGCGGCCCGAAAGTTGGGGCGCCCAAGCAACGCGGTACCCAAGTTCCTTGAAATCAGCCGTGATGACTACAGTTGGTGTGCCAAATTCTCAGAGGGTCTTTTTCGGCACGAATTCAACTTTACGTTTCAATACAAAATATCAGGCTAACGACTGTCAAGTTCGCCCCCCCTGTCAGTTCTCGCCGTTATGTCGCTCCTGTTGCTTAGGTGTCAACTAGGCTTGCAGCGTTGGCGCCTCCATCCATTACGCATCTTCTTCTTCCCCGGAGCGGCAATCTGTGGGGCGTCACAGCCATGGCGTGGAGCTGGGACGTGGACGAACCTGCTCAGCCCAGCTCTCCTCCCTGTAGTCTTGCAGCGTTGGCGCCTGCATCCATTACGCGTCTTGTTCTTCCCCGGAGCGGCAATCTATGGCCGCGGCCATGGTGTAGAGCTGGGATGTGACGAACCTTCTCAGCCCTGCTCTCCTCCCCATCCCGAGTCGGAGCTCGCCCTCACCATGGATGCACCCATGGCATGGTGCGGGGACGAGAATTGGTTCCCGGTGAGATCTGTCACCGTGTCGACCATGCTCGGTTCTGTTTTCCTCCTCTAGAATCCGAGCTCGCCATCACCGTGGTTGCACCCGCACAAATTCTGCCACCTCTACCGAGGTCTCTGTGGTAGCTCAAGTTCTGCCATGTTGGACCTGTAAGCAAATTCGGAGCTAGGCGGCGGCAACCCATTATTGAACCTGCAAGGAATTTGCTGAAGACTGCGTGCCGCTCCAAGGTCTTCGGCTAATGCCTTCGGCTTCTGCCAACGTCCACCACCGATGTGAGATCATTTAGTTACTTAAATACAAAATTTCAACCAATTTAACTTGTTGATGTATTCCTTGAAAATTATAATATAATCGAGCACTAGAAACATTTTGTAGTGTGCATGAGCATGATCAGTAATATAATTGAACACTAGAAATTTTAAGGCAATCTTATAAAGGATTAGATTAATATAGAAGGTTCACTAGAGACACCACAGATATATTGTCTTACATGCCACACACAGGTAATAATTAACTAAATAAATAAATAAAAGAAGGGGCGGCAGCAGGAGGCCGGGACATGGAGACGCCTAGCAGGGCAGGGGCATATCAGCAGGAGGCAGCGACAACCTAGTCGATGGGATACAAGCTAGTCCAGACATACTCCCGGAGGAATTTTCTGAAGGCTGCGTGCTGTGCCAAGGTAATCGGCCTATGGCTTCTGCCTCCGCCTCTGGCAACGCCCACCGCGTGCTGGATCATGCTGTCGAGGTCCATGTTGATTGCTCTGCCACGGAATGGGCAAAATAGTCTCCTCCTACGGTGGAAACGGATTAGCCCATACCGTAACCGCCTCAGCACGTAGCGGCTCTTATTGTCCCTGGATACCTTGCTATCGTCCACTTCATCATCATCCTCCTATTTTTCAAGAACATAACTTAGAACTCATACATATGATTGAATTGTGTTACAACTCAAGAATTGACAACATGTATATGTAAGACAATATATCCGTGGATATCAAAGATAAAGCATCTCAGCAATAGTTTGATTGGTTCATATATCATTTCATCTCAACACAATGACAAATAATTGCATCAGAGTGTATGTAGAATAAAGATTGCAGCCTCATAAGTTTCTTCAGGGACAACGTGAGTGAACCAAGTAATAATTGCACAACCTATATTGTTCTTGTACATCGCCCCAGGTTCACTAACTCATCCCTGAAAAAATGTGACACCAATGTGTCTGCCTCTCTTTTGGGACAAATTTGAATCATTGGCCATAGTAAGAAATTGAAATGTAATCGTACAAAACAATATTCGGGGATATACATAGTCAGGTACAAAAACAAGCCTAAATATTGTAATTATAAATAAAAAAACCAAACGATTAATCTGCACGTACATGTTAAAAATACTTATGATCAAAACCATTCATATACATATGTATCATACGAATCATTAAAAGATCAGAAACAATTCAAGGATCATATATGTAGTTCCATATGAGAATAAATCTTGGGCCTCATAATTTGTTTCAGAGATGGATTTGGCAAACCAAAGTACCAACATCACAACCTATATTGTTTGTGTGCATTGCTGCCTCAAGTTCACCAACCCATCCCTAAAACACGACACCATCATATGTGTCTCCCCTTAAATTTTATTGGGGCAAATTTCAATCATCGGCCTCAGTGACAAACTGAAATGTAATTCTTATACACTATGAATGCATGGAATAGATAATTCAAATATCATAGTTCTATGAATGTAGAATAAAGATTGCGGCCTCATAAGTTTCTTCAGGGATGGTGTAAGCAAACCAAGTAACAATTGCACATCTTATATTGATCTTGTACATGGCCCCAGGTTCGCTAACTCATCCCTAAAAAAATCCGACACTAATGTGTCTGCCTCTCTTTGGGGAAAATTTGAATCATTACCCACAATAAGAAACTGAAATGTAATCATACAAAACAATATTCAGGGATATACATATGCATCATACGACACATTCATAGATCAGAAACAATACAAAGGTTATATATAGGTTCCATATGAGAAAAAAATTAGGGCCTCATTTTTTTCAGAGATGGAGTCGGAGAACCAAAATACCAACAACATAACCTATATTGTTTATGTGCATTGCTGCCTCAGGTTCACTAACCATCCCTAAGAAAACAACACCATCAGATGCCCTTGCACTATTTTGGGGCAAAATTGAATCATTGGGCTCAGTAAGGAATAGAAATGTAATGTTATAGGCATGTTATGTATCAAAATCAACACTCAACTAGCAAACTCAACTAGATGGCAGATGAGCAGATTGGGGTTTTGTGACTAGATGGCAGATGCATAAATCGACCGATCAAACCATATATATACTACCCTACTTCAAGAGCAAAAGAATATGTACACGAGTGAGCAAATCCTATGTATGGACAGTGAAATCTGCGGCTGCGACTAGAGAAGCTAGCAATGTAGTACGTCAGACTCCTCATCAAGGACCTCCTCCTCGAACTCGTCATTCTCCGTGATTGCATCAAATATTTCTTGGACGGTGATGGGGTTGTTGATGTAGAGCACCAGATTTCCTCCGCCTGCCGCCTACCCCCCATCCAGATCTGCCGCTGGCACCACGACATTGTCGTCCACGATGTTGTCGGCCACCTACCGCTCGGCGGCAATGGTTACTGGCTAGACGGATGAACTCAAACCCTCGATGGCACGGCGACGAGAGGTGTTCGTGCCCGGAGAAGACGCCTCCGCCTGCTTGGCGATGAGCGAGCCATCTGCTACTGCGCCTTCAACTGGCTTCACTTCTAGCTCGTCTCCACGTGTACGCTTCATGGCGCACCTAGGGAAGGAGGTAGTGGAAGCGAGGGAGCTTCGGCGTGCGCGGTAGGTGTAGATTGGGGTCTTGGGACTAGACAGACTGGGGGAAAATGACACGAGAACATGGAAGAAGAAGGTCGAGTGGGTTTATAAACACCGGGCCGTTTGTAGTCCTTGAGTGGACACGTGTGGTGGGCGGGGGGCTACCACGATCTCCACCTTTTTTGGGTTCCTTTTTTTTCGAAACAGCCACGATCTCCACATTAGAGCTGCATTGAAAACACGCTCATGGCAGACCTCGATTCCACTGCATGCAAGTGGCGCGGAACCAATTTCTAGAAAAGTTAGATCTACTCGAGGGGGGCCCTTGACTCATGGAAGTTACTAGAGGTAGGGCCTAGTTGGAAGTGAGATTGAGAGCGCTGCGTAAAAATGGGATATGTCTTATTAAAATCAAGTGGCAATAAATTGCAGTGTCCCGCCGACAACCGTGCACTCGATGACCCCATTGCCCTGTGCATGTGTTGTAGTAGCAGTAGTAGCCTTTGCAAACTAGGTTAAACGTGACATGACCACTCGACGACTTTTTCCATGGACGACATCATGTTCCTTCTTGTAGAGGGATACGTCCGTGCTATCTCACGCTGAGGGAGACGTCCGTGATGTCTCACGTTGTACTGTGCAGGGCACGACGTGTGCCACGATCATTGTTGGATCACACATGATCAACGGTTGGTGCACACGATCCATGTGACAACTGTGACAACCAATCAGTGCGTAGAAGACAGAGTGGGCACAAGTTTGGGCTTCTACGAAAGCGAGAGGGGAACCAAGGGAAAAACTGAGTAGTATCAAAAAACCAATGGAAAAACTGAGTAGTATCAAAAAACCAAGGGCAAAACTTTGTAGTATAAAAATCGAAAGGGAGTGTCTTGTAAAATGAAATATATCGTGGCATACATCAAATTATGCCAAGATAGATCCACTAGAGTTTATTGCATGTGTGTTCTTCTCATAAACCACATATGGATCACCCAGAGTCATTGCATGTCTGTTCTTCTCACAAACCACACATGGATCCACCAGTGTCATTGCATGTGTTTCCTTTTCATGAACCACACCTAGTGTCATTGCATGTGTGTTCTTCCCACAAACCACACATGGATCCACCAATGTCACTGGATGTGTTTTCTTTCCATGAACCACACCCAGAGTCATTGCATGTCTGTTCTTTTCACAAACCACATAAGGATCCACCAGTATCATTGGATGTGTTTTCTTTTCATGAACCACACCCAGTGTCACTGGATGTCTATTCTTTTTATGAACCACAACTAGAGTCATTGGATGTGTGTTCTTTTCATGAACCACAGCTAGAGTCATTGGATGTGTGTTCTTTTCATGAACCACAGCTAGAGTCATTGCATGTGTGTTCTTCTCACAAACCACAACTAGAGTCATTCCATGTCTATTCTTATCACAAACCAAACATGGATCCACCAATGCCATTGCATGTCTGTTCTTTTCATGAACCACACCCAGTGTCATTGCATGTGTGTTCTTCTCACAAACCACACATGGATCCACCAGTGTCACTGCATGTCTGTTCTTTTCATGAACCACACCGAGTATCATTACATGTGTGTTCTTCTCACAAACCACACATGGATGTGTGTTCTTTTCATGAACCATAGCTATAGTCATTGCATGTGTGTTCTTCCCACAAACCACACATGGATCCACCAGTGTCACTGCATGTGTTTTCTTTTCATGAACCACACCCAGTGTCATTGCATGTGTGTTCTTCCCACAAACCACACATGGACCCACCAGTGTCATTGAATGTGTTTTCTCTCCATGAACCACACCCAGAGTCATTGCATGTCTGTTCTTTTCACAAAGCACACATGTATCCACTAGGGTAATTTCATGTGTGTTAATTTCACAAACCACACATGGATCAACCAATGGCATTGCATGTGTGTTCTTTTCATAAACCACATATGGATCAACCAATGCCATTGCATGTATCTTCCTGTCATGAACCACACATGGATCCACCAATGGCATTACATGTGTGTTCTTTTCACAAACCACACATAGATTAACCAATGGCATTGCATGTGTGTTCTTTTCATGAACCCACATATGGATCAACTAGTGGCATTGCATGTGTGTTCTTTCCACAAACCACACATGGATCCACCAGAGTCATTGCATGCGTGTTCTTTTCGCAAACAACATATGGATCAGCAAATGTCATTGCATTTGTGTTCTTTCCACAAACCACATAAGGATCCACTAGTGTCATTGCATGTGTGTTCTTTCCACAAACCACACATGGATCCACAAGAGTCATTGCATGTGTGTTCTTTTCACAAACAACATATGGATCAGCAAATGTCATTGCATGTGTTTTCTTTCCACAAACCACATAAGGATGCACCAGTGTCATTGCATGTGTGTTCTTTCCACAAACCATATATGAACCACACCCAGTGTCACTGCATGTCTGTTCTTTTCTACAAACCACATATGGATCCACCAGTGTCAGTGGATGTGTGTTCTTTTCATGAACCATAGCTAGAGTCATTGCATGTGTGTTCTTCCCACAAACCACACATGGATCCACCAGTGTCATTGCATGTGTTTTCTTTTCATGAACCACACCTAGTGTAATTGCATGTGTGTTCTTCCCACAAACCACACATGGATCCACCAGTGTCACTGGATGTGTGTTCTTGTCATGAACCACACCCAGAGTCATTGCATGTGTGTTTTTGTCACAAAACACATATGGATCAACCAATGTCAATGCATGTGTGTTCCTGTCATGAACCACATATGGATCTACAAGTGTTCATTGCATGAGTGTTCTTTCCACAAACCACATATGTATCCACTAGAGTAATTGCATGTGTGTTCTTTCCAGAAGCCACATATGGATCAACCAATGGCATTGCATGTGTGTTCTTTTCACAAACCACACATGTATCAAACAATGGCATTGCATGTGTGTTCTTTTCACAAACCACATATGGATCAACCAATGGCATTATATGTGTGTTCTTTTCACGAACCACATATGGATCAACCAATGTCATTGCATGTGTGTTCTTCCCACAAACCACACATGATCCACAAGTGTCACTGGATGTGTTTAGTTTCCATGAACCATATATGGATCCACTAGAGTCATTGCATGTCTGTTCTTTTCACAAACCACACATGTATCCACTAGGGTAATTACATGTATGTTCATCTCACAAACCACACATGGATCAATCAATGGCATTGCATGTGTGTTCTTTTCACAAAGCACATATGGATCAACCAATGCCATTCCATGTGTGTTCCTGTCATGAACCACACATGGATCCACCAATGGCATTGCATGTGTGTTCTTTTCACAAACCACACATAGATCTACCAATGGCATTGCATCTGTGTTATTTCATGAACCCACATATGGATCAAACAGTGGCATTGCATGTGTGTTCTTTCCACAAACACACATGGATCCACCAGAGTCATTGCATGTGTGTTCTTTTCACAAACAGCATATGGATCAACAAATGGCATTGCATGTGTGTTCTTTCCACAAACCACATATGGATCCACAAGTGTCATTGCATGTGTGTTCTTTCCACAAACCACACATGGATCCACCAGAGTCATTGCATGTGTGTTCTTTTCACAAACAACATATGGATCAACAAATGTCATTGCATGTGTGTTCTTTCCACAAACCACATAAGGATCCACCAGTTTCATTGCATGTGTGTTCTTTCCAGAAACCACATATGAACCACACCCAGTGTCACTGCATGTTTGTTCTTTTTCACAAACCACATATGGATCCATCAGTGTTAGTGGATGTGTGTTCTTTTCATGAAACATAGCTAGAGTCATTGCATGTGTGTTCTTCCCACAAATCACACATGGATCCACCAATGTCATTGCATGTGTTTTCTTTTCATGAACCACAGCCAGTGTCATTGCATGTGTGTTCTTCCCACAAACCACACATGGATCCACCAGTGTCACTAGATGTGTGTTATTTTCATGAACCACACCCATAGTCATTGCATGTGTTTTTTTGTCACAAACCACATATGGATCAATCAGTGTCATTACATGTGTGTTCCTGTCATGAACCACATATGGATCCACCAATGTTCATTGCATGTGTGTTCTTTCCACAAACCACATATGTATCCACTAGAGTAATTGCATGTGTTTTTTCCACAAGCCACATATGGATCAACCAATGGCATTACATGTGTGTTCTTTTCACAAACAACATATGGATCAACAAATGTCATTGCATGTGTGTTCTTTCCACAAACCACATAAGGATCCACCAGTGTTATTACATGTGTGTTCTTTCCACAAACCACATATGAACCACACCAAGTGTCATTGCATGTTTGTTCTTTTCCACAAACCACATATGGATCCACTAGTGTCAGTGGATCTGTTCTTTTCATGAACCATAGCTAGGGTCATTGCATGTGTGGTCTTCCCACAAACCACACATGGATCCACCAGTGTCATGGATGTGTTTTCTTTCCATAAACCACATATGGATCCACCAGAGTCATTGCATGTCTGTTCTTTTCACAAACCACACATGTATCCACTAGGGTAATTGCATGTGTGTTCATTTCACAAACCACACATGGATCAACCAATGGTATTGCATGTGTGTACGTTTCACAAACCACATATGGATCAACCAAGGCCATTGCATGTGTGTTCCTGTCATGAACCACACATGGATCCACCAATGGCATTGCATGTGTGTTCTTTTCACAAACCACACATAGATCAACCAATGGCATTTCATGTGTTTTTTTTCATGTACCCACATATGGATCAACCAGTGGCATTGCATGTGTGTTCTTTCCACAAACCACACATGGATCCACCAGAGTCATTGCATGTGTGTTCTTTTCACAAACAACATATGGATCATCAAATGTCATTGCATGTGTGTTCTTTCCACAAACCACATAAGGATCCACCAGTGTCATTGCATGTGTGTTCTTTCCACAAACCACACATGGATCCACCAGAGTCATTTCATGTGTTATCTTTTCACAAACAACATATGGATCAACAAATGTCATTGCATGTGTGTTATTTCCACAAACCACATAAGGATCCACCAGTGTTATTACATGTGTGTTCTTTCCACAAACCACATATGAACCACACCAAGTGTCACTACATGTTTGTTCTTTTCCACAAACCACATATGGATCCACCAGTGTCAGTGGATGTGTTCTTTTCATGAACCATAGCTAGGGTCATTGCATGTGTGTTCTTCCCACAAACCACACATGGATCCACCAGTGTCATTGCATGTGTTTTCTTTTCATGAACCACACCCAGTGTCATTGCAGTTGTGTTCTCCCCACAAACCACACATGGATCCACCAGTGTCACCAGATTTGTTTTATTTTCATGAACCACACCCAGAGTTATTGCATGTCTGTTCTTTTCACAAACCACATAAGGATCCACCAGTATCATTGGATGTGTTTTCTTTTCATGAACCACATATGGATCCACCAGTGTTCATTGCATGTGTGTTCTTTCCACAAACCACATATGTATCCACAAGAGTAATTGCATGTGTCTTATTTTCACAAACCACATATGGATCGACCAGTGTTCATTGCATGTGTGTTCTTTCCACAAGCCACATATGGATCAACCAATGGCATTGCATGTGTGTTCTTTTCACAAACAACATATGGATCAACCAATGGCATAGCATATGTGTTCTTTCCAAAAACCACATAAGGATCCACCAGTGTCATTGCATGTGTGTTCTTTCCACAAACCACATATGAACCACACCCAGTGTCACTGCATGTCTGTTCGTTTCCACCAACCACATATGGATCCACCAGTGTCATTGAATGTGTGTTCTTTTCATGAACCATAGCTAGATTCATTGCATGTGTGTTCTTCCCACAAACCACACATGGATCCACCAGTGTCATTGCATGTGTTTTATTTTTATGAACCACACCCAGTGTCATTGCATGTGTGTTCTTCCCACAAACCACACATGGATCCACCAGTTTCACTGGATGTGTGTTCTTTTCATTAACCACACCTAGAGTCATTGCATGTCTGTTCTTTTCACAAACCACATAAGGATCCACCATTATCATTGGATGTGTTTTATTTTCATGAACCACACCCAGTGTCACTGGATGTCTGTTCTTTTTATGAACCACAGCTAGAGTCATTGGATGTGTGTTCTTTTCATGAACCACAGCTAGGGTCATTGGATGTGTGTTCTTTTCGTGAACCACAGCTAGAGTCATTGGATGTGTGTTCTTTTCATGAACCACAACTAGAGTCATTGGATGTGTGTTCTTTTCACAATTCACATATGGATCAACCAATGCCATTGCATGTGTGTTCCTGTCATGAACCACACATGGATCCACCAATGGCATTGCATGTGTGTTCTTTTCACAAACCTATTGTGACCTCGGATCGTTAAAGATACTAAGTCCCTGTGATTAACATGCTAGTCCCTGGATCAATAGCTAGCACTTCACAGTCGATGAATATCATGTAAAACACAAGTCATTATTACACGAATAATCGAGAGTATTTTTATTACAACTTGCATAGCTTATAGCTAGCTCAAATAAAACAGCGGAAACTAAGTAAAACTTGAGTCCATCAATGCCTCAGGCTAGTTGCGTGAAGACCTACAATCCCTACGCACCTTTCAGTCTTCGGATTCTGCACATAAGACGTGCAGCCAACAAGTTGGGTCAATACTTTGAATGTATTAGAAAATTACACCAAGGAAAGAATAAGGCTAACTCTACATGCAAGGTTTGGAGTAGGCTTTGGGGTTCTTTTGCATTAAGCCAATTTTCTCTAAGTAAGAAGAAGATAGGAAGAGTTTATCCTACTTTGTAAACATTGTTTAAGTAGTATAGGGTTGAGTGGAACACAAGGATATTGCTCACCAAGTGTCCAATCAACCTATCACTTGGATATTAGGCACCAAGTCCCCAAAATCCCACCCAATGACGATATTACTCATGCCCTGGGGTTTATAAAACTTTAAGTTTGGAAAAGAGAGAGGAACATCTTTCAGAGGCTCCATCCTTCAGATGCTCATAGTGTTCTTTTCCTTGAACTCGGCTGATCGATCAGATTGCAATACTCTCGAGAGATTGTGCACTTTCCCCACAATCCACGATCAAGTCCTTTTACAGACAAGACCATGGCGAAGCCTTCCCTTAGTAGCCCCTCTACCAGCTGGATCCAACCATGCCAAGAACCTCCAAATGTTGGTACCCCGGTGAGGTTTCCCACTAAGTACTAAGCCAAGACAGAGCCCATATGTCTTGTGGTTGCACTGGAAGCTTCTGAATTCTGAAACATGGCAGACTTCTTTGATTCCTAGGCGGCCGTCCTCCACCAAAATTCCACTTGTTGTCCCGACAGCCATTCCGCCCAGAAGAAAACTTAGTTTTATTTTGAAGGGGGTTTTGAGAAGAAAAGTTTGCTCGAGAGAGCTCTCATACTTAGAAAATTTTGAGTCTTTCGGACCCCCGAACGGTACTTGTATATATATAGCATAGCAAGCAATACTTAGCAAAATAGAGGAAACCTATTAGGATGGAAATTCCTAAGTATGAATCTACTCATGGCATACTACAAAACCGCACTTGCAAAAATAGTACTAAGAAAAACTAATAAAAACCTACACATGCATACTACAAGATTTGAAGAGTAAAACATGCATAGTCAAAACTGGGACATTAAACATGAACAAGTGGTGTAACTTGCCTTGATCCGAGAAGCACTCTACACAATAGTACTCCTCAGCGCACTCCGAACAATCTAACGAAACACAAACATAGATCCAATCACAATTTGCACAAAACAATGCCACGAAAGTAAATATGCATGCATGCAACATGGTAATATGCAAGGATGGGTTCAAATTCGGCCAAGGATATTATTTAGGGGTGGTATTGAGTTGGGGATATCATTAGTATCGATTTACCATAGATTCTAAGTATATTGGATTATTACTAAATTAAATATGCTCATAAATAGATCTACACTTCCAATCTACCTCGAAACCTATCTAAACACTCTAAGTATGATATAACAATTTTCCGCAGTAGATCTCGTAGATACAAAGCCAACGCAACAAGAATCAACTAAAACGGAGTTACAGTTATTTTGCTAGAATTAAAATACGCCAAACTAATCTTTAAATTCTACCACAATATTACTGCAGTAAACCAGAAATATTATTGCAAATCTGTGTTCTATTCAATTTTGCGAATCCAACGGTATATTATACGCAATTATTGGACAAGTATTTGATTTACTATGAATTTTACAAGATTAAAACAATATCTCTCTATTTTTAAAAAATAGAATAGACGGGCAGCTACGCAGGCGACAAGTGGCGGCTCGGGATTGGGCCAGCGGGGCACGCGGCGTTGACGCGGCATGCTGACGCGGCAAGTGCCACGCGGCACAATGTGATTCATCGGTACCGGTTCGGTAATCCGATCTAATCTGGGCCATCCCTTTGCGATCTAACGGACAGAAGAAGGGGGGTCGGTGTCTTACCTACAACAGTGACTGTGGCGTGCTCGACGGCGATGGTGAACGGCGGTGGCGCGTCGGTGGTAGTCGGCAGCGACGGTCCGGTGGTTCCTCGGCGTGACGGAGTGGTGAACAGCGTGCGGCTCCTCCTCGCGTATCCGTTCCCGAGATCTGCGTAGACCACCTCCTCGTCGGTTGACGGCTAACATCGACTGGTCTTTGCGGATTCCGGCGAGACTCTGGCAAGAAATTGTGGAGGCTGTGGTGCACTACAGAGAGGAAAGATGCGTGAGACAAACTAGTACTGCAAGGGGAAGAAAGGAGCAGCGGAGGTCTTCGGAAAAATCACCGTTGGGTCGGTGGCGGCGCTGCTCCGGCGAGGTCGGCGGCGAGCTCGCGAGTGGCAACCCGGTGGCGGTACAGTGAAAAAAACTAGAGTTTTGGGGTGGCCATGCACGGGTTTAAATAGTCCAGAGGACTTGGGGCGGGGTTCACGGAGCTCCTCTCCGATTTGGCCAGAGGTCGTTCCTGGCACGGCGGCGAGGTCGAGTTCGCCCCGATCTCCACGGAGACGATGACGCGGTGGGACCTGCCGGTCGGCGGCTGCGGGCGCGGGAGCTGGGCCGGCCCACGCGCTGTGCGCTGCCCACTCTGCCAGGCACGGCGGCGGTTGGCCGCAGGCTAGTCTAGCCGGCCCACTAGGCTAGATCTTTTTTTTTGTAATTATTCTTTTTATTTTCTGTTTCACTATTTGTCTAATAACTTTTGCAAACGAACTCCAAATTAAATGAAATTGGTCTCTAATTTTTTTTAAAAATAAGGATATTAGTATGGGGTTATAAAATAACACTTTTGCAAGGGTTTGGAAGGTTAGGTTTTGTATAACCCTCTTTTGTCTTTATATGATTATAGGGTTTAGGGAAAAGTATCTGATGAAACTTTTATTGTGTGATGCCATGGTGCATATGATATGACGCATGCTTCTAGTAACATCTGGAATTGTAATATTTGGGATGTTACAAACCTACCCCCCTTAATAAGAATCTCGTCCCCGAGATTCAGGTTGGTTAGCAAATAGGTGTGGGTGTTCTGCCTTCAGGTCTTATTCACGTTCCCACGTGGCCTCTTCCTCGGAATGGTGATTCCATTGAACTTTGCAAAACCTGATAGTCTTGGTACGAGTAATCCTCTCAGCTGTTTCCAGAATCCTAGTGGGTTGTTCCTCATAGGTGAGATCGTTTTCCAATTGAACCTCATCCAAAGGAACCGTATCCTTTAGCGGTGTTTCAGCAATTTCCAGGTGACACTTCTTTAGTTGTGACACATGGAATACATCATGAACAATCAAAACTTCGGGCAATTCCAACTGATACACAACCTCCCCTCTTCGAGCCAAAATCTTATGGGTCCCTATGAATCGAGGTGCCAACTTACCCTTGATTCCAAATCTCTTAACTCCTCGTAGGGGTGAAACTCGGAGATATGCATGGTCTCCCACTTCATAAGTTACATCCCTGCGCTTGGAATCAGCATAACTCTTTTTCTTGGATTGGGCTACTTTTAACCTATCTTGAATCGGCCTTACTTTTTCTTCGGCATCCTTGATCAGCTTAGGTCCAAACACACTACATTCTCCAACTCCATTCCATAGCAGCAGAGTCCTACATTTTCTACCATATAAAACTTCAAATGGAGCCTTCTTGATACTAGTTTGGTAACTGTTATTGTATGAGAATTCCGCATATGGCAAGTTGTCATCCCTACTAGACCTATAGTCTAGTGCATAGGCTCTTAACATGTCCTCCAAGATCTGATTAACTCTTTCTGTTTGGCCATCTGTTTGCGGGTGGAAAGCAATACTAAACTCCAGTCGTGTCCCTAGAGACTCGTGTAGCTGTCGCCAAAACTTCGAGGTGAATTGGGTACCTCTATCAGAACCCTTGGGTATACCATGCAGACTTATGATCCTTGACATATAAATCTTGGCAAGTTTAGCACTTGTATAGGTGGTCTTTACAGGAATGAAGTGGGCCACTTTGGTGAAGTGATTGACCACTAACCAGATAGAATCATACCCAGAACGAGTCCAGGGTAATCCTGTGATAAAATCCATGCCTACCTTGTCCCACTTCCAATCAGGCACAAGTAATGGCTGCAGCAGCCCTGCTGGTTTTTGATGTTCGGCCTTGACTCTGTTGCACACGTCACACAAAGAGATGTACTTAGCAATTTCTCTTTTCAAGTTAATCCACCAGAATCTATCCTTCACATCCATGTACATCTTTGTATTATCGGGATGAATCGAGTAAGGTGAATCGTGAGCTTCCTAAAGAATTAACTTCCTGATATCAGGATCATCAGGAACGCACAAACGCTTCTCATACCAAAGTGTCCCTTGTTCATCCGTATGAAACCCTTTTGCTTTACCCTGGCTTATATTAACTTTTATCTCTTCCAACTCTTTGTACCCCTTCTAGGCCTCTTTGATTTGGTCCAGAAGCGTTGGCACTATCTCCATAGTCTCTAAGTATCCTTCCGGAACTATTTCCAACCTGAGATCCTTGAACTGTTCGCACAAATCCTTTGGAAGTTCTCCCACGGTGAGTCCATTTACATAGACTTTTCGGCTTAAGGCATCAGCCACAACATTGGCCTTTCCAGGGTGGTACTGTAGGTCCAGGTCATAGTCCTTGATGAGTTCAAGCCATCTTCTTTGCCTCATATTTAACTCCTTTTGAGTAAGGATATATTTCAGACTCTTGTGATCCGTGAACACATCGCAATGTTTGCCCATGAGGTAATGTCTCCATACCTTGAGCGCATGCACAACTGACGCCAGTTCCAAATCGTGTGTGGTGTAGTTATTCTCATGGTTCTTAAGTTGCCGAGAGGCGTATGACACTACTTTCCCATCTTGCATTAGTACACTACCAAGTCCTTGTCGTGAAGCATCGCAATAGACTTGGAAATCCTTTTGGATATTAGGGAGACACAAAATTGGCACTGTTACTAGGCGTTTCTTCAATTCTTGAAAACTCGCTTCACATGCCTTGGTCCATTGGAACTTCTTTTCTTTCTTCAACAATTCGGCCATAGGCTTTGCTATCTTGGAAAAGTTTTCAATGAACCTTCGATAATATCCTGCAAGTCCCATCACCCACATTCTTAGGTGACTCCCATTCTGTCACGGAAGCTACCTTACTTGGGTCCACGACAACTCCTTTAGTTGACACAATATGACCAAGGAATCCCACTTCTTTTAACCAGAACTCACATTTGCTAAACTTGGCATACAACTTGTGTTCCCTTAACTTTTCCATAATTAGGCGCATATGCCTCTCATGTTCCTTCTCATCCTTGGAGTATATGAGTATGCCATTAATGAATACCACACCAAATTTATCCAAGTACTCCATGAACACCTTATTCATCATAGTCATGAAGTATGCTGGGGCATTGGTTAGGCCAAAGGACATGACGGTGTACTCATAAAATCCGTATCTTGTGGTGAAGGTTGTCTTGGGTACATCCTATTCTCGGATCTTTAACTGGAAATAACCTGATCGGAGATCAATCTTAGAGAACACACTAGCTCCCTTTAATCGATCGAACAGGTCATTGATATTGGGTAGAGGGTACTTGTTCTTGATTGTCACTTCATTCAACGACCGGTAGTCCACGACTAGTCTCTTGGTTTTATCCTTCTTCTCCACGAATAAGACAGGCGCTCCCCAAGATGACGCACTTGGTTTAATGAAGCCCTTGTCCAATTTCTCTCTAAGTTGTTTCTTAAGTTCCTTCAATTCATCCACATCCATCTTGTACTGTCTCTTTGCTATCGGTCCAGTCCCATGCATCAAGTCAATGAGAAACTCGATGTCTCGGTCAGGAGGCATTCCTGGTAACTCCTCCGGAAAGACATTTGGATACTCCTTCACAATTGGCACATCCTCCAAGCTAACCCCCTTAAGTGAGTTCACCATACTTCCTTTGAGTGCAAAAGCTGACTTAATGAGGATCCTTTTTATCCGGAGTTGTGGGTGCGATAGTCCTTTTGGCACAATCTATGACTCCCTCATATTCAGTCATCCAATTCATGCCCAAAATTATGTCTAAGCCTTGTGACTCCAGAACGACTAGACTTGTCGGGAAGATGTGTGCCCCAATCCTTAGTTCTAACCCATGGCATCCAGAGTTTGCCACTATTTCTCCTCCAGGAGAACTTACCCTTAGAGGAGTACTAATAGTCTCCGTAGGTATCTTGCCTCTATCCACAAATACCCTTGATATGAATGAATGCGATGCACCAGTATCAAAAAGAACAACTGCGGGGATGGAATTAAGCTTGAACTTACCAATCACGGAGTCGGGGGCCTCACGAGCATCCTCCACGGAGACATGATTCGCCGTGGCTTTGACGAATGGATTCGGCTTCTTCCCATTTCCATTACCATTACCATGGTTGTGTCCGTTGCCGTTCCCATTGCCATTCCCATTCTTCATCTTTTCAGGGCAAGTAGTTGCATAATTCCCTATCTTGTTACACTTAAAGCATGTCACTTCACTCAGATCCTTCCCATTTCCATTGAGGTGTTTATGGACATTGTGGTTATGTCCTCCATGACGATGACCATTGTGGTTGTGGCCATTTTGGCTGTGGGGCGGTGGTGACGAAGTGCGCTGCTTCTGGTATGGAGCTGAGTTGTGCTTGTGTGAGGTGGACTTTCTCTTGCGGTTCTCTATACTCCTTTGCTTTGCTTCAACCACAACTGCCCTGTCCAGAAGTTCCTGATAGTTATCAAACTTCAGAGCCACAAGCTGAATGGATATCTCATCATTAAGTCCCCTTAGGAACTCTTCCTGCCTCTTGGCATCAGTGGAAACATCATCAGGTGCATAACGAGCCAGCTTGTTAAAAAGGTCCCCATACTTGGAGACAGAGCGGTGCAGTTGCTTCAAGTTGTGGAACTCACGTATCTTTAGTGACATGACACTAGCAACTACATGATGAGTACGAAAGGCCACCTCAAACTGGTTCCAGGTGATAGCATCAATATCAAGGTGGGTGACTTGGTAGTTATCCCACCATTCAGCAGCTGGTCCCTCAAGTTGGTGCGTGGCAAAGCACACCCTGTCAGCTCCCACAGCTTGGACGGTGTCTAACTTCTTGTTGGTGGTGCGGAGCCAGTCATCTGCCACAATTGGCTCAGAACTACTTGAGAAAGTAGGAGGGTTCAACCTCAAGAACCGAGTCAAGCGATCATGTTGGGGCGGCGGAGGTGGTGGAGGCAGCGGGTTGTTGTTTTGCATGTTCTGAGTGAGGAGTTGGATCAGCTGATTCAGAGAGTTCAGAAGTTGTGCTATCTCTGGGGGCATATTGTTGTTCCCATGTCTCGCCATCTATGGGGTTGGGGAAACAAGTTAAGAAATAGATAGGAAGCCTAAGGAATACATTCCTACCCTTATGTAAACACAAGAAAAACACTCGAGAAACACAAAAAGGCACACATAGCACAAAGTTTAACACATCCAAGTTTAACTAAACCAATATAATTTTGGTACTTATTACAATCGCGAATACCGTATGACTATAGAAATAAAGGTGGTCCAACTATCTACTCTACTCATCATCCACTTCCTCATCCTCAATCGTGAAGCCTTCCTTCTCCAGCATTGACTTGTATAACTCCATGTCCTTTGTCGTGGCCTCAAGATTCTCCTGAAGTTCCTTCACCTCATGCAGCTCCTGTGTAGCAGCTTCGAGCTTCTCTTGAAGTTCCTTCACCTCTTGCAGCTCCTAGGTAGCAGCTTTGAGCTTCTCTTGAAGTTCCTTCTTCTCCTCCTGCAGCTCCTTGATCAAGCTTTACTCCTTAGCCATGGGCGCGATCTTCTCCTCCAAGCTCCTCTTGGCGGCTCGCAGGTCCTTCAACATGAGAGCAAAGTTCGTGAACTCCATCTCGTTTTTTGCGAGTATGAGACTCTGTTCCCTAATCCTCTTGTTCTTATCCTGCACCGTCTTCTCTTGATTAGCGAACTTCTTGTCTTGGGCGGTGAGCTTCCCTCCTAGGGACTTGATATTCTCTTCCAGCTCTTTGATATTCTCGTCCTTCTCCTTGACTAGAGCGCATAACTCGTCATTCCTTATGATCTCAAAGCAGCTTCCCTCCTCAAGATCGTTGATGTGTCACTCCAAGTCTTGGTATTGGAACCTTCGACGCTTGGATGTCGCCCTTTCTTCCGAGGTTAACTCGATTGGAACGCCCTTCTCATCACATCTTCCAAAGAGATTGATGTAGTGGCCTTCAACCTCTTCATGGTGGCGACCACATAGGCGTCAAATGAGCTCCTCCATGCTGGTGCTAAGTCCTTTCTCCTTGGAGTCGCTGGTAATGTTGAGTACAATGGCCTCCGTCTTGGGTTTAGACTCGCTTCGCCCCGGTTGGATGACTTCAATCGCCCAACATCCTTCCTTGTGCATCTTCCTCAACTCGCTTCCCTTGATTGATGGCATGGGAAACTCCAACGTCTTGATGAAGTCCAGAAGGCATTCCCCAAAGCGTAGGTACTTGATGTCTTCGGCGGTGTCGTAGTAGAAGCTCTTCATCTTTAAGTTAGGAGAATGAAGATTAGACACAAAGTGATAAGGAAGAGAATTTACTAGAAGAGCATAAATAACTTAGAAGAATACAGAAAGCAAAAACACACAATGGTAAAGGTGGTTTCCAATCCTAGGGGTCACGTCCTACATGCAACTTTGTGCTCTGATACCAGCTGTTGTGACCTCGGATCATTAAAGATCCCAAGTCACTATGATTAACATGCTAGTCCCTGGACCAATAGCTTGCCCTTCACAGTCGATGAATATCATGTAAAACACAAGTCATTATTACACGAATAATCTAGAGTATTTTTATTACAACTTGCATAACTTATAGCTAGCTCAAATAAAACAACAGAAACTAAGTAAAACTTGAGTTCATCAACACCTCAGGCTAGTTGCGTGAAGACCCACGATCCCTACGCACCTTTCAGTCTTCGGATTCTGCACATAAGACGTGCAGCCAACAAGTTGGGTCAATACTTTGAATGTATTGGCTAATTACACTAAGGAAAGAATAAGGCTAACTCTACATGCAAGGCTTGGAGTAGGCTTTGGGGTTCTTTTGCATTAAGACAATTTTCCCTAAGTAAGAAGAAGAGAGGAAAAGTTTATC
Source organism: Avena eriantha (assembly GCA_910589775.1). Classification (NCBI taxonomy): domain Eukaryota; kingdom Viridiplantae; phylum Streptophyta; class Magnoliopsida; order Poales; family Poaceae; genus Avena; species Avena eriantha. Next base: position 211,681,423 of record OU342746.1, on the reverse strand, counting down.
CTACTTTGTAAACATTGTTTAAGTAGTATAGGGTTGAGTGGAACACGAGGATATTACTCACCAAGTGTCCAATCAACCTAGCACTTGGATATTAGGCACCAAGTCCCCAAAATCCCACCCAATGACGATATTACTCACACCCTAGGGTTTATAAAACTTTATGTTTGGAAAAGAGAGAGGAACATCTTTCAGAGGCTCCATCCTTCAGATGCTCAAAGTGTTCTTTTCTGTGAACTCGGCTAATCGATTGGATTGCAATACTCTCGAGAGGTTGTGCACTTTCCCCACAATCCATGATCAAGTCCTTTTACAGACAAGACCATGGCAAAGCCTTCCCTTAGTAGCCCCTCTACCAGCTGGATCCAACCGTGCTAAGAACCTCCAAATGTTGGTACCCGGTGAGGTTTCCCACTAAGTACTAAGCCACGACAACGCCCATATGTATTGTGGTTGCACTAGAAGCTTCTGAATTCTGAAACATGGCAGACTTCTTTGATTCCTAGGCGACCGTCCTCCACCAAAATTCCACTCGTTGTCCCGACAACCATTTCGCCTAGAAGAAAACTTAGTTTTATTTTGAAGGGGGGTTTGAGAAGAAAAGTTCGCTCGAGAGAGCTCTCATACTTAGAAAATTTTGAGTCTTTCGAACCCCCCAACGATACTTGTATATATATAGCATAGCAAGCAATACTTAGCAAAACAGGGGAAACCTATTAGGATGGAAATTCCTAAGTATGAATCTACTCATGGCATACTACAAAACCGGACTTGCAAAAATAGTACTAAGAAAAACTACTAAAAACCTACACATGCATACTACAAGATTTGAAGAGTAAAACATGCATAGTCAAAACTGGGACATTAAACATGAACAAGTGGTGTAACTTGCCTTGATCTGAGTAGCACTCTACACAACAGTACTCCTCAGCGCACTCCGAACAATCTAACAAAACACAAACATAGATCCAATCACAATTTGCACAAAACAATGCCACGAGGGTAAATATGCATGCATGCAACATGGTAATATGCAAGGATGGGTTCAAATTCGGCCAAGGATATTATTTAGGGGTGGTATTGAGTTGGGGATGTCATTAGTATCGATTTCCCACAGATTCTAAGTATATTGGATTATTACTAAATTAAATATGCTCATAAATAGATCTACACTTCCAATCTACCTCAAAACAGATCGAAACACTCTAAGTATGATATAACAATTTTCCATAGTAGATCTTGTAGATACAAAGCCAACGCAACAAGAATCAACTAAAACGGAGTTACCGTTATTTTTCTAGAATTAAAATACTCCAAACTAATCTTTAAATTCTACCACAAGATTACTGCAATAAACCAGCAATATTATTGCAGATCTGTGTTCTATTCAATTTTGCGAATCCAACGGTATATTATACACACTTTTTGGACAAGTATCTGATTTACTACGAATTTTACAAGATTAAAACAATATCAGTCTATTTTTAAAAAATAGAACAAACGGGCAGCTACGTAGGCGACAAGTGGTGGCTCGGGATTGGGCCAGCGGGGCGCACGGTGCTGACGTGGCAAGTGCCACGCGGCGCGATGCGATTCGTCGGTGGCTTACCTACAACGGTGACTGTGGCGTGCTCGACGGCGACGGTGAACAGCGGTGGCGCATCGGTGGTGGTCGGCAGCAGCGGTCCAGTGGTTCCTCGGTGTGAGGAAGTGGTGGACAGCGTGCGGCTCCTCCTCGCGTATCCGTTCTCGAGATCGGCGTTGACCACCTCCTCCCCGGTTGACGGCTAACGGCGCTGATTCTGGCGAGACTCCGACGAGAAATTGTGGAGGCTGTGGTGCGCTATAGAGAGGAAAGAGGCGTGAGACGAACTGGTACTGCAAGGGGAAGAAAGGAGCAGCGAAGGTGTTCGAAAAAATCACCGCCGGGTCAGTGGCGGCGCTACTCCGGTGAGGTCGGCGGCGAGCTCGCGAGTGGCAGCTCGGTGGCGGTACGGCAAAAAAACTAGGGTTTTGGGGCGGCCAGGCGCGGGTTTAAATAGTCCAGAGGACTTGGGGCAGGGTTCGCGGAGCTCCTCTCCGATTCGGCCGGAGGTCGTTCCTGGCACGTTGGCGAGGTCGAGTCCGCCCCGATCTCCACGGAGACGATGACGTGGTGGGGCCCCGGGTGCGGGCGGACGGAGCTGGGCCGGCCCACACGCCGTGCACTGCCCACTCTGCAAGGCGCGGCGGTGGTTAGGCCGCGGGCTGGTCTAGTCGGCCCGCTAAGCTAGATCTTTTTTTTGTAATTATTCTTCTTATTTTCTATTTCACTATTTGTCTAGTAACTTTTGCAAATGGACTCCAAATTAAATGAAATTGGTCTCTAAATTTTTTAAAAAATAAGGAGATTAGTATGGGGTTATAAAATAATACTCTTTCAAGGATTTGGAAGGTTAGGTTTTGTATAACCCCCTTTTGTCTTTATATTACTATATGATTTAGGGAAAAGTATCTGATGCAGGTTTTATTGTCTGATGCCATGATGCATATGATATGACGCCTGCATCTAGTAACATCTGGAATTGTAAAATTTGGGATGTTACAAAACCACACATAGATCAACCAATGGCATTGCATGTGTGTTCTTTTTATGAACCCACATATGGATCAACCAGTGGCATTGCATGTGTGTTCTTTCCACAAACCACACATGGATCCACCAGAGTCATTGCATGTGTGTTCTTTTCACAAACAACATATGGATCAGCAAATGTCAGTGCATGTGTTTTCTTTTCACAAACCACATAAGGATCCACCAGAGTCATTGCATGTGTGTTCTTTCCACAAACCACACATGTATCCACCAGAGTCATTGCATGTGTGTTGTTTTCACAAACAACATATGGATCAGCAAATGTCATTCCATGTGTGTTCTTTCCACAAACCACATAAGGATCCACTAGTGTCATTGCATGTGTATTCTTTCCACAAACCACATATGAACTACACACAGTGTCACTGCATGTCTGTTCTTTTCCACAAACCACATATGGATCCACTAGTGTCAGTGGATGTGTGTTCTTTTCATGAACCATAGCTAGAGTCATTGCATGTGTGTTCTTCCCACAAACCACACATGGATCCACGAGTGTCATTGCATGTGTTTTATTTTCATGAACCACACATAGTGTCATTGCATGTGTGTTCTTCCCACAAATCACACATGGATCCACCAGTGTTACTGGATGTGTGTTCTTTTCATTAACCACAACCAATGGCATTGCATGTGTGTTTTTGTCACAAATCACATATGGATCAACCAATGTCATTGCATGTGTGTTCCGGTCATGAACCACATATGGATCCACCAGTGTTCATTGCATGTGTGTTCTTTCCACAAACCACATATGTATCCACTAGAGTAATTGCATGTGTCTTATTTTCACAAACAAAATATGGATCAACCAATGGCATTGCATGTGTGTTCTTTCCACAAACCACATAAGGATCCACCAGTGTCATTGCATGTGTGTTTTTTCCAACAACCACGTATGAACCACACCCAGTGTCACCGCATGTCTGTTCTTTTCCACAAACCACATATGGATCCACTAGTGCCAGTGGATGTGTGTTCTTTTCATGAACCATAGCTAGAGTCATTGCATGTGTGTTCTTCCCACAAACCACACATCGATCACCACCAGTGTCATTGCATGTGTTTTCTTTTCATGAACCACACCCAGTGTCATTGCATGTGTGTTCTTCCCACAAACCACACATGGATCCACCAGTGTCACTGGATGTGTGTACTTTTCATGACCACAACCAATGCCATTGCATGTCTGTTCTTTTCACAAACCAAATAAGGATCCACCAGTATCATTAGATGTGTTTTCTTTTCATGAACCACACCCAGTGTCACTAGATGTGTGTTGTTTTCATGAACCACAACTAGAGTCATTGGATGTGTGTTCTTTTCATGAACCACAACTAGAGTCATTGCATGTGTGTTCTTTTCATGAACCACACCAAGTGTCATTGCATGTCTGTTCTTTCCACAAACCACAGCTAGAGTCACTACATGTCTGTTCTTTCCAAAAACCAAATATGGATGTCTATTCTTTTCATGAACCACACCAAGTGTCATTGCATGTATGTTCTTCTCACAAACCACACATGGATCCACCAGTGTCACTGCATGTCTGTTCTTTTCATGAACCACACCCAGTGTCATTGCATGTGTTGTCTTCTCACAAACCACACATGGATCCACCAGTGTCACTGGATGTGTGTTCTTTTCAAGAACCACACCAGAGTCATTGCATGTCTGTTCTTTTCACAAACCACATGGATCAACCCCAATGGCGTTCCATGTGTTTTTTTTCACAAACACAAATATGGATCAACCAATGTGTCGTTGTATTGGGAACAACAGTACCTAAGAAGGTTAGATAGAGGTGTGGGGACTAGCAGGGAAGCTATCGACAGCGTCCGCATGCAGGATTGGATAAAGCAAGCGTAGAGGGACGCAAGAAGTACCCAGGTTCGGAGCCCTCGTGGTGAGGTAAAACTCCTACTCCTGCCGATCTGACTATGAGCGATATACAAACTACAAGTGCTCCTCGAGCTGTATTCTCTAGCTACTGTCTTAAATGCACTGAGACCAACCCTTTATACTGAGGCCTTTGCATCTCCTTATATAGGCAGAGAGGCAACGGTCTCACTGGCCAATCCGACTGGCGGGCCCCACAGGTGGGTCCCAGCCGGCTGGTCATCTATAGTATCCGGTAAAACCGTGCCACATCAGAGTACAAGCGGTATGGCTGTCGTTGGCACAGTGAACGCCGTGTGAGCCTGTCGTCAGCATCGGGCCACTGTTCCCGCGTCATCCCTGCAAAGTCTTCGGTATGGCCGAGTAGTTGCCAGTCTTGTCGTCGTACAGGGCGTACCGCGTACTGCTCCGTATGTCGCCCCGTCTCCTTGATTTGTTCCAGCTACACTGCTGTAGCCGGCTGCTCCTCTCCGCTCCGGCTACCTCACGGTAGCCGGCCTGGCTTGCCTTGTCCGACTACATTTGGCTAGCCGGACACGATCCGACTGCCCTGTTTCTTGACTGGTTGGGGTATCCGGAGGTCATCCCCCCGACACTAGCCCCGAGCGCGTATGGATTTCGCCCTTAGGTGAAATGTGCGCGTGCTCCTTCTTTGTTTTGAATTCCTGACCGGTTAGGGCTGGCGGTTGCGCTACCCGTGACGTCAGTGCTGACTCCGGCCACGCGCGCATGCGCCATCATTGCTCTGCGGCAGGCAGTGTAACGTCCGGTCGCTCGTCGCCTCGGGAAACTGCCGCCTGACGCTTCGGTTCTTGCTCCGGGATCTTCTGCGCACCCCGCGTCTGCACACGGGATCTGGGGGCGGCAGTTGGGCTGGAGATGCCTCAATGGACGCCACGTGGCTCCGTGGACGGTTGCCCTCCCGGGCCTTTAAAGGGGCGTCCGGGGGACGGCCGTTCCCTTCCTTCGCTTCCCTCGCTCCCATTTGCCTCCTCCCTCCTCTGTGCTCCTGCTCTCTGTGCCTTGCTGCTGCTGTCTCTGTAGCCCGCTGCACCGCACGTTTGTCGTCCCTGGCGGTACGGGCCACCGTCATTCGTCCACTACCGCGCCCTCCAACGAACCGGAGATGGCCGCTGAGCGCGGAGCGTGGTGTGGTTCCTCCGTCATGGAGGACCACATCCAAAAATACCGCGCCACCCGTGTTCTTCCATCGGAGGAGGAAGTAGAGGTGTGGCTTGCGCAAGCGGGAGAGGTGTCGCTGCATCCGGCGGAGGGAGAGCGGGTGATTTTCCTCCCGCACCTGGCGCACGGGTTCGCGTTGCCGGTGCACCCGTTCTTCCTCACATTCCTCGCCTTCTTCGACCTCGCGTCCATCATCTCGGCACCAACACAATCGGCACGCTGGCACACTTCACGGCCTTCTGCGAGAGCTACATCAGGATCCAGCCGGATATCGGATCTTCTGCCGGCTCTTCCGAGTCCGGCTGCAGGTGCAGTTTATGAAGGGGCCATTAGTCGTTTGTGGCGGCGCCTCCATCTACTCCCACACATAGACCGGCTATCCGAAGTTCCCGCTACATGACACGATACGACTATGGCAGCAGTCTTACTTCTACGTCAAGAACCACACCAACATGGACCGGATCAACCTTCCGGCGTTCCAGGATGTGGAGTCCAGCCGGCAGCACTGGGACTTGAAGATCTATGGCTACAAGGCGGAGTCAGATGCGATGCTGCAGCACATGCACTCCCTCATCACCTGCTGGCTAACAGGCCTGGACATCACCCTCAGCTGGATGTCCCGGCTAATGATGCCGTTGCAGCAGCGAGCGCACAAGGTGTGCTTCTACTCCAGCCGGCTAGACCCGACTCGGCTGTCGCGCCGCGATCCCCGCTATGAGAACCTGAACGAGTGGGTGTGGACTATCAGCAAGGAACGGCTGCCGGAAGGCTGGTCCTTCGGGCTGGCCCCTTACAACCGGGACAACCATGCGCCCCGGGTAGGTCCTTTTCTTTTTGTATCCCTTGCCCTTCTTTTTGTTTTATCCGACTAATCTTTTGTATTCGGCAGATCTTCCCTTGCATTCTTCGTGAGGAGGGCGACGCTCCCCTTGAGACGTTCATGCCTGACTTGCCCGAGCCGCGGGCTCGGCGGTCTAGCAAGGAGTCGGACGGGGATGGGGATGCCTGATGGCTCTGTAATGGCACCAGAAAAATGCTGGTGCGGTGTTGATGTAGAGCTTGTTGGGAACCCCAAAAGGAAGGTATGATGAGCACAGCATCAAGTTTCCCTCAGTTATGCAACCAAGGTTTAATCGAACCAGTAGGAGCAAGGAAACACCCCAAAGGTGTTGCTAGATGAGCCTTGGCAGGGCGCACTACCGGTGCTAGTAGCAACGTGGAGACCTGCACAACATAACCATAGAACTTTGTCCCCAACTTGCGATGAGGTTGTCAATATCACCGTGTTTTGCGGAAAACAAAGGATTAAACGTATCGAATGGAAGGAAGTAATAGTTTGCAGAAAGTAAACACAAAGCAGTAACAGTTTGTAGATTGTGTGTAAAAGACAAGGACCGGGATCCATAGTTCACTAGAGGTGGCTCTCCTTAAGATAGATAACATGCTGGGTGAAGAAATTACAGCGAGGCAATTGACAAACATCGAGAAAGCAATACATGCATATACTAATCATCTTGACTCCTTTGGAACTTGATTGCGCATTACAACATTATGCATAGATTGCCATCCAACTGCATCTATGACTAATAATCCACCTTCAGGTTATCATCCGAACCCCCTCCAGTATTAAGTTGCAAGTAACCGATTATTGCTTTACGAACTGCGTGTAAAGTAAACAATACAATTGTTCTATGAACAAAGGATTGTTGTTTTCTCCCTAGTAGCAACAACACATCTAGTACCTTAGAGATTTCTATCACTTCCCCAGATTACCAGAGGTATGAACCCACTATCGAGCATAAACACTAACTCTTGGAGTTGCTAGCATCTACTTGGCCAAGATAGCTACTAACAACGGAAAACATGCAAGATCAAAAATAACAAAGACATGATAGAATCAATAATCAATATGAAATAGCATCTCAATATCCATCGGATCCTCGCAAACACAACATGCAGAATTACAAATAGATGATCTTGATCATGAACGGAGCTCACAAGATCTAGACATGAAAGCACAAAGGAGGAGAACCAGCCATCTAGCTACTACATGGATCCATAGTCCAAGGATGAACTACTCACGCATCACACCGGAGGCTTGCATGATGATGAAGAAGGCCTCTAGGGTGAATACCCCTCTCCGGCAGGGTGCCAGGAAGAGCTTCAGATCCCTCCCAATCTAGGGATGGAGATGAAAGTGGCTACAAAATCTTTCGTGGATTTTTGATCGGGTACTTAGGGTTTTCGTCCTGACGGCAATATATAGGCGGAAGGAGAGGCCGAGGGGTGCTCGGGTCGGCCAGACCACCCCCTAGCACAGGCCTGGCCTGGCCGCGTGGCCAGGTGGTGTGGCCGGCCCCCAGCCCTTCTCCGTCTCGTATTCTGGCATCTGATGACTTCCAGAAAAATAGGCACTTTGGCTTTTATCCCGTCCAATTCCGAGAATATTCATTTTCTGACTTTCCTAGAACCAAAAACAGCAGAAAACAGGCAGCTGGCACTGTGGCTCTTGTTTAGGTTAGTCCAATAAATCATACGAAAAGTACTCCAAAGTGTGGACAAAACACAATAAAGTGGATAAAACCAAGCATGGAACATCAAAAATTAGATACATTTGCAATGTATCAATGCCTTCCCCAGCCGGAACGACGAGCCGGTCGCCGTTCCCCACGCGGAGGTTGACGAGGAGGAAGAGGCCGCGCCGGCCTTCGATCCGGCACAACGCCTTGGGATGGACGGCGAGCCCACCCAGTCTGGTGCCGGTGGGAGTGTCTCCAGGCGTTCTAGCGCCAGCCGGCCCACCGTGGAGGAGCCGGCCCCCAAGAGGAGCCGGACCAGCGCCCTTCCGCCGAGTCGCCTTGGCCGGAAGAAAGGGCCACCCCCGGTGGTACAGGGGTAAGCTCTTCTCTGGGTGCCTTTCCTATTTTTTGCTTCCTTCGTTTGCCTTTGGCCTACTTGCTTCTTTTTCCTTCTTCTCTTCTTTTGTCTCCTTTGGAGCCGCGAGCCCGGTGCGAGCGCCGACTGGGTCGCCACCTCACGCCCCGGCCACGTCTGTCTCCGCCCCTCCTTCCTCCGAGGAACCGCCTCCGCCGCCGCTTCGAGCTGAACCGGCTGCCTCAGCCAGAGCGGGGGTCCCTAGTTGGACGTAGTGGTCCAGCCGGAAACGTTTGAGACCACCTCGCAGGGCAGGAACGGCTCTTCTGCGGGAACACGGAGGACGGTAACTGGCAAGGAGCTCGTGGTTGTCGGCGACGACAACTCCGAGGACGAGCCAGGGGAGGAGTGGAGGACAGTGGTGGTCGCCGCGAAGGAGTCCTTGGCCGCCAACACCGTGGATGACGACGCCTCCTCTGCCGCCTCGCTAACGGATCTCGCCGCCACCCTCGAACTGGTGGTGAAGGAGATCCGGCTGCTGGAGGCCGTAGCCGGCGGGAACCTGTCCTTGGAGCATAAGCTCGCTGCTGCCAACGGAACCTCCCAGAGTAAGTTTGCTTCATCCGGAATCATTCACCCTCTCTCCTTTTTTTGACGATAGCTGGTTTTGCTATAGCTATCCTTGTGTGCGCTCAGCGCGAGGTCGATCGCTTGAAGAAGGCGAACGATCGGATGAGCAAGTCCAACTCCCTGCTGCAGCTGCAGAACAAGGATTGGCATGCGAAGGTAGACGGTCTGGAGGCCACCGTCAAGGAACACGACGCCTCCCTCGCCAGCCAGATCGAAGCCTTCAACCTTCTCGAGGCCCAGAACAAGGACCAAGAGAAGGAAATCAAGCGGCTCGCGGCGAAGGAGAAGGCTTTGGTGGAAGAGCTGATGCAAGTCGGTCATACTGCTAAGGGTAAGTTCCCCTTTTCCGTCTTCTTCGTCTTTCCGGATCCGGTAGCCGGATCTGACTTTTTTTTCTGACAGCGTTTTATCCCGACATAGACCTGCTGGCGTTCAACCGGTTGCAGGAGAATTGGCCCAGAGCGCAGCCGACAGCCCATGAGCTCGTCGTCCTTCTCGGAGAGGAAGCTGCCAAGCTTCGCCAAGCGGCGCAGGCCATCTTCTTGTTTCTGTCGCCGGACGCTCCGGTCCTGGAAACGATGGCGCAGCTAGCCGCGAAGGTGGGGGAGGTACCGGCTGCCGTGGACTGGCTACGAGACTTGGCGGCGCGAGCCGGAGCGGAGATGGCTCTGGCCCTCATGCTCTCGTGGTACAAGGACGCCCGCGTCGGGAAGATTGATGGAGGCTTCCACGTCGGCGCCGATCTTGCCACCATCCACCAGGCTCATCCGGAGCTCCGGGGCTCCGCCATCAAGATCGCCGACTACGTGGATCCCAACAACGTGCTCACCGACTCGGAGTCCGTTGGTACCCCGGATGCGGAAGCTTCGACGCAGCCGGCTGGGGACGCCTGAACCGGGTCGGCCACCGCGCCTCCTCCTCCGCCTAAGGCTGCTTCTAGCCAAAGCGCTCCGCACAGCAATGGTCCTGCCGTTTAGTTATCGCCCCGAGATGCCGGGCGTATTTGTTTGTCTTGTCTTGTCTTGTTTTGAAACTTGTCTATCTGTACCGGCTGCCTCTGGCGCCGGGTAAACTAATGGGAGCTTCGTCTCCTCTTTCTTTTTAATGTCAATTTGAACTAGTTTGGTTTGCCTTCAACTTGTGCGTTCTGCATGCTCCTTGAAATATTTTGCCGGCTGACTTTATCCGGCTGGCTTCGCACGACTAAATACTTTTGGCCGAGGGAATTGCAATTCCAGTGGGGGCGCGCTAGCGCACCCACTGGGTGTAGCCCCCGAGATTCGGAGTAGCTGGCGTAGCCAGGTACTTCGAATCTTCCTTCTTTCCTCAAGTCCTCTAACTTTATCCGACTAGACGCATCCTAGTCGGTTGCTTCCGCTGGCTGAACGCCTGTAGCCGGGGGAACTAACATTCCAGCGGGGGCACGCGACCGCACCCACTGGGTGTAGACCCCAAGATTCGGAGTAGCTGGGGAAGCCAGGTACATTGAATCTTCCTTGTCTTCTCTTGCTCCTTCCCTTGCCCTCACCTGGGCTCCAAATACCCGGCTAAACGCTCTTAGCCGGTCGGGAAACTACAAGATTCCAATGGGGGTGCGCGAGCGCACCTAGTGGGTGTAGCCCCCGAGATTCGGAGCGCTTGATGAAGGCAAGGAATTCGAATCTTCTTCTCTTTTCTTCCTGAATTCTGACTTGAAGTAGTCGCTCAAAACTATACATACACATACATTCTCACTCGTTAATAGGTTAGTCTGCTAAACTGTAACCGGGAGGCAAATTTGTTTTCTGAAAACCAGCTTGCGCCTTTCTGGATACTTAGTCGTTTTCCCGTGTGCTCTACTGTTTTCGCTGCGTCCTTGCCGGGCAGCCAGGTTGCGGTCTACAGCCGGAATCGAAGGGAGCTGACAGTACATCGTGCACAGTACTACCGGCTTAGCAGCCGGATTGTCTTAAGCTAGTTGCGAGGCCGGGACGCCCGATCTGTCACGTCTCCTCTCTGTTTTTCGTGTGGGATGCCTCGGGCTTTTGCTCTTGCTAGCCGGACAGCCGGGTTGCAGTCTGTAGCTGAGACCAAGAGTGGGCCTTTGATATCTTCGCACACTACTCAGCCGGTTTGTTGACTTGGCAGGTCGGGCCAGCCGGCAAGCCCCCGGGTAGGGGTTGTCAGAGCCGGAAAATCTGAACCAGAAAACGGATGCATACACATTTCTAGCAAGGAGCCCCCGAGCATCTCGTAGGGGTCCGCATTTTCATTCATAGGGTTTGTGGGATACATACACTATCGAGTGACTAGGTGTAAAACAGGCGCAGCAGGGCCACGTTCCAGGGACGCTCAGTCTCCTCGTCTGATTTGTCCATCTTGTTCTTCCATGGCTGCTGCGCGTCGATGAGGTAATAGGAGTCGTTAGGCAGCGCCCGACTGATGATGAAGGGGCCCTCCCAGGGTAGCGACAACTTACGCATGCCCTTCGTGTCCTGCACCAGCCGGAGAACCAGGTCACCTTCGCAGAACGTGGCAGGGCCAATCCGGCCTGAATGGTAGCGGTGTAGTCGTTGCTGGTACAAGGCCAATCTGGACAATTCCATCTCACGGGCCTCCTCGAGGAGGTCCACGCCATCCTCCCACGCCTCTTGGTTGGCCTTTTCATCGTAGAGAAGCTTGCGCGGAGATTCGAACTCGATATCCACAGAGAGGATGGCTTCCGATCCGTAGACCAGGAAGAATGGGGTGTAGCCAGTTGATCTATTCGGTGTGGTGCGGAGGCTCCATAACACAGCCGGAAGCTCCTCGATCCAGCATCCGGGCGACCGCTCCAAAGGCTCGATGAGGCGTGGCTGGATGCCGGCTAGAACCAAGCCGTTTGCCTTTCGACTTGCCCATTGGACTGCGGGTGCGTGACGGAGGCAAGGTCTAGCCGGGTGCCCTTGTTGCTGCAGAATCGGGAGAAGGCCCCCTTGGCAAAGTTTGTGGCGTTGTCGGTGCTGATGTTGTTAGGGTAACCGAACCGGTTGATGATGTCGGTGAAGAAGGTAACGACTGTCGCCCTGTCCAGCTTCCGGATGGGCTTGGCCTTGATCCACTTTGTAAATTTGTCCACCGCCACTAGCAAATGGGTCATGCCTGCGCGCGCCCGCTTGAAGGGGCTGACCATGTCGAGGCCCCAGACAACAAAGGGCCAGGTGATCGGTATTGTCTTGAGCACCAAAGTTAGCATATGCCTGAGCTGCCCGAAGCGTTGGCACCCGTTGCACACGCGGACTAGCTGTTCGGCGTCCTTGAGGGTGGTGGGCCAATAGAAACCGTGGCGAAATGCCTTGCCAACTATCGCCCTTGACGAAGCGTGATGCCTGCACTCGCCCTAGTGGATGTCCTTGAGTAGCCGGTAGCCTATGTCCACGTCGACACACCTTTGGAATATGCCGGATACGCTGTGCTTGTACAGTTCTCTTTTGATGATGGTGTACGTGTGCGCGCGACGCTGGATTTGCCTAGCCTCCACCTCGTCATCTAGAAGCTCCCTGTTGGCGATGTAGTTCATGAAGGGCTGTGCCCAGGATGGTATTTCTCGGATGGCGAGGATGCTCCTGCTCTCCGGTTGATGGTCATCGGGGGGTCGTCCGGATGAGGTACCCGGGACGGCAGCCCCCGAGCCGCTTGATGAGTCGACAACCACCGGGTCTTGCGAGCCGGAGGGTACTGATTTGCTGGAGTTGGTGCGGGCCTTCTTCTTTGGAGGTTCTGCCGGTTCTGCATCTGCCACCCCGCCAACCAGAGTGCTCCCTGCCCATATGATGGAATCCGACTCGAGTGACGAGTTGATGGAGGGGTTGCGCAGGTTATCCAAGGAGACCCCGGGTGGGATCGCCTGCCTGGTGGATCCGATTCGTGCGAGAGAATCGGCTGCCTCATTGTTGGCGCGAGGAACGTGATGAAATTCACATCCGTCGAAGGAGGCGTTGAGCTTCTGTATGTGAAACCGGTAGAGAGCCATGTTTGCATCGCGGGCAACCCACTCTCCGGATATTTGTTGTACAACCAGATCCGAATCGGCGAAGCAGAGGATCCGGTTGACACCAATCTCTCTGGCTAGCCGGAGGCCGTGCCCTAGTGCCTCGTATTCGGCTACGTTGTTGGAGGCCTTGAAGTGGATCTGTAGGACGTACTCCAGAAGGTCTCCCTTGGGCGAGGTGAGCACAATGCCGGCTCCCAAGCCCCCGAGCATCTTCGACCAGTTGATACATTGCAAATGTATCTATAATTTTTGATGTTCCATGCTTGGTTTTATCCACTTTCTTGTGTTTTGTTCCAACTTTGGAGTACTTTTCATATGATTTCTTGGACTAACCTATTAACAAGATCCATAGTGCCACCTGCCTGTTTTCTGCTGTTTTTGGTTCCAGGAAAGTCAGAAAATGAATATTCTCGGAATTGGACGGGACAAAAGCCAAAGTGCCTATTTTTCCGGAAGTGATCAAGTGCCAGAATATGAGACGGAGAAGGGTCAGGGAGCCACCACACCACCTGGCCGCGCGGCCAGGCCTGGCCTGCGCCAGGGGGTGGTGTGGCTACTCCCGGCACCCCCTCGGCCGCTCCTTCCGCCTATATATTGCCCTCGGGACGAAAACCCTAAGTAGCCGATCAAAAATCCACGAAAGAGTCTATAGACGCCGTCATCTCCATCCCTAGATTGGGAGGGATCTGAAGCTCTTCTCGGCACCCTGTCGGAGAGGGGAATTCACCCTGGAGACCTTCTTCATCACCATGCAAGCCTCCGGTGTGATGCGTGAGTAGTTCATCCTTGGACTACGGATCCATTTAGTAGCTAGATGGCTGGTTCTCCTCCTTTGTGCTTTCATGTTTAGATCTTGTGAGCTCCGTTCATGATCAAGATCATATATTTGTAATTCATACATGTTGTGTTTGCAGGGATCCGATGGATATTGAGATGCTATTTTAGATTGATTATTGATTCTATCATGTCTTTGTTATTTGAGATCTTGCATGCTTTCTGTTGTTAGTAGCTATCTTGGCCAAGTAGATGCTAGCAACTCCAAGAGTTAGTATTTATGCTCGATAGTGGGTTCATGCCTCTGGTAATCTCGGGAAGTGACAAAAATCTCTAAGGTACTAGATGTGTTGTTGCTACTAGGGAGAAAACAACAATCCTTTATTCATAGAACAATCGTATTGTTTACTTTACACGCAGTTCGTAAAGCAATAATCTGTTGCTTGCAACTTAATACTGGAGGGGGTTCGGATGATAACCTGAAGGTGGATTATTAGTCATAGATGCAGTTGGATGGCGGTCTATGTATTATGTTGTAATGCCCAATCAAGTCTCAGAGGAGTCAAGATGATTAGATATGCATGTATTGCTTTCTCGGTGTTTGTCAATTGCCCCGCTGTAATTTGTTCACCCAGCATGTTATCTATCTAAGGAGAGCCACCTCTAGTGAACTATGGATCTCGGTCCTTTTCTTTACATACAATCAATAAACTGTTACTGCTTTGTGTTTACTTTCTGCAAACTTTTACTTCTTTCCATTCGATACGTTTAATCCTTTTTTTTCCGCAAAACACGGTGAGATTGACAACCTCATCGCAAGTTGGGGACAAAGTTCTATGGTTGTGTTGTGCAGGTCTCCACGTTGCTACTAGCACCGGTAGTGCGCCCTGCCAAAGCTCAGCTAGTAACACCTTTGGGGTGTTTCCTTGCTCCTACTGGTTCGATTAAACCTTGGTTTCATAACTGAGGGAAAACTTACTGCTGTGCTCATCATACCTTCCTCTTGGGGTTCCCAACGAGCTCTACGTCGAAATTCGAGCGCATCAAGATCTTTTCTGGCGCTGTTGCTGGGGAGTCAAGGACATCTTCACAAGGGGAGTCCCTCATAACCAATCTCTTTACTTTGTTGTTTTTTTTTTGCTTAGTTTTCTTTTTTTGCTTTGTTTGCTTGTTTGGTTCTTCAAAAACACGAAAAATTAGTTTTACTTGTTTACTTTCTTTTTTGAAAAACACAAAAAAATTAGTTCCTATCCTAGGTTGTCACTATGTCTAGCCTTGCTCCAATCACTATGTCACCCGAGGATATGATTTTCACTTTTAAACAAGGAATTGAGGAAAGTTTTAAGGAAGCTTGGTCTAGAATCTCCGATCTACATGAAAAAGCTAAGCCTAAAATGACTCAAAGCTTGTTCCTTAGCAGTTTTTACCTTGGAATTGCTCTTTTCTATAGATATGCTTTAGATGCTGTTGTGGGAGGAGATTTCCTCCATTGGAATGAGGACGATGCTATTAATGCTATAAAGAAATTGATCCTCACTTACAACTTGCCTAGCCAAACTGATACTTCTTTCACAAAAATATTTGCTAGGTTGGACACTCTTGAGGCTAGCATTACTAGATTAGAAAGTTGCTATAATACGCTTAGGGAGCATCACGATTATGTTCCAAAAAACTCTGAACCATCAAAGTGGATCCCTACAGTAAAGATTGAGATGAACACTGAAACTTTTCAAGCTCGCTGTGATATCATGTCTAAATTTTGCCTTATGCCCAAAGATATTTATAAATCTCTGAATACTTGGGGGCTCAGTGAAGGAGGAAAAGAAATATCTCTTACTAATAATACTACCATATTACCTCTTGGAATAGCTGAAGGAGTGTTTACAAAGATCCTTGGGAAAACGATTTCTATTGATTATCTTGTTATTGAATGTGTAGGAAAAGGACAAATTACACTTGGAAGGTCCCTATTAGAACTCCTTGGAGCAATAATAGATGTGGGAAAGGGGACCATGCACCTTTCTTCTCCACCAAACAATCATATTTTCCCCAAGGTTAAGAATAAAAGTAAGAGAGGTAAGGGCAAGAAAGTTGGTTTTAATGCTTCTTCATTTGAGAACACTTGATTCTTTCTTTGCTTCTTATGCCTAACTTAAAGGCGTTAAAGAAAAGTACTTATTGGAAGATAACCCAAAAGTTTTAGATGAGTCTTGAAGTTATTACCTCTGTAATAACCGCTCCTTATCCTTTTTATTTGCTTTTTGTGCCAAGAGTAACCTCTAATGAGAGAGAAGTAAGGATTGGGAAAGTTGCTGTGCCGAAACAGATTTCTGTGCTTCACTGTAAAAATTCATGAGAGAGCTTTGGATGTCGGATTGAGCTATAATGTTTTGTGCTTCTTCCCCAGGTTGTTATATAACTTTATTTAGTTCAACACTTTTTTATTTGAGCAACATAAGGTCTTCGAAAAAATTCGTCTTTACCTGCTGGTCTGTTTTGACAGATTTCTGCCATTTTTTGCATTTGCTTCTTGTTGGTTCCTTCTTGAGTTCTTTTGGGGAATTGAGATTTTTGAGGGAAGTGCTACAGTAGATAGTGTTCTAATGGAAGTTTATTTGGTATTAGAACTTAACCTTAAGACTTATTTATCTTAAGTGCACTAATGTTGCTAATGAGATCGTGTGAAGTTTTGTATGAAGGAAAATTTTCAGGTGTATGGAACGGATGAGTAATGAGATGAAGGATGGACTAAAGCTCAAGCTTGGGGATGCCACGCATGTCACCCCAAGAAATATCCAAGAAGTACAAGCGTCAAAGTTTGGGGATGCCCAAG
This sequence comes from Avena eriantha, assembly GCA_910589775.1. NCBI lineage: Eukaryota > Viridiplantae > Streptophyta > Magnoliopsida > Poales > Poaceae > Avena > Avena eriantha. The sequence continues at coordinate 211,664,587 of OU342746.1, read as the reverse complement.
GCATCCCCTTCTTCATCAATAAAAATCCAAGGTTTCTTCCAAACGCTTCATTTTTATTGTTTCATGCACAGTTGTGTTCTTCTTGGAGCGTCTTATTTTTTGTTTTTGTTTTGGTTTTTAGTTTTCTTGGTTTTCTTAGTTTTCTGAATAAATTGGTTGGACCCCCTCTTTCATACATTTGGTTTGCAAATAGTTTGGTTTGGTTTGGAAAAGAGTAGGAAAGTTCATGCTTATGTGGTAAAAAGAGCTTATTCTTGACTGTGGCCTATGCTTTGTCATGCCATGCTTGATATTGTTTTGGCTTTATGCTTAGTATTCTTTGCTGTAGCATGACTTGTTATAAACGATTGAGATTGCTTAATGTGCTTTGGATGAATCATGCGTTGTTTTAGCATATTAAAGCATAGTATAGTGGTATTCTCCTTTGATGCTTTATTTGGGTTGACTTGGCGCATGCTCACACCATGTTATAACTATCTCAAGTCACCATAGCCTATATGATCCTTTAGTTTTCAACTTGTAGTATCACTTTATGCTTTGATCAATGATGTTTTGTCGCTCTGCATGATTATGGCCATTATTGTTCCCTTAGTTTGTCGCTCCCAGTCTTTTGCTAGCCTCCACAACCAAGTATGAGTTCGACTCATGCATCCAACTCCCCAAACCAAGTTATTCCAAAGAGTCCACCATACCTACCTACTAGCTTATGCTATTCCAAGTATATTCATGTTTTTGTTTACCTTCCACTTGTTATGAGAAAACTAGTGATTAAAGCTCTCACGAACTTGATGGCACACTTTACTTTTTGCCTCTAATAAACTTGAACCATTGGGTCCTTCTTTGTTGCGTATATGCTTGCGCTTTATAAGTTGAAATTAGCAGAACCATGTTTCATGGGGAACGCTTTCAACATTGCACTTGTACTTTGTACCCTGTTGATATCATGTTCTTTTGCTTACGGATCCCGGCGGTGTGAAATAAAAGTGGAACTTGTAAGATCATGGAGTTTGTATGTGTGTTAGAGAAACGCCTGGGCCACTAGCCTAAGCCATGCTTAATCATGGTGGAAACTTGCATCACACCATAATGAGCACTCTATGAAGCATCCTCAATAAAAACCTATGCAAATAGCAAATAAAAAGATCGCTGAGATGCTCATTGTCTGCTTGCCTTGTCATTTTGATTATGGGAAAGCTCCCGTATCATGTGCAAAGGGTATCCCGTTGGCGGTTCTTAATGATACACATATACTTACAATGACAAGAGCTTACTCGTGACTGAAGTTGAGTAGCATGAGGATCGGTCTTCGTAGGTAAGGGGCATGAGATTTCGGTTTATAACTTGTCAAGCATATCCTCTTAGTTGTGTCACTTTAACCTTAATCACCTTCAAGATGCTTATGATAGGGGCAATGAGAGCTGAAAACTACAAGTACCATAATTTTTGGAAGCTCTTTATGAGACTTGAATCCCTACTTCCTTTTACAAAAGGCCTTTCTTCCACCATTATATTGAGTCTCCACCTTCTACCTTTATGCACCTACTTTGAGAGCATAGTGGCCATTCTTAGTTCTATGTGCATTGTCCCAAGACAAGTTGATTGATGCATAACTTGATATTGCTTGTTTTAAACTATTGTATCTAGTCACTCTTATGAACTTTGAAGGTGTCCTATGCATTTATATTTGCTACTCTATTGAGGGACAAGCTGAATACTATTATGCTATGTTTTCTTTATGTGAAACAAACAAACGTCTTACAAAGCATTGTTATTCATAATATTTTGTTTGTGCCTTTTCATGTTGCATCATAGTTTCTTTGCTTATTGCTAGAACTTTGTCTTTCATGTTATGATTGAAGTACTATGATCCCAACTTTGAATGTTTTGCAAATACTTTGATCAAGTCTTTGATGGTGCATGTCACCTCAAAAATTATTCTTTCTTTTTATCACTTACCTACTCGAGGACGAGCATGAGTTAAGCTTGGGGATGTTGATACATTGCAAATGTATCTATAATTTTTGATGTTCCATGCTTGGTTTTATCCACTTTCTTGTATTTTGTTCCAACTTTGGAGTACTTTTCATATGATTTCTTGGACTAACCTATTAACAAGAGCCACAGTGTCAGCTGCCTGTTTTCTGCTGTTTTTGGTTCCAAGAAAGTCAGAAAATGAATATTCTCGGAATTGGACGGGACAAAAGGCAAAGTGCCTATTTTTCCGGAAGTGATCAAGTGCCAGAATACGAGACGGAGAAGGGCCAGGGAGCCACCACACCACCTGGCCGCGCGGCCAGGCCTGGCCCGCACCAGGGGGTGGTGTGGCCGCTCCCGGCACCCCCTCGGCCTCTCCTTCCGCCTATATATTGCCCTCGAGACGAAAACCCTAAGTACCCGATCAAAAATCCACGAAAGAGTCTGTAGCGGCCGTCATCTCCATCCCTAGACCGGGAGGGAACTGAAGCTCTTCTCGGCACCCTGCCGGAGAGGGGAATTCACCCTGGAGGCCTTCTTCATCACCATGCAAGCCTCCGGTGTGATGCGTGAGTAGTTCATCCTTGGACTACGGATCCATGTATTAGCTAGATGGCTAGTTCTCCTCCTTTGTGCTTTCATGTTTAGATCTTGTGAGCTCCATTCATGATCAAGATCATCTATTTGTAATTCATACATGTTGTGTTTGTAGGGATCCGATGGATATTGAGATGCTATTTCAGATTGATTATTGATTCTATCATGTCTTTGTTATTTGAGATCTTGCATGCTTTCCGTTGTTAGTAGCTATCTTGGCCAAGTAGATGCTAGCAACTCCAAGAGTTAGTATTTATGCTCGATAGTGGGTGCATGCCTCTGGTAATCTGGGGAAGTAACAGAAATCTCTAAGGTACTAGATGTGCTATTGCTACTAGGGAGAAAACAACAATCCTTTGTTCATAGAACAATCGTATTGTTTACTTTACACGCAGTTCGTAAAGCAATAATCTGTTGCTTGCAACTTAATACTGGAGGGGGTTCGGATGATAACCTGAAGGTGGATTATTAGTCATAGATGCAGTTGGATGGCGGTCTATGTATTATGTTGTAATGCCCAATCAAGTCTTAGAGGAGTCAAGATGATTAGTATATGCATGTATTGCTTTCTTGGTGTTTGTCAATTGCCCCACTGTAATTTGTTCACCCAGCATGTTATCTATCTAAGGAGAGCCACCTCTAGTGATTATGGATCCCGGTCCTTTTCTTTACATACAATCTATAAACTATTTCTGCTTTGTGTTTACTTTCTGCAAACTTTTACTTCTTTCCATTCGATACGTTTAATCCTTTGTTTTCCGCAAAACACGGTGAGATTGACAACCTCATCGCAAGTTGGGGACAAAGTTCTGTGGTTGTGCTCTGTAGGTCTCCACGTTGCTACTAGCACCGGTAGTGCGCCCTGCCAAAGCTCAGCTAGTAACACCTTTGGGGTGTTTCCTTGCTCCTACTGGTTTGATTAAACCTTGGTTTCATAACTGAGGGAAAACTTACTGCTGTGCTCATCATACCTTCCTCTTGGGGTTCCCAACGAGCTCTACGTCGAAAGTCGAGCGCATCACCCGTCGAAGTGCATCTTCCAGTGGTCCGAATCTGGAACCGGTGGGAGGTATTGGGTGTCGGCCCAGTCGACGAGGAAGTCTGTCAGCGCCTACGACTTGATCGTGAGCCGGGGCTCGTACTGGATTGAGTAGGCGGCGAGCTCGATGACCCACATGGCGACTCTACCGGTGGCGTCTTTGTTGCCGATGATTTCCGAAAGGGGTGCCATGCACACGACCTTAATCGGATGCTCCTAGAAGTAGTGCTTGAGCTTCTTGCATGCCAGGTACACGCTGTAGCACATCTTCTGGTAGTGGGGGTAGTTCTGCTTGGAGAGGGAGAGGACCTCGCCGAGGTAGTAGACGGGTCTCTGAACCGGCTGAGCTTTGCCTTCCTCGAGGCGCTCCACCACCAGGACGATGCTGACGACCCGGCTGATGGCTTCTATATAGAGCAACATCGGTTCCTTGCTAGCCGGCGTGGCTAGAACCGCGCTGTGGATAGCATGTGCTTGAGGTCGTGAAAGGCGGCGTCGGCTTGCGAAGTCCAGGAGAACTTGTCCGTCTTCTTCATCAGCTAGTACAATGGGAGTGCCTTCTCCCCCAGTCGGCTGACGAAACGACTGAGGGAGGCAAGGCATCCGGTGAACTTCTGGACTCCAAGTAGGCTCCTAGGCGGCTACATCCTTTCGATGGCCGCAATCTTCTCCGGGTTCGCCTCGATCCCTCGTTGCGATACGAGGAAACCAAGTAATTGGCCGGATGGGACTCCGAAGATGCATTTCTCCGGGTTCAGCTTCATCTGGTACTGCTAGAGGTTGCCAAATGTCTCTCCCAAATCTTCAAGGAGGGTGCGCTTCTCCTTGGTCTTGATGACCACATCGTCCACATAGGCGTGCACGTTTTGGCCTATCTGCGAGTGCAAGCACTTCTGCATGCAACGCTGATAGGTAGCGCCCGCATTCTTCAGATCGAAAGGCAAGGTTACATAGCAGAAAGCCCCGTAGGGGGTGATAAATGATGTCTTAATCTGATCAGCCGGGTTTAACCGGATCTGATTGTAACCGGAATAGCAATCTAAAAAAGACAACAAATCGCAGCCGGCCGTGGAATCGATGACCTGATCGATACGGGGCAATGCGAATGGATGTTTCGGGCACGCCTTGTTCAGGCTGGTGTAGTCGATACACATGTGCCATGTCTTGTGTTTTTCAACACCAGGACTAGGTTCGCCAGCCAGTCCGGGTGGAACACTTACATGATGAACCTGGCTGCAAAGCGTCAGGTGATCTCGTCGCCAATAATCTTCCTTTTCTCCTCTGCGAACCGACGCAGAGGTTGCTTGACCGGCTTGGCATCCGACCGCACATGGAGTGATTGCTCGGCGAACTCCCTCGGTACACCTGGCATGTCCCTGGGTGACCATGCAAATATGTCCTGATTCTCACGGAGGAAGTCGACGAGCGCGCCTTCCTATTTGCTGTCCAAGTTGGCACCAATGGTGACGAACTTGGTCGGGTCGGAGGGGTCGAGCAGGATCCTCTTCATCTCCTTTGCCGGCTGGAAGGCTCCTTCTCTAGCCGGCTTGCTGCTAGCCGGTATATCTTGCTAGGCCATGGCGACATTGCGCATGATCACACGCTTCTCCTCAGCTATGATGAGGGCCTCTGCCAATTTGGAACCGGCTGAGGCACACTCTATTGACCGCCTGAAGCACCCGGCAACGGTGATCATGCGGTTGGGTCCCGACATATTCGTCTTGAGGTATGCGTAGTGGGGGACGGCCATGAACTTGGCAAGGGCGGGGCGCCCGAGGAGAGCATGGAGCTCGTCAGGTTTACCACCTCGAACCAGATCGGTTCACGGCGGAAGTTCTCCTTGGTCCCAAACATGACGTCCAACTGGATTTTACCCAGCGGGGAGCAATCCGGTCCTAGCAGTACGCCATGGAACGTTGTGGTGGTCGGGCGCAGGTCGCATTCGCGAATGCCTAGCTTCTCCAGCGAAGACCGGTAGAGGAGTTTGAGGCTGCTGCCTCCGTCGATAAGGACGCGAGAGAAATGGTAGGTGCGCGCGTTGCTGACGATGAGGGGGTCGAGTACCTTGGCGTAGCCCCTGGGAGTCGGCAGCTGCTCTGGCTGGTCTTCTCGGCTCCATGTGATGGGGGTTTTCGACCAGTTCAGGTACTGGGGGACCGGAGAGACGATGGCGTTGACCTCCTTGGAGCGTCGCCTGCGGCTGTGCTTGTCGTCCACCTCTGTCTCGAAGATGTGGTAGGCGGCGTGCGGCTAGGGGTAGCCATTGTTGTTGTTGCCGCCGTTGCCGCCGTTACCATCATTGCCGGCTCCCCTAGCCGGTTGTGGTGGTCCACCAGGGGGGGGCGGGGGGAGACGTGGCTGGCCGCCTTGATCTTTTAGCTGGCGAGTCCAGCTGCAGTTCCGGGTGGTGTGCATAGCCGGTTTGAAGGGACCGCTGTGCCATTTGCATGGGCCGTCAAACATCTGGTCGAAGGTGAGCCGCGGCTTCTGCCTCCTTGCATCGTTAGCCGGTGCGTCGGGCGCACCCTCCACAGCATTGACTTGCCGCGCGTGGTAGCGGGGCTTCTGCTGTCCGGCTTGGCGGTCCCCGTGGAACCGGTTGTCGTTGCCGTGGCACCTGAAGGATTCGGCTTCTCCAGCCCGATTGCTCGGACGGTCACGAGCCGGCTCTATATGAGTTGGATGTCCATCGGCATTTACCCGGAGGGGCTTCTTCATGGAGGCATCTGCCGTGGCGTACTGGTCCGCAACCGTCATGAGCTCCGCCATGGTTTTCTGCTCGTTACACAGTAGCCGGTGGCGAAGCATGGTGCCTTGTCGGCATCCCTCGATGAAGAAGCTGATGGTCTGGCTCTCCAGGATGCCCTCGCATGTGTTGCGCAGCTCCATCCACTTAGTGAGGTACTCGCGGTCAGTCTCGCGGTCGCCCTGGACGCACAAGGCCAGGCCGCGTGGGCGTTTCGGGAGCTTCTACGTGCCATTGAAGTTGCGGACGAACACCTTCTCGAAGTCTAGCCAGGCGTTGATGCTGTTGGGCGCAAGGATGTTGATCCGTGTCCTTGCCGACCCAGTTAGCATAAGGGGACATAGCGCACAGCTGTGCGCTTGTTCCCATGGGCGATGCCGACTGCCGTGGCATAGTCGGTCAGCCAATCTTCCAGCTTCATGCTGCTATCGTACTTGGGGGTGTCCCTGGGCAGGGTGAACTTATCCGGAAATGGCTCGTTCCGGATGCGGGTTCCGAAACAAACTGGCCCGGTGGAGTCTTCTTCCTCCGTGACGCGCGCTTGAGCGAGGAGCTCGATGTGGTCACGGGCATCCAGACGATCCGGGTTGGGCGCTCCCACCCGGCCTGAGAGACGGGAACCGGCAGATCTTGGTGCTTCGGTTGGTGGAGGGGGAGGCGGCGGGTTGTTGTTCATCGTTTGCTCCTGGCGCGGCTGGGCCTTGTTGGCAGAGCTACGGCGCCTGCTGCGGGCCTTAGCCGGCTGAGGGGAGGACGCCTATTGGGTGTCACAAGGCGCGCCCCTACTGTTGATAGGCGGCTTGCTCCCCCTGGAGTAGCTGGGGTCCTCCTGCATCTGCCGGTTGGTGTCGGCCTGCTCATCCGCGATTCAGAATAGCTCCTGCACGCGAGCGTGCTGGCGGGCTCGCTCCTCGCCCTCCAAGTTGGGCAGCTCTTCTGCCGCGGCTCGCGCCGCGCGTAGGTTCTTATGGGCGTGTTGTAGGTGGGACGGATGAGGGCGGGCACGGGATCCGATTCCCCGTCGTTTTCCATCCTTCCGCCCAGCTCGCCACCCTGGCGTCGCACCTGGCCATGCCGACTCGGCTCCGTGGTAGCCGGAGTGAAGCCGTGCGCGCGGTCGTACTCGCGCCGGGTGATCTCGAGTTGCTTGCGGGTTCCCGCCAGCTCCATGGCCTCCTGGAGGAGGATCTGTCTCTCCATGGCGAAGTTGGCTTCCGCCTCCTCCGGGTTATCCCTGAGGTTAACTGGCATCAGGAGCCGATCGATGGCCTCCTCTACCGAATTCCGAGGCTGCGGAGGCGCGGAATATCCGCCTTCGTCCGCGCCCCGCTCCTGCGGCTGGCGGGGGTGGGAACTGGAGCCAGCCATCATGACCTCCACGCCACAGGAAGCGACGGAGGCGCTACCGCCCGGATGCGGCAGCTCCGCGACGGATACGATCTCCCTAGGGAAATGCTCCGGAACGGTGGCGACGTAGACGGGGAGGTCGCTGAAGAGCAGGATAGAGCCGTTCGCCGAGAAGGTGGTTCCGGTGAAGCAGGAAGCGTTAGCGATGACGCAGTCGAATTTTTCGAGCGTGAGCACCAGGCCAGAGGCCACGCGCTCACCGGCTGAAGTGCGGGGTCCCGTGCGGAACGTGACTCCGGTCGAAGCCATCTGCCCCACGGTGGGCGCCAACTATCGTTGTATTGGGAACGGCAGTACCTAAGAAGGTTAGATAGAGTTGTGGGGACTAGCAGGGAAGCTATCGACGGCCTCCGCAGGCGGGATTGGATACAAGCAAGCGTAACGGGACACAAGAAGTACCCAGGTTCGAAGCCCTCGTGGTGAGGTAAAACTCCTACTCCTGCCGATCTGACTATTAGCGATATACGAACTACAAGTGCTCCTCGAGCTGTATTCTCTAGCTACTGTCTTAAATGCACTGAGACCAACCCTTTCTACTGAGGCCTTGCCTCTCCTTATATAGGCAGAGAGGCAACGGTCTCACTGGCCAATCCGCCTGGCGGGCCCCACAGGTGGGTCCTAGTCGGCTGGTCATCTACAGTATCCGGTACAACCGTGTCACACAGAGTACGAGCGGTATAGCTGTCTTGGGCACAGTGAACGCCGTGCGAGCCTGTTGTCAGCATCGAGCCACTGTTCCCGCATCATCTCCGCAAAGTCTTCGGTATGGCCGAGTAGTTGCCAGTCTTGTCGTCGTACAGGGTGTACCACGCACTGCTCCGCACGTCGCCCTGTCTCCTTGATTGGTTCTGGCTATGCTGCTGTAGCCGGCTGCTCCTCTCCGCTCCGGCTACCTCATGATAGCCGACCTGGCTTGCCTTGTCCGGCTGCATTTGGCCAGCCGGAAGCGATCCGACTGCCCTGTTTCTTGTCCGGTTGGGGTAACCGGAGGTCATCTCCCTGACACAATGTCATTGCATGTGTGTTCCTATCATGAACCACATATGGATCTACTAGTGTTCATTGCATGTGTGTTCTTTCCACAAACCACATATGTATCCACTAGAGTAATTGCATGTGTGTTCTTTTTACAACCCACATATGGATTGCATGTGTGTTATTTTCACAAACAACATATGGATCAACCAATGTCATTGCATGTGTGTTCTTTCCACAAACCACATAATGATCCACCAGTATCATTGCATGTGTGTTCTTTCTAGAAACCACATATGAACCACACCCAGTATCACTGTATGTCTGTTCTTTTCCACAAACCACATATGGATCCATCAGGGTCAGTGGATGTGTGTTATTTTCATGAACCATAGCTAGAGTCATTGCATGTATGTTCTTCCCACAAACCACACATGGATACACCAGTGTCATTGCACGTGTTTTCTTTTCATGAACCACACCCAGTGTCATTGCATGTGTGTTCTTACCATAAACCACACATGGATCCACTAGTGTCACTGGATGTGTGTTCTTTTCATGATCACAACCAATGACATTGCATGTCTGTTCTTTTCACAAACCACATAAGGATCCACCAGTATCATAGGATGTGTTTTTTCTTTTCACGAACCACACCCAGTGTCACTAGATGTGTGTTATTTTCATGAACCATAGCTAGAGTCATTGGATGTGTGTTCTTTTCATGAACCACAACTAGAGTCATTGCATGTGTGTTCTTTTCATGAACCACACCCAATGTCATTGCATGTCTCTTCTTTGCACAAACCACAGCTAGAGTCACTGCATGTCTGTTCTTTCCACAAACCACATATGGATGTCTGTTCTTTTCATGAACCACACCTAGTGTCATTGCATGTCTATATTTCTCACAAACCACACATGGATCCACCAGTGTCACTGCATGTCTGTTCTTTTCATGAACCACACCCAGTGTCATTGCATCTGTGTTCTTCTCACAAACCACACATGGATCCACCAGTGTCACTGGATGTGTGTTCTTTTCATGAACCACACCTAGAGTCATTGCATGTCTGTTCTTTTAACAAACCACATGGATCAACCCCAATGGCATTGCATGTGTGTTTTTGTCACAAACCACATATGGATCAACCAATGTCATTGCATGTGTGTTCCTGTCATGAACCACATATGGATCCACCAGTGTTCATTGCATGTGTGTTCTTTCCACAAACCACATATGTATCCACTAGTGTAATTGCATGTGTGTTCTTTCCACAAGCCACATATGGATCAACCAATGGCATTGCATGTGTGTTCTTTTCACAAACCGCACATGGATCAACCAATGGTATTGCATGTGTGTTCTTTTCACAAACCACATATGGATCAACTAATGGCATTGCATGTGTGTTCTTTTCACAAACCACATATGGATCAACCAATGGCATTGCATGTGTGTTTTTGTCACAAACCACATATGGATCAACCAATGTGATTGCATGTGTGTTCCTGTCATGAACCACACATGGATCCACCAGTGTTCATTGCATGTGTGTTCTTTCCACAAACCACATATGTATCCACTAGAGTAATTGCATGTGTGTTCTTTCCCCAAGCCACATATGGATCAACCATTGGCATTGCATGTGTGTTATTTTCACAAACCACACATGGATCAACCAATGGCATTGCTTGTGTTTTTTTCACAAACCACATATGGATCAACCAATGGCATTGCATGTGTGTTCTTTTCACAAACCACATATGGATCAACCATTGGCATTGCATGTGTGTTTTTGTCACAAACCACATATGGATCAACCAATGTCATTGCATGTGTGTTCCTGTCATGAACCACATATGGATCCACCAGTGTTCATTGCATGTGTGTTCTTTCCACAAACCACATATGTATCCACTAGAGTCATTGCATGTGTGTTCTTTTCACAAACCACACATGGATCCACCAGTGTCATTGCATGTGTGTTCTTCTCACAAACCACATATGCATCCTAACCTTAGGAGAGCCCTAACCTTAGCCCCCCAATAGGTGGCCGTTAGACCGAGTCTTCTAGAAGGCACGCCCTAACACAGTTGTTCTGCTTGACGATTGTTACATACCATTCGATCGGGGCGCTTGGAAGATTGGGATGGTCTTCGTGAGAGCGATCCGCGAGTAGGCTGTTCTTCAGCATGATTGGCCACGGCTGCCCGCTTGGAGTTGTCATATTCCTATTAATGATTGTGACAGCTTTTATAGGATACGTACCACCTTGGGGTCAGATGAGCTTTTGGGGAGCAACAGTAATTACAAGCTTAGCTAGCGCCATACCCAATGGATTCCAGTGGCTGGGGGATCCTATGTCTATAGATAGATTCAACATCCTACCCCCTTCCTCCGCAGCGCAGCATTGGAACCCACTTGGCATAGCCTTAAGAATATTAACTTACAGGCGGGTCTTTAGCGCGTACTACCAGTTAAGGAGCCATATCCGCTCTTAGGTCATAGAGGGGCATCAACGGAGAAGAACCGGGGGATCGAAATCCGATCATCTCGTCAAAAAATGGGAAGTCTTGTCGATATGAATTGAGACGTTTATTCGGTGTCCCAAAGCCGTTATCATTTCAACCATCTGCGGTAGGCCGGATGATTCACCTACTAGGGGGATTTCGCGTAAACATCTCGTTTTTCCTTCCCCGCGAGTATAGCATGATGAGCCCAAGTTACGGCAGCTCCGGATGAAGGGAGAATAGGGGTATTAAGAAGAGGGATTTCCCAAGGATCTCTGGACAAACTGGCAACACCGGGAGCTCCCCTATTGCGAGTGTCATGACTCACGAGTTCAGTGGGCCATATCCTAGTGTCACGTCCCCATTACTTCTCTTCCTTCCCCTCGAAGCCACTTTCCCCACTTCACTCCCATCATGCCGTAGCCGCAAGCCGACGACGCCTCCATCCCAATCCCCTCTCCGGCAGCCACCCCCTCCCCTTTTGCCATGGGTTCAAGGGGAGACGGCGAGGAAATGCGTCATGACGACAAGGACGGTGATTTCAATGTGAGTCGTCTCATCTCTATGTCTATCATCTGTGGCTAGTTATCTATTTTTTGAGCTAGATCTACTCTGTTTACTCATGCGCGTATGATGTGTTAGGCCAACCAGACGATGTATGACTCCGACTATCACGGTTTTGCGGATGAAGACAGTCCTCTGCTATGTAAAAATGGATATGTGCCCACTAAATTTGTAGCGTTCGAAGGATGAAACGAAGGCATGAGGTTTTTACAGTGTCAAGGACATCGTGCAATGATGCAAGGCGGAAGTTGCGGTGTTGTCAAATGGCTAGATCCAGAGTGGGCCAAATCGATGTAGAAAATGCTGGACAAACTATGGGATATGACTGTTGAGTTGAAAGAATCCGTAGTCGGCTCACTTCTTGACAGTGTTGAGATGAAGCTATGGGACCCAGCTGACACGACCAAGCTTAACCGAGATCTCAACAGGGTGCAAGACAAGGTTAGCAAAGTCAAGAAGGAGAGGGACGTGGCATTGGCCCTGAAGGCTAATATAGAGCAAGAACTGACTCAAGCAAGGAATGATCTTCACTAGGCCAAAGTACTGCGGTTCACAACTACGAGTATGACAAGTGCATGAGGAAAATGCAGAGAAACAATTGAAGCTATGCAAGGAAGATGCTAAAAGGAAGGAGCGGACGATTCGATCCTTGCTCTCGCAGGAAGATGCCCATCGGGCTAAGATTAGGAAGATCAAGGAGATGTGTGATAACTAGTTCTATTTAGCTTGAGCTCCGTGCCTTTTTAAGTTGTAATAGTTGTACTTGTTGACCTAGCGGTCTGAACTAGTGGTCTCAGAGTCCTGGGAGGAAAAAAATTGGTTGCCCGTTAATCTCTCTTCACCCTGCATTACTTCCTTTTGTCTGATCATGGTGGTATTCTAACATTGGTGGTTTGTTTAAACATAATCTACGTGGATTGTGCCGCATGCAAATGGCACAACCACAATTTATAAAGTGGAAGCACGTACACCCGGTTACTGGAGATCCGGGAGCTTCGCTAGATGCAGGGGATGCAGGAGTAGGGAGGCGGTGAGATAGACGGGCTCAAGATTAGGCCAGAAAGTGGTACTGATTTCCTCCTCATCTGGGCATTATCGGTTGCCATTTATGTTTATGTTGCCATGTCGTTGTGTGCAGTAGCTGAAATAAGTTGATGCTTTGTGGAGTGTAGCAGCTTAAATAATTTATTTCTGTGCCACTTACATTCCATCGTATTTGGAGACCTCCTGCCCCTCAGCAATCGTGGAACCGGTGTTGAGTGTTTTCAGATAGTAGTGGCACAATCACAATTTTGGATTCAACTACTGACTCGGGCGTTTCCAAACCCTAAGTCGCGGTACATTTTACTCAGAAAACGTGGGTAGATTATTTTGCCCAGCAAAGTTCCACACACATAGCTCCAGAATTTAACCGAATTACATATATAGGTTCAAGTTCAACACATTACTATGCATCCTCATTGCCAGCAGGCTTCTTCCGCAGCCTGGGTACCAAGCCTTCTCGTCCACTGGCTTCTTCATTTCCGGCCTTCTTCCTCTTCCTTGGTGCCAATTTTCTTAGCTTCACGTACTCTGCATCGCCGGGATAATGGGCACCCGAATCATGTCCAGCATCATCTTTCCACTCATTTTTAATTTCTTCGGGCAACAAAATGACTGACCCAGTAGTCATGTTTCTAACCTTGCGGCGCTTCCTGTCAAAGAAACAACACTGTTGCATATGTGCCCAATATCTATAGAGTAAATAAAACAAAAATTACAATTCAACACAAACATGCGAACCCCAAGAGACTTTTGCGTACCAGGAGCTAATTGGGTTCGAGCAACCACCCTATCCAAGAATAGAAGGGCGACTCCCAGTTGCAGCAGCTTCCACATCTAGTACATCACAATTCAGCTCAAACATGCAATCCGAAGCATACCTTTTGATCAACCCAATTAGCTAACTGTCACACGTTAGAGGAACCATGATGCCACGTTCATCCATGAAGCTGAACTTTGCAGTCTGCTTCGGCCATAATTCATCATGATTACGCAGAGCAGCAACCATACCAGACATAATGCAGATCTGCGCATGCGCTTCTTCCATCATGATACAATGGTGTCCATACCACTTTCCCATAGAGTCGTACCTGAAGAGGAATATCGTAACTAGGTAAGGGTGGTCTGCAGAGATCCCAATTGACAGAAAACTGTGGACAAAATATGTTTGTCAGCGTTGGGCTAACAAACAATTTTAGGTTCAGTAGCCAGCTAGCAGTTATAATTAGTGTGAATAGCAAAGAGAAGGGTAGATCACCTGCTTGTAGCCAAAACTTCTTCTTCCTTGGTAGTAGGATCTGCCATCCCCCGAGTTGCTCGGCTCGTCGGCAGCGGAGGCGGGCTAGGGCCTCGCAACGACGGCTACGTCATGCGCCATTGGAGCTCGGGATCAGCGACTGGGCGCAGCAACTAGGCGCAGCAACTTGGCACCGAAAGTCAAATGTTCGAAGGGATCGTCCTGCCTGGAGGGTGGATTCCGACACTGCCGGTGCTAGGGGAAAGGTGGGAATGGATTTGTGAAATTGGTCAACACATCCAATCCACTTAGTTCCTCGATTTTCCTAAGAGGTTTCCGTGTTGGCGCTCGCGTCATGGGCAGATGACCGACATGAGGGTCCCGACCGTCTACTTCACGAGGCAGTTTCACGGAATGTTTGAATTTGGCAGGGGTGAGATGAGTTTGCATCGAAATGGACCCTTTCAGTAGTTGGTGGCCCAAAATTTCGAAACGTGGCAATTTCAAGCAACTTAGGTACCGCCATGCGCTCGCCCGGGAACTTTGGTACCACAGACGAACAGGCCCCCTGAGGATGTGGATGCCTTGAACTACGTTGGGGGGATCCACTAGGAGGAAGCAAATGATGGCCCAGCAGAATGCCATGGCAAAGAGGGCATCAGTTGCTCTGTTCCTGCCTCGCGAGGGGTGATAGCTGTGAGATTCGACACATTTTTGATGGCTTTTATTCATGGTTTTCTCACGGATTTTATCGTTTTCTGGCTTTACCTAACGCTAATACTTCGGTACCAAAGAAAACTTGGATTTTAATGTGTGTTTCAAGTTCTAGACATCAACATAAGGATTTAACTAGAGAAATACAATATTCTGGAGAAAACAAGTAAGCCCCACTTTGGAAGCACGCGAGGGGAGATCACAGATGGTTTAACGACCAACTATACGGTGGAAATGACCGTATAGTTCCCTCTGTATAGATGCCGCTGCCTCTGTCTTGTCTTGTCGAAAGGGAAAACTTTCATGAAGGGACGAGGGATGAAAACACAACACAGCAGCAGCCACACCATCTAGAAGGGAGAAAGAAGGGATCCGGAAAAGAAGGAGAAGATGTTCTTCGTCTTGCTCCACGATCTTCGACCTCCTAGCCAATACACCTCCATAGCCACTACTTGTACTTGAGAGAGATAGAGGGATCTCCACCTTGCAAGACTAGGGTTTGAGATTGTTTCTTCCCATCTTGAATTGTGTTGGATATTTTTCTATTCTTACTATGGATCTCCACGGTAATACCAAGACAAATTCCCTTTATTTGATTATATTGATGATCTGTTCTTATCTCATGTGTGAGTAATTCCCTTGGGCGTGGGAGATGTAGGGGATTGGTGAGATCTGATGTGCCTTCATATATTTTCCATTAGTATTTTGATTGATTCTAATTACTATATTATGTGTGCTTGACTATCTGTGGGATGCTTAATGCTTGTTGTCCAATTAAGGGCCTAGACAACATGATACCTTGTTTTACACAGATAAGATCTTGCTCGCTAGTGGACCGATGATCCCTGGGTGACACATGGATATCAATGGAAAGCTAGTTGACTCGAGGATAACGAGTAACCACTGTGCTTATTGCATTAGTCTAATCCAAGGAGCTTAATCGCTAAGCAACCTGAAAGGTCTTAATCATGTAGTGTCTGACCATGGTTTTGGTAGCAGGCTAGTAGGATTATTGAAGTTGGGATGAAATCTACCAAAATAAGTTCCGGCTAATTATGGGTTGCTCGCCTACACATATATCTATAAGATTATAATTTTTACATTCATACTCGTCCACCTGGCACATTCACTATCACCATGAACTGAATTTCCCCGCGCCTTCTTTCACCATCTGCAGAAACCAACAAACAAACAAAGTCATTATTTACTTTTATGCATTTTATTTCTGAAGTTTACATTTTAGTTCTATTTAAATCTATCGCATTTAATCAAAACCCCATTCTTATTTCAACGCTTGCATTCAATTCACTCGAAGACATGTGACAACTTTGAGTGTGACAGAGACTTCACCAATAAACACTTACCTTTGGGCTCCCTGTGGAATCGATATCTAAACTTCAAAACTAGCTACAAATGATCTGTGCACTTGCAGACATCAAGGGACAGGGTGCGGACGGTGCCCGCCACCTCAAGATAATCTCAGGACCACCCCTGCCCATCCTCACAAGGGATGTAGAACCTCCCGAGGATGGTGAGGGCATGGGGGCTCCGGACTTCCCTATGGACTACACCCAACGCGCTAGCTGCCCTCATGGCGGCGACTGAACTACTGGATGATCCAACGGATCAGGTTACTGGAAGATGGAAAAACCTCTTCGAATGGCGTGCCTGACTCCACGACTTTTGAAGGTGACCCTCGAAAAACCTCATCCCTTACATCTTCGTCTGTCGTAAGACCCCGTATAGGCCACGACGGCATTATAATAAGCTCATAATACCGGCTCCTTTTTTGGATCTTGTGCCGCGCGCACGCTTGGTTATTTGGTTTTTCCCCGAGAAAAAACATTTCTCCAAAAACCGTGCCGCCCGATTTCCCTCACACACAGCGCACGAGCGGGGGATAAGGATGGTACCCTTCACCGGGCCATTCCCCCGTCAACATCAGAGCCTAAAATGCGAGAATGTAGTGAAACAAGGGATGAAGTACTTTTAGACATCAAATGCGTAAAGAGCATATGAAGTGTATGGCTGCAACCTTTGTCACCACGATTATGCGTTTTCCTTCTTGTGGTCGTGCCTTTGCCAAACTTATGGCGAGCTATGACCTCATCGTTGGCGACTAAGGGGGTTTGGCTCACCATCTCTCCGGAGTTGTGCACAAGGTTGAGGAATTAGATCCGGAGTCAGGGAAGTGGATCCAATGAAGCTGTGATAGTGTTGTTGAGCTGGCTCCGGCGCTGTGGATCTCGGGTACGGAGGAGCTGATCTGGTGCGAGCTGGCATCGGGGAAGCAACTCTGGCTTGCTAGAAAAGGGAGATGGTAAAACATCTTTGGTCTCTACAGTATCGTGTCGATGGAGAGGCTGTGAAGGGTAGTTGTGACGGAAGGGGCACACCTATGGTCATGCAAGGTGATCTTGAGGGATTTGGCCTGAAGGGCACGGGTGGTACTAGTATGTTTGAAACATTGAATTATGTGGTGCGTGGGAATTTACAGGACGAACCATTTTGAGGAATTGCCTTTGGCGTGTTGTTTCTAAACCGAAGGGCGAGATGGAAATTTGGTACTGCTTGAATATTGGACACAGGATCCATTTTGGCGGGTGTTTCTGGCGCAGAGTTAAAATTATTATTGACTGCTTGGTGGAAGAGGTGATTTCGGCATGTGTTTTTCCGCTCAGTTGATTTTTTTGTACTCGATATACTAGTGTAGTCTAAAAGTTTGACTTTAGGGCCACACAAGTAGTTGAACATATTTATTCACAATAATGGTCACAAGGACATGGTCATTCTCGAACTACCTTTCATGGTAATGTGTAAAGTTTCTGCAAAATGTGGGTCTACAGATCTAAACAAAAGTGCAAACTAAGATTTCAACTTTCTCGCGAGAAAATGTTGTTTTTCCATTTTCCGAATAGCTAGAACGAGACCGAGATGCATTGTCCAAATGCATCAAGTAGGTATAGTCTAGTTTCATACAATGTGCCAAATACGTAGTTACCGTAAAGTACCACCAGAACATAAGAAAAGAAAATATCAGGCTGAGAACACAAGCAAAGTCATCCTCATTATTTGAAATAACAGTCTATTTGCATGGCGGATCTTGCTTCACCCTTTGAAAATCATCTACCTACAAAGATGCACGAGAATATCTGCTCATGCTTTCACCTGTTCCAAGACTATCACGTTGATCTCATTGACATCTACATTAGCCGAATTGGGAACATGATTTTCAGCCACTAACTTCTAAAGATCAGCGGCAGCATCAAGGCCATCTTAGAAATCCATCCTCGGTTCAAATCTCTGAACCGCCGAGTGTCCATGTCCAAATAATTTTGGAGAAGCCTAATCTTAGCTTCGGCCATGCACCATACTTCGGTTTGGTTCATAGAAATGGTTGTATCACTAGCACGCTGAATATCTATGTTGCGAACCTCCTTGGTAGGGACATGATCATGCACTTGCTTCTGCAAATTGCAATGCAGCAAATCAATCAGTAAATTACATAAGCAAGATGTAAAAAATAGCCATGTTTAGGGTACTCGAACATGCCATGTTTCTGTACCACTTGTCCTGTGCTGAGTGGGGCTACATCTGCATGTCCAAAACTCTTAAGGATTTGTTTGCATCGATTCTCTGCGTACTCATTTGGTAATACATCATCTTCCATGCCTTACAAAAAATATATACTAGTATGAGAAGGCAGGGCAAGCAAAGGATGAACTACTATCGAAAATAAAATGCATAATGGTAGTGCGTATATATGCAAGTGGAGGCAAACCTTTGTCTAGGGAGGATTGTTGGGGGTTATCATTGGGTTGGCGAGGATTTTTACTAGTGCGAGATAACCAATTTGTCTTGACGACTAGTAGTTGCCTTCTTTTCTCTTTGAACCGATCCCGTAGTACAATAACTAGCATGCATTAGAAATTAGTAGTAATGAGAAGGCACTGCATGGAAGCGACGAACTACATTCGAAAGTAAAATGCAAGGAAAGCGGGCATTGCAAGTGTGCAGATACCTTTGTCTTGGTAGTAAAGAGTTTTAACCATCACCCTAGTGAGGGGTCCGTGTGGCTTACACATCTCTTGGCTGCGGTGGTGGGAAAGCCGACTATCGTCGGATTGAAGACATGTACGTCGAGAGGGGGTCCTCGAGGCATGTGGAAAAAGGGGGTGTGAGGCGACAGTATTCTGGGATGGTGAGCACAGAAGCTTTACCCAGGTTTGAATCCACCATCTTCAGACGGATCCTACTCGTACTAACAATCCAGTAATACGACAGAGCCAGAAGTACATATTGCAAGAGAGGTTCACCTGTGCGAGTTGAGATTGTAGATTGTGGGTGCCCTAAAGGCTGGTCCCTAGGACGACTTATATATATATCCGGCCTAGGGTTACTGGAGAGACCTATCCGGCTATAACTAAGAGTCGGTTACAGATTACATCTTGGAATACAAGTAACTAAGCAGGCCTAAGTCAGTAAGTCTTCTAGGCCTTACCATAGCCGGATGGACCTCCGGCTTCTCTGCCTGACTAGGCCACCCGTGAAGCAAAGCTCTAACCCGAAGTGGGCCACCCTAGTCAATGAGTCATAGTGGGTATACCTGGAAAGTATATCCCCAATAGTAGCCCCTAGAAGCCTCCAAGATCTGGAGTCGGCTTTCATCATCTAGCTTGATCTATCTTTGGCTCGCAGAATCTTGAAGGGTTCCTGAAACTCAAAACAAAAGTAGGATCCGGATCTCAGACGAAGTCAAACCTGTAAGTATATCATTCGGTTTTCCATCTCAAAATTCAAAATAAGCCAGAACTTGGTCTCTGACATAACCTGGCATCAGTCAAGGTCAAGTCATGTCCCTGATAGACATTCCTGACAGTGTGGCTGTTGGTGGGTCCACCTATCATGGAACCTAGGCACCATTTTAATGCATGCGCGAAGATCGAGGAGGGGTAATCTTCTCGAGGAGGTCACCTAGTTCCTTCCACAACACGTGGCACATTCACTATTCTCTTCACATGAATCTTGGTGTAGGCAAGGCATATAAGGGGTTTAGATCTCCTTATTCTTCATCACCAGCGCCCCTACTTTATTCTTCCTCCCAACGCCACCACACACTTGCTCCTCTTTTCCTTCCCCCAAATCGCATAGTGCCTCCCATCTACGGTCTCCATTGCCACCAAAATGGCTGACACATCTTCATCTGGCATGGCGACGACCACATCAGCGACCACTGCATTGGTGGAGAAGGAGAATTTCCACGGACTGTGGATCTCTTGCATCCTCGATGACGAGAAATTGCGTGTAATTGAGAAGGAAGGTCTCCTTCATGCCGACGACTGGCAGAGCAGCTTCGACGATGTCATCCCTACTCCTTGCACCGATGAGAGGGTCCACTTCGGCACTCACCTCGACAGAGGTTTGAGCTTTCCACCCTCAGAGTTCTTCTCTGAGGTCATAGATTACTATGGAGTTCAACTCCACAATTTCTCCCCAAACACGATTCTAAAACTTAGCGCTTATGCTTCCTTTTGTGAGGGTTATCTTGGAATAAAATCGAGTCTTATCTTGTTCCGGTACTACTTCGGTACTCGGAGAAACTCCATCACTTCCGGTAATCTTTACATTATCGGAAATCTTAGCCTGACCCTTAAGATAGACCGAGTCTACCCTAAGATTAAGGCTAGTGAGTCAGTGAAGAAATGGCCATCCATGTTCTTTTATCATAAGGACAGACCAGCCCCCGGCAAAGAACCTTCTTTTCCGGCTTTTGTTGACGGTGCCACCATGCCCCATGAGTCCTGGGATGCGGATGATCTGGCTCTTCCTAATGATATTATTCTCACCAGGAGACGGATCGAGTATCTGATGAATCATAAGGGTCAGAAGGGATCCTACTTGATCCACTACTAGCTGGCACGCCGGATTTAGCCCCTTTAGTACCATGGTGGACGACTTAAGCATATGGTCACCAAGTGTAAAAATGATAGCCTCAGGATCAGCTCGCTCTCAATCTTGAACAAATAATATGAGTCCTGGATCAAATGGTTGATCAAGGAGCGAGTTGAGAGGAAGATTCCAAATCTCTCTCTGGTCATGTATACTACTGATGAACCTCTGACACTAGTAAGTTTTCCGGCTGTATCCTTCATACTCAATTATGTGCTCATCTATACTTTGTTGTAATTTGCACTACTGCGATAATGTCTCTTTCAGCTTGGTCACCTCCCTGAGTCGGATCTTACTCCTCTCGAGGCATATCCACCTGAGGATCTGGTTCCTCAGGAGGATGAAGAACTTGAAGTTTTACCGGAGGCGCTTACCCGGAAGCACAAAGCTCCGGTTTATTCTGTGGGAACTCAGAAAGTGCCCATTGTAAAGAGGTACACTTCTTCACAAGGTTTCAAGTACCAATTTGTACTTTCCCTGAATTGCAATGATCTTTACTCTGTTACCATTCAGGGCTAAGACGATTGCCAAGGGTAAGGTAAAAGGAAAGATGGGGAAGACTCTACGCGAGCAGAAGGTTGTTCTAGCCTCACCTGCTCCCCTGCCTCCGACTCCTACCCCAAGGCCATCATCAGTGCCGGGGGGTACCTCTTCTCTGCCTATTGAAGATGTTTTGGCTCATACTTCAGAGCCAGCGAACCTTGGTTTGCAACCCGACGTCACCGTTGGTGACTCAGGACTTGGTAAGGGTGAACCCACAAAGGGTAATGATCCCTCATCCTAGATCTATGCGGATAATATTTTGCACAATCTGGGTATTGCCAAACTTGCCTTACTCGGAAGAGCGCAGAAGTGATCCAGAAGTTGGCTCTCCATTGCCTGGAGACCCGGAATATCACAGCGGAGGAGGAGGCACAAGAAGCCGAAGACGTCAAAATTGTAGACGTTCCTGATCAAGTTCGTCTCCGTGACGAGAAGTTGAAGGCTGGTGTGACCCCGCCACAACAAGTGATTCCTCTGACTCTCACCAAGAAGGTTTCCACCGAGGTGAACATGAGTGTCAACAAATTGACTCATGAACATTATGTAAGTCATAATCCAACTCTTCTTTTATTGTATTTCATATCATATCCTCTAGCCCTGAACCATGAAGTAGGACAGGAATCTGCATTTATGCTTTTATAGGATGCCAAAGAGTGAACTAGTATAGCCCCCAAGGCTCGTGCTGATATATAACTTAGTTGAAATATTAGCCCGAGTCTTAGTAGACTTCTGACTCTAGTTACTATTCTGACTTACGGAAAGGTAATGGTTATAACCCAGTATTATTGAAGAATATTTGCAACAAGCGGAGAGAGATCAGAGCTCTCCCACTTGAAAATGCGCAACTTAAAGTTGCAAAAGATGAAGCTAAAGGTAAACATTTCATTCCTCATTTTCGTATTCTATTTTTGATCTGTAGCCGAATATTTATCTGGCTTTTATGTCTTGCTTTGCCAGAACTTGTGACATGGTCCTGTAAAATGATTGAACAAGCCAAAGGTTTCTTTTGTCTTGGAGGTGGAAAATGCTGATTTGTGTGCCGAGCTAGAGAAAATCAAAATAGATCATGAAACCAGCATCACTAGTGTGCTTGAATCTAGCAATCACGCAACTGAGGCACATTACCGCACCATCGCCAAATAAGACAAAACAATCTCAGACTTGCAAGATGCCTTGGACAGGGAGAAGGACACCGTCAAAGCTCTCTGGAATGAACTCTATACCCTTCGAGAGGAGAAGACCAAAGTAGATGATACTATCTGCGGTAAATTTATCTATCCCTAGATTACCATTTTTCGAATTGTTAGACTCGGGTATATTGTTGACCTTGCTTTCTTTCTTATAGGTCCTCTCAACATGCTTGATGCCTCTTCATCCGAGCCTCATAGTAGATGGCTTGTCGCAGTTGGGGACATGATTTATGATTTCCGCCATCCACTGGAAGAAGTTGGTGAATCTGTCCGACTCTCTAGCTTAGAATCAATGTCGGCCTTTGAGCTACCAGACAAGGCGAAGGATATGCCTCAACTCGTCAAGGATTGGAACATGTCCTATGCACGTGCAACGACACAGAATGCCCTGACAATGGCAATGAGCCACCATGGAAGCATGGAAATATGGCAAGTTACCAAGGGTTATTCGATTGTTGATGAAGACGACAACGAGCAGAACATCAAGGAGATCTAGAACTCTAGGATTGGATACACCTCTCACGTGGCCGAGTTAACCAGTTACGACGAGCCATTCTTCACGCCCGTTGAAGTGCCACCATCGCAAAGGAATTAGTTGTCGAATCTTCCAAAGACGATGAGAAGACTGAGTCTGACCTACTTGGCTCAGACAGATATCTAGGTGACACGGGTGATTTGTCCAGCAAGCCGGCAAATCCTGCCTCTTCACCTGCATCATAGAGTATGCTAGAAAACCAATGTGTTATTCTGAAAACAATATAATTGCAATAAGTAGAATATTATCTTTGCTAGTGCTAAGATTGTAAGGACTTATGCTTTACTCCTTTTGGCACTTTTTGGCTTTTTATTTTTGCTATGCTTGAAAATTACGTAAGAACTTTTGTTGTTTGTTTACACTTATCATTTATCTGGATTTCTGCCTCGTCCCTTTTGTGAGCCGACAAACCTTAAACACGGAAACTTTTCCGAGCAACGGAGTTCAATTGCTAAACTAGTTTAAACCTGAAATCAAAGCCGGCTTTGAGTACCAACAATTCACTATTCAGAAAATTCCCGCATCCAGCAATCAGACAAAAACCCAAGTATAAACTAGAAAATTTATACTTATACCTGAAGGTAGCATTTTTTATAATCGGAAATCTAACAAGAACAAACATGAGCATAAAGTACTTTCAAGTATTCTAGGATTTTTGATTGTTACATGATCATTCAGAAATAAGATGGTGCATAAAAACATCTCAGAAAAAATAATAAGGAGACCAATACTTTATTTCACTTTGAACATGTACATGTATATGATTACAAACAAAGAAATTTTAAGAATAGAAGGGACGTAGCTAAGAAATATTCCATGGACGGTCTATCTCATCCGGGTTTGTACCGCCTCCAACTCTCTTTCTCTCCTTAGTAGCATGTCTCTCTTTTTCTGGCTACATGTCAATTAGGTAGTAAGAACCATTGTGCAATACTCGACTAACCATGAAGGGCCCTTTCCATATAGGGGAAAGTTTGTGCTCTATTTTTTGCACTAGCTAAAGAACCAGATCACCCTTCCTAAAAGACCGATTTCTAACTCTCTGACTATGGTATTTCTATAACTTTTGCTAATAGGTTGTAGATCTCTATTCAGCAACCACACAAACTTCCTCGAGCATATCGAGGCCGTCTTGTCGAGCAACTTCAACATCCTCTTCGACATACGTAGCGACTTGGTGAGATTTGTGAATAAGATCACTCAGATGGACATCTTCTGCACTATGGACCAAGAAAAAAGGTGTATATCTGTTTGACCTGTTAGGAGTTGTTCGTAAACTCCATATCACAGACGGCAATTCGTCCTCCCAAGCCCCCGCAACACGATGTAGTGGTGCTTCGAGTCTTGGTCGCAAGCCTTGAAGAATTAAACCATTTGCCCTTTCGACTTGTCCATTGGTTAGTGGATGTGCAACTGAGGCAATATCAAGTTGGATCCCTTATTCATTGCATAATTCAACTAGTTCTCCCATTGAAAAGTTACTCCTGTTTTCTGTAATAATACTGTGCGGATACCCAAATCAGATGATCTCCACCACAAACTGTTCTCGACAAACTTTTTGGCTGTTGCTCCACCACAACTTGTGATGGGTTTTGCCTCAATCCATTTTGTGAATTTATCCACCATCATAAGAAGGTGAGTGTATCCACTTTGAGCCCGTCGAAACGGTCCTACCATGTCAAGCCCCCAGACCACAAAAGGCCATGTAATCGGAATTGTCCGCAGCTGATCAGCCGGAACATGGGCTTTTTTGGCTTATTTTTGGCAACCTTTGCACGTCTTGACCAACTATTCGACATTTGCCTTAGTTGTGAGCTAGAAAAATCCGTGTCTGAAGGCCTTTGCCACTAAAGATATGGCTGTAGTGTGATGTCCGCATTCGCCCTCGTGAATTTCCCTTAGGATTTACACACCTTATTCCGGAGAAACACAGTGCTGAAAGACTCCATAGCACTCTACTTATAGATCTCACCTCCCACTACTGTGTAGGATTTTGCTCGTCGGATGATCTGCCGGCTCAGAACTTCGTCTTTGGGTAATTTTTTCTCTACCAAGAAATCAAGGTAGGGTTTGGTCCAACTGGAAATTACAGCTAGAACTGCTATGAGCAGTGAGTCGGATTTAGTTGGATACTCCTCGTCAACTCTTGTGATAGAGGGAACTCTCAAGTGCTCCAAAAAAGCACCGTCTAGGACCTACTTCTGCGCAGAGCCTATTCTCGATAGAGCATATGCTTCTTTATTTTCTGTTCGAGGAATGTGTTGGACTTCAAACCCTTCGAACAATTTAGATAGTTCTTCTATGATGGCTCTATAAGCTGCCATGTGCTTGCTGGTGTTGTAGATATCTGACACTTGTTGAGCAACTAAATCCGAGTTTCCGTATCACATCAGTCGGCAAATGCTGATGTCTTTTGCAATTCGAATTCCATGTAGCAGGGCTTCATACTCGACAATGTTATTTGTCAATGTGAAGTGAATCTGTAGTACATAGAACAGTTTACCACCTTGGGCTGACTTGAGCACCATGGCAGCCCCTGAGCCCCTGAGTGCTTTAGACCCGTCAAAGTGTAAGGTCCAAACTTCCGTCTCCGGGAGGCCTATGTTTTCGACTATCTCTATCCAATCAACGACAAAGTCAACTAGAATCTAGGATTTGCTTGTTGTGCGAGGTTTATACTCGATGTCGAAAGCTTCTAGCTCTATTCCCCACTTAGCGATGTGTCCTGTGGCATCGCTGTTGTTGATTATGTCGCTCATGGGAGCTATGCTCTCCATGAGGATACCTCTGTTTTGATTCGGTCAAGACCTCGCTAAGATTATAAGTCAGACACTGCACCAAGTGTTTCTGTTTTTCTTCCGGCCGTTTCTCCACCATGATGACACTAATGACTCTACTTGTCACAACTAAGTATAGAAACATCGGTTCTTGTGGCTCTGGTGCTACAAGAATAGGGGCGGACGAGAGTACAACTTTCAGATCCTATAGTGCAGCTTCAGCTTCATCAGTCTAGACGAACTTCTTAGTATTTTTCAAGAGCTTATAGAGTGGTGCGGCTCTTTCCTTGAGCCAGCTTACAAACTGACTGACTGCAGCAAGGCAGCCAATTAGTCGTTGTACGTCCTTCAGGCGAGTTGGCCTGGAAATGTGTAGTATAGCCTTTATTTTGTCACGGTTCACCTCTATGCCTCTTTGAGACACAATGAAACCTAACAATTTTCTAGATGGTATTCCAAAGAAACACTTCTTTGGGTTAAGCATTATGTTGTATTTTAGTAGATTGTTGACTGTTTCCTCCAAGTCAGAAATTAGTGTTTCCTTCTTTTTGGACATCACAACTATGTAGTCCACGTATACATGTACATTGCATCCGATTTGATCATGGACGCAATGCTGCATAGTGCGCTGATACGTAGCTCCTGCGTTTTCGAGCCCAAAAGGCATCGTAACGTAATAGAAGGTTCCAAAAGGGGTGATGAACAAAGTCTTTATTTTGTCTGACTCCTTCATCCGAATTTGATGATATCTGTAATATGCGTCGAGAAAACATAGGAGTTCCAAGCCTGATGTTGAATCGCTAACTTGATCAATTCTAGGCAAAGCAAACGGATCTTTGGGAATAGCCTTGTTCAAGGCAGTATAATCAACACACATCCTTAAATCAGTGGTGTCCTTTTTAGGGACCATTATAGGATTGGTCGACCAATCAGTATGGATGACCTCTTCTATGAATCCGATTAACTCGATCCGGGATAGTTCCATAGCTATTGCTTTGCGCTTTTCATCGCCGAAACATCGTAAGGTCTGTTTGACGGGTTTAGCGTTTGGGTGTACATTTAGACTATGCTTGGCAAGTTCCGTAGGTACTCCAGTCATGTCAGATGGCTGCCATGAGAAGATATCTTTATTAGCTTAGAGGAACTCGACGTGCATGCTTTCCTATGCATGGTCTAAACCTACGCCTATCTGGGTCACCTTGGAGGGATCATCATCCTTCAATGGTGTTGTCTTCGTCTCTTCCGATGCCTTGAACTCTGGAGTCGGCTTGGTCACCTCCTTCTTCGTTGTGGGCATCTCGGACGGGTCGATGTTCTTCTTGATCTCCTAGTACTCCTGAGCATGCAGTACGGCTTCAGCAAAGGCGGCATTTCCATCCTTGCATTGTCGTGCCTTCTTTGGGTCTCCCTAGATCGTGATAATGCCATTGGGACCTGGAATTTTCATCATATTATAATTCTAATAAGGGCGAGCCATGAAATCCTAGTGAGCCGAACGCGCAAAGATAGCATGGTATGCGCTCTTGAACTAGACCACTTCGAAGGAAAGTGCTTCTGTCCAATAGTTCTTTAAAGTTCCAAAGGTAATATCCAAAGTAATCTTTCCCAGAGAATTTGCTGGTATATCGGGGACAACTCCATGAAAAATCACAGAGCTGTGGTTTAGTTGTGTTTCCGATATCCTCATCCGGCGTAGTGTTTCAACATATATGATGTTGATGTTGCTACCATCGTCCATGAGGGTCTTGGAGAATACATAACCGTTAATAAGTGGATTGACGACCAGAGCGTACTTTCCTCGCATGTGCAACTTAGGTGGATGATCGCCTCAGTCAAAGGTGATTGTTACTTCCGACCAATCCAAAAACTGGGGGATAGCCGGAACAGTTGCGTTGAGCTCATGCATCACTGCCTTTTTGACCTTGGCTGGTTGAGACCCAAGGAAGGTGACATAAGTGTCTTTCTTGGTTGGGAAAGTCTTCTTCCCATCCGACTTGGGATTTGAAGCTTCTTGTTCCTCCATGTCAGAATCTTCCTTGGACTCTTTATCTTTGTCGGAATTTTTCTTTCCTTTTTGTTGCTTGCCCTTGTAGCCAGCGGATTCGTCTTTCTTGATGTCATTATTGAAACAACACTCATCATTGGTGTGGTACGAGCCTCCGTTGTTGACCGGGTGATGCACACACGGATTGTTGGCAATGTGGCCCAAAAGTAGGTTTTGCTAGGTTTCTGGTCTCCTCTACCTTGGACTCTGGAAGTACCACGACCTCGTCTCCGGCCACCTCCGCGGCCTCCTCGTCCTCCAGACTCGAAAGCTGTGTTGACTATTGCAGTTTCCGGATTGGGTTTCTCCTCTGGGGTGTTTTTGCACTTTGCAGATTGCTGCTTTGGTTGTTTTGCCGACTGTGGTACAACTAGCACATTGAGCAGTCCTTCTGTATCATCGTTGGTGTCAGCATACTTTCTTTTTGTTTCTATCATCGCCCCCAAATCAGTCACTTTGTCACACTTTAAGCAATGGCGCAGTAAACCAATTGGGAGTACCGCGATGAATGCTTCGATCGTGGTTTGGTTGTTCACTCCTTTGCCAGAGTTCTTCATGTCGATCCATCATCTGAGGTAGTCCCGACAAGTTTCTTCGGGTTTTTGAGTACATCGCTGCAGATCTCCGACCGTGCAGGGCCTCCTGTATGTTCCCTCAAAATTCCGAGACAAAGCACTTTGCATATCATACCAGTTGTGGATGGTGTTTTCCAGGAATTCATTAAGCCATGATCGAGTCGTCTTCCTCAGCATAAGCGGGAGATACCGGGTCGCGACCAAGTTGTTTCCTCCTTGGGCAATGTAGCAAGCCTGGAAGAAGTCCTAGAGCCAGGTGTCTTGTCGAGGCACTCCGTCGTAGGGTTGGATGTTCCTTGAGATGGCAAACCCTTCCGGAAAGTTTGTTTGTCATACGCGCGGTCCAAAGCATTTTGGACCCACGTAGATGTTGTCTGACTCGTAGCGCCGCACCTCAATGTTTGAATTGATCCGGTACCTGGCGTCACTTGGTGATAGGGCATGCTGTCTTGGTTGTTCACTGCGGCTATGGTGGCCATGAGCCAGACTCCTGCTCCTTCTACCACCACGTCTACCACGGCGTCCCCCTAGCATCCATGTGAGCCGCTATGATGATTGCTTGGCGGATAAGGTGGTGGTGGATTGTTACCCTAGCCGGGGCTTCATGATGACGGCACAATTTTCATTGTTCCTTTGTCCGTCATTGCTGTCATTGTGACGTCGCTTAGCCAGACGGCTTGTATGTCTAGGAGGGGGCATCCTTTGCTGGTCCTGCTCCCGATGTTGAGCTTCTTCATCTTTCCTGCGATTGTTCGACTGTCGCCGAGGAGGTTGGACCATTCCTGCAATGGCATCTTGCTCTGCGGCCAGAGCGACATTGCTCCAGCTTCGTGCGGGTCTGTGCCGGTGTCCTGAAGATTCGGTTCTTGAATAGTTGTATTCCCGAGGGCTAAAATGGTAGCGTTGTTCTTGCTCCCGTCAGGGCCTTACATCTTGGTGTTGAGCTGTGTCCGTGCGGCATTGATCTGACTTAGAAACCAGCTTTCCACTTCCGGATGTGGCAACCTTCTGTTGCTCCAAACCCTTTGTGAGTAGCTTCACGCTTAGCCGAATCTGGTCTAGGCTTGGGTTGTTTGCACAGAGATCTCGAGCTGCAGCAGCATTTTCCACCAGGGTGCCATACACACAGTTACCCTTGCTATCGGTCCGAGGTTTCCCTACGACTGTATCTCCTTCAAAAAGGGTTTTGTGGACATCCGGATTTTTGTTACCCAACTCGGGGCCGTTCCGAGTGTTCTAATGCTGTCGCGTGCTAGTGCTGGGGATATGCCAAATGGGGTATGCCTAGTAGGACGTTTCGACTAGGCTGAGGCCTCTGCGAGTGGGCATGTAGGACGGCGACTGGAATGCTACTGAGAGGGAGCATGGCGACTAGAAGCTGGAGGCCTAGAAGCGTAGCTGAAGCCCAGTCGGATTAGGTCAAATCCTCAGAGTCCCTAATTGACTCAGTTGTATATCTGTAAACCTTAGTGAGGTACCCCCTATATAAACCTCCCTAGGATACTCTTTGTACTTACGTTCCATCATACACCCCATCCAAGCGACTCGTTTCCTAGCCACCGAGCTTGCCACCCTTGTAACTCACTCGCCGATAATACAATCTAGCAGCAGTAGGTATTTACCCTATGGGGGCTGAACCTAGGTAAACCCCTATGACTTTGCCCTCATCTTGCTCCGCAGATGGCTGCCCTCTCTTGCTCCAAATCCTTCCAATAGCTAACCCTGGCAGCGACTGCCGTTGTCATTCCCACGACAGTGGCACCCACCATGGGGCATGGCCGGTCTGGCCTGAGTTCTGCGGCGAGACCATATTCGCCAATCGATCGGTCGATCGCCATCGGCCGCATGATCGCCACCGGCGGGATCCTTGAGATCCTGCCCAGCAGCTACATCCCGATGTCACGCCCGATCATGCACAATACGGTGATGCAGTTGGCACCATCAACCTGTTTGTCAGCTTCACAGACACCATCGACCCGGTGGAGCCGGCGATCATCGGTGGGTATCCACCATGACGCGGTCTTCTCTCAAAGGGCTAGATTCGCACCATTAGCCGCTTCTCCTCCGAGTATGATTCGGCCGCCATAAACACGGCCGGGACTGACACCGTCGCGGACGACACGGCTCTCCATGATGACGCTGATTCGACAACCCCTACCTCGGTCGCAAGATCCATCACCGCCGCATCGCGTGAGGACTCCATCACGCGAGTCTCCAACCCTGAGGATTTCAAGGACCCTTCCATCCTCGGGATCTTCGACTTTGACTCTGGGTCGGAATCCCATGAGGACTTCTGTGCCAGATCCAATCATTTCAACGGGATCTACAAGGAGGGAAGCACGAGCACCCCGCCAGATCCCTTTTCCACGCCAATCCCGTAGACCGCGATGACAATGGAGGTCGAAGAAGCCCGCCTGCGACTGGAAGAGGCAAAACGTAAGGAGCAGGCCAAGCGCGAGAAGTTCCACGAGCGGCAAACCGTGAGGAAGATATCGCTCTACCACCAACACCGCATCTACGAGAATGCACCGTCTGGAAGCAGAAACTACCCGCCACCTGGGGTACCTATGAATGGGGCTCCATCGCCACCCATGGGCCGCACACCTCCTCCGGATCAGCCGCGGATCATCATATCGTCACAAGCCCATGACACCAACGAGCTCCTGTTGTACTCTACCCGATGGACATTGTCATCATGAGACACACCGCACTCGCCAACCTCAACATCCAGGGAGAGGGCATGCTGTAGATCTAGTATACCCAGGCCCTACTTGCCAGGGCTGTCGAGCAGCAAGCCACGAGAGTCGACCCATGGGGACGAATGTACTCCCATTCATCGGGGAGCAGGGCAGCCTCAAGCGGTCATCCAACAATGGCGAACACCCTAACTGCCCACAGACCGAGCCCCTGCAGCTCCAACCACGGGACGCAAATCCTGCGCTCTCCACCAACGAGCCGCGACCCGCGAACAACACGGTCGCTGCCAACGTCCAACCGATTGATGCGAGGACCCACATCGTCAACAACTAGATGTGGCGAGCTCCCTAGCCGCATGATCTGAAGCACACCCTCACCAACCACGGAGAGACAGGGCCAAGGGGCTCACTCAGCCGAGTCGGCCCGCAGTGCTTCAAACCAATGGTCCGAGGCGAAAAGTACCCAACGAACTTCAAGGCGCCAAAGGATATTAAAAAGTACGACCCAACGTACGACCCAGTGGTGTGGCTTGACACATACCTCATGGCAATGGGGATCGCCAGCCATACCAACCTGCTCGCCGCTCGCTACCTCCCCCTGATGATGGAGGGAGCGACCTAGCAATGGATTAACACCCTCCCGGCGGACAACATCGATTCATGGGAAGACATGCGAGAGACCTTCGTCAGGAACTTTGAGGGTTCTTACACCCGTGCCACCGCCATCGAGGACCTGGAGCGCTGCATCCAGGGACGCGCGAGTTGACCCGCCATAGGGTACAATGGTGGCAAGACATGTGGATCAATGCTTCTGGCTTCCACCTAGACACGGTGATCCATTGCTTCAATAACATGTGCCGGCATGAACCTCTGTTCACCAAGATTAAGAGGGTCTACCGGACGCTCGACAACATCCCCAACCTCCTCGAGATCGCCAAGCTCTACACGGAGGAGGACCCCAACCAAGACTCCGACGACGAGTCGGGGGAAGACACCGCACCAGCGACAACGACAACGGGCGATAGCGCAACATGTGTTATAGCAACAGTCACCTCATAGGCAAGCACTGCGGTGATGCGCGAGTCGACTTCGTCGCCAACTCCGTCTATGGGCAACGCGACCCGAAGAACTTTGGACCTAATAGAGGAAACTACCACGACAATGGAAATTACCGCACCAATAATGCGACGAGGCCGAAATTCGACCCCACCTCCCTACTAAACCAGCCCTATGTCTACCACAGCAGGGAGGGGAAGCCCGCCACTCACACCACCATCGACTGCCACTCTCCAAAGGAGATCGAGAAGGCAAGGCGGGCAAGAGAGGACCCCAACAACAACCCACCAAGGGACAATGGCAATGCCGGTGGGTTTGGCAACGCCGTTAGCTCACTGCACACATTCACCGAGCTCAGCACCAAACGTGAGAACAAGGTGCTCGCTCGTGCAATCGCCGTAAATGTAGTGACCAGGTTGACATTCCCTGCTTCCTCAACTAGTCTGAGCAAAGAATTACCTAGTGTCGCCAAGACCACGCGGCCAGGATCAAATACCCAGGGCGAGTCGCCCTGGTGGTAAGGACCAAAGTGACCGACTACTGGCTACCCAAGACGTTGATGGAGGATGGAAGCTCCATCAATATACTGTACTTGGCCGTGTTCAAGAGGCTATGCCTCCCAAACTCGATGATCGAGTCGACCCTCACCACCTTCCACGTCATCGTCCCCGGTCGAAAGGTGTACCCGATCAGCAAGGTGATGCTTCCAGTCACCTTCGGCACACCAGCGAACTTCCACACCAAGCGGATCGTCTTCGAGCTGGTGAACTTCTGCAGCCCCTACCACTGCATCCTGGGGCGCCATGCGTTCGCTAAATTCATGGTGACCCAACACTATGCCTACAACATGATGAAGCTCCCTAGGCCAAGCGGCATCATCACCATCAACGGCAACCCTGACATGGCTATGGAATGCGAGGACAAAGGCGCCAAGCTTGCCAACACCATCATCACCATGGAAACCAACCACACAGACGAGCTTGTGAAATATGCGAGCAACGTCAACAAGGACAACCCCACGATTCTAAAGAAGCCCACCTCGGAGAACTCCGAGGAATAGCTTTCGAGGTAGCCACGCACACTCGCACCGTCGAGCTCATCCTGGGTGACTCCAGCCAGACGATCACCATTGGGACGAACATGAGTCCCGCATAGGAAAGCGCGCTCATCGGGTTCCTGTGTGAGAATCACGACACCTTCGCATGGAAACCATCTGACATGCCTGGTGTATCAATGGAACTCACTGAGCACAAACTCAATGCCGACCCTAAAGCGCGACCGGTAAAGCAGTCATTGCGGCCCTTCAATGAAGAGCGTCGCTGAGCAATCGCTGAATAAGTGCAGCGCCTACTCGTTGTAGGCTTCATCCGGCCAATAAAGTACTCCAATTGGCTGGCAAACCTAGTCCTGGTCCTGAAGAAGAACAACACTTGGAGAATGCGCATCAACTACACCAACCTAAACAGCGCCTGCCTGGAGGAGGAGTTCGTCCTCCCCCGGATCGACCAGATCATCGAATCGACCGCGGGCTCGGAGTCGCTGTGCTTCCTCGACGTGTACTCTGGTTACAACCAAATCAAGATGGCGGATGAGGACGAGGAGAAAACAATGTTCATCACACCATTTGGCACCTTCTGCTACACTGCTATGAGGTTCGGCCTCAATAATGTTGGTGCGACCTACCAACGGTGCATGCAGGAGTGCCTTGCGAGTCAAATTGGCTGCAACATCCACGTCTACATCAATGACATAGTTGTAAAATCCACCTGATAGAGCGACCTGCTCACTGACCTGGCCGAAACCTTCACAAATCTACAGAGGTACAAGATCAAGCTTAACGAGGGGAAGTGCACCTTTGGCATGCCCACCTCGGAGAACTCCGGGGAACAACATTCGAGGTAGCCATGCACATTCGCACCGTCGAGCTCGTATCGGGCGACTCCAGCCAGACGGTCACCATTGGGACGAACATGAGTCCCGCATAGGAAAGCGCGCTCATCGGGTTCTTCTGAGAGAATCAGGACATCTTCGCACGGAAATCATCTGACATGCCTGGTGTACCGAGGGAACTCGCTGAGCACAAACTCAATGTCAACCCCAAAGCGCGACCGGTAAAGCAATCGTTGTGGCCCTTCAATGAGGAGCGCCACCAAGCAATCACTGAAGAAGTGTAGTGCCTACTTGCTGCAGGCTTCATCCGGCCAATAAAGTACTCCAAGTGGCTGGGAAACCCAGTCCTGGTCCTGAAGAAGAACAACACTTGGAGAATGTGCATTGACTACACCAACCTGAACAGCGCCTGCCTGAAGGAGGAGTTCATCCTCCCCCGCATCGACCAGATCATTGGCTCGACTGCAGGCTCGGAGTCGCTGTGCTTCCTCGACGTGTACTCTGGTTACAACTAGATCAAGATGGCGGTCTAGGACAAGGAGAAAACAACGGTCATCACGCCATTTTGTGCCTTTTCCTACACTGCTATGACGTTCGGCCTCAAGAATGCTGGCTCGACCTACCAACGGTGCATGCAGGAGTGCCTTGCAAGTAAAATTGGCCGCAACATCCACGTCTACATCAATGACATGGTGGTAAAATCCACCTGCCAGAGCGACCTGTTCGCTGACCTGGCCGAAACCTTCGCAAATCTATGGAGGTACAAGATCAAGCTTAACTCGGGGAAGTGCACCTTCGCCGTGCCCACCGGACAGCTCATGGGGTGCGTTGTCTCGAAGCGAGGCATTAAAGCAAACCCCACCAAGATCAACACCACCGCGCGACTTGGGAAACCCGAGTTCCTGCGCGACGTTCAGAAGCTGGCTGGGCGAGTCGCGGCTCTCAGTCGCTTCATCCCCCGGCTAGGTGAGAAGGCAATGCCCCTCTACCACTTGATGCGTAAGAACCCCACGTTCGAATGGGACGAATAAGTGAACAACACGCTCAAAGAACTTAAGGAAGTGTCACTCGCAGCACCGCTGCTCGCTGTCCTAGTTGACAAAGAGTCAATGCTCGTCTACATTGCGGCCTCCACCCGAGTCGTCAGTGCCGTGATGGTCATCGAGCGGCCTGAAGAGGGCAAGGAGCATCCCGTACAGCACCCAGTCTACTACATTAGGGAGGTCCTGACGGACTCAAGGCAGCGCTACCCGCACCACCAAAAACTGGTGTATGCAGTCTTCAAAGCCCAGCGACGGCTCCCACACTACTTCCAGGAGCACCGCATCACGGTCGTCTCTTCCGCGCTGCTGCAGGACATCATCCACAATCGTGAGGCGACTGGGCGAGTAACCAAGTGGGGCATCGAAATCGGGATCCACAACATCAAGTACGAGCCACGCAAAGCGATCAAGTCGCAAGCCTTGGCTGATTTCCTCGCTGACTAGGAAGAAGCACAACAGCTAGAGAAGCTGCCCTATCTCCACTACTGCTTGCTCCACTTCGATGGGTCCAAGAATGCAGACGGCGCAGGGGCTGGGATCGTACTCACCTCCCCCAAAGGCGACAAGCTCCGATACATGCTACACCTCCACTTCACGCCCTGTACCAATAATATGGCCAAATATGAGGCCCTCCTTCACGGCATGCGGGCCACCAAGGAGATGAACGTCAACCGCTTCCGATGATACGACGACTCCGACCTCGTTGCTGCATAAGTCGCCAGTACCTGTGACACCGTCTCCCCCACCATGATAGCATACCGCCAAGCGGTGGACCAGCTGGGTAGGCACTTCGCTGGCTACTCCGTCGAGTGGATCGACAGGCGCAAGAACAAGCAGGCCGATGGGCTCTCTCGCATCGGGTCGGCTCGCCAAACGCCACCCACGGGTGTCTTCCTCGACATCATCAACAAGCCTTCGGTCTCCCCACCGAAGGAGATTGACATCGAGATACCTCTGCAGCCTGAGCCCGCTCTAGTCGCCACGATCACGAAGCCTAGCGACTGGACCACACCATATTTCGCCTACCTTGAGCACAAGATCTCCCACCGACGAGACAGAGGCGCGAATGATTGTGCACCGCTGCAAATCCTTCATTCTCATCAACGGCGAGCTCCACAAATGCAGTGTAACTAGCATATTCCAGCGCTGCATATAGTCAGAAGAAGGGCACAAGATCCTCCAAGACATCCATGCCAGCGACTGCGGCCACCACGCCAAGGCCCGGTTGCTAGTCGCCAAAGCCATGCGACATGGCTTCTACTGGCTCACCGCACACGCCGACACTATCGACATCATCCAATGATGCGTCAGGTGCCAGAAGTACGCCAACAAGATGCACATACCTGGTTCGGGCCTCAAGACCATTCCCATCACCTAGACATTCGCTGTATGGGGCATCGACATGGTGGGCCCGTTCAAAAAGGCCCCATCTGGCTTCACCCACCTCCTGGTCGCAGTCGACAAGTTCACCAAATGGGTAGAGGCCAAGACAATCAAGAAGTGCGATGGCAAGACCGCCACCAAGTTCCTCCATGAGCTCATCTACCGGTACAACTACCCACACAACATCATCATGAACAATGACACCAACTTCGCCAAGGGCGCCATGGCCGATTTCTGTGATGAACACAACATAGGACTCGACCTCGCCTCAGTCGCCCACCTAGAGTGAAACGGCCAAGAGGAACGCGCCAATCAAAAGCGTCCTTCATGGCCTCAAGCCGCGACTGTAGGTCCCCCTCGAGCGAACCCCTGGATGTTGGGTCGAAGAGCTCCCCTCCGTGATATGGGGCATCCGCACCTCCATCAACCGCTCAACAGGGTTCACGCCCTTCTTCATGGTGTACGGTACTAAGGCCGTCACGCCAATTGACCTAGAACATGAGTCGCCTCGATTCGTCAATTATGCGGAGGCGGACAACAAAATTGCCCATCAGGACGGGGTCGACTCGCTCGACGAAGCATGCGACCTAGCGCACTCTCCCGCCGCCATCTACCAGCAGGGACTCTGCCGCTACCACAACCACCGAGTCCGGACTCGCACCTTCTAGGAGGGCTACCTAGTCCTGCAACTGCTCCAGGACAAAGAGGGCATGAACAAGCTTTCTCCCCCATGGGAGGGGCCATTCGCCATAGGACGAGTCCTCAGCAATGACGCCTACTACCTCATCGACGTACGAGGCTACGACCAGCTTGAATTTGGGCAGCCATGGAATGTAAACCTCCTCTAAAAGTTCTATACATAGAACTAAAACTTGTACTCAACGGCTATATGATGAAATACAATTGGATCACACAAATTGTGTCTACTCGCCATCTCCTTGTGCCAATCGCACTCATACATTTAGCAATACGCTACCCACGGAAATCAACCCTAGGTCGAGCGACCGGCACGGCTAAGTAGTGTGACCCAAGGACACTGAAATGATTTGGGTCTTGCATCGTCCACGAAAATGCCACCATGGAGCCACTATCGGAGTCGCCTCGCTTGACTGGCCTGCCGGGCCAATACAACCGAACACGCTTCTCCCTACCCCCGCGCACGGCAACTCGAAAGGTCAAGTGCCACGTTTGGGGAGTTGCCACAAACGTCCCTCACGCGGCTCGGGAAGGCAACAAGTATGAGAGCCTACCTCGAACTCTCCACGCGAATGCCTTTTTAGGGCAGGGGCGACACGTTAAAAACAACATACAAACATCCTCACCTACCTTGGGCATGCGACTAGAATGGCCAAGTACCACGCTCGGGGACTCGCCTAATGAACCCCGGTCGCGTCCGAAAAACGTCCAAGTATAGAGCACCCCTTGGGGTCGCCAAGCGACCGGCTCCATGAGCCACGGCGAGTCAACTCCGGTTAACCTAACAGCCTAACATAAACAAACATACATATACGCGAGGTTAACCCTACTAAAGGGCGGACGCGCTCGGGGACTCGCTCAACAAAAAATACAAAACAAACAAAATCACACAGCAATGCGAGTCAATTGACCTTTTCCACTTCAAACAAAAAAATATATTGTTCGTCATCAAGGTACTACAAAAGCGGCAAGTCGCCACGACTAACACAATGCCCTAGGTGTCAACACCCGGATTTTCAATCCCAGATGCCTGTTATGTCATCGCAATCCTAGGATTACCATTTTTGTGAGACATAACAGATTGGATATCACAGTACATCATCCATTACAAACCATAATAAGGTCTTACACGAATAAAGGATCTCATGATCCAGTCTTAATACAACAAGCAGCGGAATAAATATTAAGCGTAGCGATAGGGTCCATCTTCAGGGGCACAGACAATGCTGACGATGGAAGATAGTCCTAGTTATCATAGCCGTCCTGCTATCCTTCATCTTGGTAGTCTCCTTCATAGTCTAGCCATAGGAATAGCCAGGGACAAAATCCATGAGTACTCTTTAAGTACTTGCAAACTGTCACTAACAAGTAAGGTAGTTCTAGTAGGATTGCTAACTCTAAGTTTATTTGTAAAGTTAAGTTTGAAACCTAAGATGAGTTCAGAAACAAAGAAAGATAAAATAAAGTTCTAGAATCACTTAAGTTGGGAAGCTCGTGTCATAATCACAACTCTGTTGTGGTCAAATCAAGATTCATCATTCATTTCATAAGTCATTTGGAAAATATCTGACAACAAAACAGTATGGCCACTCCAACTGTCCATAACCGCGGACGCGGCTATTCGAATAATTTGACACTCTGCAAAGGTGGTACACTTTCACCACAAGATTCGATACATATATCAGGGACAACCCTAAATCATCATACTTAGTATGCAGATAATCAAACATAACCTTTCCTTTACACACCCTAGTATATGTGCCTATCCTATGAGTATGGCTTCCCAACCATGACCATCTGTCATCTTGGGCACTACATATGTGGACAACATTGAGAGGTAGCCTCAGCTCAAACCTCTCCCGTGAGGGAACTAATACTAATGCATATAAACTTCCGACTAAGCCTTACCCAATTCAGGTATTGTGGTTGTATGGTAAAATTGGAATGGTATCGCATCTGAATCCAACCATTAGTTTTGTAAACGGGGTAAGGCTCATGCCTC
Organism: Avena eriantha; assembly: GCA_910589775.1. NCBI lineage: Eukaryota > Viridiplantae > Streptophyta > Magnoliopsida > Poales > Poaceae > Avena > Avena eriantha. Next base: position 211,625,400 of record OU342746.1, on the reverse strand, counting down.
AACATTTTCATCATCATAAACCATTTGTGTTTCTCAACACATGTCAAAACATCTCAATAGAATGACTCATCATTCCAAGGTTTTCATAATTCATTTTCACCAAGTGTTCCCATCTAAAGTGACTCAAGTCTTGACTTAGCTATAAGATACTAAGTTAAGAGTGTTCACTAAGGTGGGATGCTAATCTCAATCTCATGCCATAGAATGACATCTGAGGTTATCTAAATAGGTCAAGTTTTATACTTTTTATGCTACCTTCAAACAAGTAAGGGACTTGGGTAAAGTAAAGATAGTAAAATTAAAGCTTGAAAATAAAACTTGGGGTAGGAATGCCTAATGCCTTTGCTTAGGTTATCTAGCTTGCAAGGGTTAGCTTGCATTGTTAATGATGGCTTGCTAGTATAGTACTTTCAAGTGTTAGCTTGCCTTGGTTGGTGCAGTGGTTGAAGTTTTCTTCCTCTTCCTCTTGGTAGAACTCCTCCTCCTTGAAAGCTTGGTCGGTACTATCATCTATAAATACATACGGGATACACAATCACCAAACAATGCTTAACTAGTCTACTTAGCATACTAAGGCACACATTTGATGATCTATTATCATGACAAGCATCACAAGGTTAAAGAACTAGTCTCATTCTTTTTATTTGAGGAAAGTTCTATTCATTGAAATTAACTAAGATTTAATATTCTCCAATTAAAATATGGGATCATGTGGACACATGTACTCACCACATATTCTAACATATGGGAATGTGATTTAAATGTTGGATCATATTTTAATAAGTTTAAGTTTAATATTTAATGATTTAAAGTGACTAGAAATGCCTATATAGAATTATTTTGGTACTAGTCCAAAGTCACTGCATGTAAACCTTAATATTATTACATATTCAGATAGGTATGGTTAAATATGATTTTTGAGAGTTGGAATCAACTCAAAAGCTATTATGGTTGATTTTATAAAAATGTTTGAATGTGCAAATGCTTCTATGTTGTTATTTTTACTAGGAGAGATCTCTAACTCTAAATGAATTAAATCCAACGGGCTTGCATAGATCTTTTCAGAAGCTTTCCAAAAAAATTGGAATCAATCAATTTGGTTTAGTAAATCCTGCTAAATGTATTTTTGAACTAAGGGACAGAATTCAATTTAAACTTAAATAGAAAAACCTATATTTGAATTAACTGGGTCGCGCGGGAAAGGAATTGGGCCGGCCCTGTGGCGCTCAGCGGCGTAGAGGGTGGCTGACAGGTTGGTCCCGCTTGTCAGCGAGACTTAAAACCCGAAACAGTATCTAGCGATCTGGGCCACACGATTATAACGTGGATCAATGGCTCACAGTCGTCGTCAACGATGGACTCGTTGCTGGCGAGACCGAACCCTAAATGGACGGTGGGGGTCTACTAGGGACGTACGAGGGCTCCAGCTAGTGTGGCGAGGCAGGCGATCGAACTAGACAGCGACGGCGGACTCAGGCGAGGTAGCGGCAGGGGCTGAGGTGGACGGAATCGACGGCAACGTCTCCTCCTCTACAACGGCCTCCTCCAGTGCAATTCCGGTGAATGGCGGCTCGAGCGGCTCCGGCGAGAGGTGGGGAAGGACTGGGAGTGAGAGGGGAGTGGAATGGTGTGAGGAATTCGTGCTGGGGAGGCCTGCTTATATAGGCGCGACGGTGAGACCGAGAGGTGTGGGCGGAGCTCGTCGGTGACGGCGACACAGGGAGCTATCGGTGTGGGTGAGGTAGGTGGACGGTGGGCGGTTCCCTGGCGGTCATCTACGGCGCAATGTCGCGGCTAGGGGCGGTGGCATATGGTCGGGAGCGTCACATGCTCTTGGAGACAGAGGCGGTGCTCGACGCGGCGCACGGCAATTGTGGGTCGCGCGTCGGTGCACGGCCGTGTCTGGCGGCGTGCTGGGGTCGAGGCGGAGCGACGTGCGCGGTATGGCATCAAGGCGCGGTCTGCTGCGAGCTAGCGGCAATCGCGCTCTGGCGCGCTCACAGAGAGAAAGGGCGGCACTGCTGGGGAGTGGTCCAGGGTCTGGGGTCGATCAAGGGGTTGACCGTGGGCGGCGGTAGGGTTGGGCAAAGCTAGTGGTGGTGCTGGAATGGCGCGGCGCTGTCTCTGGCGCGTTAGCCGCTTCTGGCCGGCGGTGACCATAAAGTGGCGGTGCTCCACTACTGCTCCAGGCTTAGGGGTAGGTCAGTGGGGGTTTTGTTACAGCTGGGAGGGACAGGGGAACCAAATGAGGGCCAAACACTCGACAAAGCATTGATCTACACATAGTAACAATTAGGCAGAAATCTTGTGCATGCCACATGTTCGACACAATGGCCGCATGAACAAAATATTTGAATTTTGGGCTGATTTTTGGTGGAGTGATGTAACTTATGCTTGAGCATCTAGCTTTGCTTGGGATTTGAAAATGAAGTTCATTTGAGTGGTTTGTGAATAAGTGTGATCTTGATACCTACACTAGATTCAATTTTTAAATGTCATTTAAATTTAGAGTTTGAATGTTTTGGGGAGATCACAAGGTGGGCCTTGGCACATCACTACTTTAACTATCAAGGGGTGCAAAGATCCACAATTGTTTGTGTTAAGATTTGAGTTCTAGGAATAGCCAAAGTAGACTAGTTAGTTAAAATGGCCCAAATGACCATTTGCTTATTTTAATCTTTTTGATTTGTTTTTCTTTGGGATTTGCTTGGGGATGATCTAGATGATGTTTAATTCACCACAGAATCATTTTACAACCAATGGATCACTCAAACATGGCAATTCAAAACAACTCCTAATTTAAATGCACACATATGAATGCTTGATGATTTTAAATGGAAAAGTTTTTTGTTAACCCTAAATTGGGTAGATTTGATCTTGATTAACCTTGGATTAAGTTTTGGGATGTTACAAACCTTCCCCTCTTAAACAAAATCTCGTCCCGAGATTTACGAAAGAAAACTAGGAACTAAAGAGATCTGGGAACTCTGTCCTAATGTAATATTCTCGCTCCCAAGTGGCTTCTTCTTCGGTATGGTTGCTCCATTGAATCTTGAGAAATTTTATACTCCTGGTCCTACTGGTTCTGTAAGCTTCCTCTTAGATATGGATGGGTACTTCACGATATGTCAGGCCCTTGTGGATATCAACAGCTCGGTGATCGATGTTCTTGAAAACTTCGGTCTTCTCCGGCACTTCTAAGCATTTGCGAAGTAACGAGATATGGAACACATTGTGGATGTCTGACATCTCTTCAGGTAGTTCTAGTTGATACGATACTTCTCCTCGATGATTTAGAATCTTGAATGGTCCGATATATCTAGGTGCTAACTTTCCTTTCGGACTAAAGCGTTGGGTTCCCTTCAATGGCGAAACATTGAGATACACAAAATCTCCGTCATTGAAAGTCAGGTCTCTCCTTCTCTTGTCAACATAACTCTTCTGTCTAGACTGGGCGGTCTTGACGTGCTCACGGACTTTGTGAACCTTCTCTTCAGCTTCTCGGTGAATGTCAGGTCCAAATATCTGACTATCTCCTACTTGCGACCAATTCAAAGGAGTACGGCACTTTCTCCCGTATAGGACCTCAAATGGTGCCATTTGCAAACTGGCTTGATAACTGTTGTTATATGAGAATTCTGCGAAAGGCAGACAATTTTCCCATTTTGATCCATACTCTAACACACAAGCTCTCAACATATCCTCTAGGATTTGGTTGACTCTTTCAGTCTATCCATCAATTTGCGAGTGATTAGCGGTGCTGAAATTCAACTTGGTTCCTAATCCCTCTTGGATTTTCTGCCAAAATCTCGAGGTAAATTGGGTTCCTCGATCTGATACTATGGTCTTGGGGGTTCCATGTAGACTAACAATTCTGGCAATGTACAACTCTGCTAGCTTCGAACTCTGGTAAGTTGTCTTGACAGGTATAAAATGAGCTACCTTGGATAGACTATCAACGATGACCCAAATTGAGTCATTTCCCCTACTAGAAGTAGGCAAACCGGTGATAAAGTCCATTCCTACCGAATCCCATTTCCATTCCGGAATCTGCAATGGTTGCAACAGTCCGGCGGGTCCCTGATGCTCTCCCGTGACTCTTTGACAGATGTCACACTTGGCGATGTATCTTCCGATTTCTCTCTTCATCTTGTGCCACCAAAATTGCTCTTTCAAATCTTGATACATCTTCGTTCCTCCGGGGTGGATAGAATAAAGAGTATCATGAGCTTCCTGCATGATAACTTGCTTCAGCTTCGAATTTGCTGGCACACAGATACGTCCTTTGTACCACAGAACTCCTTCTTCATCTTCGATAAATCCAGGTACCTTTCCTGTACCAATACGATGTTTGATTCAGTCGATACTTTCATTTCCCTTTTGGGCTTCCTTGAATTGGCTAATCAAAGTAGGTTGAAGTTCAATGCTAGCTAAAAATCCTTTGCTAACAAGCTCAGCTCTAAACTGCTCCAACTCCTCATGCAAACTTGGTTGCTTCTCCTTGATCATGGTGTTTAGCCTACACGGCAATCTGCTAAGAGCATCCGCTAACACATTGGCTTTGCCGAGGTGATAGTGAATGTCGAGGTCATAATCCTTGATTAACTCTATCCATCTCCTTTGCCTCATATTCAGCTCCTTCTGAGTGAAAATATACTTCAAGCTCTTGTGATCTGAGTAAATCTCACAGCGATTACCCATATGATAATGACACCATGTCTTCAAAGCCAAAACTACGGCTGCTATTCAAGATCATGGGTCAGATAGTTCTGCTCATGCTTCTTCAGTTGCCGAGACAGATATGCAATAACTTTTCCTTCTTGCATCAATATACATCCGAGATCAATCTTGGATGCATCACAATATACATCAAACGGCTTCTTGATATCTGGCATGATCAATATTGGGGCTGAAATCAATCTCTTCTTCAGTTCTTGGAAACTGGCTTCACATTTGTCAGTCCATTCAAACTTCTTATCCTTCTTCAACAATTGGGTCATGGGTCTGGCGATGCTCGAGAATCCTTCTATGAACTTGCGGTAATATCCCGCCAATCCAAGGAATGCATGGACTTGGGTTTGAGTGGTTGGGGCTTCCCATTCTTTGACATCTTTAATTTTGGCGGGATCAACAGAGACTCCTCCGGCAGACACAATATGTCCTAGGAATCCTACTTCTTTCAGCCAAAATTCACACTTGCTGAACTTGGCATATAACCGATGCTCTCTCAGGGTTTCTAGGATGATTCTTAGATGTTGCTCATGCTCTTCTTCTGACTTGGAGTAGATAAGGATATTGTCGATAAACACAATGACAAACTTATCTAGGAAATTCATAAAGATCTTATTCATCCGATTCTTGAAATAAGCAGGGGCATTGGTTAATCCAAAAGACATGACCATATACTCGTATAAACCATAACGAGTAGTAAAGGTGGTCTTCGGTATATCCGTTGCACAAATCTTTAGTTGGTGATAACCAGTCCTAAGATCAATCTTTGAGAATACCTGGGCACCAGTCAACTGATCAAATAGATCTTCTATCTTTGGCAAAGGGTACTTGTTTTTGATGGTGACGTCATTCAGCTTTCTGAAATCGGTGCACAAACGGTTGCCTCCATCTTTCTTGTCGATGAATAACACTGGTGATATCCATGGCGATGCGCTTGGTTGAATCAAGCATGTTGCTAACATAGCATCCAACTGCTTCTTCAACTCTACTCACTCTGAGGGGTTCATACTATAGGGTCTCTAGGCTATGGGTCCGGTTCCAGGGATTAGTTCGATAATGAACTCAATATCCCTATCCGGGGGCATACCGGGCAATTCATCTGGGAATACGTCGGGGTATTCACAGACTACTCTGACTTGGTCTATGGTGGGTATGGCTAGACTCTTGTTGCACTTGAATTGACGAGGTAAGGTTTCAGATATATGCTCTACTGTTACTCCAGAGCTACTGGTCATGGTGATGGCTTTCTTAGCACAGTCTATCAGTCCTTTATGCTTTGACATCCAATCCATACCTAGTACTACTTCTAATCCTTTGGTTCCAAGTACTATTAGATTAGCATAAAAATCTATCCCATTATTTCTGATAGGCATAGCTTTGCAGATTTTTCTAGCTTTTGTAGTTGAACCGGGAATTTGAACTATCATGACATGCTTCAAGTTGGTTGGGTGGATCTTACTTGTGCATGCAAATTCTTCGGTGACAAATGAATGCGATGCTCCCAAATCAAACAATAATCTTGCTAAAACTGAGTTGACAGAAAACATACCCAGCACTACATCTGGCGCTTCTTGGGCTTCTTTGACATTCATGTGGAAGAGACGGCCGTTGCGGTTGTGAGGGTTCCCTGGGGCAAATCTTCTCCCTGGTTGAACACGACGCTGCTGTTGAGCTGGGGCATTCACATTGGCAGTGGCGACAGTCTTCTTGGGGCACTCATTGGAATAGGGACCCTTCACTCCACACTCGAAACAAGTTATCTGGGACTTGTCTTTTGCTGCCACGGGCACAACATTGCTTCCAGTTCTAGGTGCTGTGTTGTTGTTGCTCTTGGGAGGTGCACGGTTGAAATTGCTGGTGTTGTCGGGGTTGTTGTTGTTTCCTCCGGTCTTCACATTGCCTCCGCTATGGTTGGGGTAGCTTGGGCGAGACATTGGGGGTCGGTTGTTTCTTGGTGCATACCCTGTAGACGGGTTGGGATGGTACTTCTGGTGACTGTTGGATCCAGCTTGATCATCATACGATGTTTGCAGTTGTCGTTTGCCTGGTTAATCTTCCCTTCCATCTGTATGGCAGAGTCGACTAGCTCTTCGAGATCCTCGAAGCGGATGTTGACAAGGACAGTCTGCATCTCATCATCCAGTCCGTTCAGGAATCTCTCCTTATTCTTTGCCTCCGTGTTGATCTGATTAGGTGCGTACCTAGCAAGTGACAGGAATTTGTCATGGTACTCCACTATAGTCATTCTGCCTTGCTTCAACTCTCTGAATTCATCCCTCATTTTGGTGACTAGGCCTTGCGGCATGTGCGTGCGGCTGAACTTGATTTTCAAGGCTTCCCATGTCATCACTTGACCATGGTTCATCAGGCGGATGTTGTTCCACCAGGCCCTTGCATCTCCTGCCAAGTAGTGGGTGGCAAAGAGAACTTTCTCGTTGTCATCAACTCCGGCTACCTCCAAATTGTGCTCCATTGTCTGCAACCAGTCATCAGCATCTAGTGGGTTCTCTGAAGTGCTAAAGATTGGGGGATTGGTATTCTGGAAGTTTTTCAGCTTGGGTCCTTGATGATCATGATTTCCATGCCCTTGGTTGTTTTGGGCCATCTGGGCTATTTGTTGCAGTGTTGCTAAGTTGGCATGGTGCTCTGCCCTGCTTGCTTCACAGTCTGCAACTAACATCTACATGATCTGCAACATTAGGTCTTGCGATGAGCTACTCCCTCCTGGGTTTCCACGAGTCATCTGAAGATTGAGATTGATAAAGGGGTAAGAGGGAAAGTTCTAAGGTTCATGGTTTTGGTTTCAAAGCTAAAACTTTGAGTTTGACTCAGGTTTTGCAACTAACTTCATTTCATTCATTCAAACAAGCACACGATACAAACACACACCACACATCAAAGGAAAACAGATGGTTTTAAGAACCATTATGCAAGCTACGATACATTGGGACCGATACATCTCATGCTACGACAGTGCTCTAGTGCATCTACTCATCATCGATGAAGTCGGAGTCGTCATTGTTGGTGTAGAAGTCCACGACATCCTCCTCTAGAAAGTCATCATCATAGCTGAGCTAAGAATCGATATCTCCCTGGATGTCTTCACCCTCCTCTTCTTCCTCCTTTGCTACAAGTTGTGCTTCTTGCTCCTTGATGGTCTTCTCGAGGTCGGCCACCTTCTTGCGAAGGCGGGTGATGGTGCGATCCTTCTTTTCGTGCTGGCACCGAAGAGACTGGCGGTCCTTGACAAGCAGTGAGAAAGTTTGGGCCTTCTGGGCGGCAATGGCAAGGTTGTGGTTGGCGAACTCCCTAGCATTGTCCAATTCCTTCTGGCGGTCGTACAGCAGGAAGTCAAGGTTCTCCACTTGACGCTTCAACTCTGGGTGACTTAGCATCTCCATTGGCATTCCCATGACGTCACGCCTTGTATAATGAACAAAGCGAGTTCCTTGGATTTGGTTGACACTGAGGGCACATAGATGTGCAAGAGCTTCATGCATTGCCCTGGCAAATCCATCTAGCCAGTTGTTCTCTCTTACAGAGAACTGGATTCTCCCGGACGTTGGTGCTTCTATACTTCATCGAAGATCAGCGGTGACAAGCCATTGTAAATCTCCTCATGGGGTCCAAGAAGTTGAGCTCCAAGAAACTCCGGATGCGGGCGTCCCAAGAGACCAGACAGTGAATCTAGATCCCTCTCGAAGATCAGTTGGCCTCCATTGCCCAACTGGTAGAACTTGCTGAACTGAGTCTCCATCTATAAGAATTAAGGATGAGGAAGTTAGGATGAGGAAATAGTTTTTCATAAATACTCACTTTGGTTTTGAAATTAAGTTTTTGTTCGGACGTCCATTCTAACTAGGGTCTCCTAGGTCAGGATGGCTCTAATACGAACTTGTCAACACCCGGATTTTTTATCCCAGATGCCTGTTATGACATACATCGCAATCCTAGGATTACCATTTTTGTGAGACATAACATATTGGATATCACAGTACATCATCCATTACAAACCATAATAAGGTCTTACACGAATAAAGGATCTCATGATCCAGTCTTGACACAACAAGCAGCAGAATAAATAATAAGCGTACCGGTGGGGTCCATCTTCAGGGGGCACAGGCAATGCTGACGATGGAAGATAGTCCTAGTTATCATAGCCGTCTTGCTGTCCTTCATCTTGGTAGTATCCTTCATAGTCTGGCCATAGGAATAGCCAGGGACAAAATCCATGAGTACTCTTTAAGTACTCGCAAACTATCACTAACAAGTAAGGTAGTTCTAGTAGGATTGCTAACTCTAAGTTTATTTGTAAAGTTAAGTTTGAAACCTAAGCTGAGTTCAGAAACAAAGAAAGATAAAATAAAGTTCTAGAATCACTTAAGTTGGGAAGCTCGTGTCATAATCACAACTCTGTTGTGGTCAAATCAAGATTCATCATTCATTTCATAAGTCATTTGGAAAATATCTGACAACGAAACAGTATGGCCACTCCAACTGTCCATAACCGCGGACGCGGCTATTCGAATAGTTTGACACTCTGTAGAGGTGGTACACTTTCACCACAAGATTCGATACATCTGTCAAGGACAACCCTGAGTCATCATACCTAGTATGCAGATAATCAAACATAACCTTTCCTTTACACACCCTAGTATAAGCACCTCTCCTATGAGTATGGCCTCCCAACCATGACCATCTGTCATCTTGGGCACTGCATCAAGACGTAGCCTCAGCTCAAACCTCTCCCGTGAGGGAACTAATACTACTAATGCATATAAACTTCTGGCTAAGCCTTACCCAATTCAGGTATTGTGGTTGTACGGTAAAATTGGAATGGTATCGCATCCGAATCCAACCATCAGTTTTGTAAACGGGCTACGGATCATGCCTCAACATTTTCATCATCATAAACCATTTGTGTTTCTCAACACATGTCAAAACATCTCAATAGAATGACTCATCATTCCAAGGTTTTCATAATTCATTTTCACCAAGTGTTCCCATCTAAAGTGACTCAAGTCTTGATTTAGCTATAAGATACTAAGTTAAGAGTGATCACTAAGGTGGGATGCTAATCTCAATATCATGCGATAGAATGACATCTAAGGTTATCTAAATAGGTCAAGTTTTATACTTTTTATGCTACCTTCAAACAAGTAAGGGACTTGGGTAAAGTAAAGATAGTAAAAGCTTGAAAATAAAACTTGGGGTAGGTATAAGTTCAAAATGGTATAACCAAAGCATGTTTAATGCCTTTTCTTAGGTTATCTAGCTTGGAAGGGTTAGCTTGCATTGTTAATGATGGCTTGCTAGTATAGTACTGGCAAGTGTTAGCTTGCCTTGGTTGGTGAAGTGGTTGAAGTTTTCTTCCTCTTCCTCTTGGTAGAACTCCTCCTCCTCGAAAGCTTGGTCGATACTATCTTCTATAAATACATACAGGATACACAATTACCAAAAAATGCTTAACTAGTCTACTTAGCATACTAAGGCACACATTTGATGATCTATTATCATGACAAGCATCACAAGGTTTAATGAACTAGTCTCATTCTTTTTATTTGAGAAAAGTAATTTCTACTCATTGAAATTAACTAAGATTAAATATTCTCCAATTAAAATATGGGATCATGTGGACACATGTCATCACCACATATTCTAACATATGGGAATGTGATTTAAATGTTGGATCACATTTTAATAAGTTTAAGTTTAATATTTAATGATTGAAAGTGACTAGAAATGCCTATATAGCATTATTTTGGTACTAGTCCAAAGTCACTGCATGTAAACCTTAATATTATTACATATTCAGATAGGTATGGTTAAATGTGATTTTTGAGAGTTGGAATCAACTCAAAAGCTATTATGGTTGATTTTATAAAAGTGTTTGAATGTGCAAATGCTTATGTCTTGTTATTTTTACTAGGAGAGATCTCTAACTCTAAATGAACTAAATCCAACGGGCTTGGATAGATCTTATCAAAAGCCTTCCAAAAAAATGGAATCACTCAATTTGGTTCAGTAAATCCTCATGAATTCATTTTTGAACTAAGGGACATAATTGAATTTAAACTTAAATAGAAAAACCTATATTTGAATTAACTGGGTTGCGTGGGAATGGAATTGGGCTGGCCCAGTGGTGCTCAGCAGCGTAGAGGGCGGCTGACAGGTTGGTCCTGCTTGTGAGCAAGACTTAAAACCCGAAACGGTATCTAGCGATCTGGGCCACACGATTATAACGTGGATCAACATCTCACAGTCGTCATCGACGACGGACTCGTCGCCGAGGAGAACGAACCCTAAAAGGACGGTGGGGGTCTACTGGGGACGTACCAGGGCTCCAGCTAGTGCGGCGAGACGGGCGATCAAACTGCATGGTGACGGTGGACTCAGGCGAGGTAGCGGCAGGGGCTGAGGTGGACGGAATCGACGACATCGTCTCCTCCTCTACAGCAGCCTCCTCCGGTGCAATTTCGGCGAACACCGGCTCGAGCGGCTCCGGCAAGAGATGGGGAAGGACTGGGAATGAGAGGGGAGTGGAATGGTGTGAGGAATTCGTGGTGGGGAGGCATGCTTATATAGGCGCGACGGTGTGACCGAGAGGTGTGGGCGGAGCTTGTCAGTGACGATGGCACAGGGGGCTATCGGCATGGGTGAGGTAGGCGGATGGTGGGCGGTTCCCTGGCGTTCAGCTACGATGCAATGGCGCGGCTAGGGGTGGTGGCATATGGTCGGGAGCGTCACGCGTTCTGGGACACAGAGGCAGTGCTCGACACGGCACACGGTGACTGTGGGTCGCACAGCGGTGCACGGCCGTGTCTGGCGGGGTGCTAGGGTCGAGGCGGAGCGGCGTGCACGGTATGGCATCAAGGCACGGTCTACTGCGTGCTGGCGGCAATCGCGCTTTGGCTTGCTCGTAGAGAGAAAGGGTGGCGCTGCTGGGGAGTGGTCCAGTGGGTGGGGTCGATCGAGAGGTGGACCGTGGGCGGCGGTAGGGTTGGGCGGAGCTAGTCGTGGTGCTGGAACGGCGCAGCGCTGTCTCTAGGGCGTTGCCCGCTTCTGGCCGGCGGTGACCACAAAGTGGCGGCGCTCCACTACTGCTCCAGGCTTAGGGGTAGGTCAGTGGGGTTTTTTTTAGAGCTGGGAGGGACATGGGAACCAAATGAGGGCCAAACACTCGACAAAGCATTGCTCTACACACATTAATAGTTAGGCAGAAATCTTGTGCATGCCACCTGTTCGACACAATGGCCGCATGAACAAAATATTTGAATTTTGCGCTGATTTTTGGTGGAGTGATGTAACTTATGCTTGAGCATCTAGGTTTTCTTGGGATTTGAAAATGAAATTCATTTCAGTGGTTTTTGAATAAGTGTGATCTTGATACCTACACTAGATTCAATTTTTAAATGTCATTTAAATTTAGAGTTTGAATGTTTTTAGGAGATCACAAGGTGGGCCTTGGCACATCACTACTTGTAATAGCAAGGGGTGCAAAGATCCACAATTGTTTCTGCTAATTTAAATGCACACACATATGAATGCTTAATGATTTTAAATGGAAAAGTTTTTTGTTAACCCTAAATTGGGTAGATTTGATCTTGATTAACCTTGGATTAAGTTTTGGGATGTTACACTAGGAAAATTTCCTCACTCTGCAGGATTCGAAGAAGAAGCGCCACCATCGCCCTTGACCCGGACAAATGGCTCCCAAGGGTTCGACGGGTACGTCGGTAGCTGCTTTGCCAACAATGATCGGAAGGGCTGCTCCGAATTTTAGTCACGGTGCTCCGGCTCGGATTCGCCTGGCGCCACCACCATCTCCTGGTACGGCAGCAGATTCCCCATCACCAAGACCAGCTCCACGAACAGAGTGGCCTTAGCGGTCAACCTGAGCACCTCCACGATCTACACCGATCCAGTCGCCAAGGGATACCCATAGGTGACGTCGTCGAGGTCAAAGCCGTTAGGGAAGTGCGCGAGTGCGAGACTGAGCATCATGGTGGGCCCGCGCCAGAAGGCCAACCACACCATCCGCACTCGACCATTGCGGGATCTTCCTCGAGATAGCGCCACACCTCCGTCAGCCCACCGGGAATCACCTCGGTCGAAGGGATCCCTTGGAGAACAGCCTGGACGCAAAGCGCCGAATCGATGGCCGCATTCACCATCGCCGTCATGTATTGCGAGGCGTCAAAGGTCTATACCACTAGGTCGCTTTGACGTATCACGACTGCCATGTCAGAAAATCAAGATCACGAGAAAGGAAACTAGCGGACTCACCCACTCGGGGACTAACCGCCTGGGGACGCACCAGATACCAGCAAGAAGAAGGAGTAGAAGAAGGCGATTCTCACCAAGGAGTTTGCGGCAGCTCTCGGTCACAAACTTCTCGTGCGCAGACAGTTTCTCTTGCAACTCAAGGATGATCGATTCGGAGGCCTTCCACTCATCCTCCGCTGTGGCGATCGCAGCCTTGGCCCTCTCTTAAGAAGAAACCATCACAAGTTTTGCCGCTTCTAGCTCCTTCACCAGTGAGCCGACCGGCTCCTCCACCGCAGCCAACGTTGCCTTCACAACGTCTAGCTCGGCAACCGGAACATACCCCTCATGGGCCTTGGAAATTGCAGCAGGGAGATCATCTAAAGGATAAGAAGACCACGGTTCAACCTTTGCATAACAACAAAAGCCCAAATTCCACAAGATCAAATCAACTCACCAGCAGATTCTTGGAGTCACTGGTTAGCTTCCTATGCTATCCGCATGTCACATTCCAGGAGTTCCTTCGTGGCCTGCCGATCGGATGATTCCCTTTGCAGGCCCTGAAGATAGAAAAACAATAAGAGACTGGACGAATAAAGTTCTAAGTGCCTAGCTGCCGAAACTCAGCGACTGGACCCTCGAGGACTGGACGACTAAAGTTCTAAGTGTCTAGCCGCTGAAATTTAGCGCCTAGACCCTCGGGGACTGGACATACCTGTATAGCAGCACCTAACATGCTGTGAAGCTCGCTAGCATCCGTCGAAGCAATCACAAATGATGTACGTCCGCGACGTTGTCCGGCGTCTCCATCAACAACCTCAGGAACCTGTGGTGACTATGTTGCAGTTGCCGCGGTAGGGGCCCTCGCCACAAAGCGAGGGAATGACGCGGCCGTCGCTACCAGAGCGCTGGCTGCAGGCACCGGTGCCTCCCTCGGCATAGTCGGTTTGATCGACTCTGAGCTGGCGGCCACTTCACCTTCAGCAGGAACAGTGGAACCGCCCTTCCCCATGTCTTCTTCCACCATGGCAGCGGAGTCACCCTCCTTCTTCTTCTTCGCGCCTTTGCTTGGCACATCCACTGTGATGACCTTCCTCTTCTTCGAAGGGTCGATTCTCCCTTCGATGTCGACTGGTGGAACCTTGGCCACTGAAGGGCGACCAATCTTCTTGGCACCAGACCTGTGAAATCGCCACGATCAGCAAGCTGATGATACAAGAAAATATCGAAATGTGAGAAAGAAAGCATCCAACTTACTTGGCGACGGGGAGAGTGTGCAAACCGGTGCTAATATGGGCAGGCTTCTCCAGCTCCGGGCCCAACTTGCGCGTGAGCCCCTTCTCAAACACGCTCGCGGCCCACGACACCATGGGCTTCTTCGACGTCGAGCTCGTGACTGCGGGAACCATCGGCCCGAGCGACATGGGCGCCCTCTCCGGTGGCGGGGACTTTGACCCCACGTCTTTGGCAGCCCCTAGCTCTGGGGCCGCCGAGATTGTCGATGTGATCATGGTGAGCGGAACCGCTAGTTCTGCTACCGTGCCCACTGCCCCCGGTTCCATCATCGGAGCGGCGTCCTCCCGAATCTTGGTCACAGCCTCACCCTCCTCATCACCAGACTCCCTGTTCAACGATTCAAACACTACCACCGACCGAGGCGGTGACTTCCGCTTTGTCATTGGTTTCTTCGCGGGCTACTTCGGCTTCGGTGCAGGCTTCGCTGGTGTAGCCATGCACCGTGAGTTATGCTCCTACAAGATGTCTTCATCACTGTCATGCTCTTTGAGGCCATGACTTGCCTCGATCTCGCGTTGCTCTTGCCCGCGGGTCTTACCAGCCATGGGCATAGGCGTTGCAGCCTCTGCTACCTCGTCCTCACCATCAGAGGACTCCATCACCCCTACTTCAAGTTCGGAAGGAACCTCTTTGTCAAGGGGTGGAAGTTAGTTCTCCAGGACCTGGAACAGCTGGCAAAGACAGAGAAGCGTTCAAAACAAACACAAAAATGCAACTACGAATTGCGATTGCAAAGGCTACGACTATGAAATCAAGGATAAGAAAGGAGGCTTACTATGGGGCCTGGTGCTTCCCGGTCGCAATATATGGTGAAAGCCTGGCCTTCGGGTCATTATACTCCACGTTCGTGATTTTCTTCAGCGTGGCAATGTAATCGTCGGCTTCCTAGACCTCCGAGCTCGCCTTTGTAGTGTCATCCTTGCCGATACATTCATACATCCAGTGGGATTGGTTGGCTAGAGGAAGCAGCCGCTGATGTCTACGCACTTCTATTCTTGTAGACAGTTGTTAGGCCTCCAAGTGCAGAGGTTTGTAGAACAACAGCAAGTTTTCCCTTAAGTGGATCACCCAAGGTTTATCGAACTCAGGGAGGAAGTGGTCAAAGGGATCCCCTCTCAAGCAACACTTCAATCAAGATACAAGAAGTCTCTTGTGTCCCCAACACACCCAATGCACTTGTCAGGTGAATAGGTGCACTAGTTCGACGAAGAGATAGTGAAATACAAGTGGTATGGATAATTATAAGTGGTAACGGTGATAGAAGATAACTTGATGGCATGGAAAAGACTAACGTAAAACTGAAATAAAGATGGAAGCAAGCAAATATGTAATAGATCTAATTGCAAACAGTGTATCAATGCTTAGAAACAAGGCCTAGGGATCATACTTTCACTAGTGAACACTCTCATATAAATATCTTCTCTTTATGATACTACTCTTGACTACTCTCCGGTTGGACACTCTAATCAAAGGTAGGGCTATAACAGCACACCTCAATGTAAGCCTTTCCCATCTAGAAAACCACACACTGTCACCTTGAGTACTAGATGAGTCCAACAAACACCACAATTTCATAAAGACATCCAACTCCAAATATAACTCATAACAAGTATTTGTAATCTCTAGCCTAAGTGCCACCATAGTGAGCACGCTGTCACTTTCACACACATAGGGAGAGCAGAGATTAATTAAAGCACTTGAGTAGCAAGGTAGATCTACTGGATTACAAAGCTCATGATCACAATATGATCATGCATAGAGAGAGATATGAACACATAGCTACCGGTAGAACCCTTAGCCTCGAGAGAGAACTACTCCCTCCTAATCATGGGAATCAGCAACGGTGATGGAGGTGGTGGTGGAGATCGATGGATATGGCTCCGGGGGCACTTCCCCGTCCCGGCAGGGTGCCGGAAAAGAGACTTTCTATCCCCCGAATATCCCCTTTGGTGGCGGCGACGCTGCGGAACTTTTCGTAGATTTCTAGTTGTCTATCTAGGGTTTATGCATCGGGAGGCTTCTTATAGGCCAGAGGGCAAGGTCGGTGGGCGGCCAGGGGGCCCACACCATGCCGTGGTGCGGCCTGGGGGGACCCACGCCATGGGGTGGTGTGGCCACCCTGTGGCCCCTCTCCGACTCTCCTTCTGCCTACGTGATTCTTCCGAGAAAATATCAACTTTGGCTTTTGTCCGGTCCAATTCCGAGAATATTGATTTTCTGACTTTCTTGGAACCAAAAATAGCAGAAAACAGGCAACTGGCACTGTGGCACTTGTTAATAGGTTAGTCCAAGAAATCATACAAAAAGTACTCCAAAGTGTGGACAAAACATAAGAAAGTAGATAAAACCAAGCATGGAACATCAAAAATTATAGATACATTTGCAATGTATCAGCATCCCCAAGCTTAACTCCTGCTCGTCCTCGAGTAGGTAAGTGATAAAAAGAAAGAATATTTTTTTAGGTGACATTCACCATCATTAACTTGATCAAAGTATTTGTAAAACATTGATAGCTGGGATCATAGTACTTCAACATAGCATGAAAGATAAAGTTCTAACAATAAGACATAGCAACTATGTTGCAACATGAAAAGGCACAAACAAAAGATTCATGAATAACAATACTTTGCAAGATGTTTGTTTGTTTCACATAAAGAAAACATAACATAGTAGTAATCAGCTTGTCCCTCATGGAGTAGTAAACATAAATGCATAGGACACCTTCAAAGTTCATAAGAGTGACTAGATACAAATAGTTTAGAACAAGCAATATCAAGTTATGCATCAATCAACTAGTCTTGGGACAATGCACATAGAACTAAGAATGGCCACTATGCTCTCAAAGTAGGTGCATAAAGATAGAAGGTGGAGACTCAATATATAAGTGGAAGAAAGGCCTTCTTAGAAGGAAGTAGGGATTCAAGTCTCATAAAGAGCTTCCAAAAATTATGGTACTTAATAGCTTTCAGCTCTCATTGCCCCTATCATAAGCATCTTGAAGGTGATTAAGGTTAAAGTGAACAAACTATGGTGTACATGCTTGACGAAGTATAAGTTAGAAATCTCATGTCCCTTGAATAAGAGGGCGCTCCTCATGCTACTCAAGTTTAGTCACCGGTAAGTTCTTGTCATTGTAAGTACATGTGTATCATAGAGAACCGCCAACGGGGTACCCCTTGACCGATGATATGGAAGAATCCCCATATCAAAATGACAAGGCAAGCAGACAACGAGCATCTCAGCAATCTGCTTATTTACCATGGGAATATGGTGCTTTTTTCTCTCTTTCCTCTTTTCATAATCTTTTTTTCTTTTTCTCTTTTTTTCAATATAGGACTCTTTTTTTATAAGAAGAATGCTTCATAGACAGCTCATTATGGTTACGCTGCAGGTTTCCACCATGTCAGCATGGATTAGACCAGCGGCCCAGGCGTTTCTCTAACAAATATACATAACTCCATGGACTTACAAGCTCCCCTTTCATTTCACACCGACGACATTGATACGTCCAAAACGTACCTACTTTCCCAAACACTTTTGCTATTGTTTCTCCTCTAAACTTGTGTGATTTGGATGCAACTAATGCGGACTGACGCTGTTTTCAGCAGAATTGCCTTGGTGTCTACTTTTTGTGCAGAAAACCAACTATCAGGAAAAATCTCGGAAAAAATGTCAAAAATCCTATTTCACCCGAAAACTCTAGGAGCCAGAATACGAGACGGAGAAGAGCCAGGAGTGGCCACACCACCTGGTGGCGCGGGCCAGGCCAGGCCACGCCGGGGGGTGGTGTGGGCCCCCCAGGCACTCCCTCGGCATCTCTCTTCGCCTATAAGAAGCCTTCTGACCTAAAAACTTCGGGGGGTTTGACGTTTTTCCAAAAGGAGTTCCGCTCCGCCGCCACCACCAGATTCCACGAAACAGCAAACCCTGTCGGGACGGGGAATTGGAGGAGATCATCGCCATCATCATCATCATCATCGATTCTCCATCGACCATCCATGTTTCCCCCATCTATGAGTGAGTAATCCCCCGCTGTAGGCTATGGGGATGGTAGGGATTGGATGAGATCGTTCATGTAATGGCATCAGATTGTTAGGGCAGGTGCCTAGTATCTTTTATTAGTGCTTTATGACTTTGTTGCGACTTGTTATGCTTAATGCTTGTCACTAGGGCCCGAGTGCCATGATTTCAGATCTGAACTTATTATTGATTCATTATGATAGTATTGTTTTTGGTCTTATCTACAAGTTGTATACACACGTTATTGTCCGGAACCTATGGCCCCGAAGTGACAGAAATCGGGATAACTGGAAGGGAATGGCTTTGATGTGTGGATCACATATGTTCATGGAGTGTTAATTCTTTGCTCCGGTGCTCTATTAAAAGGAGCACCTTAATTGCCAGTAGTTCCCTAGAGGCCCCGCTGCAAATGGGCTGGCAGGACAAAAGATGTTGTGCAAGTTCTCATTGCGAGCACGTATAACTATATATGGAACACATGCCTAGGATTGTCGAGTACTTGGGTGCTTTATTTTATTTATCTGCAATTGCCCTATGTTCTAATTGCTATGTGAATTGTCTTGTCCATGCAACGCCCGTCCATCCATCCCTATGCCTACCACACTCGAATCCCACTGTTTACTGCTTTTGTTACTACTGTCTTTGCTTTACTACTGCTGTTACTTTACTATTCCTACTAAAAAACTGTTGCTACTGATAAACTGCTGCGAGCAAGATTGTTTCCAGGTGCAGCTGAATTGACAACTCAGTTGTTAAGGCTTATAAATATTCTTTGGCTCCCCTTGTGTCGAATGAATAAATTGGGTTTAACTTCCCTCGAAAATACTGCGATACACCCCCTATACTTGTGGGTCATCAAGACTATTTTCTGGCGCCGTTGCCGGGGAGCATAGCTTTATTTATTAAGTTCACTTGGATTCTCTACTGTTCGCTGCTATCCATCCATCTTGGGTAAGTCTCGTGATGGCAAGGTTCCTATTTTACCATCCACTACAAGAAGAGGTACGGTTGTAAACACCTCTGCTGCTCTTGATTCACCATCTGTTATAAGTAAGCTCGTTACACCACCACATACACATGCTACACACACTGCTACTACTGCTGAATCTGAAACTTCTGATGCTTATGATGCTGCTTCTACTGTGCTTGATAAGAGTGGTTCATTAGGTCCTTTCCTAGATGCTACGATTGCTAGAACTATAGCTGGAAATACCGAAACACCTAATGAAGACACTACCACACCTGTTAGCTCACCTGAGTCTAGTGAGAGTTATGATATTGAAGATGGTTATGTTGAGATGACCGATGAGTTTATTAAAGAATGTAAGAACACCCATGATAGGAGCACTGCTAAGAGTCTCCTTGAGAGGCGTATTATTAGACCCAAATTATCTCTTGATGCTAAGTTTGCTCCTTCTCCCATAAACATTATAGATGAAGATTATGATTTCTCTCTCGATCTATGTTACATAGCTATTGTCGAGAAAGAACCTTTTTGTGGGACTAAGAATGAAAGTACGGTAGCACATATGAATGAACTTTCTACCATGAGTGGCTTGTTTTCTGATGATATTAAGATGCGTACTTACTTTGTTGCTAAGATTTTTCCCTTTTCACTGAAAGGAGAAGCTAAAACTTGGTTTAGTAATTTACCTCCTGGATCTATTGATAGCCCTAAGTGCTTGATTAGTACTTTCCTGCAGAAACATTTTCCTCCCAGTGCTAGACATGCTATTTTGCAGGAACTTTTTGATTTTAAACAGGGAGAAAAAGAGGTATTGCCCGAATCTTGGGCAAGGTTTTGTGCTTTGATTCATGCACAGGCTGGAAGTCCATTACCTAAGAATGAGCTTCTTGATATATTTTATAATGGACTAACCGAAGAATCTAGGACATACCTAGATAGTTGTGCTGATTGTGTTTTCAGGAATAGGACTCCTAAGGAAGCTGATGAATTAATGGCTAAAATAAGCAAGAATTATGAAGATTGGACTCCTCCTAAACAAGCTATACCTGAAGAAATTGTACCTGAACCATCTATTCCTGTGCCTATTCCAACATGAAAGAAGAGGGGAGTTATTGAATTAAATGATGAAGTTATGAAGGAAGCTAAGAAATGTCTTAAAGAGAAGGGAATTAAAGCTGCAGATGTCAAGAATTTACCTCCTATAGAAGAATTATGTAAGCCTATTCCCTACTCATCCACTATTGAGGTACACTCTCTCCAACACTTTGATGAAGGTGATATCCCTTACTCGAAACCTCCTGATCAATGCTTAGAATAATTTGATATCTTTATTATTAAGCAAGATAATTATAATAAAAGGGTGCAAAATCATCTAATGGAAAACACTAGAGCTATTGTTGAGTTGAAAGATATTGTGGAAAGAACCTCTAATGATGTTAAAATGATTGTTAAACACTTTCAAATGGTTCAAACTCAAATAGATCAACTCGTTAAAGTGCAAAACGACTTGCTAGTTAATGCTGCTAAAGAAAAACATGCTTATGAAATTAGAACTACAAGTGGAGCTGCTACCCAGGATCCTCTATATCCTAAGGGGCATCCCAAAAGAATTGAGCAGGATTCTCAACAAGCTGAAAATAGTGATTCTACTCGTAAGAAAAGGAAATGAAACATAAAACTGTTGTAGAAACCTTTGAACCTGCTATAGATCCTAATAGTATATCTATCTCTGATGCTGAAACTGAAAGTGATAATGAAGAAAATGAAGTTCCTAATGAAGAAAAAGTTGAAGAAGAACCTGAAAACCACATTAAGAATACTAAATACACCAAAGAAGATTTTATTGCTAAGAAACATGGTAGTGAAAGAGAACCTTGGGTCCAAAAACCTATGCCTTTCCCTGATAAGAAACACAAGTCAAAGGAATATGAACACTATAATAAGTTTTGTGAGTGGATGAAGCCTTTATTCTTGCAAATTCCTTTGACTGATGCTATTAAATTGCCTCCTTACTCAAAGTATATGAAGGACATAGTCTCGAATAAAAGGAAGATCCCTAATGAAGAAATTTCTACTTTGCTTGCTAATTATTCCTTCAATGGTAAGGTTCCTAAGAAACTTGGAGACCCAAGGATTCCAACTATCCCTTGCTCTATTAAGAACAGTTATGTCAGAACTGCTTTGTGTGATTTGGGAGCTGGAGTTAGTGTTATGCCTTTCTCTCTCTATAAGAGAGAGCAACTTGAAAAATTAATACCAACTGATATATCTTTGCAAATGGCTGATAAATCTACCACTATTCCTTTGGGTATATGTGAGGATGTACCTGTTCAAGTGGCTCATAATTGCTTGATATTAACTGATTTTGTTGTGCTTGAAATGCCTGAAGATGATAATATGTCTATTATTCTTGGGAGACCTTTTCTTAATACTACAGGAACTGTTATTAATTGTAATCAAGGAAAGGTGACCTTCAATGTTAATGACAAGGAACATACTGTCTATTTCCCCAAGAAGATTGAAAGGACTTATGGCTTGAATTCAATTGAACATGTTGAAGGCATTCAAGTTGGAGAAATATATTGTCCTATACGAAGAGAAAAATTTGAAACTATTATGATTGGGACCATTGCTATCAAGGTTGAGGTAACATAATCATTAGTGGATTACAATGTTTTGTCTCATATGCAATTGTTTTGGTAGCAATACTTGATCAACCTTGCTAACAAAAGGATTCAATTGAACAAAACAATGTTTTCATTATGATTATCTCCGTTTATTTCTATCCTTTGCATCTTAGTTTTTGTTTTTGTTTGGTTTTCTTTGTGTTGTTAGTTGCTTGCATGTTAGAACTTCTATAGTTCTAGCCTTGTTTTGTCCTTGCATCATGTTTCTGAAAAGAAAAAAAAATCTGTCTGTCAGAAAAATCATTCTTCTATTTCTGAAAAATGCCCGAAAATAAAGTGTCTCGAAAAATTCCAGAAAATTCATATTAAATTTTTACGTGAAAGAAGGGGCAGAGGAGTACCTGGTAGGTACCAGGGGGGCCCACCAGGCAGGCACACCACATGGTGGCGCGACCAGCCTTGGGTGGCGCCATGCCCTGGTGTGGGCCACCCCTGGCCCCCCACTACCTCTCTCACCTGCCACTTTCTTCTCTCTCCCGAGTAAGCTCCAGTTCATAGCTCAAAATCGCGTTCTTGCTATGCTTGCTCTCGATTTTTTCGATCTCCTTGCTCAGCCCATCTTTCTTGCTGAAATTTGGAGCATTTGTTCTCTGGTATGTGACTCCTCCCCTTGTCCAAGTAGATTTGTGTTTAGTGGTTTATATGTTGAGTATTTTGCTGCTGTAGGTGACTAGTTTTGAGGGCTTGTAAGCTTGTTTCATGCTTAGAGATATAGTTTTGATGCATGTTTAGGCCTCTTGCAAGTCCCTATGAGTAGAATCCTTCATTATATTTACTTTGCAATCACTTGTTTAATAGGTGTTTAAATTTCAGAATAGAAGATGAATGAACACCACCTAAACCAACATGAGCTTTGGGTGCCTAAGGTCATGAAGGTCCACCGGGAGGAGGAAGTTTTTCCCTCCATTTATCCATGCCCTGAGTTCATGAGAGTTGCAGGAGTTCTACAAGATTTCCACACTTTGGTTTCTAGTGCAGGGTTAGAGCACTTTTTGGAAGATGAACCTTGTCAATTTGTGAAGCTAACCATGTCTGTGGTGCAGGATTTCCAATTTAGTCACTCTTTGCCTAACCCCATGGTCCATTACAAAATTTACAATATTGCTGTCAACCTTTCTCTTGATGATTTTTGTGCAGCTATTAAGGTACCCAATGGGGATCATGTAGGAAGATTAAAGAGAGACCGGAACCACTCATGGACTTATATGCAGAAATTTGTCAAGGGAGTAGCTTCTCGAAGGAGGGCGGAAAAATCCCTAACATTCATCTTCCCGCCATTCGCTACTTTGCCTACTTTATTGCCAAGTGTGTTCTTGCTAGGAAAACTGCCAATAAGTTTTCTTCGTTTGATTTAACATTTATCTCTGCTGCTCTTAGACGAGATAGGTCTTCCAACTTGGGTGCTTTGATAGCTTTTCGTCTTGCTGCTAACCGTGAGAAAGGTGCAATTTGTGGAGGCCTCATTTCTTCTCGTTTGCTAGCATTGCATGGTTTAGCGCCTCATCATCTAGACCTACAGTTTGCCATAGAGAGGCTTGATCTTAATTCCATGATACAGCTTAAATTTGTTTCCTCGTGGGCTAGTATGAGTGAGTTATCTTATGAAATAACCTTTCTCAAGGCTGGTTGGAGAAAGAGCAACTCCGAGCGTGTTGTTCTTTTGCCTGCACCTGTTTTGTTTAACCTTGATAATAGGGAAGGATGGTGCCTCACTGAGGAGGAGCTTGACACGTACCTAGGAGAGCTTTCCCAACAGGAGCAGGACACTAGAAGGGAGGTCACGGATGATTCGGTCCAGCCCTCGAATGAGGGAGAGTCTTCATATCAGCAGCCCGCTTATGATTGGGGAGCTTCTTCTTCTTCTCATGGGCCCAGCTACGACCATTCTTACCAAGATCCGCCCGCTAGGAACCACTATTCGTACATGGATTGATACCCACTTAGGCCAAAAGCCTAAGCTTGGGGGGAGGTACGCTGACACCGCACTCATCTCCATATCATGTTGCGTCGGTACTTTGTATATTCATGTTTTCGTTCTCTTTTTAGTTTTCGTTCTTCTTTGTTTTTGCTTTCTAAAAACACAAAAAGACCAAAAATATTTCTGTTGTTTCTCTTTGGTTTGCTTCTTTTTTCCTTGGTTTGATTTTCCCTTTTTGCTTTGTTTCAACTATTCGAAAAAGCCAAAACGATTTTTCTTTACTTGTTTTTCTCTTTTGGTTCTTGTTTAAAAATTGAAAACAACAAAAATATTTGTCGTTCTTCTTTGGTTTTTGCGAGTTTGCTTCAGGGATCAGCAGTCCTCAGTGGATATTGGTTTCATATTATTCAAGCCACACAAGTGAAGAGCAATAATGAGGATCAATGACAACTTGAGGCGTGGTAAGAGGCTGGTAACGAACTCTATTTGTTTTCATTTTTGTATATATACTCATCACCGTGGGCATGCTTAGTCCGTTCATGTAGAGTGTATGTTTTCGTTGGATGCTTAGTAGTTTTTTGCTTTCTTATGATTATCTCCAGCTTGCTAATAGTTGGTAGCATGTATTATGAACGTTTGCTTGCATTGCTCTATTCGTAAATTGATATGACACCGTGGTATCCTCCTCTAAATGTTTCATTTGATCGACTTGGCACATGACTATAATAATCAGTTAAGCCTCGATGAATTATTTTGCCCTGAGGATCTTGAATCACTTTCATACCATGAGTAGTCATGTTTTGTTGCAAGCATGATAATGACAACTATTGCTCTCTCGTTTGTCGCTACCTTACTATTGCTAGCCTTCACTTTCACTGAGTATGTTTTACTCAAGTTCCCAACTCCCTAAACCAAATATTTCCAAAGTGTCCACCATATCTACCCATTAGCATCATTTGCTACTTCCGTGCATATTCAATATGCCTTGTTTTCTTCCGAATAAAATGTTTGCTTGTTATGAGAAAGTTAGTTAGTACATCTCTCACGAACTTGATGGCACACTTTATTTTCTTGCACTTAATAAACCTGAACCATTGCGTCCTTCTTTGTTGTGCATATGCTTGCGCTTTATGAGTTGAAGTTAGCAGAACCATGTATCATGGGGACCGCTTTCAACGCTTCATAGGTAATTTGTACCTAGTTGATATCATGTTCTTTTGCTTATGGATCCCGGCGGTGTGAAATAAAAGTGGAACTTGTAAGATCATGGAGTTTGTATGTATGTTAGAGAAACGCCTGGGCCGCTAGCCTAAGCCATGCCTAATCATGGTGGAAACTTGCAGCATAACCATAATGAGCATTCTATGAAGCATCCTCAATAAAAATCTATGCACATAGTAAATAAAAAGATCGCCGAGATGCTCATTGTCTGCTTGCCTTGTATTTTGATTATGGGATAGCTCCCGTGTCATGTGCAAGGGGTATCCCGTTGGCGGTTCTCTATGATACGTATATACTTACAATGACAAGAGCTTACTTGTGACTGAAGTTGAGTAGCATGAGGATCAGTCTTCGTAAGTAAGGGGCATGAGCCTTCGACTTATAACTTGTCAAGCATATCCTCTTAGTTGTGTCACTTTCACCTTAACCACATTAAAGATGCTTATGATAGGGGCAATGAGAGCTCAAAGCTAACGAGTACCATACTTTTAGCATTTGGAAGCCTTTCAAATTATTCAAAACCTTTTCTTCTACTTGTTGAGTCTCCACATATTATTTGAGCACCTTCTTGAGAGATAGTTGTCATTCTTTATGTTTGTTCCATTACTTGATTATTTGTGTTATGACTTTGATGCTTGTATTCTTGATATCTATACTTCTAGTCATCACTTGAACTTCAGAGGTGCCTTGACATTTTAATCAAAGGCAAGCGAGATACCACTCTATCATACCTTTTTATGAGCATTGCAATGTTGCTTATGTTCGTGCTTCATGCTACTTATTATTCTTGAGTTGGAATCTCTTCATAGCTTGAAATGACTATTAAGTAGGCTCAGTTGCATACTCTTTATTATGAATTGTCTAAGTAGATTGATCACCTTGCTGAGAATATTTACATCATATGAAGCAAATGTGTTCGTGAAAGTTCTTTTATCGCACTCAGTTTTCAACTGAATTGCTTGAGGACAAGCAATAAGCTAAGCTTGTGCTATTGTTTCTCCTCTAAACTTGTGTGATTTGGATGCAACTAATGCGGACTAACGCTGTTTTCAGCAGAATTGCACTTGGCCGCGCAGGCAAGCCTAGGCCACACCAGGGGGGTGGTGTGGGCCCCCAGGCACCCCCTCGACATCTCTCTTCGCCTATAAGGAGCCTTCTGACCTAAAAACTTCGGGGGGTTCGACGTTTTTCCAAAAGGAGTTCTGCTCCGCCGCCACCACCAGATTCCACGAAACAGCACCAGAAACTCCGTTCTGGCACCCTGCCGGGACGGGGAATTGGAGGAGATCATCGCCATCATCATCACCATCGCTTCTCCATCGACCATCCATGTTTCCCCCATCTATGAGTGGCTATGGGGATGGTAGGGATTGGATGAGATCGTTCATGTAATGGCATCAGATTGTTAGGGCATGGTGTCTAGTATCTTTTATTAGTGCTTTATGACTTTGTTGCGACTTGTTGTGCTTAATGCTTGTCACTAGGGCCCGAGTGCCATGATTTCAGATCTGAACTTATTATTGATTCATTATGATAGTATTGTTTTTGGTCTTATCTACAAGTTGTATACACACGTTATTGTCCGGAACCTATGGCCCCGAAGTGACAGAAATCGGGATAACTGGAAGGGAATGGCTTTGATGTGTGGATCACATATGTTCATGGAGTGTTAATTCTTTGCTCCGGTGCTCTATTAAAAGGAGCACCTTAATTGCCAGTAGTTCCCTAGAGGCCCCGCTGCAAATGGGCTGGCAGGACAAAAGATGTTGTGCAAGTTCTCATTGCGAGCACGTATAACTATATATGGAACACATGCCTAGGATTGTCGAGTACTTGGGTGCTTTATTTTATTTATCTGCAATTTCCCTATGTTCTAATTGCTATGTGAATTGTCTTGTCCATGCAACACCCGTCCATCCATCCCTATGCCTACCGCACTCGAATCCCACTGTTTACTGCTTTTGTTACTACTGTCTTTGCTTTACTACTGATGTTACTTTACTATTCCTACTACAAAACTGTTGCTACTGATAAACTACTGCGAGCAAGATTGTTTCCAGGTGCAGCTGAATTGACAACTCAGTTGTTAAGGCTTATAAATATTCTTTGGCTCCCCTTGTGTCGAATCAATAAATTGGGTTTCACTTCCCTCGAAAATACTACGATACACCCCCTATACTTGTGGGTCATCAGACATCCATAGACAAAAGAGCATGATATCAACTAGGTACAAAGTACCAGTGCAATGTTGAAAGCGTTCCCCATGACAACATGGTTCTGCTAATCCCCAACAAATAACTGCAAGCATATACAACATAGACGACACAATGGTTCAAGTTTATTAAGGGCAAGAAAATTAAAGTGTGCCATCAAGTTCGTGAGAGCTTTAATCACTAGTTTTCTCATAACAAGTTTAATTTGGAAGGTAAACAAAAGCATGAATATACTTGGAATAGCATAAGCTAGTAGGTAGGTATGGTGGACTCTTTGGAATAACTTGGTTTAGGGAGTTGGGTGCATGAGTGGAACTCATACTTGGTTACGGAGGTTAGCAAAAGACTGGGAGCGACAAATTAAGAGAGCAATAATGGCCATAATCATGCAGAGCGACAAAACATCATTGATCAAAGCATAAAGTGATACTACAAGTTGAAAACTAAAGGATCATAAAGGCTATGGTGACTTGGGATAGTCATAACATGGTTTGAGCATGTGCCAAGTCAACCCAAATAAAGCATCAAAGGAGAATACCACAATACTATGCTTTAATATGCTAAAAAAACGCATGATTCATCCAAGGCACATTAAGCAATCTCAATTGTTTATAACAAGTCATGCTACAGCAAATAATACTAAGCATAAAGCCAAAACAATATCAAGCATGGCATGAGAAAGCATAGGCCATAGTCAAAAACAAGCTCTCTTTAACACTTAAGCATGAACTTTCCTACTCTTTTCCAATCCAAACCAAACTATTTGAAAACCAATGCATGAAAGAGGGGGTCCAACCAATTTATTCAGAAAACTAATAAAACCAAGCAAACGAAAAAGCAAAACGAAAACGAAAAATAAGACGCTCCAAGAACAACACAACTGTGCATGAAACAATAAAAATATAGCGTTTGGAAGAAACCTAGGATTTTTATTGATGAAGAAGGGGATGCCTTGGGCATCCCCAAGCTTTGACGCTTGTACTTCTTCAATATTTCTTGGGGTGACACGTGTAGAATCCCCAAGCTTGAGCTTTAGTCCATTCTTCATCTCATTTCTCATTCCTTTCATACACCTGAAATTTTTGCTTCATACAAAACTTCACACACTCTTTATTAGCAACATTAGTGCACTCATGATAAATAAGTCTTAAGATTCAGTTCTAACACCAAATAAACTTTCATTACAACACTAGCTACTGTAGCACTTCCCTCAAAAAGCTCAATTCCTCAAAAGAACTCAAAGAGGAACCAACAAGAAGCAAATGCAGAAAATGGCAGAAATCTGTCAAAACAGACCAGCAGGTAAAGACGAATTTTTTAGAAGACCTTCTGTTGCTCAAATCAAAAAGTGTTGAACTAACGAAAGTTAGATAATAACCTGGGGCAGAAGCACAAAAATTCACTCCTTAAAATAGTGTAGAGAGATTTTACAGGAATTTTTACGGTGAAGCGCAAAAGGTTGTTTCGGGACAGCAACTTTCCCAAGCATTACTTCTCTCTCATTAGAGGTTACTCTTGGCACAAAAAGCAAATAAAAAGGATAAGGAGCGGTTATTACTGGAGTAATAACTTCCAAGACTCATCTAAACCTTTTGGGTTATCTCCCAATAAGTACTTTACTTTAATGCCTTTAAGTTAGGCATGATAGTTTGAGAAGATGCTCACATAAGAAATATGAATTGAGAGTAAAAGAGAGCATCAAGAAGCAAATATAACACACATTTAAGTCTAACTCACTTCCTATGCATAGGAATCTTGTAAAGAAACAAGTCATGAAAGCACAAAGCAACAAGCATAGGAAAGCAAAACAAGTGCAACTTAAAATTTTCAACATAAAGAGGGGAAACTTAATATTGTTGAGATACATAAGACCATGTTTCCGTCTCTCATAATAACTTTCAGTAGCATCATGAATAAAATTAACAATATAACTATCACATAAAACATTCTTATCATAAGCCACATGCATATAATAATTATTACTCTCCACATAAGCATAGTCATTCTTATTAATTGTGGTGGGAGAAAATTCAACAAAATAGCTATCATTATTATTCTCATCACCATAATCATCAAATATAGGAGGCATATTGTAATCATTAATTTTCTCCTCCATAGTAGGTGGACTGAAAATATCATATTCATCATTATAATCATCATATATTGGAGGTTTGGTATCATCATAAGCAATAGAATAGCTATCTTCCAAAGTTAGGGAACTAAAAAGATCATTTTCATAAAAACTAGCTTCCCCAAGCTTAGACTCTTCCATAGCATTAGAAATAATGGTGTCCAAAGAATTCATTCTAACAACATTGCTATTAGCATGCAAATAAAGTTCCATAGGTTTTTTAATTTTCTCTTCAAACACTTCATGTCCTAACTCAAGATAAATACTATAAAGCTCTCTAATTTTGTTGTTGTTTTCCATTAAGCCTAACTAGTGAAAACAAGAAACAAAAAGACAAAATTGCAGAATCTAAAGGAAATAACTTCGAGAACTCACACCGGAGGATGTGAGTACCTTTTACTTACCTCCCCGGCAACGGTGCCAAAAAATAGGCGTTTGTCGTGGGAGGTTCTTCTTCTTTAATCCTCCGGTGCGAATACCTTTTACCTTACCTCCCCGGCAACGGCGCCAGAAAATAGCTTGATGTCTACGCACTTCTATTCTTGTAAATGGTTGTTGGGCCTCCGAGTGCAGAGGTTTCTAGAACAGCAGCAAGTTTTCCCTTAAGTGGATCAACCAAGGTTTATCGAACTCAGGGAGGAAGTGGTCAAAGGTATCCCCTCTCAAGCAACCCTGCAGTCAAGATACAAGAAGTCTCTTGTGTCCCCAACACACCCAATACACTTGTCAGGTGTATAGGTGCACTAGTTCAGCGAAGAGATAGTGAAATACAAGTGGTATGGATAATTATAAGTGGTAACGATGATAGAAGATAACTTGATGGCATGGAAAAGACTAAAGTAAAACTGAAATAAAGATGGGAGCAAGAAAACATGTAACAGATCTAATTGCAAATAGTGTATCAATGCTTAGAAACAATGCCTAGGTATCATACTTTCACTAGTGAATACTCTCATATAAATATCTTCTCTTTATGATACTACTCTTAACTACTCTCCGGTTGGACACTCTAATCAAAGGTGGGGCTATAACAGCACACCTCAAACTAAGCCTTTCCCATCTAGAAAACCCCACACTGTCACCTTCAGTACTAGATGGGTCCAACAAACACCACAATTTCATAAAGACATCCAACTCCAAATATAACTCATAACAAGTATTTGTAATCTCTAGCCTAAGTGCCACCATGGTGAGCACGCTGTCACTTTCACACACATGGGGAGAGCAGAGATTCATTAAAGCACTTGAGTAGCAAGGTAGATCTACTTGATTACAAAGCTCATGATCACAATATGATCATGCATAGACAGAGAGATGAACACATAGCTACCGGTAGAACCCTTAGCCTCGAGAGAGAACTACTCCCTCCTCATCATGGGAATCAGCAACGGTGATGGAGATGGTGCTGGAGATCAATGGAGATGGCTCCGGGGGCACTTCCCCGTCCTGGCAGGGTGCTGGAAAAGAGACTTTTTGTCCCCCGAATTTCCCCTTCGGTGGCGGCGGCGCTGCGGAACTTTTCGTGGATTTCTAGTTGACTATCTAGGGTTTATGCATCAGGAGGCTTCTTATAGGCCAGAGGGCAAGGTCAGTGGGCGGCCAGAGGGGCCCACACCATGCCCTGGCGTGGCCTGGGGGGACCCGTGCCATGGGGTGGTGTGGCCACCTTGTGGCCCCTCTTCGACTCTCTTTCTGGCTCCGTGAGTCTTCCGGGAAAATATCAAGTTTGGCTTTTGTCCGGTCCAATTCCAAGAATATTGATTTTCTGACTTTCCTGGAACCAAAAACAGCAAAAAAGAGGCAACTGGCACTGTGGCACTTGTTAATAGGTTAGTCCAAGAAATCATATAAAAATTACTCTAAAGTGTGGACAAAACATAAGAAGGTAGATAAAACCAAGCATGGAACATCAAAAATTATAGATACATTTGTAATGTATCAGCCGCCACCCGAGCCAGCAGTTATACAAGTTGATGGTCTCAAGGATCTTGTCGACGGCCATCCTTTGATCTTCAGGAAGCACAGTCACTGACAACCAGCATGGTTCGCTCCTCTCATGGAATTCATTGGGAGCGCACCTCGCCATTGGGGGTGAACTCCTTCACGTAGAACTAGCTCTTCTTCCATTCCATGGTAGCTTTCGTTGGCAGTAGAAGCTTCACGAACATGGCCTTGGGCTTCAGCTGGAAAGTAACACCGCCCGCCACCAGGATGTGACCGCCAGTTCCTTCGTGACCGACACGGCCATGGAACAACTCTAGCCACAAGGGGAAATAAGGGTGACACCCGAGATAACTTTCACAGAAAGCGACGAAGATTGCGAGCTACTCCACGCTGTGCGGCCCTAAATCCGATGGCTTGATCATGTAATACGCGTAGAATCACCGAAAGAAGAGTGATGTTGGGAAGCCCAACCCTCTTTCCAAGTGGCTCTGGAAGCAGATGAACTCGCCAGGGCGAGGCTTTGGCTCCGTCTCGCCGGGTGCAGGGATTCGCTAGTTCCCTTTGAAGAGAATGCCCACATCCTGGAAGGATTTCAAGGTGGTCGTGGTGGTGCATTTGGATTTCCCCCACAGGTCCTTCGAAGGCACCATCAGGAGGAATGGATTCGCTCTCTCTGGAGATTTTGGATTGGGGAAGACGGGAAGACTGACGGTGTGCGGGGACGGAGAATCGCGAGGAAGGTGCACGACTCCCCCTTTCACTCCCCTTATAAAGGGGTGCTACCCGCCAATTTTAGGATAGCCGTTACCCCGTGGTAATTGCGCCGAAGTTACCGTTGGATTACCCAACGTCTAGTTTGACCAAGCTCATGGTCCAACTTCATTCACTGGACTCACCTGCTGGTGTGCCTTGTCCAATTGATAGGATGCAACGACTCAAGCTTAATTCCACTCGCCAAAGCTACGACTGAAGACATGCTGGAGAGACTTCCTCCTTCATCGAGGGAGTCCATCAATGATTCGACTGGCCATCCAAATTGGACTTGTCTACTCCGACTGCCAAATGAACACCTGCATCGAACCAACATTGGCCTCGGAGACTACTGATGGGGATATGCCAAATGGGGTATGCCTAGCAGGACGTTTCGAATAGGCCGAGGCCTCTGCGAGTGGGCCTGCAGGACGGTGTGCGACTAAGAGGGAGCCTCCCGACTAGAAGTCGAAGGCCTAGAAGTGTAGCTGAAGCCCAGTCGGATTAGGTCAAATCCTCTGAGTCCCTAACTGACTCGGTTGTATATCTGTAAACCATAGCGAGGTACCCCCTATATAAACCTCCCTAGGGTACTCTTTGTACTTACATTCCATCATACACCCCATCCAAGTGACTCGCTGTCTAGCCTCCGAGCTCGCCACCCTTGTAACTCACTCGCCGATAATACAATCTAGAAGGAGTAGGTCTTTACCCTATGGGTAAACCCCTGTGTCTTTTCCCTCATCTCGCTCCGCAGATGGTTGTCCGCTCTTGCCCCAAATCCTTCCAATTGCTACCCCTGGTAGTGACTACCGTGGTCATTCCCACGACAGCTAGGCTGCCCTGCAGCTGCAATGCGCTTCTTCTCCTCAAGGATATTTGTAGTTTCTTCTAGGAGTGCCTGATGATGCGCCTCTAGGGCTTGGGCCCTGTCCTCCAACTCTGCAGGTGAAAGTTCTGCAGCTTTCAGGATAGGTGTGTTGATTGCTTTTCCGAGGAGTTTACGGGCACCAGGGGTAACCATGTGTCCGTCCAGCGGAGTATCTTTTGGATCATCAGGGATTCATTGACTATTACCTCATCAGTTGGAAGGTCCTTAGATGGAGTCTTCTTCTTCTTTGCCCTCTTAGAAGTGCCAGTAGCAAAGACAACTTTGGGTCTGAGTCCTAGAGTCAAGCTTCTATCAGTATTCTCAGACATCTAGATGTCGGGATTATCTCCGAGATCCATATCATCCTGCGGTTCGGGAGAGTTTTCTCCGGATCCTTCATCCATGCCGATGCGAGGGCTTTGATCCATAGATTCTCCTTCTTCCGTAGGCTTGGAGTTGAATTCCTCCTCATAATCCATGGAGAACTTTCGGAAATCTGCCGATGTCATAGAGTCATCCGAAGATGCCGGTAAGTCAATGTTTGTTCCGATTGCCTCCAGCACCAAGTCGTTGTCGTCTCTAGCATCGGCAGAGCCGGATCCAGATCCAACCTATCCAACAAAGTGCGATGCATGTGTCCTGAGGTAGTTGTGACTCTCTTCGTTAGCTTCCTCAAAACACTTGATGGTCTCATGGATCTCTTTCATGCTGGTATTTCCGTGCAGCATCATACGCCTCAACATGTGCCTCAGAAACGATTTTCCCGCTCCAGCATCGGTAGAGCCGAATCCAGAGTTGTTGCTTCTTTGATCTTCCTAAGATTCGGCCTCTTTGGGGAGAGCTTCCTGAGATTCGACCTTTTTAGGGAGATCTGCTTCAGGTTTAGCCTCCTTGGGGAGATCTTCTTCAGATCTGACATTCTCCACTATCTCCACTGCAGGAGTGGGTTGGGTGGGATTAGGGTTTTCTGGGACACGGAACTCTGCCGCCTCTGTAGACAAAGTGGATCCAGAAAGTTCTTTCGCATCTATCATCACCGCTCGGGTGGGTTGGGCGGGTTTAGCGAAACCAAGATAAACGTCGATCTCGTCGAAAGACATGATGGTGTAGGTGGTCATGGGTTCCCTATCCGGAATCCAAGTCTCGTCGAGTAGGATGAGAGGGACATCGTTGGCATAGAGGACCCGGGAAATGGCGATTGTCTTGTCGATTCCGATTCACGCAGATTCTGCCCGGAATGAACAACCGAAATACACCTGCCCCATGGTGGGTGCCAACTATCGTACTGAAGACATGTACGCCGAGAGGGGGTCCTTGAGGCATGTGGATAAAGGGGGTGTGAGGTGACGGTATTCCGGGACGGTGAGCACACAAGCTTTACGCAGGTTTGCATCCACTGGCTTTGGATGGATCCTACTCCTGCTAAAAATCCTGTAATACGGTAGAGCCGGAAGTATAGATTACAAGAGAGGTTCGCCTGTGTGAGTCAATATTGTAGATTGTGGGTGCCCTAGAGACTGGTCCCTAGGACAGCTTATATAGATATCCGGCCTAGTCTTACAGGAGAGACCTATCTAGCTACGACTAAGAGTCGGTTACAAAGTACATCTTGGAATACAAGTAACTAAGTAGGGCTAAGTCGATAAGTCTTCTGGGCCTTCCCATAGCCGGATGGACCTCCGTCTTCTCTCCTGACTAGGCCGCCCGTGAAGCAAAGTCGAACCCAAAGTGGGCCACCCTGGTTAGTGAGTCACAGTGGGTATACCGGCCTCAACACTGATACTCTACCGTGGAGTGGGGGAAGCATATGCGACAAAGCAATGATGGTAGCATGGATGACCGTGTTGCTGAGCAGACTCCGGCAAGTTGGAAGTCGGTTATGGAGGGAAGAGATAGAGGATGATCTGAGGATTCAGTAAAGGTTGGATAGTGGAGTCAACGGGCGAGCGAGCGAGTGGCCTTGTTACTATGTAGGTAGCTAGCGTTTGCGGAGAAGTGAAGGAAGGGTTAAATTTTGGGAAAGGTAGAAGGGAGGATCCCGCTAATATTCCTCTAAAATTTTGAACTATAAGACCCTGTATCACACCAAAATACACCAAATTCATGCAAATATAACAAATAATTAATCTAACTACATCCCACGATGGTGGGACGCGATGTCCTTGCCTGTACGGCGCGATGTCCTATGGTGGCGAGAGGTGCTTCTCTCGCCAGGAGGGTGCGGGGGTGGAGTCCTTCTTACTCAATATGTTGAGCTCGTTGGGGAACCCCAAGAGGAAGGTATGATGAGTATAGCAACAAGTTTTCCCTCAGTTATGAAACACGGGTTATCGAACCAGTAGGAGCAAGGAAACACCTCCAAGGTATTGTTTCCAACTTGGAATCATGCACAACACAACCATAGAACTCTGTCCCCAACTTACAGTGAGGTTGTCAATCTCACAGATTTTGCTGAAAACAAAGGATTAAATGTATTGTGTGGAAGAGAGTAATTTCTTTGGAGAAAGTAAACAGAAAACAGTAAATAGATTGTAGATTGATGGTAAAAGAATGGACCAGGGTCCATAGTTCACTAGTGGTGATTCTCCTTAAGATAGATGACATGTTGGGTGAACAAATTACAGTGGGGTAATTGACAAACATCCAGAAAGCATACATGCATATACTAATCATCTTGACTCCTATGATATTTGATTGGGCATTACAACATTATACATAGACCGTAATCCAACTGCATCTATGACTAATAATCCACCTTCAGGTTATCATCCGGACCCCCTCCAGTATTAAGTTGCAAGCAATAGATAATTGCATTAAGCAAAGTGTGTAATGTAAACAATATGATTGTTCTATGAGCAAAGGATTGATGTTTTCTCCCTACTAGCAACAACACATCTAGTACCATAGAGATTTCTGTCACTTCCCCAGATTACTAGAGGCATGAACCCACTATCGATCATAAATACTCCCTCTTGGAGTTACTAGCATCTACTTGGCCAAGATATCTACTAACAACGGAGAGCATGCAAGATCACAAATAACAAAGAACAGATGGTGTCCTCGGATTGATGACAAGTACACCATGAGGGGGTCCTCGGGGCGTGTGGAAGATAAGGGTGTTAGACGTACGGTATTCCGGGATGGTGAGCACACAAGTTTACCCAGGTTCGAATCCACTGGCTTTGGACGGATCCTACTCCTGCTAGAAATCCAGTAATAAGGCAGAGCCAGAATATGGGTTACAAGGGTTTCGCCTGTGTGAGTTGAGACTGTAGACTATTTTGAGGATGCCCTAAAGGCTCTCCCTACGATGGCTTATATAGATATTTGGCCTAGGGTTCACAGGAAATACCTATCAGGCTACGACTAAGAGTCAGTTACATAGTACACCTTGAACTACAAGTAACACTATGGGCCTATGTCAGTAGGTCTTCTGGGCCTTCCCGTAGCTAGACTGGACTCCGTCTCTTCTCCCTGACTGGGCCACCCATGAAGCAAAGCTCTAACCCGAAGTGGGCCACCCTGGTTAGTGAGGCACAGTGAGGATACCCGGAAAGTATACCCCCAACAGATAGAATCAACAATCAATGTGAAATAGCATCTCAATATCCATCGGATCTCGCAAACACAACATGTACGATTACAAATAGATGATCCTGATCATGAACGGAGCTCACAAGATCTAAACATGGTAGCACAAAGGAGAAGATGAAGGGAATATGCCTGAGCGGCAATAATAAAGTGGTTATTATCTTATTCCATGTTTATGATAAATGTTTATTTTGCATGCTATAATTGTATTAATTGGAAACGTTAATACACGTGTGTTTAATAAACAAAATACAAAGTTCTTAGTACTGCCTCTCATATAAACTAGCTTGTTGATTAACAAGATGATCAAGGTTTCCTGATCATGGACATTGGATGTTGTTAATAACGAGGTCA
Organism: Avena eriantha; assembly: GCA_910589775.1. Taxonomy (NCBI): domain Eukaryota; kingdom Viridiplantae; phylum Streptophyta; class Magnoliopsida; order Poales; family Poaceae; genus Avena; species Avena eriantha. The sequence continues at coordinate 211,588,441 of OU342746.1, read as the reverse complement.
CAACATTGGTGGAATGATGTGATGAACATTCATCCGAAGTATAGCATTACGATCAAAGTCATTATGTTTACATTGCTATAACATCATACAAAGTAATCTTAGTCCTTAGACCATGAGATCATGTTAATTGCTGACACCGGAAGAGTACCTTGATAACATCAAACGTCACACCATAACAGGGTGACTATAAAGGTGGGTTCGTGCTACAAAGGTGTTATGTTGAGGCTCATGGATCAAGAGTGGGATTTCTCCATCCCGGTGAAGGATAGATATACTCTGGGCCCTCTTGATGATATCACATTAAGATAGCTTGCAAGCAAGTGATGTGATCACTAGAATGTTATATAACGGGAACGAGAAAAGAGTGCATGTCGGCAACGAGATCAAACTAGGTATGGAGATAGTTACTAGCATGAAAGGTTCTCACGATCACATAAGTCATCGTTGAATGTGTGGGAGTTAGTATGAATTTCCAGGTCCCACTGCTGATTATTGATCGGAGATGGGTCTTGATCATGTCTGCATTATTCGCGAACCGTAGGGTGACACACTTAAGGTATACCGACACTGTTTGGAGCAAATATGTTTTAGATAAAGATTTAAGAAAGTGCTGGAATTATTTCAATAGACATCGAAACTGTTTCGGGTGAAATTGCTGAAATTGGTTCTGCGTGTAATATTGAAATGTTGCAGGGGTTTTTATGTGAATGTTCGTTAATTAAAGTAATTAACAAAATTCTGAATAAAAATAATAAAAGAGTTTTATTAAATGAGAGAGCATTAAATTTGGAGAAATTTAATGCATTTAAAGTGGAGACTTTAAAAGAGAATGTGAAGGGCCATTTTAATGTGGAGGGGTTACCACCACATGAATGGGGAGGTGAGGAGTCACCCCCCATGGGGAGGGGTACCCCCCCTCCTCCTATAAAAGGCCCCCCTCTCACACCTTCATACTTACACCTCCTCGTGAAGGATCTCTCTCCCCCTCTAGTATTTTCCCCCATGGTCTCGGATTAGCGAGATACATGTTCCCGGTGGCTTTATCTGGAAAGGAGTTGTTGCTTCCGCTGCTTTGCTGGAGCAAGGGACAGAGGTTGTCGGGGTACCGGACGTGTGTGCGATCACGGATGCACCGCTGCTTTGCGATGCTGGACTTGGTGGTGCTAGACTTGCTAGAGCTGGATCTGATGGACCTGCTGGAGCCGGAACTGCTGGACTTCATCACGATCTTGAGATCGGCAAGTGTACGACTACATCATCCACAAGTTCCAACTCGTTAACAAAGCTTTGTTGTCTTCAAGGGTAAGTTCTCTATGGATGTATATCCACCCGTTGCTCTATATCTAGTAGATAGATCTTGGCGTATAGTTCTCATCGTAGGAATTTTTTTGTTTTCTATGCTGTGAACCCTTCAGTGGTATCAGAGCCAGGTTTATGTGTAGGTTCTTCGCACGGGTAGAACACATAAGAGTATCTAGGCAGTGATGATCATGTTATTGCTTCTTATATGTACTTTGGATATTGGTGGCATAGTGGGATGAAGCGGCCCGGACCAACCTTACATGTCATCGCACATGAGACCGGTTCCACGACTGACATGCAACTAGTTTTGCATAAGTGGCTGGCGGGTGTCTGTCTCTCCTACTATAGTCAATATCTGATTTACAACGAGTTGCTAATAACTTAGTTATCATCGTTGTGGTTCCATGTTCATAGGTAAGACCGGTTCTGTCTTCGAAAGCCCTAAGCCACGTAAAAACTTGCAATTGATAAATTAGAGGCGTCTAGTTTAGATCGTTGCTGGGCTAGTGTCATGATATGGGAATGTTGTAAGTAGATGTATAGTTGATACTGTTACAACACACCTAACGTGTAAGTTCCATAGACCTTGGACTTACACACAAAGGAATGATAGATATCATACCACAATGCATATGATGGTGATCAAATGCATGGACCATATCATTCCACTTTACACATATGATGTTCGCATCTTATATTGCTTGTTTGGCATTTTAGTAGCATTATAAGATGATCCCTCATTTAAATATCAAGATAAAAATGTGTTCTTCCTTAAGTATGCACCGTTGTATGGATCGTGTTTCGAGACATCATGTGATGATCGGGTGTACTCGACTCCGCGCTTTCATACAACGGGTGTAAGACATTTTTACACACGCGAGTACTAAGGTTCTTACTTGGCGAGCCTAGCATGTACAAACATGGCCTCGGAACACGGACCGAAAGGTTATGCATGAGTCATATAGTTGATATGATGCCCATATTGATGCTCGCCTTTGAAGCTACACCGACTCACGTGATGATCGGACTTGGTGTAGTGTATTTGGTTCATGTAATCACCAAAAAGGCACGAGGGATGTCGTTTTTGAGTGGGAGTTCATTTCTAATTTGGATTAGTCGAACTCAATTTGTCATAAACTAAATCGAAGTGAATTTGCATAATTTGTTGTAGTCATTGGCGTCTGTTCACTACCTTATACTTAGTTTTAATTGAGATAATAGAAATATAGAATTCTGGATATTTACTTTACAAACCGGTATCTTATTGTTTTGAATGTCAATTTAAAGTTTATAAGTCCTATTGCAAACTTTCAGCAAACTCTATTTACTCCATGAAGTTTAATAAGTAGTATTAAATCAAGAGTAAGAATTCCAATGTTAGTACCTAAAGTATCATGTTTGCCTCCATGATTATTGATATTCAAAAGTTGTTTTAATATCAAGATTATATAGGAGCTGAATTTTTTTCAGAAACCATCATGTGTGAAAGATATTGTGATATCTAAAACAATATTTTTGGTTGCATTATGATAGAGTATAATTTAGCAAAATACATGTTCTCATATTGTATGAGAATTTGTGAAGGATGGAGATGCTAAGCATCCGGATCTCCCAAAAAGGTTTTGGGAACTAACATTATACTCGCGATTCTTCCTTACAGGCTATAGTAGCTTGATCATGAAAGTTGTCATGATAAGGATGAATAGGATATTTAAGTAAAATGTTTACTACACTAATAGATTACTAAAGAATGGATTTTTGAAAGAACACCAACCATTTGATGATGGTGATCCACTTCAAAGTGCAAGTCCAAAGGTATTAGTATTTGACTATATACACTTCGTAGTATGTGTCATGTGAATGACACCACTATTGATGTTGATAGATTCTTTTAAAAGAAAAGGAATTGTTGAAAGAGAATCTATAAAATATTTGGCAGAAAAGAAAAGGTTGGAGATGTCCAACTTAGGTATATAGAAGATATACATGTTATGGATGTATTCCTTGCTTGTTAAACAATGTGGTTCTGAGGTATTGGATACCGAATTGGTTGGTGTGAAGTGTCATACAGAACAACATAATTCATGAACTGCAAAGGCCTAAGTAACTGGCAAAAGAATAAGTGATGATGTTCATCGAAAACAAATAAAGTGTTATTGTGTTTTTCGTTGTCGTCAAACCTAGCCTTCAAGATTTGTTTTAATAATTGTTATTTTGTTCCGGTATTACGAGAACAATGGTTGTTCAAATAATTACCGTATTCCATAAAGGATGAATGAACTTTTACAAGTCTAGTTGGAGAAATCACATCCATAAACACTATTGCTAAAATGTCGCAAGACAAATGATTGAAAGATCACTTATGAAGTGACATCACTGTTTAAATTATATTGGAAAGAAAACATGAAGAAACATGTTGATGGATTTTTGGAGTCTTTGATTTTGATCAATTGACGCTTGTAAGACTTTCCTCGAGATAATTGAAACTCCGTCCATAGGTCAAAGAGAAATGGATGACTAACTTATTGGATATTATACAAATTGATGTATATAGTCCATTATATGTAGCCATATGCGATGGATATTTTTTCGTTATATGCTTTCTCCAGAAATTTAAGTGAATATATCTATATATTTACTTAATAAGGAAGAAGTATGAAACATTTGAAAATTGTTCAAAGACTTTCAAGATGAAGTGTAAAATCATTGTAACAAGAAAATAAAGAGTTTATGATTTGATCATAAAGGAAGATATTTGAGTTACATGTTTAGCAAAAACACCTAAGATTTGAGGAATTGTTCCATGATTTGTGTTTCCCGATAAACCATAGGAGTATGGCATATTCGAGAGATGAAATCAAACCATGTTTGACATGGTAAGATCAAAGGTGTCATTTATAAAACTGTCATTATGTTTTAAGGATTGAAGCTTTAGAGACTACCGCTTTTACACTGAAAAGAGCACCATCGTGATCCGTTGAAATGACACCATATAAATTATGGTTTGGGATAAAACCCGAATTTTCTTTTCTTAAATTTTGGTATGCTATGCATAAGTAAAATGTTTACAACCAAAGTTGGATAAGCACGTCTTTGTAGGTTATCCCAAAGAATTTGTTGGGAATTTCTCCATAACACCAAGGACAAAAGAGTTTGTTACTTGGAACGTCAAGTTTCTTGAGAAGGAATTTTTTGCGAAAATTTAAGTGGGAGGACAATAGATCTTTGATAAGGTTGTTGAACCTTAGCTATATGTGCTAAGTAGCGCAGCGCCGGAAAGTGTCCCGGTGGCGGCCACAATGCTCATGGCTCACGTGATTACAAAGGTTGTGTTCTCGGAGATTAGAGTTCCTATTGAACCGTGTGGGTCAATAAGAATCAAATAGTGTGATTTGATAGGCAAGTCATTATTGTTTTGATAATGATGAACCGACTACATGCAAAGAAGCGATAATGGGCCCTGACTCCATAAAATGACTAGAAGTCATAGAATCCGTGATAGTATCCATACACGAGAAATCAAGTTTCTGAACTTGGAAGACTCTTCGGAAAGCCGTGAAGCCTATCGGTCGTGTTTGGATCTATAAAGAAATAGACATGGATGTTTAACATCTATGAAATAGTTGACATGTCAGAAAGAAGTTTACGACAATGTTCAAGGAGTTGACTATGACAAGATTTGATCTTTCATAGCGATATTTAGTCTTGATGGATTAATGTAGCAACCACTACATATAATTTGATGTATGGTAGTTTAACAAACAAAACAATGTTCTTCTAATAGAATGGTTACCTAGGACGTGTACAAGACACGGTCTGAAGGGTTTTGTTAATTCAAAGGGTGCTAAAAGGGCATGCAAACTTCAATAGTTGAAGTAAGCATAGCGGAGTTGGAATCTTCACCATGATGAAACTGTTCAAAGATGCTTCCATTTGCAAGAAATTAAGTGGGAGCACTGAGACATATTTCTAATACATTATGTAGAGAACATATTGTTGATTGGAAATGATGTATCTTGTATTGACACAAGTTAAGAATTACATTAAAATAAGATTTCGATGAAAGACTTGGGCAAAACCGGAATATTTGGCATCAATATCTATATGGATAGATTGAGGCGCTAATATGGTTGTGCCAGACATACATATATGAGATATTGAAAGGGTTCAATATGGAAACAACAAGAAAGGTTCTTGTTGCATGGAAAGGATTGTATCAAGATTCAAGTGTTTCAACACTTGGTGAGTAAAATCACATGAAGATTTTGATCGATTATACCGTGATATGTATATATCCAGAATGTCCTATGCTCTAAATGTTATGAGCACATACCAGAATGATTCATAAAATGATCATTGGAAAATAGTAAAGATATTCTTATGAGCTTTGGAAGAACTAAGAATATATCATGTATAAGTGACAAATAGTTAAAGGTAGTTCATTGTAAAGTGTTACATTGATACTAGTTTTGTCACAAGATACAAATTAAATTTATCTCAATTTAGACTATGGGTGGCACATTGTAATGGAAAGGATGTTCCATGATGGAATTGGATAAGTTCCAAAGTTGAAACATTGTGACGGATAATACAACAAAAGGCTAAGTATATGACTGCTATAGTAGCAGCAAAGGAGGGCATTTGTGTTAAAGAAGTTTGTTATCAAACTAGGTTTTGTTCAAAGTGGGCTAATACTATGAAGATATATTGTATGACAATAATATCAAGATATTTTAACCCGAACAAACTAAAGGTCTCACCAAAGGACCAAATTTATACAATGCCATCTCATTTGAGAATGAGTGATGCGTAGAGACGCAAAGACATGCAAATACACACGGACCGGAAAGTGCCAGATCCGAAGATTATGTTAACCACTAACAAACGCGTATATTCAACACCTAGGTGTTGTATATACAAGTTTACAAACTAGATTATTGACTCTAGTGCAAGTGGGAGACTGAAGGGAATATGCCCGAGAGGCAATAATAAAGTGGTTATTATCTTATTCCATGTTTATGATAAATGTTTATTTTGCATGCTATAATTGTATTAATCGTAAACATTAATACATGTGTGTTTAATAAAAAAAATATAAAGTTCCTAGTACTGCCTCCCATATAAACTAGCTTGTTGATTAACAAGATGATCAAGGTTTCCTGATCATGGACATTGGATGTTGTTAATAACAAGGTCACAACATTGGTGGAATGATGTGATGAACATTCATCCAAAGTATAGCATTACGATCAAAGTCATTATGTTTATATTGCTATAACATCATACGAAGTAACCTTAGTCCTTAGACCATGAGATCATGTTAATTGCTGACACCGGAAGAGTATCTTGATAACATCAAACGTCACACCGTAACAGGGTGACTATAAAGGTGGGTTCGGTGCTACAAAGGTGTTATGTTGAGGCTCATGGATCAAGAGTGGGATTTGTCTATCCCGATGATGGATAGATATACTCTGGGCCCTCTCGGTGATATCACATTAAGATAGCTTGCAAGCAAGTGATGTGATCACTAGAATGTTATATCACGGGAACGAGAAAAGAGTGCATGTCGGCAACGAGATCAAACTAGGTATGGAGATATCGATGATCAAATCTCGGACATGTAATATATCACGAGACAAAGGGATTTAGTTACTAGCGTTAAAGGTTCTCACGATCACATAAGTCATCGTTGAATGTATGGGAGTCAGTACGGATCTCCAGGTCCTGTTGTTGATTATTGATCGGAGAGGGGTCTCGATCATGTCTGCATTATTTGCGAACCGTAGGGTGACACACTTAAGGGATAACAACACCATTTGGAGAAAATATGTTTCAGATAAAGATTTAAGAAAGCGTTGGCATTATTTCAATAGACACTGAAACTGTTTAGGGTGAAATTGCTGAAATTGGTTCTGCATATAATATTGAAATGTAGCAGGGGGTTTTATGTGAATGTTTGTTAATTAATGTAATTAACAAAATTCTGAATAAAAATAATAAAAGTGTTTTATTAAATGAGAGAGCATTAAATTTGAAGAAATTTAATGCATTTAAAGTGGAGACTTTGAAAGAGAATGTGAAGGGGCATTTTAATGTGGAGGGGTTACCACCACATGAATGGGGGAGGTCAGGAGTCACCCCCCATGGGGCGCCGGCCATGGGGAGGGGTACCCCCCTCCTCCTATAAAAGGCCCCCCTCTCACACCTTCATACTTACACCTCCTCGTGAAGGATCTCTCTCCCCCTCTAGTATTTTCCCCCATGGTCTTGGATTAGCGAGATACATGTTCCCGGTGGCTTTATCTGAAAAGGAGTTGCTGCTTCCGCTTTTTGGCTAGAGCGAGGGATGGAGGTTGTCGGGGTACCGGATGTGTGTGCAATAACGGATGCACCGCTGCTTTGTGGTGCTGGACCTGGTGGTGCTAGACTTGCTGGAGCTGGATCTGATGGACGTGCTGGAGCCGGACCTGTTGGACTTCATCATGATCTTGAGATCGGCAAGTGTACGACTACATCATCCACGAGTTCCAACTCGTTAACAAAGCTTTGTTGTCTTCGAGTGTAAGTTCTCTATGGATGTATATCCACCTGTTGCTCTATATCTAGTAGATAGATCTTGGCGTATAGTTCTCATCGTACGAATTTTTTTGTTTTCTATGTTGCGAACCCTTCAGAAGAACCAACCATCTAGCTACTACATGGACTCGTAGTCCAGGGATGAACTAATCACGCATCACACAGGAGGCAGGCATGGTGATGAAGAAGGCCTCTAGGGTGAATTCTCCCCTCCGACAGGGTGCCGGGAAGAGCTTCAGATCCCTCCCGATCTAGGGATGGAGATGACGGTGGCTACAGACTCTTTCCTGCAATATATAGGCGAAGAGGGAGGCCGAGGGGGTGCCTGAGGTGGATGCACCCCCTAGGTGCGGGCCAGGCCTGGTCGTGCGTCTAGGGGGTGTGGCCCCCTTGAGGCCCTCCTTTGTCTCGTCTTCTGGCTCCGTGTTCCCCATGGTAAAATATTGAGTTTGTCTTTTGTCCCGTCTAATTCCGAGAATATTAATTTTCTGGCTTTCCTGGAACCAAAAATAGCAGAAAACAGGCAACTGGCACTGTGGCATCTTGTTAATAACTTTTTTCTAGAAAATGTGTAAAGATACTCCAAAGTGTGGACAAAACATAAGGAAGTAGATATAAAACAAGCATGTAACATCAAAAATTATAGATACGTCATCAACGTATCAACATCCCCAAGCTTAACTCCTGGTCGTCCTCGAGTAGGTAAGTGATAAAAAAGAAAAGAATAATTTTGAGGTGGCATGCACCTTAGTAATTTAGCATAGCATGAAAGATATAGTTCTAACAATAAGACAAAGTAACTATGTTGTATCATGAAAAGGAACAAACAAAAGAATCATGAATATCAATGCTTTGAAATACATTTACTTGTTTCACATAAAGAAAACATAATGAGAATGGTATTCAGCTTGTCCCTCATAGTGTAGCAAAACATAAATGCATAGGACACCTTCAAAGTTCATAAGGGTGACTAGATACAAATAGTTTAAGAACAAGCAATATAAAAGTTATGCATCAATCAACAAGTCTTGGGACAATGCACATTAAACTAAGAATGGCCACTATGCTCTCTAAATAGGTGCATAAAGATAGAAGATGGAGACTCAACATAAAAGTAAAAGAAAGGCCTTCATAGAAGGAAGCAAGGATTCAAGTCTCATAAAGAGATTCCAAAAATTATGGTACTTATTTAGCTTTCAGCTCTCATTGCCCCTATCATAGGCATATTCAAGTGGTTAAGGTTAAAGTGACACAACTAAGAGGATATGATTGACAAGTTATAAGTTGAAATCTCATGCCCCTTGCTTACGAGTACCGAACCTCATGCTACTCAACTTCAGTCACAAGTAAGCTCTTGTCATTGTAAGTACATATGTATCATAGAGAACCGCCAACGGGGTACCCCTTGCCCCATGACATAGGAGCTATCCCATATCAAAATGACAAGGCAATAGACAATGAGCATCTCAACGATCTTTTTATTTGCTATTTGCATAGGTTTTTATTGAGGATGCTTCATAGAATGCTCATTATGGTTATGCTGCAAGTTTCCACCATGATTAGGCATGGCTTAGGCTAGCGGCCCAGGTGTTTTTCTAACACACATACAGACTCCATGATCTTACAAGTTCCCCTTTTATTTCACACCGTCGGGATCCATAAGCAAAAGAATCATGATATCAACGGAATATAAGTGCAATGTTGAAAGCGTTCCCCATGATACATGGTTCTACTAACTTGAACTTATAAAGCGCAAGCATATACACAACAAATATGGACAGAATGGTTCAAGTTTATTAAGTGCAAGAAAGTAAAGTGTGTCCTCAAGTTCGTGAGAGCTTTAATCACTAATTTTCACATAACAAGTTTAATTCGGAAGGTAGATAAAAGCATGAATATAATTGGAATAGCAAATGCTAATAGGTAGGTATGGTGGACTCTTTGGTATAACTTGGTTTTATTTGGAGTTGGATGCATGAGTGGAACTCATACTTGGTTATGGAGACTAGCAAAAGACAGGGAGCGACCAACTAAGAGAGCAATAATGGCCATAATCATGCAAAGCGACAAAACATCATTAATTAAAGCATAAAGTGATATAACAAGTCGAAAACTAAAGGATCCTAAAGGCTATGGTGACTTGGGATAGTCATAACATGGTGTGAGCATGCTCCAAGTCAACCCAAATAAAGCATCAAAGGAGAATACCACAATACTATGATTTAATATGCTAAAACAACACATGATTCTTTCAAGGCATATTAAGAAATCTCAATTGTTTATAACATGTCATGCTACATCAATAATCACTAAGCATAAAGCCAAAACAATATCAAGCATGGCATGACAAAGCATAGGCCACAGTCAAAAACAAGCTCCTTTTTACCACTTAAGCATGAACTTTTCCTACTCTTTTCAGTCCAAACCAACTTATTTGAAAACTAATGTATGAATGAGGGGGTCCAACCAATTTATTCAAGAAAACAAAGCAAACAAAGCAAATGAAAACCAAAAACAAAAACGAAGACGCTCCAAGAACAACACAATTGTGCATGAAACAATAAAAATGAAGTGTTTGGAAGAAACCTGAGATTTTTATTGATGAAGAAGGGGATGCCTTGGGCATCCCCAAGCTTTGACGCTTGTACTTCTTGAATATTTCTTGGGGTGACACGTGTAGAATCCCCAAGCTTGAGCTTTAGTCCATTCTTCATCTCATTTCTCATTCCTTTCATACACCTGAAATTTTTGCTTGAAATTCTTGGGGTGACACGGGTGGCATCCCCAAGCTTGAACTTTAGTCCATTCTTCATCTCATTACATCATTCTTTCCCTACACCTGCAAATTTCCTTCATATAAAACTTCACACAATCTTCATTAGCAACATTAGTGCACTCAAAATAATAAGTCTTTTGGTTCAGTTTCAACACAAGTAAAACTTCCATTAAAACACAAGCTAATGTAGAAATTTCCTCAAAAAGCTCAATTTCCCCAAAAATAACCCAAAAAGGAATCAACAAGAAGCAAATGCAAATAATGGTAGAAATCTGTCAAAAGAGACCAGCAGGTAGAAACCGATTTTTTCGAAGACCTTCTGTTGCTCAAATCGAAAAGTGTTGAACTAACGAAAGTTGGATAACAACCGGGGGCAAAAGCACAAACAATCACAGCTCAAACCGACGTACAGAGTTTTTTCAAGAATTTTTACAGTGAAGCACAAAAATCTGTTTCAGGACAGCAACTTTCCCAAGTATTACTTCTCTTTCATTAGAGGTTACTCTTGGCACAAAAATCACACAAAAATGATAAGGAGCGGTTATTAAAGAGGTAATAACTTCCAAGACTCAACTAAAACTTTTGGGTTATCTCCCAATAAGTACTTTTCTTTAACGCCTTTAAGTTAGGCATAAGAAGCAAGAATAGAATCAAGTATTCTCAAATGAAGAAGCATTAAAACCAAATTTCTTGCCCTTACCTCTCTTACTTTTATTCTTAACCTTGAGGAAAATATGGTTGTTTGGTGGAGGAGCAAAATGCATGGTGCCCTTTTCCACATCTATTTTTTCTCCAAGGAGTTTTAATACGGATCTTCCAAGTGTAATTTGTCTTTTTCCTACACATTCAATAACAAGACAATCAGTAGACACCATTTTCCCTAGGATATTTATAAACACTCCTTCAGCTATTCCAATGGGTAATATTGTAGCATTATTATCAAGAGATATTTCTTCTCCCCCTTCAGAAAGTCCCCAAAGATTCATAGATATCTTTAGGCATCAGACAAAATTCAGACATGATATCACAGCGAGCATGCAAAGTTTCATTATTTATAACAATTTTTACTGTAGGAAGCCATTTTGAGGGTTCGGAATTTATTGGAACATAATCATGATGCTCTCTAAGCGTATTATAACATTCTTTTAAACTAGTAGTGCGGGTCTCAAGAGTGTTTAATCTAGCAAATATGTTTATGGAGGAAGAATCAGATTTGCTAGGCAAGTTATATGTTAAGACCAACTTCTTTATGGCATTAAAAGCTTCATCATCAGTGCATTGGAGTAAATCTCCTCCTACTACAGCATCCAAAGCATATCTATAGCAAAGAGCAGTTCCAAAGTAAAAACTACTAAGAAACAAGCTTTGAGTCATTTTAGGTTCAGTTTTTTCATGTAAATCAAAGATCCTAGACCAAGCTTCTTTGAAACTCTCTTCAATTCCTTGTTTGAAAGTAAAAATCATTTCCTCAGGTGACATAGTGATTGGAGCAATGCTAGACATAATGGCAACTTAAGATAGGAACTAATAATAATTTTTTTGTGATTTTAATATAACAAAGCAAACTAGAACAACTATTTTTTTGTATTTTTGATAAAGAAACAAGCAAACAAAGCAAAAAATAAACTAAGCAAAAAAAATAAAACAAAGTAAAGAGATTGGTTATGAGGGACCCCCTTGAGAAGATTTCTTTGACTCCCCGGCAATAGCGCCAGAAAAAGTCTTGCTTACTCAATATGTTGAGCTCGTTGGAGAACCACAAGAGGAAGGTATGATGAGTATAGCAACAAGTTTTCCCTCAGTTATGAAACCAAGGTTATCGAACCAGTAGGAGCAAGGAAACACCTCCAAGGTGTTGTTTCCAACTTGGAATCCTGCACAACACAACCACAGAACTTTGTCCCCAACTTACAGTGCGGTTGTCAATCTCACCGGTTTTGCTGAAAACAAAGGATTAAACGTATTGTGTGGGAGAGAGTAATTGCTTTGCAGAAAGTAAACAGGAAACAGTAAATAGATTGTAGATTGATGGTAAAAGAATGGACTGGAGTCCATAGTGCACTAGTGGTGATTCTCCTTAAGATAGATGACATGTTGGGTGAACAAATTACAGCGGGGCAATGGACAAACATCGAGAAAGCATACATGCTTATACTAATCATCTTGACTCCTATGAGATTTGATTGGGCATTACAACATTATACATAAACCGTAATCCAACTACGTCTATGACTAATAATTCACCTTCAGGTTATCATCCGAACCCCCTCCAGTATTAAGTTGCAAGCAACAGATAATTGCATTAAGCAAAGTGTGTAAAGTAAAAAATATGATTGTTCTATGAACAAAGGATTGTTGTTTTCTCCCTAGTAGCAATAGCACATCTAGTACCTTAGAGATTTCATTCACTTCCCCAGATTACTAGAGGCAAGAACCCACTATCGATCATAAATACTCCCTCTTGGAGTTGCTAGCATCTACTCGGCCAAGATATCTACTAACAACGGAGGGCATGCAAGATCACAAATAACAAAGACATGATAGAATCAATAATCAATCTGAAATAGTATCTCAATATCCATCGGATCACTGCAAACACAACATGTAGGATTACAAATAGTTGATCTTGATCATGAACGAAGCTCACAAGATCTAAACATGGTAGCACAAAGGAGAAGAACCAACCATCTAGCTACTACATGGACCCGTAGTCCAGGGATGAACTACTCACGCATCACAGCGGAGGCAGGCATGGTGATGAAGAAGGCCTCCATGGTGAATTCTCCCCTCTGGCAGGGTGCCGGGAAGAGCCTCAGATCCCTCCCGGTCTAGGGATGGAGATGACGGTGGCTACAGACTCTTTCATGGAATTTTGATCGGGTACTTAGGGTTTCTGTATCAGAGGCAATATATAGGCGAAGAGGGAGGCTGAGGGGGTGCCCGAGGTGTCTGCACCCCCTCCCAGGCGCGGGCCAAGCCTGGCCGCACGACCAGGGTGTCGTCGAATTGATGACAAGTACGCCATGAGGGGGTCCTCGTGGCGTGCGGAAGAGAGGGGTGTGAGACGTACAGTGTTCCGAGACGGTGAGCACACAAGTTTACCCAGGTTCGAATCCGCCAGCTTTGGACGGATCCTACTCCTGCTAGCAATCCAGTAATACGGCAGAGCCAGAATATGGGTTACAAGTGTTCGCCTGTGCGAGTTGAGATTGTGATTGTAAGGGGTGCCCTAAAGGCTCTCCCTAGGATGGCTTATATAGATATCCGGCCTAGGGTTTATAGGAGAGATCTATCCGGCTACGACTAAGAGTCGGTTACAGAGTACATCTTGAACTACAAGTAACACTATGCGCCTATGTTGGTAAGTCTTCTGGGCCTTCCCGTAGCCGGACTGGACTTTGTCTCTTCTCCCTGACTGGGCCGCCCATGAAGCAAAGCTCAAAACCGAAGTGGAAGTCTCCAAGATCCAAAGTCGGATTCATCATCGTCTAGCTGGATCTTCGGCTTGTAGAATCTTGAAGGGTTCCTGAAACTTCAAAACAAAAGATACTATCCGGGTCTCAAAATAAGTCGGACCTATCAGTACCTTAGCTGTGCTTCCAGCTCGTAATTCAAACTAAGCTGGAACTTGGTCTCTGACGTCATCTAACACCAGTCATGGTCAAGTCATGTCACTGACAGACATTTCCTGTCAGCACGACCATTGGTGGGTCCGCCATTCGCGGAACCGAGGCACTGTTGCAATGCATGCGCAGAGATCAAGGCGGCGTAATCATCGCGTGGGGGCTTCCCAGTTCTTTCCATGATGCGTGGCGTTTACACTGTGCCATTTGCACGAATCTTGGCGCGGTTCAGTGGTTATAAGGGGTGAGGATTGCCTTTCCCTCATCTTCTTCACCTTTTCCCGTGCCGTTTCCTTCTCCTCCACTTCTCCCTCACACGTAGAGCTCCTTTTCCCAGATTCCCAGCGCCGCCCATCTAAGGTCACCGACGCGCCGGAAGAATGGCTTCTTCTTCATCATCCGGCTTGGCTGGGGCCGCAGCGGCGGCAACGACAGCGGCGGCGGCAGAGAAAGAAAGCAATCGCGGGGTCTGGATCCCATGCGTCCTTGACGACACCAAGCTCAGCGGCGTGGAGAGCGAAGGACTCCTCCGCGCCGGCGACTGGCAGAGTGGATTCGACGAAACCATCCCCAACCCACACGCCGACGAGCGGGTACACTTCGGCACCCACCTCGACAGAGGTTTGTCTTTCCCTCCCTTGGAATTCTTTTCCGAGGTGATAGATCATTATGGCGCTCAACTTCACCATCTCCCCCCAAACTCTCTTTTAGAGATGAGCGCATATGCGGCTTTGTGTGAGGGGTATCTCGGCATTAGGCCAAGTCTCACTCTCTTCCGGTTTTACTTCCATGTCCGAAGAAATTCTATCACTATCGGTAATCCTTACATTACCAGCACAATTAGTATTTTGGTTAGACGTGAGCGTGTCTATCCTAGGATTTTAGCTAGTGAGTCGGTCAAACAGTGGCCGGCTACCTTCTTTTATCATAAGGATATTCCTGCTCCTGGCAAAACTACTGCTTTGCCGGCTTTCATCGATGGAGCCGCCATGCCCCAAGCATCCTGGGACGAGGCTCCTCCGGCTCTTAGCAATGATCTGCTCCTCGCCAAGAGGCGGATCGAGTATCTGATGAAGCACAAGGGCCTGAGAGGGTCCAACCTGGTCCAGTGCTGGGTGGCACGCCGGATCCAGCCTCTCCAGCACCACGGCGACCGACTGATGCATTCCATCACAGCGTCAAAACAAGACTCCCTCCGCATCAGCCCCAAGGCCCTAAAGCCATAGGACTACATAAGCCAGATCAAATGGCTGATAAAGGAGCGGATCGAGATAAAGACTCCGGTTTATCTCTGGACATGCACACAGCGGAAGACCCTGTAGTGCCGGTAAGCTTTGAGCAGTAAACCCTTTTTATGTGTTTCACCTTTAAGTTATTTCACAACACTGAGATATTATATTCTTTTCAGCTTGCTGACCTCCCCGAGTCGGAACTGGCTTCTTTCGAGGGATATCCTCTGGAGTTTTCTCAGGAGGAGGAACTAGTCCCACTGCCGAACGTTGTGCCCAGGAAGCGTAAAGCTCCGACAGTGGCCGTCGGCACAAAGGAAGTGCCAGTTGTGAAGAGGTAACTTTTCACACAACTTCCGCCTTTCTATTTTACCAGTAACTTCTTCCGAGATATAATGTTATTAATTCTATTACTTTCTCAGAGCTAAGCAGCTCATCAAGGGCAAGGGGAAGGGCAACATCTCGAAGCCCCTGCGTCAGACGAAGCTAACCATGGCTTTGCCTGCCACATCTCCTCCGACTCCTGCCCCTCAATCTTCTGCAACGCCGGTGATTACTCCATCCCTGGTTGTCGCAGAAGATCTGGCTCCCTCAACAGGGCCAGCGACCCTTGAGTCGCAGACTGACGCCACCATAGGTGGCTTAGGTTTTGATAAGGGTGAACCCTCTTCGAGTAATGATCCCTCGGCAAAGACCTTCGCTGAAAATCTCCTGAACAATCCGGGACTTTCCAAATTTGGCTCGTCTTAGAAATCTGCGGAAGAAATCCAGTGGCTGTCCCAGCAATGCCTGGAAAACCATAATCTCTCTACCGAAGAAGAAGCACAAGAAGCGGAGGACGTCAAGTACTTCGAACTTCTTGAACAAGTCCGCCTTCATGACGAGGGACTAAGAGCTGGTGTGCTTCCACCACCTCTGGTTATTCCACTCACCCTCGCAGGGAAGGATACTACTGAGGTGAAAATGTGCCTGAGCAAGCTCACACATGAACATCATGTAAGTCGGAATTCCAAATCACGCTTTTCCTTTACTGTATTTTACGTTATATCCTCTAGCCCCCAAGCATGAAGTTGGATAGTAGATCCGGGTTTATGCTTCATTAGGATGCCAAAGAATGAACTAGTATAGCCCCCAAGGCTCGTGCTGATATTAGCTACAATATTAGCCCGAGTCTTTAGTAGACTTCTGACTCTGGGTATTCTGACTTACAAAAAGTTAATTCATATAACCAGGAATTGTCGAAGAATATCTGCAATAAGCGGAGAGAGATCAAAGCTCTCCGGCTTAAAAATGTTGAGCTTAAAGTTTCCAAGGATGAGGCCGAAGGTGAACTTTCCGAGACTCAAACCTTGTCTTAATTTTTCATAGCCGAATATTTTTGATGAACTGTTGTTCTTTTTGACTTACAGCACTGGTGAAGTAGTCCTGTGCTATGATCGAAGAGGCCGAGAATCTGAAGACCTTGGTGGTGGAAAACAAGGATCTCCGCCAAGAGCTAGACCAGCTTAAGGCGGATCATGAGAAGAGCATTGCTCAAGTTCTCGAATCTTCCTCCATGGCCACCGTGGAGCGTGATCGCAAGATTGCACTCCATGAGAAGAAAATCTCGAATCTCAACGACGAGCTATTCAGAGAGAAGGATATTTCCGAGGCGCTCTGGGATGAACTCCGGAGTCTTCGTGAAGAGAAGACCAAAGTTGATGATGTCATCTTTGGTATGTTTCCGTCTTTCTGACTTGTCTACATTCTTCGACTCTTTCGATGTCGGATTTATTTATCTGTTTTGCATTATATGCATAGGTCCTCTGAACTTGACGGACTCCACCTCTACCGAGCCCCGAACCCACCGGCTTACCCAAGTCGGTGATTTGCTTCATGACTTTCGCCAATCCATTGAGGATATTGGCGAAGCTCTCAAGGTTCCGGACATGCATAGCATGTCCGACTTTCAGGTGCGGCACAAGGCAAAGGAGATGCCGCAACTCGTTCGGGACTGAAACATGTCCTACGCGCGATCAGCGGCACAGAATGCCCTCACAATGGTTATGAGCCACCATGGAAGCATGGAAATCTGGCAAGTAACCAGAGGGTACTGTAAGGTGGACGAAGATGGACAGGAGCAAGACATCAAGGCCATCATGGACTCCTGCGCCATATATGGGTGTCATGTAGCTGACTTAACCAGCTACGACACTCCCTTCTTCAACCGCGTGGACACGCCACCTCCGCCTCCCGAAGAAGAAGCTGAAGCTTCCGACGATGAACAAACCACATCGGATTTGGACATCTCGGATCGTTATCAGAGTGCGGCTAATGTGTCCAGCGAGCCGGCAGCTCCTACCTCTTCTCCTGCATCATAGATTATAAGAAACAGATGTGTTATTCTGAAAATGTTATGGGTCCGTAAATATGCAGTATGATACTTTTGTTAGTGCTAAGTTTTAATCTATTCAGCACTTTTGGTTTAAATTTTTGTGTGCCTGAAACGTTTACATAAGCACTTGTACTTTTTTGTCTGTACTTATTTTTTATCTGGCTTTCCGCCTCGTCTTTCGTGAGCCGGCTAAACTTTCAGCACGGAAACTTTGCCGAGCAACGGAGGTCAATTGCTAAACCAGTTTAAACTCGGAAACAAAGACAGCTTCTAGTACCAACAATTCACTACTCGGAAAATACCCGCATCCAGCAATGAGACAAATAACCAAAGTAAAGACTAGAAACTTTAGAGTTATACCCGAGGGTAGCAATTTTAGAATCAGAAATCTAAACCAGAACGAACATGAGCATAAAGTACTTTCAAGCATTCTGGGATTATCGACTATGACATGATCATTCGGAAATAAGATATTAAAAACTTCTCAGAAAAAACTTGAGGCAACCAAGACTTTTATTTCTCACAGAACATGTACATATATATGATTACAAAGAAGAATAAACTAAGAATAAAAGGGACGTAGCTGAGCAATATTCCATAGTCTGTCTAACTCATCCTAATTTGTACAGCCTCCAGCTCTCTTTCTCTTCTCAGTACCAGGTCTTTCTTTCACTGGCCTCATATCAGTTAAGTAGTATGAACCATTGTGCAATACTTCACTAACCAAGAAGGGCCCTTCCCATACTGGGGAAAGTTTGTGCTTTCTTTGGTGCACAAGCCGGAGAACCAAATCGCCCTTGTTGAAATATCTGTTTCTGACTCTCTCGCTATGATAATTGCGTAACTTCTGCTGATAGTTTGTTGATCTCATTTCAGCAACGACGCGAACTTCTTCGACTAAGTCGAGATCATTTTGTCGAGAAATCTCGGCATCCTCTTCGATATACGCGGCCACTCTAGGAGAAGTGTGAATCAAATCACTAGGAAGAACTGCTTCTGCGCCATAGACCAAGAAGAAAGGTGTGTATCTGGTTGACCTGTTTGGAGTTGTTCGTAAACTCCATATTACAGAAGGTAATTCCTCTGCCCAAGCCTCCGCAGCACGTCATAGTGGTGCTTTGAGTCTCGGTTTTAGGCCTTGTAGGATTAAACCATTTGCTCTTTCGACTTTTCCATTAGCCTATGGATGTGCGACTGACGCAATGTCAAGCCGGATATTTTGTTTGTTGCGGACTTCGGCAAGTTTCCCCACAGAAAAATTACTCCCGTTGTCCGTGATTATGCTATGCGGATAACCATACCGGATTATCCTCGACAAATCTTTTGGTTGTTGCTCCATCACAACTAGTGACGGGTTTAGCCTCAATCCATTTGGTGAACTTATCCACCATCACTAAGAGGTGAGTAAATCCACTTGGAGCCCGTTTAAACGGTCCTACCATGTCAAGCCCCCAGAGCGCGAAAGGCCATGTTATAGGTATTTTTCGTAGCTGATGAGCCGGAACGTGAGCTTGTTTGGCGTACTTTTGGCAGCCATTGCAAGTATTGACTAGCCGTTCGGCATCTGCCTTGGCTGTAAGCCAGAAAAAACCGTGTCGGAAAGCTTTGGCTATAGCATGGTGACCACACTCGCCTTCGTGAATTTCTCTTAAGATTTCCACTCCTTCTTCCGGAGATACGCAGTGCTGAAAGACCCCATATACACTCCGCTTATAGAGCTCACCACTAACCACAATATAGGAATTTGCTCGTCGGATTATCTGCCGGCTCAGAACTTCATCTTCAGGTAATTTTCCATCTACCACATAATCAAGGTAGGGTTGGGTCTAGCTGGGAATTACAGCCAGAACTGCTACTAGAGGTGAGTCGGATTTGGTTGGATATTCCTCATCCACTCCCTTTATTGAGGGAACTTTGAGGTGCTCTAAAAAAGCGCCATCCGGAACCTCTTTCCGTGTAGAGCCTATCTGAGATAATGCATCTGCTTCCTCATTTTCTGTTCGAGGGATGTGTTGAACCTCAAATCCTTCGAATGATTTAGATAAATCATACATGACAGCATTATATGCTGCCATGTGCTTATTTGCATTACAAATATCCGACACTTGCTGAGCAACAAGATCCGAATCTCCGTAAAACATCAAACGTCGGATGCCGATATCCTTAGCAATCCGGATTCCATGCAACAATGCTTCATACTCGGTAATATTATTTGTCGATGTGAAGTGGGTCTGCAACACGTATAAAAGTTTATCTCCTTGGGGTGATTTGAGCACCACGCCAGCCCACGAGCCCCCATGAGCCTTAGACCCATCAAAATATAGAGTCCAATATTCCGACTCAGGGAGGGTCATATTCTCCTTCGTCTCTGTCCAATCAGCAACAAAGTCGGCAAGGATTTGGGATTTGATTGCTGTCCGAGGTTTGTACTCAATATTGAAAGCTAAGAGCTCTATGCCCCATTTGGCGATGCGTCCTGTGGCGTCACTATTGTTGATTATATCTCTCATGGGAGCTGTGCTCACCACGGCAATTGGATGTTCCTGAAAATAGTGTCGTAGCTTACGAGATGCCAAGGACACACCATAAGCTAGCTTTTGATAGTGCGGATACCGCTGTTTTGATTCTGTTAAGACCTTGCTGACAAAGTAGGTCGAACGTTGCACCAAGTGTTCCTGATTTTCCTCCGGTCTCTCCACTACCATGACAATACTAACGACTTTGTTTGTCGCAGCAAGATAGAGCAACATCGGTTCCTATGGTTCCGGGGCTGCAAGGATTGGAGCAGATGAGAGTATTTTTTCAGGTCTTGTAGCATAGCTTCTGCTTCGTCGGTCCACACAAAATCCTTGGTCTTTTTTAGGAGTTTGTATAATGGTGTGGCTCTTTCACCGAGCTGGCTTACAAACCGACTGACCGCGGCAATGCAGCCAGTTAGTCTTTGTACGTCTTTCAGGCAGGTTGGCCTGGAAATATTGAGTATAGCCTTGATTTTGTCTCGGTTCACCTCTATGCCTCTTTGAGACACGATGAAACCTAACAACTTTTTAGCTGGGATTCCAAAGAAGCATTTCTTCCGATTAAGCATTATGTTGTATTTTCGTAGATTGGTGAACATTTCCTCCAAGTCGGAAATGAATGTTTCCTTCTTTTTGGACATCACCACAATATCATCCACATATGCATGTACATTGCGTCCGATTTGATCATGGAGGCAACGCTGCATTGTGCGCTGGTACGTAGCTCCTGCGTTCTTCAGCCCAAAGGGCATCGTAACAAAACCGAAGGTTCCGAAGGGGGTTATGAATGAAGTTTTGACTTTGTCAGATTCCTTCATCCGGATTTGGTGATAACCGGAATATGTGTCGAGAAAACAGAGGAGTTCCGAGCCCGCCATAGAATCGATAACTTGATCAATCCTAGGCAGAGCGAACGGATCTTTGGGGCAAGCCTTGTTCAAGGTAGTATAATCAACACACATCCTTAAATCAGTGGTGTCCTTTTTAGGGACCATTACAGGATTGGCCGACCACTTAGTGTGGATGACCTCTTCTATGAATCCGGCTAACTCGAGCCGCGCTAGTTCC
Source organism: Avena eriantha (assembly GCA_910589775.1). Classification (NCBI taxonomy): domain Eukaryota; kingdom Viridiplantae; phylum Streptophyta; class Magnoliopsida; order Poales; family Poaceae; genus Avena; species Avena eriantha. Next base: position 211,566,971 of record OU342746.1, on the reverse strand, counting down.
TTAGCTATTGCCTTACGCTTTTCATCGCCGAACCATCACAAGGACTGTTTGACGGGTTTAGCGTTCGGGTTTACATTTAAAGAGTGCTCGGCAAGTTCCCTAGGTACTCTAGTCTTGTCAGATGGCTGCCATGCGAAGATATTTTGATTTGCTTTGAGGAACTTGACGAGCGCACTTTCCTATGCGCTATCTAGGCCTACACCTATCTGGGTCACCTTGGAGGGGTCATCGTCCTTCAATGGCGTCTTCTTTGTATCTTCTGATGCCTTGAACTCCGGATTCGGCTTTGTCACCTCCTTCTTCGTTGCGGGAATCTCGGACGGATCTATGCTCTTCTTGATCTCCTAGTACTCCTGGGCATGCAGCAGGGCTTCAGCAAAGGCGGCATTTCCATCCTCGCACTCTCGCGCTTTCTTCAGGTCTCCCCTGATGGTGATCATGCCGTTGGGACCTGGAATTTTCATCATATTGTAAATATAACACGGACGAGCCATAAAAGACCAGTAAGCCGGACGTCCGAATATAGCGTGGTATGCGCTCTTGAGCGGGACCACTTCGAAAGAAAGTGCCTTCGTCCGATAGTTCTTTGGAGTTCCAAAGGTAACATCCAAAGTGATTTCTCCTAGGGAATTTGCTTGTCTTCCTGGGACAACCCCGTGAAAAATCACAGAGCTGTGGTTTAGCTGGGTCTCCGAGATCTTCATCCGGTGTAGCGTTTCGACGTATAGGATGTTAATGCTACTACCACCGTCCATGAGAGTCTTGGAGAAACCATAACCGTCAATAAGTGGATTGACGATTAAGGAGTATGTTCCTCACCTATGCAACTTAGGCGGATGATTAGCGCGGTCAAATGTGATTGCCACTTCCAACCAGTCCAAGAATTGAGGGACAGCCGGAACTGTTGCATTGAGCTCATGTAGAACTGCTTTCTTGACCTTTGCTGGTTGAGATCCGAGGAAGGTGACATAAGTGTCTTTCTTGGTCGAAAAAAAATTCTTCCCTTCCGGCTTGGGATTTGAAGCATCAGCTTCCTCCAAGTCAGAATCTTCCTTGGTCTATTTATTTTCGAGATTCTTCTTTCCCTTCTTCCGCTTAGCTTTGTAGCCAGCGGTATCATCTCTCTTAATGTCATCATTGAAACGACACTCGGCGTTTGTGTGGGACGAGGCCCCATTGGCGTCTAGGTGATGCACACATGGGTTATTGGCAATGTCGGCCCAAGAGTAGGTTTTGCCAGGCTTCTGGTCTCCTCTACCTTGAACTCTTGACGTCCCACGACCGCGTCTGCGGCCACCGCCACGTCCTCCTCATCCTCCAGACCCGAAAGTAGGAGTGACTACTACCGTTTCCGCGTTGGGCTTTTCTTCCGAGGTATTCTTGCGCTTCTGAGCTTGTTGCTTTGGTTGTTTTGCTGACTGTAGCACAGCCAGGGCGTTGAGTAATCCCTCTGCGTCATCATCAGCATCTGCATACTTGCTCACTATTTCTATCATCTCTCCCAAATCAGTGACTTTGTCACACTTCAAGCGATGACATAGTAAACCAATTGGGAGACCTGCAATGAAAGCTTCAATCGCAGTTTGTTCATTTACTCCTTCACATGAGTTCTTGGTGTCGATCCATCATCCGAGATAATCTCGGCAAGTTTCTCCGGCTTTCCGGGTGCAACGTTGTAGGTCTCCGACCGTACAGGGCCTCCGGTATGTGCCTTCAAAATTCCGAAAGAACGCACTTTGCATGTCATACCAGTTGGGGAATGTGTTCTCCGGAAGTTCATTGAGCCATGATCGTGCCGTCTTCCGCAACATAAGTGGGAGATATCGGGTTACGACTAGGTTGTTTCTTCCTTTGGCGATGCAACAAGCTTGGAAAAAACTGTAGCCAAGTATAAGGCCGAGCTATGTCGTCGTAGGCTTGAATATGTCTTGAGATAGCAAATCCTTCCGGGAATCTTGTAGCTCTTATGCGTTGTCCGAAGCATTTTGGGCCCACGTATATGTCATTGTTTTCATAGCGACGCGCCTCTATATTGGAGTTGATCCTGTGCCTTGCGTCATTTGGGGATAAGGATCGTCCCGAATGACGGTTATGGCTGCGGTGCCTTGGAGGCGGACTTCGGCTTCTGCCACCACCTCTTCCACCACGACGCCCTCCTTGGCCTCCCTGGGAGCCGTTGTGATGGCTACATGGCGGAGAGGGTGGAGCTGCTGGATTATTTCTGGCTGATCGCCGGCCACCATCCGGACCGTCATGATTCCGGTTCCGGGGAGGGTCTTCATTGTGACGAACCCCCTGCCGGCTTGTCTCGGCGTGGTTTTCGTCGTTCCTTTGTCTGTTACTCCCACCATGGTGGGGGTCAGCCGGACGGTTTGTAGGTCTAGGAGGTGGCATCCTTTGACGGTCCTCCTCCCGATGTTTCTCTTTGTCTTCTCCCCTACGATCATTCAACTCTCGTCGGGGAGGGTTTCTCGGATATAGAGCAGCAATTGCTTCTTGCTCGGCGGTTGGAGCGACATTGCGCCAGTCACGTCCAGCTCTATGATGCTGTCCTGATGATCCGGTTCTGGAGTAGTTGTCTTCCCGTCTGTCGGAACGGTGATGCTATTCGGGAACATGCTGGGGCCTTATATCATTCCAGGCTGAGTCCGTGTGACATTGGTCATATTTGGAGACCAGTTTTCCGCTTCCGGATTTCGCAGCCCTTTGTTGTTCCAGACCCTTGGTGAGTAGCTTGATGCCCCATCGAACCTACTCTAGGCCTGGATTATTCGATAGGATATCTCGAGCTGCAACAGTGTTTTGTACTGGTGTTGGATACACCAGATCTCCTTTACCGTCGAGACGAGGCATCCCTGGGTCTCTTTCAAAGAGAACCTTGTGTACCTTCGGGAATGGATCGTCACGTGTCTGACGTTTCCAGGTCTTCTGATGCTGCCGAGAGATGTACTTCTCTGCAGTTGCCATGCGTTTCTTCTCCTCCTCGATGTTTTTGGCTTCATCTAGGAGTCCTTGACGACGCGCTTCTAGGGCCTGGGCCCTTTCGTCCAGTTCTTTGGCAGTAAGTTCTGCAGTTGTAGGGATAGGCGTGGTTAATGCAGCATTGATGAGTTTACACGCACCTTCAGTGATCACGTGTCCATCCACCGACTCTTCTTTTGGCTCGTCTGGGATAAGTGCTCCATCTAAGTCCTCCTCGTATTCCTCGGTAATCACTTCCTCTGGCGGAAGGTCTTTTGTCGGGGTCTTGTTCTTCTTCTTTGCCTTCTTGGCAGCGCCAGTAGCAAAGATGGCTTTGGGTCCGTTTCTCAGAGTCAAGCTCTGATCGTTACTTTCGGACATCTGGACCTCGGGATTATCTCTGATTTCCATGTCATCCTGCGCTTTGGGAGAGTTTTCCCCGGATCCTTCATCCATGGCTTCTTCTTCCTCTGCGGCTTTGGAGTTACACTCCTCTTCATACTCCGCGGAGAAGTTTCGGAAATCTGCTGACGTCATCGAATCATCCGAGGATGCGGGTACGTCGGCGTTTGTTCCGATCGCCTCCAGCACAGAGTCGGTGTTGTCTCCAGCATCGGCGGAGCCAGATCCGGATCCAACGTACCCAACGAAGTGTGACGTGTGGGTCCTGAGGTAGTTGCGGCTTTCCTCGTGGGCTTCCTCAAAAACCCTGATGGTTTCGAGAACGTCATCCACGCTTGCGTCTTGCAGTATCATGCGCCTCAACATACGCCTCAGGAACGGTTGATCTGTGCCTCAGGAACGGTTGATCTGTTCCGGTGTTGGCAGAGCCAGAGCCATGGTTGTTATTGTTCTCCTCCTGGATATCGACCTCAGCAGTTAGATCGATCTGGGATTTGACCTCACCTAGGAGATCCACTCCAGATTCAATTTGAACCGCAAGATTTGCTTCAGGTTCAGCTTTCTCCACTATCTCCGCGGTTGGTGCGGTCTGGGTGGGATTAGGGGTTTCTGAGATCCGGAACTCTACCGCCTCCGTGGAAAAAGGGGACCCAGAAATTTCTTTTGCCTCTATCCTCACCGTTGAGGTGGGTGGGGTAGGTTCAGCAAAGGTGATGTAAACATCGTTCTCGCCAAAAGACATGATGGTGTAGGTGGTCATGGCTTCCCTAGCTGGAATCCAAGTCTCGTCGAGAACGATGAGAGGGATGTCGCTGGCGTAGAGGATGCGACCGATGGCGATAGTCTCGCTGATTCCGATTCTTGCAGATTCTGCTCAGAACGCAGATCTGAAGCTCACTTACCCTACGGTGGGCGCCAACTGTCGTCGGATTGATGACAAGTATGCCATGAGGGGGTCCTCGAGGTGTGCGGAAGAGAGGGGTGTGAGATGTATGGTGTTCTAGGACGGTGAGCACACAAGTTTACCCAGGTTCGAATCCGCCGGCTTTGGACGGATCCTACTCCTACTAGCAATCCAGTAATATGGCAGAGCCGGAATATGGGTTACAAGGGTTCACCTATGCGAGTTGAGATTGTGATTGTAAGGGGTGCCCTAAAGGCTCTCCCTAGGACGGCTTATATAGATATCCGGCCTAGGGTTTACAGGAGAGATCTATCTGGCTACGACTAAGAGTCAGTTACAGAGTACATCTTGAACTAGAAGTAACACTATGGGCCTATATCGGTAAGTCTTCTGGGCCTTCCCGTAGCCGGACTGGACTCCGTCTCTTTTCCCTGGCTGGGCTGCCCGTGAAGCAAAGCTCTAACCTGAAGTGGGCCACCCTGGTCAATGAGGAACTATGAGGATACCCGGAAAGTATATCCCCAACATAGGGGATGTGGACCCCTCGAGGCCCTCCTCCGTCTCGTCTTCTGGCGCCGTGTTCCCCATGGTAAAATATTGACTTTGGCTTTTGTCCTGTCCAATTCCAAGAATATTCATTTTTTGGCTTTCCTGGAACCAAAATCAACAGAAAACAGGCAACTGGCACTATGGCATCTTGTTAATAAGTTAGTTCCAGAAAATGTGTAAAGATACCCCAAAGTGTGGACAAAACATAAGAAAGTAGATATAAAACAAGCATGGAACATCAAAAATTATAGATACGTTAGCAACGTATCAAGTCCTACGTCGGCGGGGGTGCTGCTCTCGCCAGGAGGATGGCAGGGACGGTCCTCTGGCGACATCCTAGAACTCGAACAGGGAGTTGTAGATCACTAGTTGCACATCGAACTCCTCCTTAGATCGGGTGCATCTGGCGCGCACGGAGGTATCGCCACGGTATCTGCGTGTCGCAAGGACACGACATGCATTGAAGTAATTGAGCTCTTGTAGCTGGGCATACTCCAGCCAGAAAACATGGACAAATACATCCCACTTGTAAGGCTCGCCATTGGTTCGGTATGCTAGCGCTCGCGTCATTGGAGGCCACGGCTCCAATGGCTCCTCAGAGCCTTCGGAGGTGATCACCGCCAAATCCTCGTTGTCGGTGTTGCTAGGATCGTTGGAGGCAACCCATTCCTCATCTTCAGAGTTAGTGTGGTTTGGGCCATTTGGGTCGGGTGGTGGTGGAAGACAGACCCCAGGCATGGCGACGCTCCTCCTAGCAAAAATAGCACCTCGGTTGTAGCTAGGAAGGTCCTGGAAGTGAGCTATGGTGGGGGCAGTGTGGATATGTGGATGGCAATGGTGACCTCCCTAGGTGTAGTGAGAAACGGCAGTAAAGATGGGCGCGAAGAGTTGGGAAGGGCAGGAACGAAAGGGCACCCTGCCGCGTGGCTCGACAATGGGATACGTGGGCTCTAGAAACAAAGCGCCTACCTCACTGCTAGGGCTGGCCTGCATCATTTTCAGCTCCATTTGGCGCCCCTACTAGACCCCTTGTCGGTTGGGTTCGGCCTAGGGGCGTTCGAGAACTAAACGGGTTGGGTTCGGCCTAGGGGCCCCGAAAAAAGATTGGGGGTGGGTTAGTCATGATTTTTAGCACAGGTGCCCCCGATATCCCTTTAGGAGGCATTTAGGGCCCCCAAGTGGAGATGCTCTAAGGAGAGTATAAAATTGTACGCATGTCTAGTGCTAGTGCTAGAGCAGAAAGTATTAATGGTACCCATATACTATAGTGGGCTAAACGGCGGAGTGAACTTGGCTTTCTTAGCTAAACGGTGCACATGATATATGCATATGCCATAATATTTCACCTAATTTCAGAAGACAATTGTGTAATTTGAGTGGGTTAATTTAGCTATGAACCTTGAAAACTCATAGAACCTAGGAATCACAAGTCAAACATGAATGGTCCGCTATGTCTGGAAACAAGGCACACTTGTCGCATTCCGAGCCAAATTCTTCTAATTTTCTTTACTAGTAGAAAACATCCCCGTAATCACTTAGAAAAGTGAACAATGTTTTTTCCTAATTGTTCGAAACTCCCATGGTCAACATTGTTTACTACACCAAGACGCACCCATCTGTCGGATGTGAGAAACGTAACATGAAGTGTAGCTAGGGTATCGATATATATGGCCATGACCTTATTGGTCGTTCAGACTGAAACCCAAGAATGTTCAAACATGGTAGGCTATAATGTGAATATGTTTTTTCTAAACTTGTAGAAACTCAAGTTTATCATTTTCTTAGCAATTAATAATACTAGCAAAAGCACCCCAAGCATAATGAAGTATCATGTGTTTTTATGCTTAATTTCATTTGAATGTTTTCCATACGCTTTCAAATTTGTCGGTATGCAAATACTAATCAGTAATGGCATTTTTCAAAACTATTGTAGGCCCATGATATATTGGCTGCCTGGGTACCTTTAGAAGAATTTTGGAAATTTTCAAGAGTAATAGTCTATCGCGCTCAAATATATTCAAGTTTGACCTAATTTAATTTTGTTGACATAGAGTCATGCATTTAAGTGCGTGGAGCTTTAGCTTGGAATTTTGAAAAATCCTTAAACTTAGGAATTGTAAGAAATAATTTTCCACTTTGTATGAAAATTTGGTGGGGGCATTCTTTGTTCTTTATTCTACTAGTAAAAATATTTGAAAAAACTCACTTCATAGTATTGCCTACTATACCATGTACTTGTATGAACTTTCTTGGGTTTGAACCCAAATGATCAAGGTCATGACCATAATCTGTCTTCATCAAGATAATGACGACGTGCCCATATTTGGATATAGGTTGGTGCATGTAAGCATGGTAAAGAAGTAAAAGTATTTTCAGAAGGAAGTATGATTAATATGTCTTAGAGTTCATAGCATGTGCCATTTATTTACTAGTACATAAAGTTGTTGGATAAATTACATGTTATATTTTTCAAGCTTAATTTTCTAGCTAATTTCACCCACTCAGACGACTTTCCATCGATTTGTCGAATTAGGTCTACATTAATAATCTACAAGTGTGTGAGAGAAAGTTCAATAGTATAAATAAGTCTTAGGTATAACAAAGTGACACGTTATCTATTGGTGGCCTTATACCAGTATATACAATACCTAGAAATTGAACTATACAACATCTAGCATTACGATGTAGCAATATCATCAAAAAGCAAGAAGATTAAACAAGAATAAAATGAAAAACATTTCTATGCCTTCTATAAAAATCCTAAAACTTGGGAATTGTAAGAAAGCATCCTACACTTTGTATAAAAATTGGGGTGGTTGTATTCTTTTTTTAATTTTTGGAACTGAGGTATCGTAGGTCCTAAAGGAGCGAGATGCTTCAATTATCGTGCTAGGGTTTGTAGTCGTCGCAAGATGGTCTGAGGACCTTTTTGTAATTATTATTATTACTTTTGAGTGTTTTTATACTAGTGCTAATTTCGAAAAAAGGTTGTTGGAAGTATATTGGTGTGTCGTACCAAGGCACACATGCACAGCACTACGATGTGGACGAGGGAGAGACAAGCCGGACTATGACCTCGCGGCTGTAGAGAAGAGATCGATGGAGGATGGCTAGTGGAGTGTACCCAGTACCTCGTGTCAGTGGCCTATCATAGCTTTGCTCTGACATCACACCGCCTTCGACTCCTCCTCTTCGCTACTCTCGTGTTGCCTCTGTTTTGGAGTAGTAGTACAGAGTAAAAAATATTCTTCCTACAAAGGAGTACTACTACTACTACGACTAGTGGAGTACTTTGCTTTATAGAAAAAACATTTCTGTTATTTAGAAAATTGGAGTTGTTACTTTTCATAGTATTGGAGACTCCAATTGTGTCGTTGTATTGGGAACGGAAGTACCTGAGAAGGTTAGATAGATGTGTGGGGACTAGCAGGGAAACTATCGACGGCGACCACAAGCGGGATTAGATACAAGCAAGCGTAGCTGGACGCAGAAAGTACCCAGGTTCAGAGCCCTTGTGGTGAGGTAAAACACCTACTCCTGCCGGATCTGACTATGGGGATATACGAACTACAAGCGCTCCTTGAGTTGTATTCTCTAGCTACTGCCTTAAATGCACTGAGGCCAACCCTTGCTACTGAGGCCTTGCCTCTCCTTATATAGGCAGAGAGGCAACGGTCTCCCTGACCAGTCCGACTGGCGGGCCCCACAGGCGGGTCCCAGCCGGCTGGTCATCTACTGTATTTGGTACGACATGTCCCATCGGGCTACGAGCGGTATGGCTGTCGTAGGCACAGTGGATGCCGTGCGAGCCGTCGTCAGCATCGGGCCATTGTTCCTGCGTCATCCTCGCAAAGTCTTCGGTATGGCCAAGTAGTGGCTGCTCTTGTCATCGTACAGGGCGTACTGTGCACTGATACGCATGTCGTCATGTCTCCTTGATTGGTTCCGGCTACGTCGCCGTAACCGGCTGCTTCTTGTCGATCCGGCTACCGCACGGTAGCCGGCCTGGCTTGCTTTGTCCGGCTGCATCTGGCCAGCCAGACACCATCCAACTGTCCTGTTTCTTTTCCGGTTGGGGTATCTGGGGATCATCCCCCTGACACTAGCCCCCGAGCGCGTGTGGATTCCGCCCTTGGGCGAAATGTGCGGGCGCTCCCTCTTGGTTTTGAATTTGAGTCTGGCTACGCCTGGCGGTTGCGCTACCCGTGACGTCAGTGCTGACGCCGACCACACGCACATGTGCCATCATTGCTCTGTGGTGGGCAGCGTAACGTCCCATCGCACGTCGCCTCGGGAAGCTGCTGCCCGGCTCTTCCGCTCTCGCTCCAGGATCTTCTGCACATCCCGCTTCGGCACACGGGATCTGGGTGGCGTTTGGGGTGGGGTTGCCCGGATGGCTGCCACGTGGCGTTATGGACGGTTCCTCTTCCGTCCCTTTAAAGGGACGCCACGGGGGAGGCAGTTCCCTTCCTTCGCTCCCCCGCTTCCAGTTGCTCCTTCCGTTCCGTGCTCCTGCCTTCTGCGCTCTTTCTTTCTGTCGCTATAGCCCGCTGTGCCGCCCGTTCGTTGTCGTCGATGGTACGGGCCACCGCCACTCCTCCATCACCGCGCCTCCTTGCCAGCCGGAGATGGCAGCCGACCGCAGGGCCTGGTGCAGCTCCTCCGTCACCGAGGACCAGATCCAGAAGTATCGCGCCACCCGCATCGTCCCGCCGGAGGAGGAAGTGGCGGTGCGGCTAGCGCCGGTGGGAGAGGTGTTGCCGCACCCCGCGGAGGGGGAGCGGGTCATCTTCCTCTCGCACCTGTCACGCGGGTTCGTGCTGCCGGTGCATCCTTTCTTCCTCACTTTCCTGACGTTCTTCGACCTCCGCCTCCACCACCTCGACGCCAACGCAATCGGAACGCTGGCGCACTTCGTGGCATTCTGCGAGAGCTATCTTGGGATCTAGCCGGATCTCGGGCTCTCCCGCCGGCTCTTCCGAGTCTGACCGCAGGTGCAGTTCATGCAAGGGCCGCTAGTCGTCTGTGGCGGCGCCTCCATCTACTCCCGCACGCAGACCGGCTACCCGAAGTTCCGGCTACACGACACGGTACGACTGTGGCAGCAGTCGTACTTCTACGTCAAGAATGTCACCAACGTCGACCGGATCAATCTTCCGGCCTTTCAGGATGTCGAGTCCAGCCGACAGCACTGGGACTTGAAGATCTACAGCGACAAGGCGGAGTCGGATGCGATGCTGAAACGCATGCGCTCCCTCGTCCACTGCTGGCTGACCGGCCTGGACGTTACTCTCAGCTAGATGTCCCAGCTAATGATGTCGTTGCAGCAGTGAGCGCACAAGATGTGCTTCTACTCCGGCCGGCTGGACCCGACCAGGCTGTCACGCCGCGATCCTCGCTACCATAACCTGAAGGAGTGGGTGTGGACGATCACTAGGGAGTGGCTGCCGGAGGGCTGGACCTTCAGCCTGGCGCCCTACAGCCGGGAGAACCGCACGCCCCGGGTAGGCCCTTTTAGCCGGAGTTTCTCTTTCGTATTTATTGCCCTTCTTTCTTGCTTTATCCGACTAATCTCTTATATTCAGCAAATGTTCCCTTGCATCCTTCATGAGGAGGGTGAGGCCCCTCTCGAGGAGTTCACGCCTGACTTGCCCGAGCCGCGCGCTCGGCGGTCCGGCAAGGATTCGGACGGGGACGGGGATGCCTTCCCCAACCGGAACGACGAGCCAGCCACAGACCCCCACCCGGAGGCCGCGCCGGCCTCTGATCCGGTGCAGCGCCCTGCGACGGACGGCGAAGCTGGCGGGAGCGGCTCCAGCCGGCCTGCCACGGAGGAGCCGGCCCCCAAGAGGAGCCGGACCAGCGCCCTGCCGATGAGCCGCCTTGGCCGGAAGAAGGGGCCGCCTCCGGTTGTGCCGGGGTACGTCCCTCCTCCCCTTTCTTTCACCGTCTTCTGCTTGCTTCTTTTCCTCCCTTTCTGCCTTTGGCTTATTTGCTTTTCTCTCTTCCTCTTCTGTCTTCTTAGCATGCTGGTCACCTTTGGAGCCGCGAGCCCGGCACGAGCGCCGACCGGGTCGCCGCCCCCTGCCCCGACTGCGCCTGCCCCCGCCACTCCTTCTTCTGAGGCACCGCCTCCGCCTCCACCTTGAGCTGAACTGGCTGCCCCAGCCGAATCGGAGGGTCCCCAGCCGGACGCGGAGGGTTCTCAGCCGGGTGGCTCTTCCGCAGGCACGCAGGAGGCTGCGACCGGCAAGGAACTCGTAGTTGTCGGCGATGACAACTCTAACGAGGAGCCAGGAGAGGAGTGGAGGATGGTGGTGGTTGCCGCGAAGGAGTCCTTGGCCATCAACGCCGTGGACGATGATGCCTCCTCCGCTGCCTCGCTGACGGACCTCACTGCCACACTCGAACTGGCGGTGAAGGAGATCCGGCTGCTGGAGGCCGCAGCCGGCGGGAACCGGTCCTTGGAGCAGAAGCTTGCTGCTGCCAACGGAACCTCCTAGAGTAAGTTTGCTTCATCTGGTTTGCCCTTTTTTTGCTGATAGCCGGTTTTGTCACAGCTATCCTCGTGTGCGATTAGCGCGAGATCGATCGCTTGAAGAAAGCGAACGACCGGCTGAGCAAGTCCAACTCCAATCTGCGGTTGCAGAACAAGGATTGGCATGCGAAGGTAGACGGTCTGGAGGCTACCATCAAGGAGCGCGACGCCTCGCTCGCCAGCCAGACCGAAGCCTTCAACCTTCTCGAGGCCAAAAACAAGGACCAAGAGAAGGAGATCAAACGGCTGGCAACGAAGGAGAAGGCTCTAGTGGAGGAGCTGATGCAGTGCCACACGGCTAAGGGTGAGTTCCTCGTTTCCGCCTTCCTTTCTTTCCGGATCCAGTAGCCGGATCTGACTCTCTTTTTTGATAGCGTTTTATCCTGGCATAGACCTGCTGGCCTACAACCAGCTGCAGGAGAACTGGCCGGGAGCACAGCCAACGGCCTAGGAGCTCGCCGTCCTTCTTGGCGAAGAAGCTGCCAAGCTTCATCAAGCGGCACGGGACGTCTTCTCCTTCCTGTGGTCGGATGCTCCGGTTCCGGAGACGATGGCGCAGCTGGCTGCGAAGGTGGGGGAGGTGCCGGCTGCGGTGGACCAGCTGCGGGACTTGGCGGCACGAGCCGGAGCGGAGATGGCCCTGGCCCTCATGCTCTCCTGGTATAAGGACACCCGCGTCGAGAAGATCGACGGAGGCTTCCGCGCCGACGCTGACCTTGCTGCCATCTGCCAGGCCCATCCGGAGCTCCAAGGCTCCGCCATCAAGATTGTCGACTACGTGGACCCCGACGAGGTGCTCACCGACTCGGAGTCCGTCAGTACTCCTGATGTGGAAGGCCCGACACAGCCGCCTGCGGGCGCCGGAACCGGATCGGGCGCCGCGCCTCCTCCTCCGCCTGAAGCTTCCGCCAGCCAAGACGCTCCTCACGGTAAAGGTCCTGCCGCCTATCCATTGCCCCAGGATGCCGGGTGTATTTTTCTTGCTTTAGTTTTGCTTGAAGCTTGTTCGTCTTTACCGGCTGTCTCTAGCGCCGGGTAAACTTGTGGGAGCTTCGCCTCCTTTTTTCTTTGCTCGTTAATATTGAACTGGCTTGAGTTCCCTTCAACTTGCGTGCTTCGAATTTTCTTTCAACACTTCGCCCGGCTACATGCCTTTAGCCGGGGGAACTGCACCTCAGTGGGGGCGCGCGAGCGCACCCACTGGGTGTAGCCCCCTAGATTCGTAGTAGCTGGCGTAGCCAGGTGCTTCGAATCTTCCTTCTTTTCCCAAATCTTCTAACTTTATCCGAGTAGACTCGTCTCAGTCAGTTGCTTTTGCTGGCTGAACACCTTGAGCCGGGGGAACTAACATTCCAGTGGGGGCGCGCGAGCGCACCCACTGGGTGTAGCCCCCAAGATTCGGAGTAGCTGGCGTAGCCAGGTGCTTTGAATCTTCCTTGTCTTCTCCTGCTCCTGCCCTTGCCCTCATCTGGGCTCCGAACGGCCGGCTAAACCCCTTTCGCCGGTCGGGAACCACAAGATTCCACTGGGGGCGCACGAGCGCACCCAATGGGTGTAGCCCCGAGATTCGAAGCGCTTGATGAAGGCAAGGACTTCGAATCTTCTTCTCCTTTTCTTCCTGAATTCCGACTCAAGGCAGTCGAACAAGAATATACATACGCATACATCCGCACATGTTAATAGGTTAGTCTGTCAAATTGTAGCCAGAAAACGGATTTGTTTTTTCGAAAACTAGCTTGCGTCTTTCTGGACACTTGGTCGCTTTCCCGTATGCTCTGTTGTTTTCGATGTGTCCTTGCCGGGCAGCCGGGTTGCAGTCTGCAGCCGGAATCGAAGGGAGCCGACAATACATTGCGCACGGTACTAACGACTTAGCAGCCGATTGCCTTAAGCTAGTTGCAAAGCCGGAACGCCCGGTATGTCGCGTCTCTTCCCCGTTTTTCGTGTGGGATGCCTCGGGATTTTGCTCTTCCTAGCCGGACACGGGTTGCGGTCTGTAGCAGAGACAAAGAGTGGGCCTCTGACATCGTCGCACACTACTCAGTCGGTTCGTTGACTTAGCAGGCCGGGCCAGCCGGCAAGCCCCTGGGTAGGGGTTGCCGGAGCCGGAAAACCATAACTAGAAAATAGATGCGAACACATTTCTAGCAAGGAGCCCCCGAGGATCTCATAGGGGTCCTCATTTTCATTCGTAGGGTTTGCGAGATACATACACTGTCTGGTGACTAGGCGTAAAATGGGCGCAGCAAGGCCGCATTCCAGGGACGCTCGGTTTCCTTGTCTGATTTGTCCATCTTGTTCTTGTGCGGCTGCTGCCCGTCGATGAGGTAGTAGGAGTCTTTGGGCAGCGCCCGACTGATGATGAAGGGGCCCTCCCAAGGTGGCGATAGCTTGTGCATTCCCTTCATGTCTTGCACCAGCCGGAGAACCAGGTCGCCCTCGCGGAACGCGACTGGGCGGATCCAGCCTGAATGGTAGCAGCGTAGTCGTTGCTGGTACAGGGCTGACCTGGACAAAGCCAGCTCGCGGGCCTCCTCCAGGAGGTCCACTCCGTCCTCCCGCGCCTCTTGGTTGGCCTTTTCGTCGTATAGGAGCCTGCGCGATGAGTCGAACTCGATGTCCGTGGAGAGGATGACTTCCGATCCGTAGACCAGGAAGAATGGGGTGTAGCCGGTTGATCTATTTGGCGTAGTGCGGAGGCTCCATAGCACAACTGGAAGCTCCTTGATCCAGCATCCGGGTGACCGCTCCAACGGCTCAATGAGGCGTGGCTTGATGCCGGCTAACACCAAGCCGTTTTCTCTTTCGACTTGCCCGTTGGACTGCGGGTACGCGACGGAGGCAAGGTCCAGCGGGATGCCCTTGTTGCTGCAGAATCAGGAGAAGGCCCCCTTGGCGAAGTTCGTGCCATTGTCTGTGATGATGTTGTTGGGGTAGGCGAACCGATTGATGATGTCGGTGAAGAAGGTGATGACTGTCGCCCTGTCCAGCTTCCGGATAGGCTTGGCCTCGATCCACTTCGTGAATTTGTCCACCGCCACCAATAGGTGGGTCATGCCCGCGCGTGCTCGCTTGAAGGGACCGACCATGTCGAGGCCCCAAACCGCGAATGGCGAGGTGTCGGTATGGTCTTGAGTACCGAAGTTGGCATGTGCCTGAGCTGCCCGAAGCGCTGGCACCCATTGCACGCGCGGACCAGCTGCTCAGCGTCCTCGAGGGCGGTGGGCCAATAGAAGCCATGGCAGAACGCCTTGGCGACTATCGCCCTTGACGAAGCGTGGTGCCCGCACTCGCCCTGGTGGATGTCCTTGAGTATCCGACAGCCCGTGTCTCCATCGACACACCTTTGGAAAATGCCGGATACGCTGCACTTGTACAGTTCGCCGTTGATGATGGTGTACGTGTGCGCGCGGCACCGGATTTGCCTGGCTTCCACCTCGTCATCCGGAAGTTCTCCGTTGGTGATGTAGTTCATGAAGGGCTGTGCCTAGGATGGCACTTCCCGAATGACAAGGACGCTCGCGCTATCCGGTTGATGGTTGTCGGGGGGTCGTCCGCGTGACGTACCCGGGACGGCAGCCCCCAAGCCGCTTGACAAGCCGGTAGCCCCTAGGTCTTGCGAACCGGAGGGTACCTCCTTGCCGGAGTTGGTGCGGGTCTTCTTCTTTGGCAGTTCTGCCAGCTCCGCTTCTGATGCTCCGTCAGCCGGAGCGCTCCCTGCCCAGACGATGGAGTCCGATTCCGGCGACGGATTGATGGAGGGCTTGCGCAGGTGCTCCAAGGAAACCCCAGGTGGGATCGCCTGCCTAGTGGATCCGATTAGGGCGAGCGAATCGGCTGCTTCGTTGTTGGCGCGAGGGACGTGACGGAATTCGCATCCGTCGAAGGAGGCGCTGAGCTTCTGGATGTGGAACCGGTAGAGGGCCATGTTTGCATCTCTAGCATCCCATTATCCGGATACTTGCTGCACCACCAGATCCGAATCACCGAAGCAAAGGATCCGGTTGATACCGATCTCCTTGGCCAGCCGGAGTCCGTGTGCCAGTCCCTCGTATTCGGCTACGTTGTTGGAGGCCTTGAAGTGGATCTGCAGCACGTACTCGAGCCGGTCTCCCTTGGGCGAGGTGAGCACGATGCCGGCTTCCAAGCCCCTGAGCATCTTCGACCTGTCGAAGTGCATCTTCCAGTGGTCCGAATCCGGAATCGATGGGAGGTACTAGGTCTCGGCCCAGTCGACGAGGAAGTCCGCCAATGCCTGTGACTTGATCATGAGCCGGGGCTCGTACTGGATGGAGTAGGCAGCGAGATCGATGGCCCACTTGGTGACTCGTCCGGTGGAGTCCTTGTTTCCGATGATTTCCGAAAGGGGTGCGGTGCACACGACCTTAATCGGATGCTCCTAGAAGTAGTGCTTGAGCTTCTTGCATGCCAGGTACACGCCGTAGCACATCTTCTGGTAGTGGGGGTAGTTCTGCTTGGAGAGGGAGAGAACCTCGCTGAGGTAGTAGACGGACCTCTGAACCGGCTGAGCCTTGCCTTCCTCGGGGTGCTCCACCACCACGATGACGCTGACGCCCCGGCTGATGGCTGCTATATAGAGCAACATCGGCTCCTTGCTAGCTGGACGCAGGAAGTACCCAGGTTCGGAGCCCTCGTGGTGAGGTAAAACTCCTACTCCTGCCGGATCTGACTATGGGGATATACGAACTACAAGCGCTCCTTGAGCTGTATTCTCTAGCTACTGCCTTAAATGCACTGAGGCCAACCCTTGCTACTGAGGCCTTGCCTCTCCTTATATAGGCAGAGAGGCAACAGTCTCCCTGACCAGTCCGACTAGCGGGCCCCATAGGCGGGTCCCAGCCGGCTGGTCATCTACAGTATCCGGTACAACATGTCCCATCGGACTACGAGCGGTATGGCTGTCGTAGGCACAGTGGACGTCGTGCGAGCCGTTGTCAGCATCGGGCCACTGTTCCTGCGTCATCCTCGCAACGTCTTCGGTATGGCCGAGTAGTGGCCGGTCTTGTCATCGTATAGGGTGTACTATGCACTGATACGCACTTCGTCATGTCTCCTTGATTGGTTCCAGCTACGTTGTCGTAACCGGCTGCTTCTTGTCGATCCGGCTACCGTGCGGTAGCCGGCCTGGCTTGCTTTGTCCGGCTGCATCTGGCCAGCCGGACACCATCCGACTGTCCTGTTTCTTGTCTGGTTGGGGTATCTGGGGATCATCCCCCCGACAAATTGGCTAAATTGTTTACCAATGCCAATATACGCACATATACTTTCTTGTAGTACTACCTAATATGGAAAAAATACCATAATCTATGATGTGGATATGTCCATGACCTTCCTTGGCCGCACGGCCTGCAACCTGTTCATACTTACATGGTAGGCCAATTTTGTGAAGAGGGTTTTTCAAAAGTTGTGAAAACTCATGTTTATCATATGTCATGGTAGGTAATAAAAGCAACATAATGCCATGCATGAGTCCTTTTTTTGCCTATTTCTCTATTTTTCTTCAAAGTAGGGTCAACTTTGTCGGCATGCAAATTCTAGCAAGAAGTTGAATCTTTCAAAACTCCCAGTTGTTCCCGGTATATTGGTTGTCTGGTGGGCAACTTCCAAAGATTTTTGTAAAATTTTAAGAGCAATCATCAGCTCGCATGTGGTTTGAATTAATTTGACCTAATTTCGACAGACTCCCTCTGATCCATATTACTTTTCTTAGATTCGTCTAGATTCAAATGTATCTAGTCATGTTTCTGTGCTAGATACATATACCTGAATCTAGATAAATCTAAAAACATTAATTTGAATCTCGAAGATAGTAGTGTAATTTAAGTGGGTTAATTTAGCTAGGAACCTTGAAAACTCATAGAATGTGAGACCAGGCACATGGCTTAATAGAATTAATAGAATACTCATACTAACAAGTTGCAACTTCTTTTCCAGGGGCTCATTCGAAAAGAACTCTAAGGTTAAGCGTGCTTAGCCTAGAACAATTCTAGGATGGGTGACCGACCGGGAAGTGGGTATCGGGTGTGCACGAGTGAGGAAAAAGTGCGCAAAAAAGACTAGTATTGGTCGGTGGGGCCAGTTTAGATATCCTATTAAGCTGCCAGGAGTGACACCCCCCGAGCCCAGTGGATAGGGTGTTACAAGTGGTATGAGAGCCGATCCTCGCGGTTAAATGGGTGTGTACGGGTTAGTGGCGGGACATGTGGAGCATTGCGCGTGTAGCCCAGAGTGGACACATCATGGCACATGTGCCAGCACTAGACGCACAAACGCGTGCCAAGAGAGATTGTTCCTGGGGTGTGCTTGATCGATGAGAGAATCGATCTTCTAAAGGGTGGGTGTATGTGAGACCAGGCACATAGCTTAATAGGATCGATTGAATACTCATACCAACAAGTTGAAACTTCTTTTTCGGGAGCTCATTCGAAAAGAACTCTAAGGTTAATCGTGCTTAGCCTACATCAATTCTAGGATGGGTGACCGACTGGGAAGTGCGTACCGGGTGTGCACGAGTGAGGACAAAGTGCGCAGAAAAGACTAGTGTTGGTCTGTGAGGCCAGTTTAGATATCCTATTAAGCTGCCAGGAGTGACACCCCCGGGCCCAGTGGACGGGGTGTTACATAGAACCAAACATGCATGGTCCACTATGTCCGGAAACATGGCGCACCCATCACATTCTGAGTCACATTCTTATGATTTCCTTTACTTAAAGTACAAAACATCCCCGTAATCACTTGGAAAAGTGAAAATGTTTCATCCTAGTTGTTTGAAACTCCCATGGGCAACATTGTTTACTAGGCCAAGATGCACCCATCTACCTGATGTGAGAACCGTATCTAAAAGTGTAGCTAGGGTATCGATATATATGGCCATGACCTTATTGGTCATTCAGGCTGAAACCCAAGAATAATGTTCATACATGGTAGGCTATAATGTGAATCAGTTTTTCCTAAAGTTGTCGAAACACATGTTATCATTTTTCTTGGCAATTAATAATACTAGCAAAAGTACCCCAAGCATAATGAAGTCTCATGTTTTTGTTTTATGCTTTATTTTGTTTGAATGTTTTCCATATGCGGTCAAATTTGTCAGTATGAAAATACTAATCCATAATTGTATTCTTCAAAACTATTGTTGGCGCATGATATATTAGCTGCCTGGATACCTTTGGAAGAATTTTAGAAATTTTCAAGACTAATAGTCAATCGCGCTCACATGTATTCAAGTTTGACCTAATTTCGTTTTATCGACATAGAGTCATGCATTTAAGTGTGTGTAGCTTTATCTTGGAAGTTTGAAAAATCCTTAAACTTGGGAACTATAAGAAATAATTGTCCAGTTTGTACAAAAATTTGGTGGGGGCATTCTTTGTTCTTTATTTTACCAGTAAAAATACTTGAAAAACTCACTTCATGGTATGTCTTACTATACCTTGATGTACTCTATATGAACGTTCTTGGTTTTTAACCCAAATGACCAAGGTCATGGACATACTCTGTCTTCTTCTAGATAATAATGATGTGTCCATATTTTAGTATAGGTCGATGCATGTTAGCATGGTAAAGAAGTAAAAATATTTTCAGAAGGAAGTACGATTAATATGGCTTAGAGTTCATAGCATGTGCCATTTATTTACTATAGTACATAAAGTGGTTGGATAAATTACATGTTATATTTTTCAACCTTAATTTCTAGCTAATTTCACGCACTTAGACGACTTTCTGTCGATTTGTCGAATTAGGTCTAAATTAATATTCTATAAGTGCGTGAGAGAAAGTTCAATAGTATAATCGAGTCTTAGGTATAACAAAGTGACACATCATCTATTGTCGCACTTATACCAACATATACTATACCTAGCAGTTGAACTATACAACATCTAGCATTACGATGCAGCAACCTCATCAAAAAGCAAGAAGATTACACTAGTACAAACGTGTGACTTAGAGACGTCAATTCTCCATAGACCTTGGCCGGTTTCTCGTTCCGGCTCAAGCGTATAGCTTCTAAGAGCACACCACCTAAGCCGGTTTTTCTTTGCGGCTCTAAGATACGCCACCTCGGATGGTGCAAAAAGCAAAACACATCTAACATGTATGAGCTGGAGACGGCTAATATTTCTAACCGCTTACAAGAACTCCTCAACCTTAGACGGCATATTCTAGGGACCGTCTCCAATAGTCAGGCGACCTGAGTTGGATTCTAACAAAGACCGTCTCTAGAACTTGTGTGCCTCAAAGCGGCTTTTAAAGTGACCTTCTCTAGTGCGTGTAAACCATATTAAATAATAGCATGATAATTCAAACTCAATCATAGCTGACATGACACATAATCATGATTCAGCAGATAGGTAGACACATTAACTAAAGAACTTATAGCAGATTGATCACGATAACATTAGCCATATAGTTGGGGAAATCCATACAAATTTAGCCATTACATGTTATGGAAGTACATACAAAGTGTAATCCATAAATCAATCAGTTAGCATAATTAGCACTCTCTAACACACCATGATTGCATTTATAATCAGCCGTCCGGTGGAAGTTGTTGAACTAGAATATGCACCTCTCCATTATCTTTTTCATCAAATAAAAAAGTGCAATGATATCCTGCTTTAGGTTGAAGCTTCTCACAACCTTATCCCATCTAGTCGTCAAGATTGCATTTGACACAGCTCCCATCTTCATTCTAACCATCTTTGGATTTTCGCTCTTCATTTGCCGAACATGGACATCAATAGGTTCATCAAAGCGATTCTTTAGGTATTTTGTTGTGAACTCAGCACCAAATGCATGGGCAAGTATAGAGAATTGAAGAATTAGCATGCTTGTGATTACTAGAAGTATTTAAATATCTCAGGGTAGCTTGTTTATAACATGATCAAGAATATATCATCTTACCAGCTTGCACTTCTTTTTCATGATAGATGAATAGGGAAGCCTGTAGACGTAGTACTTGTTTTTGGTGGAAATTCAGGTTCACACTAGTCTAATAGGAATTCTACATGAACTTCTTTCAGCTACATGTCGTTTCCAAAAAGGCTCTACTTATCAAAATCAGTGCCCCATTATGTTCAGGCCCTGATGCAACAACAGATCAAAATTTTAATGCGATGGAATATTAATGTCTACCATCTAAATGCATAAAAAACAGATGACTGCAATTTTGATGTTCTTTTAATACCTCTAAACTCAATCCTCTCAGTGGACTCTTCATCTGTTGACTAGAATTCAAAACCACCAAAGTTAATGCAAAAACTGTCATCGCTAGAGAGCGTTATTGCATCGTCACTGCAGGTTCCCACCTGTTAAATAGATACAGACAGAGAGCATCTTAATACAATCAAGATGCAAGCAGAATAATGAAGTGACAATTAAAATAGACCAACGAAATGACAATGAAACCTCTATTGCTAGAAATGACAATTAAATCTCTATTGTTGGAAGTGAGAATTGCACATATTGAGATTTATACAAGGGGAAAAGAGTTGGGAGAGATGCAGGCTAGCTGGGAGGCTCTCCTGACGGCTCCATTAGGTCTTTGCAGCTCGGTAACCCCGAACCTTAAATTCGAGAAGCTAAATGCCAAATTCCATGGCAAAATTCCTAAATCCTGATTTAGGGTTTTGGGGGGTTGGTTTTCACACATACCTGAAGGAAATATGCCCTGAGAGGCAATAATAAAGTTATTATTATATATTCCTTATATATGATAGATGTTTATTTTACATGCTAGAATTGTATTGATCGGAAACATCAATACATGTGTGTTTAATAAACAAAAAGGGTTCCTAGTTATGCCTCTCTTATAGACTAGCTTGTTGATTAACAAGATGATCAAGGTTTCCTGATCATGGACATTAGATGTTGTTAATAACAAGGTCACACCATTGGTGGAATGATGTGATGAACATTCATCCGAAGTATAGCATTACGATCAAGTCATTATGTTTATATTGCTTTAACATCATACGAAGTAATCTTTGTCCTTAGACCATGAGATCATGTTAATTGCTAACACCGGAAGAGTATCTTGATAACATCAAACGTCACACTATAACAGGGTGACTATAAAGATGGGTTCAGTACTACGAAGGTGTTATGTTGAGGCTCATGGATCAAGAGTGGAATTTGTCAATCCATATGACAGATAGATATACTCTAGGCCCTCTCGGTGATATCACATTAAGATAGCTTCCAAGCAAGTGATGTGATCACTAGAATGTTATATCACGGGAATGAGAAAAGAGTACATGTCGGTAACGAGATCAAACTAGGTATGGAGATACCGATGATCGAATCTCGGACATGTAATATATCGAGAGACAAAGGGATTCAGTTACAAGCGTTAAAGGTTCTCACGATCACAGAAGTCATCGTTGAATGTGTAGGAGTCAGTACGGATCTCCAAGTCCCGCTGCTGATTATTGATCGGAGAAGGATCTCGATCATGTCTGCATTATTCGCGAACCATAGGGTGGCACACTTAAGAGTTATCGGACACCATTTTGGAGCACATATGTTTCAGACGAAAGAATTGCAAAGCGCAGGAATTGTTTCAATAGAAACCGGAAATTGTTTCGGGTGAAATTGCAGAAAGTGGTTCTGCATGTGATATTGAAATATTGCAAGGGGCTATATGTGAATGTTTGTTAATTAAAGTAATTAACAAAATTCTGAATAAATTTAATAAAAAGAGTTTTATTAAATGAGAGGGCACTAAATTTGGAGAAATTTAATGCATTTAAAGTGGAGACTTTAAAAGGGAATGTGAAGAGGCATTTTAATGTGGAGGGTTTACCACCACATGAATGGGGGAGGTGAGGGGTCACCCCCCCATGCACTGGCCATGGAGAGAGGGGGAACCCCCCCTCCTCCTATAAAAGGCCACCCATTCCCTCCTTCATCCTCACACCTCCTTGTGAAGGATCTCTCTCCCCCTTTAGAATTATTCCCCCATGGTCTCGTATTAGCAAGATACATGTTCCCGGTGGCATTTCGTCTGGAAGGAGTTGCTACTTCCGTTGGATCGCTGGAGCGGGGAGGTGGAGGTTGTCCGGTGGCTTGAACGTGTGTGCGAGTGCGGATGCGCTGCTGAGTTGCGGCGCTCGGACTTCCTCACAATCTTGAGATCGGCAAGTGTACGACTACATCAACCACGAGTTCCTACTCGTTAACAAAACTCATTGTCTTGGAGGGTAAGTTCTCGTTGGATGTATGTCCACCCGTTGCTTTGTACCTAGTAGATAGATCTTGGCGTGTAGTTCACACCGTAGGAAATTTTTTGTTTTCTATGCTGCGGACCCAACAGTGGTATCAGAGCCTAATCTATGCGTAGGTGCTTTGCACGGGTAGTACACATATGTTTATATGTGGGCGATGATGATCATGTTATTGCATCTTCTATGTATTTTGGATATTGGTGGCATAGTGGGATGAAGCGGCCCAGACCAACCTTACATGTCATCGTACATGAGACCGGTTCCACGACTGACATGCAACTTGTTTTGCATAAGTGGCTGGCGGGTGTCTCTCTCTCCTATTATAGTCAATATCTGATTTACAATGAGTTGCTAATAACTTAGTTATCCTCATTGTGGTTCATGTTCGTAGGTGAGAACGGTTTTATCTCCGAAAGCCCGAAGCCACGTAAAACTTGCAATTGATAAATTAGAGGCGTCTAGTTTAGATCGTTGCTAGGCTAGTGTATTGATATGGTATTGTTGTAAGTAGATGTATGATAGATACTCTTACAACACACTCAACGTGTAAGTTCCATAGACCTTGGCCTTACACACAAAGGAATGATAGAGATCATACCACGATGCAAGTGATAGAGATCAAATGCATGGACCATATCATCTCACTTTACACATTAGATGTTAGCATCTTATACTGCTAGTTTGGCGCTTTTGGTAGCATTATAAGATGATCCCTCATTTAGATATCAAGATAAAATGTGTTCTTCCTTAAGTATGCACCGTTCTGTGGATCGTGTTTCGAGACATCACGTGATGATCGGGTGTACTCGAATCTACGCTTTCATAGGAACGGGTGTAAGACAGTTTTACACACGTGAATACTAAGGTTCTTACTTGGCGAGCCTAGCATGTACAAACATGGCCTCGGAACACGGACCGAAAGGTTAAGCATGAGTCATATAGTTGATATGATGCCCATATAGATGCTCGCCTTTGAAGCTACATCAACTCACGTGATGATCAGACTTGGTGTAGTGGATTTGGTTCATGTAATCACCAAAAAGACACGAGGGATGTCGTTTTTGAGTGGGAGTTCATTAGTAATTTGGATTAGTTGAACTCAATCTATCATAAACTTAGTCTAAATAAAATTTACAAATTTTGTTGTAGATGGCACCACCTGCTTTTAATTTCAATTTGTTCATGGAGAAAGAGAAACTTGTTGCGAATGGTAGCAACTTCACCAACTTGGCTATGAATTTGAGGATTCTCCTCACTGTTGCACAAAAGCAATATGTGCTAGATGCGCTGCTAGGCCCCCCACCAGCTCCTGATGCCCCTGACGAGGAAAAGAATGTCTATGTGACTCGTCAGGAGGACCACAACTTAGTTCATTGTGGCATACTGTATGGACTAGAGACAGAACTTCGAAAGTGTTTCGAAAATGGCAATGCCTTTGATACCATGGGAGAATTGAAAATGATTTTCGATACCCATGCTGCCGTAGAGAGTTATAATGCTACAGAAAAGTTCTTTAGCTGCATGATGGAGGAAAACAGCTCCGTTAGTGAGCACGTACTCAAAATGTCTGGGTACGCCGATAAGCTTGTGTCCTTGGGAATAACGATTCCCATTAACTTAGGCATACATCGTGTTCTCCAATCTCTACCACCTAGCTACAAGAGCTTTGTGATGAACTATAATATGCAGGGCATGAAGAAGTCTCTTCCCGAGCTTCTATCAATGCTTAAGACTACAGAAGTGGAGATTAGGAAAGAACATCAAATGTTCATGATCAATAGGACCACCGGTTTCAAGAAAGACAAGAAAGGCAAGCACAAGGGAAAGAAGGGTGGCAAGTCTGTTGCCACGCCTGAAAAGAAACCCCGAGCTGGCCCTAAGTCTGACACCGAGTGCTACTATTGTAAGGGGACTGGCCATTGGAAGCGCAACTTACCCAAGTATTTGGCGGACAAGAAGTCCGGCAAGGCAAACAAAGGTATATGTTATATACATGTTATTGATGTGTACTTGACTAGTACTCGTAGTAGCACCTGGGTATTTGATACGGGATCGGTTGCTAATATATGTAACTCGGTTCAGGGGCTACGGAGCAAGCGACAACTAGCAAGGGATGAGGTCAGAATGCGGGTCGGCAATGGATCAAAAGGTTATGTGATCGCCGTCGGGACGCTACCTCTCCATAAACCTAAATAACTGTTATTTAGTACCTGCACTGAGCATGAACATTGTATCTGGATCGTTATTGATGCAAAGTGGTCATTCCTTTAAATCTGAAAACAATGATTGTTCGATTTATAAGAATGATATCTTTTATGGTCATGCACCTATGTTGAATGGTTTATTTCTGTTGGATCTCGATAGTAATATTACACACATTCATAATGTTAATGCTAAAAAGATTAAACTTGATGATGATATGTCTACATATATGTGGCACTGCCGTCTAGGTCATATTGGCATTAAACGCATGTAGAAACTCCATTCTGATGGACTTTTGGAATCACTTGATTTTGAATCATTTGATACATGTGAGCCATGCCTTATGGGCAAGATGACTAGAATGACGTTTTCCAGTTCAATGGAACGGGCGACAGATCTATTGGAAATCATACATACTGATGTGTGTGGACCAATGAGTGTGTCGGCGCAAGGTGGATATCGTTATTTTGTTACTTTAACGGATGATTTGAGTAGATATGGGTATATCTATTTGATGAAACACAAGTCTGAAACTTTTGAAAAGTTCAAGGAATTTCAGAATGAAGTGGAAAATCATCGTAATAGAAAGATCAAATTTCTACGGTCTGACCATGGAGGTGAGTATCTAAGTTACGAGCTTAGCACACACATGAAAGAGTGTGGAATAGTTTCACAACTCACGCCTGCCGGAACACCACAACGTAATGGTGTGTCGGAACATCATAATCGTACCTTATTGGATATGGTTCGATCTATGATATCTCTGACTGACTTGCCACTGTCATTTTGGGGTTATGCACTGGAAACAGCTGCATTCACTTTAAATCGGGCACCATCTAAATCCGTTGAAATGACACCGTATGAATTATGGTTTGGAAACAAACCTAAGCTGTCATTTCTTAAAGTTTGGGGATGCGATGTTTATGTGAAGAAACTTCAACCGGATAAACTCGAACCCAAAGCGGAAAAATGCGTCTTCATAGGATACCCTAAGGAAAAAATTGGGTATACCTTCTATCACAGATCCGAGGGCAAGGTTTTTGTTGCCAAGAATGGATCCTTTCTTGAGAAGGAGTTTCTCATGAAAGGTGTGAGTAGTCGGAAGGTAGAAATCAAAGAGGTTATTGAACCTTCTCTTCATGGAATGGCGAGTGGCGCAGCACCGGAAGTTGTTTCGGAGTTGACTTCACCTGATGAAGAGAGAGCTAATGATAATGATCATGAAACTCCGAAAGAGGACACTACCGAACCTCGCAGGTCAAGCAGGACACGTGCAGCTCCTGAACTGTACGGCAATCCTGTTGTGAATTTCATGGTTGATGAAATGGATGACCCTGCGACGTATGAAGAAGCGATGATGAGCCCGTATTCCAACAAATGGCTACAAGCCATGAAATCCGAGATGAAATCCATGTACGAGAACCAAGTTTGGAACTTGGTGGACTTACCTCACGACCGAAAGGCCGTTGAGAATAATGGATTTTCAAAAGAAAAACTGATGCTGATGGTAATGTGACCATCTATAAGGCTCGACTTGTCGCAAAGGGGTTTCGACAAATTCAAGGAGTTGACTACGATGAGACATTCTCTCCCGTAGCGATGCTTAAGTCGGTTAGGATTATGTTAGCAATTGCTGCATATTTCGATTATGAAATGTGGCAGATGGATGTCAAAACTGCGTTCCTCAATGGTAATATTGAAGAAGAGTTGTATATAATACAACCTAAGGGTTTTGTCGATCCTAAGGATGCTAATAAGGTATGCAAACTTCAGCGATCCATCTATGCACTGAAGCAAGCATCCCGGAGTTGGAATCTCCGGTTTGACAAGGTGATCAAAGAGTTTGGATTTGTCCAAACTTATGGAGAGGCTTGTATTTACAAGAAAGTGAGTGGGAGCAATGTGGCATTTATGATATTATATGTGGATGACATATTATTGATTGGAAATGATATAGATCTTTTAAACAGTGTTAAAAGTTATCTAAACAGCAAATTTTCGATGAAAGACCTTGGTGAAGCATCATATATATTAGGCATTAAAATCTATAGAGATAGATCAAGGCGCCTAATTGGGCTATCGCAGAGTACATACCTTGATAAGATATTAAAGAAGTTTAATATGGATGAAAGTAAGAAGGGGTTCTTACCTATGTTGCAAGGCAAGACATTGAGTAAGACTCAAAGTCCGGCTACGGCGGAAGAAAGAGAGATGATGTATAAGATCCCCTATGCCTCAGCCATAGGCTCTATTATGTATGCCATGCTATGTACAACACCGGATGTGGCACATGCTATTAGTTTGACTAGTCGGTACCAATCTGATCCAGGTTCGGAACACTAGATAGCGGTAAAGAACATCCTCAAGTACTTGAGAAGAACTAAGGATATGTTTCTTATATACGGAGGTGAAGAAGAACTAGTCGCTAAGTGTTATGTCGATGCTAGCTTTGACACCGATCCGTATGACTCTAAGTCTCAATCCGGATACGTATTTCTCATGAACGGAGCAGCAGCTAGTTGGAGGAGTTCCAAACAACCTGTGGTGGCTGGATCAACGACGGAGGCAGAATATGTTGCTGCTTCAGAAGCGGCGCAGGAGGCGGTTTGGATGAAAGAGTTCATTATGGAACTAGGTGTGGTTCCCAGTCTGTTGGACCCAATGGTGATCTATTGTGACAATAATGGAGCCATAGCCAACGCAAAGGAACCGAGGTCTCACTTTCCAAGCATATTAAGCGCCGGTTTCACTCCATCCGCGAGCATGTCAAGGATGGAGATATAAAGATTTGGAAAGTACACACGGACCTAAATGTAGAAGATTTGTTGACTAAAGTTCTCCCTAGGGAAAAACATGATCAACACCAGAACTCCATGGGTGTTAGATTTATCACTATGTGAACTAGATTATTGTCTCTAGTGCAAGTGGGAAAAGTTGCAAGTGTTATTGTCTCTAGATTATTGTCTCTAGATTATTGTTAGATTTATCACTATGTGAACTAGATTTATCACTATGTGAACTAGATCACTATGTGAACTAGATTATTGTCTCTAGTACAAGTGTTAGAAATATGCCTTGAGAGGCAATAATAAAGTTGTTATTATATATTCCTTATATATGATAGATGTTTATTTTACATGCTAGAATTGTATTGATCGGAAACATCAATAAATTTGTGTTTAATAAACAAATAGGGTTCCTAGTTATGCCTCTCTTATAGACTAGCGTTTCTGATTAACAAGATGATCAAGGTTTCCTGATCATGGACATTGGATGTTGTTAATAACAAGGTCACACCATTGGTAGAATAATGTGATGAACATTCATCCGAAGTATAGCATTACGATCAAGTCATTATGTTTATACTGCTATAACATCATATGAAGTAATCTTTATCCTTAGACCATGAGATCATGTTAATTGCTAACACCGGAAGAGTATCTTGATAACATCAAACGTCACACCGTAACAGGGCGACTATAAAGATGGGTTCAGTACTACGAAGGTGTTATGTTGAGGCTCATGGATCAAGAGTGGAATTTGTCAATCCAGATGACAGATAGATATACTCTGGGCCCTCTCGGTGATATCACATTAAGATAGCTTGCAAGCAAGTGATGTGATCACTAGAATGTTATATCACGGGAACGAGAAAAGAGTGCATGTCGGTAACGAGATCAAACTAGGTATGGAGATACCGATGATCGAATCTCGGACATGTAATATATCGAGAGACAAAGGGATTTAGTTACAAGCGTTAAAGGTTCTCACGATCACAGAAGTCATCATTGAATGTGTAGGAGTCAGTACAGATCTCCAGGTCCCGCTGCTGATTATTGATCGGAGAAGGGTCTCGATCATGTCTGCATTATTCGCGAACCGTAGGGTGGCACACTTAAGAGTTACCGGACACCATTTTGGAGCACATATGTTTCAGACGAAAGAATTGCAAAGCGCAGGAATTGTTTTAGTAGAAACTGGAAATTGTTTCGGGTGAAATTGCAGAAAGTGGTTCTGCATGTGATATTGAAATATTGCAAGGGGCTATATGCGAATGTTTGTTAACTAAAGTAATTAACAAAATTCTGAATAAATTTAATAAAAAGAGTTTTATTAAATGAGAGAGCATTAAATTTGGAGAAATTTAATGCATTTAAAGTGGAGACTTGAAAAGGTAATGTGAAGAGGCATTTTAATGTGGTGGGGTTACCACCACATGAATGGGGGAGGTGAGGGGTCACCCCCCATGCACCAGCCATGGAGAGAGGGGGCACCCCCCCTCCTCTAAAAGTCCACCCATTCCCTCCTTCATCCTCACACCTCCTTGTGAAGGATCTCTCTCCCCCTCTAGAATTATTCCCCCATGGTCTCGGATTAGCGAGATGCATGTTCCCGGTGGCATTTCGTCAGGAAGGAGTTGCTGCTTCCGCTGGATCACTGGAGCGAGGAGGTGGAGGTTTTCTGGTGGCTTGAACGTGTGTGCGCGTGCGGATGCGCTGCTGAGTTGCGGCGCTCGGACTTCCTCACGATCTTGAGATCGACAAGTGTACGACTACATCAACCACGAGTTCCTACTCGTTAAAAAAACTCGTTTTCTTTGGGGGTAAGTTCTCGTTGGATGTATATCCACCCGTTGCTTTGTACCTAGTAGATAGATCTTGGCATGTAGTTCACACCGTAGGAATAATTTTGTTTTCTATGTTGCAGACCCAACAATACTTACCTGGACGAAAAAGGGGTCCTCGGAGGCAAGGGAGAGTGTACGCACGGCACAGGACCGGAGGCGGCGGTGGTGGAGAGGTAGGGGACCGGAGACAGCGGTGGTGGAGGGCGGCAGTGGTTGATAATGGTCTGGGCGGGCAGGGAAGAACAAAAGTGGCCCAAATATGAAATATTTGTCTAAATATTTTTAGATATTTGCCGCCAAGTACTAGCCTCAGTCGGCTGCAAGTGTAAAAAGTCTCTAAGAACATCCATTCTCCGAATACTTCCCATTTTGCCGCCAAATACTTGACGACTAGTAATTTGAAAAGAGCTAATATTCGGAACTCCGGATATATTCCGAACTCCGGCGTTTGATTATCCTAAAATTTGAGAATTGTCCATTATTTAAAGGAAAATAAAGGTGTGTATACATGCTTGCTAGAGTGAAATTGAGTCCCCTAAGACTAAATAAAGTTCATAAATGGAAGAAAATAATTGTCATTGTATAAACCTTGGATCTTTAACCTAAAAGGCATGATGACTAGTGTTCATGCGCTTTGCTACATACAAATAAGGTGCAAGTGTTTTGAATTTGAATAATTCATATGTTTAATCACAAAGTGTGATCATTTGGTTACTTAATTATGAAGTTTTCACCAAGATAACCTTTTTTCATGCATCCTTTAAAGGAAATCTCGTTGAGTGAATATTCAGACATCCAGATATATTTAGAACTCCAAATTTTGTTAATCCTAAATGTTGAGAATAATTCATAATTTAAAGGCAAAGGAAGGTGTTTACACATGCTTGCTAGATTGAAATTCGGTCCTAAGAGTACATGAGGTTCATACATCGAAGAAAATTTGATGGCATAGTACATATATACATCGAAGAGTGAAATTGAGTCCGAAGAGTAAATGAGGTTCATACCATGTTGCGGAGAAATAAGGTTCAACTGTTTTGAATTTGACTAATTCAAATGTTTAATGCCGATGTGAGATCATTTAGTTACTTCAATACGAATTTTCCATCAATTTAAAATCTTGTTGATGTAATCCTTGACAATTATAATATAATTGAACACTAGAAATATTTGGTAGTGTGCATGAGCATGATCAGTAATATAATTGAACACTAGTAATTTTAAGGAAATCCATAGGAAGGAGTAGATTAATATATATATAGACGAGGTTCACCAGAGACACCACGGATATATTGTCTTACATGCAGCTAGGTTATAATTAACTTAAACAAAATATAAGCAGGGGCAACAGCAGGAGAGACACATAGACGCCTAGAAGGGGAAGCATCAGGAGCATGCATCAGCCTACTTGAGGGGAAACAGGACAGTCCTGACATATTCCCAAAGGAATTTGCTGAAGGTTGCATGCCACGCCAAGGTCTTCGGCTGGTGCCTTCAGCCTCTGCTTTTTTCGACGGCCACCACGTGCTGGATCATGCTATCGAGGTCCATGTCGATGGCTTTGCCATAGAATGGGCAAAACAGTTCCCCTACGGTAGAAAGGAATTTGCTCACATCGTAATCGCCTTAGCATGTAGCAGCTCTTGTTGTCCCTGGAGTACTTGCTAGAGTCCACGTCATCAGAATCCTCCTATTGATTTTTAAGAACATAACTTAAGACTCATACATATGATTGCATTGTATTACAACTCATGAATTGACAACATATGTAAGATAATATTAAATTTATATCAAAGAGAATACATCTCAGCAATATATAGTTTGATCAGTTCATATATCATTTCATCTCAACAAAATGACAATTAATTAGATCAGAGTATATGTATAACAGAGATTGCAACCTCATAAGTTTCTTGACAGATGGCGTAAGTGAACCAAGTACCAATTGCACAATCTATTGTTCATGTACATTGCCCCAGGTTTGCTAACTCATCCCTGAAAAAATTTAACACTAATGTGTCTGTCTCAAATTTGAATCATTGGACACTATAAGAAATTGAAATGTAATCTTACGAAAGAATTTCAGGAATATACATATTCAGGTACAAAAACAATCCTAAATATTGTAATTATAAATAACAAAAAACCAAACAATATGAAGGTACATGTAGAAACAACTTATGATAAAAACGATGCATGTACATATGCATCATATGAATCATTCAAAGATTAGAAACAATTCCAAGATCATATATATACTTCCATATAAGAATAAATCAAGGACCTCATAATTTTTTCCAGAGATGGAATTGGTGAACCAAAGTACCAACAACACAACCTATATTGTTTGTGTACATATCTGCCTCAGGTTCACTAACCCATCCCTAAAAAAGACACCAACAAATGTGTCACCACTGCACTCTTTTGGGAGAATTTTCAATCATCGGCCTCAGTGAGAAACTGAAATGTAATTCTTATACACTATGAATACATGCAATAACAATTCAAAGATCATAGTTCTATGAATGTAGAATAAATCTGGGGACCTCATAAGTTTCTTCAGGGATGGCGTTAGTGAACCAAGTACCAATTTCACAACCTATTGTTCTTGTACATTGTCCCGGGTTCGCTAACTCATCCCTGAAAAAATCTGACACCAATGTGTATGCCTCTCTTTTGGGGCAAATTTGAATCATTGCCCATAATAATAAATTGAAATGTAATCCTACGAAATAATATTCAGAGATGTACATATTTAGGTACAAAAACAATCCTAAATACATATTTAGGGATATCCTACATATTTAGGTACAAAAACAATCTCCAGGTACATGTAGAAACAACTTATGATCAAAACCATGAATATATATATGCATCATACAAATCATTCAAATATCAGAAATAATTCAAAGATCATATATATAGTTCCATATGAGAATAATTTTTTTTCAGAGATGGAGTTGGAGAACCATAGTACCAACATGACAACCTATATTGTTTGTGTACATTGCTGCCTCAGGTTCACTAACCCATCCCTAAAAAAATGACACCAACAAATGTGTCACAAATTTCAATCATCGGCCTTAGTGAGAAACTGAAATGTAATTCTTATACACTATGAATGCATGCAATAAAATTCAAAGATCATAGTTCTATGAATGTAGAATAAATATGGGGGCCTCATAAGTTCTTTCAAACACGGAGTAAGCAAACCAAAGTACCAACAGCACAACCTATATTGTTTATGTGTCACCCCTATAATCTTTTGGGGCAAATTTCAATCATCAGCCTCAGTGAGAAATAGTTCAAAGATCATAGTTCAAATATCATAGTTCATATGTGTAGAATAAATCTGGGGCCTCACAAAATTTTTAGAGATGGAGTTAGTGAACCAAATTACCAGTTGCACAACGTGTATTGTTGTACATTGCCTTAGGTTCACTAACCAGCCCCAAAAATTCTTACACCATCATATGTGTCTCCCCTTGCACTATTTTGGGAAAAAAATAAATAATTAGCCTCAGTAAGTAATAGAAATGTAATGTTATATGCATGTTGTGTATCGAAATCAACACTCATCTAGCAAACCT
Organism: Avena eriantha; assembly: GCA_910589775.1. NCBI lineage: Eukaryota > Viridiplantae > Streptophyta > Magnoliopsida > Poales > Poaceae > Avena > Avena eriantha. The sequence goes on along the minus strand of OU342746.1, from coordinate 211,533,952 downwards.
TAAAACCCCTAAAATCAAATGTTACAAATCGATTAAATTTACAGCACAAGACGAACCATATGAACAACAACAAGTTAAGAAAATGTAAATTTACTAGATGACAAATGAGAAGATCTAATCAAATTTCCAAAATCATCGACCATTCAAACCATATCTACTCCCTACATCAAGAGAAAAAAATCTATAGAAGATTGAGCAAATCCTACGTATGAACAGTGAAATCTGCGGCTATGGTTAGAGAAGCTAGCAAAGTAGTACCTCAGACGCCTCATAGGAGACCTTCTCCTCGAACTCGTCCTTCTCCATGATATGTCCAGGATTTCTTGGTGGAGGATGGGGTCATTAATGTAGAGCATCGGGTTTCCTCTACCTGCTACATGCCCCTCATCCAGATTTGCCGCTGGCACCATGACATTATCGGCCACCCACGGCCCGATGGCTAGCTAGACGGAGCCCGAAGCCTCGACGGCGTGGCGATGAGTGGCGTGCATGCCCGTAGAAGCCGCCACTGCCTGCTCGGCGATCACAGAGGCATCTACTGATGCGCCTCCAACTGGCTTCACCTTCGGTTCGTCTCCATGCGTACGCTTCATAGCGTAGCTAGGGAGGGTGATGGTGCAAGCGAAGAAGCTTCCACGCACGTGGAAGCTGCAGATTGGGGTTTTGTGACTAGACAGATTGGGAAAATGATATGAGCTCATGGAAGAAGAATGTCGAGCGGGTTTATATACACGGGACCATTGGTAGTCCTCGAGTGGACACGTCGGTGTGGACTCATGTGGGTAGAGGGGGCTAGCACGATCTCCACATTCTAACTGTATTAATAACATGTGCATGCTTTCTCTAAAAACATGCACATGCTACCTCAGGAACATGCACAATGCCAGCTTTCGAGATGGGTAAAATAATGGTCTGCCTCAGTAGACACCTAGAGGCGATTAATATTTCTGACCAGCTGCAGTTGAGTGATATAGAGAGACAAACTATAATTTGCGTCATCTCAGGTTCAATTTAGAGGCGGATTCTTTTATGGACCGGCTGAGGGGGAACTCATACTAGAGACGGTGTAGATTAACAACCGTCTAAGATTAGAGTTAGAGACGGTCAAAAAATAATGACTATTTGAGGTTAATGAACAAAGCCAATGATTTGTATTTTTAGGGTAAACCGGCTCTAGGCACAGTCTCTTAGTAATGAGTTTGTACTAGTGTCAAACAATAATAAAATGAAAAATATTTCTATGCCTGCTTCAAAAATCCTAAAAATTGGGAGCTATAAGAAATCATGGCACACTTTGTCTGAAAATTGGGCGGTGGTATTCTTTATTTATTTTTTGGAACCAGGGAACTGTAGGTCCTGAAGGAGCGAGACACTCCAATTAACGCCCTAGGTTTTGTAGTTGTCGCAAGGTGGTCTGAGGACCTTTTTTAGTTATTATTATTACTTTTGAGCCTTTTTGTACTGGTGTTGATTATTATTAATAAATCAGTTGAATTTCGGAAAAAAATGGTTGCTGGAAGTAGATTGGTGTATCGTACCAAGGCACACATGTGAAGCGCCACGTTGTGGACGAGGGAAAGACAGGCCGGCATGTGCGTCCACAGCTATAGAGAAGAGCGCGATGGAGGATGGATGGTGAGAGGCAGCAAAGGAGGGAGAAACCACAACTTGTTTTGCATGCATATACTAGTAGGTCCATACATTTAGTACTAGTGGAGTATACCATGTACCTCATGTCAGAATCACATCATAGTTTTGCTCTAACATCGCTCTGCCTTCGACTCCTCTTCGCTGCTCTCGTGTTGCCTCCATTTTAGAGTAGTAGTACGGAGTAAAACTATGCTCATTTCGAGCACTATTCTTCCTATGAAGTACTACTACTAGTGGAGTACTTTGCTTTACAGAAAAAACATTTCCGTCTCTTAGAAAATTGGAATTGTTACTTTTCCTACTATTTGGAAACTTCCGTTGGCAATATTGTTTACCAATGCCAAGATGCGTACATCTAATTTCTTGTAGCACTACCAAATATGGAGAAATTACCATAAACTATGATGTGGATATGTCCATGATCTTGCTTGGTCGCTCAACCTATAACCTATTCATACTTACATGGTAGGCCAATTTTGTTAAGAGGGTTTTTTTCAAAAATTGTGAATATACATGTTTACCATTTTTCATGGCAAGTAGTCACAAGTAAAAAATTCATGGTCCGCCATGTCCAGGAACATGGCACGCTTGTCGCATTCCAAACCACATTTTTATGATTTTCTATACTCCTAGTAGAAAACATTCCTGTAATCACTTGGAAAAGTGAAAATGTTTTTTCCTAATTGTTCAAAACTCCCACGGGCAACATTGTTTACAATGCCAAGACGCACCCATCTACCCGATGTGAGAATCGTATCTAAAAGTGTAGCAAGGTTATCGATATATATATATGGCCATGACCTTATTGGTCGTTCGGGATGAAACCCAAGAATAATTTTCATACATGGTAGGCTATAATGTGAATTTATCTTTCCAAAAGTTGTTGAAACTCATGTTTGTCATTTTTCTTGGCAATTAATAATACTAGCAAAGGTACCCCAAGCATAATGAAGTCTCATGTTTTTGTTTCATGCTTTATTTTGTTTTAATGTTTTCCATACGCAGTAAAATTTGTTGGTATGCAAATACAAATTAGTAATGGCATTTTTTAAAACTATTGTTGGCCCATAATATATTGTCTTCTTGGGTACCTTTAGAAGAATTTTGAAAATTTCCAAGAGTAATAGTCTATCACGCTCACATGTATTCAAGTTTGACCTAATTTCGTTTTATCGACATTGAGTCGTGCATTTAAGTGTGTGGAGCTTTAGCTTGGAAGTATGAACTTTCATGGGTTTCAAGCCAAATGACCAATGTCATGGACATACTCTGACTTTATCAAGATAATTAAGGTGTTACCATATTTTGGTATAGATCGGTGCATGTTAGCATGGTAAAGAAGTAAAATTATTTTCAGAAGGAAGAACGATTAATATGGCTTAGAGTTCATATCATGTGCCATTTATTTATTATAGTACATACAGTGGTTAGATAAATTACGTATTATATTTTTCAAGCTTAATTTTATAGCTAATTTCACCTGAAAGGGCATCATGCTTCAATCAACACAGTCGGTGGAATTAAAGGTTACATCTAGGACATCAAAAAATAGAAAAGTACATCCAAGTCCATACAATTGGCACAAAGGCCCCTAAAATTTAGCTTGAAAAAGAAGTCAGGTCTGGCTCAATTTCAACCGAGCAGCTAAGCCATACTCTTCCTACTACTGCTTGCTTCATACACAAAACATAGTGGGCTCCTGAGTGTCGATCATGGTCCAAGGGCCAAGATTGCTCGGAAGGAGTAGAGGAGCACACCCAAGGATCCGGTAACCAATTCGAGGACTGAAGTCACTGTTGTACATGGTTAACATCAAGTGAAGGTCCGAAGAGGTTGACCTGCCCCCCTACCGAGTCGATTCCCCTAGCCGCACCTTCGTCCACCATAGGTTCCTCGAGCTCGAGCTCAAACTCAAGCATGTCTTGATCATAAGCAAGGGGCCAGCATAGGATCGATAGGCTCGAGGGGACCCAGGATGGCGTTGTCTTCCACGGCCACGGCGACCTAGAGCCCACCCGAGTTGTCTACCCCGGTCGCATGCTCGCTGGCCACAATTTCCCAGCTGAAGGATTAGCCGCTATCTCGCACGGGCTTAGCTTGGCCACGGTTGATGTCTAGCCTGAGTGTCCAACGGGACGTAGCTCCATCACACTCAAAGTGGAGTCACACCGATGCTTTGTTGTAGAGGTCCACTTTTCTTTACATGTCGTCTTGACGCCTCCATGACGTGGCCAGCGCAGGATCGGTAGCCTCAACAAGGCCCAAAATCAAGTCGGCGGCTGGCAGGGCCAACGCATGTTTACCGTGGGTGACCAGGCGCCCTACAGAGGCAGCTCCAACAACGGCATGTTCCCGGCGCATGAACTATTCCCGGGCCTAGCCTCGAGCTGAAGCAGACTTCTGAGGATGATGCAACCAATCCACTGGGATTCTTTCAAGTATTTGTGAGGGGAATATGCCTTTCGTGGAATAAAGAAATTTCGCCGGATAGTAGAACAAAAGAGAAGTTGAACTGCTTTTTCGAAGGAGTGGTATACTAGTACTACTAAAGGTGCTACTCAGTTACTCCCGCTGCTATAATCAATAAATAAAGAGACCTCGTTTTCGGTGTTTTTTCTTTTACCAAGCATGATGGGGATATACCAAAGGGGGTATGCCTAGCAGGACGTTCCGATTGGGCCGAAGGGCCTGTGAGTGGGCATGAAGGATGGTGACTGGAGTGCGACTGAAGGAGAAGCCTGGCGACTGGAAACTGAAGGCCCTGAAGCGCATTTGAAGCCCAGTCGGATTAGGTCAAAAGCCTCCGAGTCCATATCTGGGTCGGTTGTAACTTATAAACCCTAGCGAGGTGACTCCTATATAAACCTCCCTAGGGTATCCTAAGACTTACGTTCCATCATACACCCCCTCAAGCGACTCGCTGCTTAGACGCCGAGCTCGCCACCCTTGTAACTCGCTCTCCATTAATCCAATCTAGCAGGAGTAGGTCTTTACCCTCTCGCCAGGTCCAGTATGCCAAGGCCCTACTCGCCAGGTCTGTTGAGCAACAAGCTACGGGAGTCGACCCGCGGGGGCGGATGTATTCCCGTTCCTCAGCAAGTAGGCGGCGTCAAGCGGTCACCCCACCGTCGCCAACGCATTGACTTGCCCCCCCACCGCAGCCCCTGGCGAACCAGCCAAGGGCCACCAACCCCGCGTTGTCCACCAATGAGCCGCGACCGGCGAATAACACGGTCACCGCCAATGGGCAGCCCATTGATGCCCGAACGAACATCATCAACAACCAGGCATGGTGGGCGCACCAGCCCAACGACTTGGGGCACACCCTCACCAACCGCGGTGACCCGGAACCAAGAGGCTCGCTCAGTCGAGTCGGACCGCAATGCTTCGGGCCCATGATCCGTGGGGAAAATACCCCACCAACTTCAAGGCTCCCAAAGAGATCGAAAAGTACGATCCGACATACCATCCAGCTATCTGGCTGGACACATACCTCATGGCAATGGGAATTGCAGGCCACATCGACCTGCTCGCCGCTCGCTACCTCACCCTAATGATGGAGGGTGCAACTCGGCAATGTATCAACACCCTCCCCGCCGATAGCATCGATTCCTGGGAAGAAATGCGGGACGCCTTCATCAGGTACTTCGAGGGCTCCTACACCCGTGCCACCACCATAGAAGATCTGGAGCGATGCATCTAGGGACAACGCGAGTCAACTCGCTGTTGGATCCAAAGATGGCAAGAACTGTGGATCAACGCCTCCGGCATCCACCCAGATACGATGATACATTGCTTCAAGAACGCATGCCGGTATGAACCCCCTGGTCGCTAAGATCAAAAGGGTCTACCGAATGCTCGACAACATCCCCGACCTCCTCGATATCGCTAAGTGCTACGCGGAGGAGGACCCCAACCAAGACTCTGACGACGAGTCGGGAGGAAGACATCGAACCAGCATCCACGATAGTGGGCTCCTACGTGACATGCGCTACAGCAACACCTGCATCACTAGCAAGCGCCACACGGACAGGCGAGTTAACTTCGTCGCCAATGCCGGCTACGGCCAGCGTGACCCCAAGAGCTACCGCCGCGATAGAGGAAACTACCGCGATAGTGGAAACTACCGCTCCAACAACACAGCGAGGCTGAAATTTGACCTCGCTGCCCTGCTCAATCAGCCCTACATCTACCATAGCAGGGAGCGAAAACCCTCCACCCACACCACCGCTGATTGCCACTCTCTCAAAGCGTGAGAAGAAGGTGCTTGCCCGCGCGGTCGCCATCAACGCGGTGACCCAAGTCGACATCCCTCGCTTCCTCAACTGGTCCGAGCAGAGCATCACCTGGAGTTGCCAGGACCACGCGCCAAGAATCGAATACCCAGGGCGAGTCACCCTGGTAGTCAGGCCCAAGGTGGCCGACTAGTAGCTGCCCAAGACACTAATGGACGGTGGGAGCTCCATCAACATCATGTACCTAGACACATTCAAGAGGCTCCAGCTCCCAGAAGCAGCCATCGAGCCAACCCTGACGACCTTCCACGGTATCGTCCCCGGTCGGAAGGCGTACCCGATTGGAAAAGTGACGCTGCCAGTCACCTTCGACACTCCGGCAAACTACTGCACGGAGAGGATCGTATTCGAGCTGGTGAACTTCCACAGCCCTTACCACTGTGTCCTGGGCCGCCAGGCATTCGCAAAATTCATGGCGACCCCACACTATGCCTACAACATGATGAAGCTCCCAGGGCCAAGCGGCATCATCACCGTCCACAGCGACCCTGACATGGCCGTTGAATGCAAGGACAAAGGAGCTGATCTCGCCGATGCCGTCATCGCTGCGGAGACCGACCACGCGGAGGAGCTTCCGAAATACGCGGGAAACATCAATAAGGACGACCCCACCATCCTGAAGAAACCAATCGCCGCGAACTCCACGTTCGAGGTGACCAAGCACACCCGCACCGTCGAGCTCGTCACGGGCGACTCCAGCTAGACGGTCACCATCGGGGCGCACATGAGCCCCGCATAGGAAAGCACGCTCATCGGGTTCCTCCGTGAGAACCGCGACATTTTCGCATGGAAGCCATCTGACATGCCAGGTGTCCCGAGGGAACTCGCTAAGCACAAACTCAACACCGACCCCAAAGTGCGACCAGTAAAGCAGTCGCTACGGCGCTTCAATGAAGAGCGTCGTCGAGCAATCGCTGAAGAAGTACAGCGCCTGCTAGCCGCAGGCTTCATCCGTCCAATCAAATACTCCAAGTGGCTGGCAAACCCAGTCCTAGTTCTAAAAAAGAACAACACATGGAGAATGTGCATTGACTACACCAACCTCAACAGTGCCTGCCCGAAGGAGGAGTTCGTCCTACCGCGCATCGATCAAATCATCGACTCGACTGCGGGATCGGAGTCGCTGTGCTTCCTCGATGCTTACTCTGGTTACAACCAGATCAAGATGGTGGTCGAGGACGAGGAGAAGACGACGTTCATCACGCCATTCGCCGCCTTCTGCTACATGGCCATGACGTTCGGCCTCAAAAACGCCGGCGCCACATACCAGAGATGCATGCAGGAGTGCCTGGCGAGCCAAATTGGCCACAACATTCACATCTACATTGACGACGTGGTGGTGAATACCACCTGCCAGGACGACCTGCTCGCCGACCTGGCCGAAACCTTCGCAAACCTGCGGAGGTACAACATCAAGCTGAACCCCGGAAAATGCACCTTCGGCGTCCCCACCGGACAGCTCCTGGGATATGTAGTCTCCAAGCGAGGCATCGAAGCCAACCCCACCAAGATCGGCACCATCGCGCGACTCGGGAAGCCCGAGTGCCTGCGCGACGTCCAGAAGTTGGCAGGGCGAGTCGCGGACCTTAGTCGCTTCATCCCCCGACTAGGCGAGAAGGCAATGCCCCTCTACCGCCTGATGCGCAAGAACCCCACGTTCCAATGGGACGCGGAGGCCGACGATGCACTCAAAGCGCTCAAAGAAGTGCTACTCGTGGCTCCACTCCTCGCCGCTCCACTCGACAAAGAGCCAATGCTCGTCTACGTCGCGGCCTCCCCTCGAGTCGTCAGTGACGTGATGGTCGACGAACGACCGGAGGAGGGCAACGAGCGCCTCATACAGCATCCTGTCTACTACATCAGGGAAGTCCTGACAGATTCACGACAGCACTACCCACAGTACCAGAAACTAGTGTACGCGGTATTCCGAGCTCAGCGGCAACTCCCACGCTATTTCCAGGAGCACCCGGTCACGGTGGTCTCTTCCGCACCTCTGCAGGACATAATACGCAACCGCGAGGCGACTGGGCGAGTAACCAAGTGGGCCATCGAAATCGGCGTCCACAACATCAAATACGAGCCCCACAAAGCGATCAAGTCACAAGCCCTAGCTGATTTCCTCGCAGATTGGGAAGAAGCACAGCAGCCGGAGAAGCTCCCATACCTCCACTACTAGTCGCTCCATTTTGATGGCTCCAAGAACACCGACAGCGCAGGGGCAGGGGTCATACAGACCTCCCCCAAAGGAGACAAGCTCCGCTACGTGTTCCACCTCAACTTCAAGCCCTGCACCAACAACATGGCAGAATACGAGGCCCTCCTTCACGGCATGAGAGCTGCTAAGGAGATGAATGTCAACCGCTTATGATGTTATGGCGACTTCGACCTAGTTGCCGGCCAGGTCGCCGGGACATGCAACGCCGTCTCTCCAACAATGATCGCGTGCCGCCAAGCGGTAGACTAGCTGGGAGGGCACTTTGACGGCTATTCCGTCGAGTGGATTGACAGACGCAAGAACGAGGAGGCAGACGTCCTTTCCCGCATCGGGTCGGCCCGACAAGCGCCACCAGCAGGTGTCTTCCTCGACATCATCCACAAACCTTCGGTCAGCCCACCAAAGGAGATCAACGTCGAGTTACCGCTGCAACTAGAGCCGGCCCTAGTCGCCATGGTTATGGAGCCTAGAAACTAGACAACACCATACGTCGCCTTCCTGGAGCACAAGATCCTACCAAGCAACGAGACTGAGGCATGGATGATCGTGCGCCGTTGCAAATCCTTCGTCATCATCAACGGCGAGCTCCACAGACGCAACGTGACTGGCGTGTTCCAGCGCTGCGTATAGCCAGAAGAAGGCCGCAAGATCCTCCAGGGCATTCACGCCGGCGACTGCGGCCATCACGCCGGCGCCAAGTCTCTAGTCGCCAAGGCCATGCGGCACGGTTTCTACTGGATCACCGCACACGCTGACGCCACCAACATCGTCTAGCGATGCGTCGGGTGCCAGAAATACGCCCACCAGACGCACCTCCCTGGTTCGGCACTCAAGACCATCCCCATTACATGGCCATTCGCCGTATGGGGCATGGACATGGTAGGCCCATTCAAGAAGGCCCCGTCTGGCTTCACCCATCTCCTGGTCGCGGTCGACAAGTTTACCAAATGGGTCGAGGCCAAGCCAATCAAAAAGTGCGACGGCAAGACGGCCACCAAGTTCTTACGCGAGCCCATCTATTGGTACGGCTACCCACACAACATCATAACGGACAACGACACCAATTTCACCAAGGGGGGCATGGCGAAATTCTGTGAAGAACATGGCATACGACTCGACCTCGCTTCAGTCGCCCACCCGAAGTCGAACGGCCAAGCAGAACGCGCCAACCAGAGCGTCCTCCACAGGCTCAAGCCGCGACTCTAGGTGCCCCTCGAACGCACCCCAGGGTGCTGGGTCGACGAACTCCCCTCCGTAATATGGGGGATCCGCACTTCCGTCAATCGCTCCACCGGGTTCACACCCTTCTTCATGGTGTATGGCACCGAGGCAGTAATGCCAACTAACCTGGAGCACAATTCACCTCGAGTCGCTAACTACGTCGAGGCGACCAACGAGGTCGCCCGGCAAGACAGCATCGATCAACTCGACAAGGCACGTGACCTGGCCCGCTCTCGCACCGACATCTACCAACAAGGACTCCGCCGCTACCACAGCCGCCGAGTCCGGATTCGCACCTTCTAGGAAGGCGACCTGGTCCTGCGACTGGCCCAAGACAAGAAAGGCATGCACAAACTCTCCCCCCCCCATGGGAGCGGCCATTCTCCATACGGCGAGTCCTCGGCAACGACGCCTACTACCTCATCGACATACGGGGTGATGGCCAGCTCGAGGTCGGGAGGCCATGGAATGTAAACTTCCTCAGAAAGTTCTATACATAGAACCTCAAATTGTACTCAGCTCGAGGACGGGGTCACACAAATTGTGTCTACTCGCCATTTTCTTGTGCCACTCGCACTCGTACATATCAGCAATATGCTACTCACGGAAGTCAACCTTTGGTCGAGCGACCGGCATGACTAAGTAGTGCGGCACAAGTGCACCGGAAATACTCGGGCCTTGGGTCGTCCATGAAAACGCCAACCCGGAGCTGCCATTGGAGTCGCCTAGCCCGACTTCCCACCGGGCCAAGACAACCGGTATACGCTTCTCACAGCGACCTGTCCCTCCCATCCTCGCGCAAAGCGACTCGAATTATTAAGTACCATGCACGGGGACTCCGCAAAACAGGAACCCCCACGCGGCTCGGGAACACACCAAGTAAGAGAGCTTCCTTGGACTCGCCAAGTGACTGTCTCTTTGGGCCAGGGGAAGAGACGCGTTACAAACAACGCATTAACAACCTACAACAGGAACGCGACCAATACGGCTGAGCACCACGCTCGGGGACTCGCCACTCAGAAGACGCGAGAGATAAAACAATGCACAACCAACATAAAACACAAAAGTATACAATCGAGTTATACCCTATTAAAGGGCGGACGTGCTCTGGGACTCGCTCAATAAAAAATAAACACACCACACAATCCTGGTCGCAATACGAGTCGATTGACTCCCCTTGGCATATATTACAAAATGTTGATCACATTACAGCAGTCGCCACTTGGCATACATTACAAACTGCCCAACTACATTGTTTATTCCACGGGTCCTGATGAAGAAGCACCACCACCCCCCTTGACACGAACAAAAGGCTGCCACGGTTTCGTCGGGTACGTCGTCAGTGACTTCGACAACATGGACCGGAAAGGCTGCTCTGACTTCATGTCGTGATGCTCCGGCTCGGTGTCGCCAGGCGCCAACACCGTCTCCTGGTATGGCAGAAGATCCCTCATCGCCAAGACCTGATCGGCAAAAGGGCGGCCTTTGCTGTCAGCTTCAATACCTCTGACATCTCCACCGTGCCGGTCGTTGATGGGTAGCCACTGGTCACGTCGTGAAGGTCGAAGTCGTCGGGGAAGTGGGCGAGACCCAGGCTCAATGCCGTGGTGGCCCTGCGCCTGAACGCCGAGCACGCCATCCACTCCACGACGACAGGCGCCTCCTCCAGATAGCACCACACCTCCGTAAGCCCCCAGGAATAACCTCAGTGGGGGACATGCCTTGAAGAACCACTTGGACGCATAACGCCGAAGCTGTGGCCGCGTTCACGATGGCAGTGACACACTGCGAAGCGTCGAAAGTTTGAACCACCAGGTTGCTTTGGCCTATCACAGCTGCAAAATAAGACATCAGTGAAACTACGGACTTCCCCAATTAGGGACTCGCCAAACAAGCCAGGCAACGACGGATACTCATCGAGGAGTTTGCGGAAATTCTCCGTGACATGCTTCTCCAAGGTGGCATGATCGTTGTGTAGCCCCACGATGATCGAATCTGTGGCCTTGCGTTCCTCCTCAGCCGCAGCAACAGCAGCCTTCGCTCGGTCCTCAGAAGAAACTGCGGCCGCTCTCGCCTCCTCCAAGTCTTGGATCAGCGAGGCAATTCACCCATTTGCCGCGTCCAGTTCGGCGACTGGAACATACCCTTCACGGGCATTAGAAATTGCAGCCGAGAGACCATCTGAAAGAAAAATCATCAGCGAGTCATCCAAAAGACAGGTCATATATGAAAGAAAAAGGGAAAGAAAGGCAGGTACTCTCCAACAGTTTCCTGGAGTCACCGGTTCACCTACTACGCCTCGCGCAGATCCCATTCCAAGCGCTCCCTTGCGGCCTGCCGATCGGTCGATTCCTTTTGCAAACCCTGCAGAGAAAACAATGTTCAGTACTTACCAAAGAGCTACATCAAGTTCCCAGCCGCTGAAATTCAGTGACTAGGAACTCGGGGACTAGAGAGTAGAAGCAATTCAGTGCCTAGCCACTGAAATTCAGCAGCCAGACACTCGGGGACTGGACATACCTGAATGGTGGCACCAAGCATTTTCTGAAGCTCACCGGCATCAGTCGACGGGACTGTGAAGGAGGTGTGCCCATGACAAGACCCAATATCTCCATCGACGACCTCCGAGCTCTGCGGAGACTGGTTATCCACCACGCCTAGGAACCCCCTCGCCATGAAGCGAGGGAACGTCGCTGACGCCCTAGCCGGGGCGCTAGTCGCTGGTGCTGCCGCTCCTGTCGCAGGGGCGACTAGCTCTTACTGTGCAGCCTTCGCCTCTTCAACGACTGCAGCTGGGTCGCTCCCCTTGGCGCTAGTCATCTCGACGGAATCATGGCACCGCCCCTTTTCCTCTTCACGCCTTCCGCAGCTGCGGCGTCATCAGTAGACTTCCTCTTCTTGGGGAGGTTGCCTTCTCCTATCGTAGCGGTCGGCGAAATCTTCGCCACCAAAGGACGACCGATCTTTTTGACTCCGGACCTGTCAAAACGTCAAAATCAACATGAAGACGACACAAGATAGAACGCAATCTAGAACGGATAATGCAAGGCTTACTTGGTGACTGGGAGAACACGCAGCCCGGTGCTGATGTGGGCAGGCTTATCCAATTCGGGGCCCAGCTTGCGAGTGAGCCCCCTCACAAAGATGTCTGAAGCCCACGACACCATGGGCTTCCTCGACGATGAAGCCGTGGTCGCTGGAACCTCCAGCTCCAAAGATGCGGCCGCTCTCGACGGCTGCGGTGACTTAGAGTTGCTACTCCAACCACTTCTTGGCTTGGGGACCCCGAAACTGTCGGCACGATCGCCGCCAAGGGAACTTCTACCGCCGCCTCCGTGTCCTCGCCCTCCAACCCCTTCGTCGGGATCACGTCCTCTTGGGATTTGCGCGAGACTTCAGGGGTGTCTTCATCGTCAGAGTCGTCATCTGACTCAAACACCACCGCCGACTTGGATGGTGACATTAGCTTCTTCGCTGGAGACTAGGGCTCGCGCGCGGGCTTCGACGGTGTGGCCGTACGCCGGGATGTATGCTCCTGCGCGACCTCGTCGCCTCCATCGTGTTCATCCAGGCTGCGACTTGCCTCAGACTCGCACTGTTTCTACATGCGAGTCTTGCGAGCCACAGGCACTAGGGGAGGGACCTCCTCCTCCTCCTCGTCGCTGTCGGACGAGTCTCCCTTGGAGTCCTCCTCGTGCTCCCGGGGAACATCTTCATCGAGCGAAGGAAGCCAGCCCTCCAACACTTGAAACAGCTGAGAACCACCACGAGTAACCACCAAATGCCATGACTGCGAATCGAGATGCGGAAATAACGACTGGGTAGAAAACTTACTGTGGGGGCTTCGTTCTTCACAGGAGTGTACGGGGCGAGCCCGACCGACACGGTGGTGAATTCCGCGTCAGTGATCTTTTTCAGGGCAGCCTTGTAATCCTCGGCCTCCCATGATTCCTTGCTGGTTCAGGAGGGGTCGTGATTCCCGTTGTACTCATACATCCAATGCGGCCGTCCCGCTAGCGGAACCAGGCGCCGCCCGAGCCAGCAGTTGTAAAGGTTGATCGAAATCAACCCCTGGTCCTTCAGCCTCTAGATCTGGTCCATCATCTCCACGACGGCCATCCTCTGGCCTTTGGGGAGCTTCTTCGACACCAAACGGCGAGGCTCGCTCCTCTCGGCGACGAACTTGGGAAGTGCCACCTCGCCGGGGGGAGTGGATTCTTTCACATAGAACAACCACTTCTTCCACTCGCTGGCGGCTTTCTTTGGCAGAAGGAGCTTGATGAAGTTATCCTTTGGTTTCAATTGGAATGTGACACCGCCTTCGACCAATATCAAGCCGTCGGACGCCTCGCGCCCGATGCGGCCATGGAAGAGCTCCAACCACAACAGAAAATACGGCATGCAGCCGAGGGAACACTCGTAGAAGGCGACGAAGATCGCCAGCTGCTCGATGTTGTGCGGGCCGAGATCCGACGGCTTGATCGCGTAGTACGCGCAGAAGCGCCGGAAGAAGAGCGAGGTGGGGAACCCCAAACCTCTTTCTAGATGACTGGGGAAACAGATGAATTCGTTGGCTCGCGGTTTGGGCTCGGTCTCGGAGGAGGGGGGCGCCAGTTCCCCTGTTGGAGATATGCCCAAGAGGCAATAATAAAGTGGTTATTATTATATCTTTATGTTTATGATAAATGTTTACATCCCATGCTATAATTGTATTATTAGGAAAAACTAATACATGTGTGTTTTGTAAACATAAAAGAGTCCCTAGTAAGCCTCTTGTTGAACTAGCTGGTTGATTAATTGATGATCATGGTTTCCTGATCATGGACATTGGATGTGATTAATAACAAGGTTATATCATTAGGAGAATGATGTAATGGACACACACCCATAGTAAGCGTAGCATAAGATCAAGTCATTAAGTTCGTATTGCTGTAAGCGTTTAAATGCATAGTAACCTAATCCTTCGACCATGAGGTTGTGTTAATCACCATCACCGGATGGGTACTTTGATGACATCAAACACCGCTTCGTAACTGGGTGGTCATAAAGGTGTCACTGGGTATTCTGAAAGTATGTGTTGAAGCGCATGGACCAAGATTGGGATTTGTCCATCCATATGGCGGATAGATATGCTCTAGGCCCTCCCGGTGGAATGTCATCTAGTTAGCTTGCAAGCATGTGACTGGGTCACAAGGGATGACATATCACGGAACGAGTAAAGAGTAATTATCAGTAACGAGGTAGAACTAGGTATGGAGATGCTGACGATCAAACCTCGGAAAAGTATAGTATCGCGTGACAAAGGGAATTGGTTTCGTATGTAAATGGTTCAATCGATCACGAAGTCATCGTTGAGTATGTGGGAGCCATTATGGATCTCCAGGTCCCGCTGATGGTTATTGATAGGAGATGTGTCTCTGCCATGTCTACATATTCACGAACCGTAGGGTGACACACTTAAGGTTCGAAGTTGTTTTAAGTAGATATGGAATGTGCGTTGGAGACCGAATGTTGTTCGGAGTCTCGGAATGGATCCGGGACATCACGAGGAGATCCGGAATGGTCCGGAGAATAAGATTCATATATAGGGGATCATTTTCTGAGTTAGGAAATGTTCCAGAGTATTTGTATGAGGGTTTTAGAAGGTTTCGGAATGTTCTGGAAGGTTCTAGAGGATTTCTTGGAGTTTGCTTGAAAACCAAGAAAGGGTCAAAGGAAACCTAGTGGGGCAAGACACGGATTCGTGGGGGAGGAGGACTCCTCCCCCCTTCCCACCGCCGGCCATAGGAGGGGAGTCCTACTAGGACTCCCCCTCCCCAGGCGCGCCTCCCCCCCTTAAATAGAAGGGAAGGGGCGCCCCCTCCAAGCCCTCTCCCATAACTCCAAATCACCGCCGCCTCTCTCCTCCTCCTTTCTTCTGCACAGGCATAGGCGAAGCCCTGCAGAATTCTCTACTCCACCACCACCACCACGCCGTCGTGCTGCTGGGATTCTGTGGAGAAGAACTACTACCTCCGCTGCTCGTTGGAACGAGGAGAGGAAGGTCTGCTTCGACTCCGCACGTGTGACCGACTACGGAAGCGCTGCCGAAACGCGGAGCCAGAAGGATCGTCCACTTGACCGATTGCGGAAGCGCTGCCGGAACGCGACGCCGGAAGGATCGTCCACACGATATTGAGATCGACAAGTGATCGACTACATCAACCACGAGATCTAATCTCGTTAACGCTTTCAGATCTACGAGGGTTAGTTCCTACCTATCTCATTGCACATGTCTAATAGATTAGATCTTGGCTTTTATCTAGAATAGATCTGGGTTTTGTTCGTTCTTGCGGTAGAATTTTTTTGTTTTCCATGCTACGAACCCATCAGTGGTATCAGAGCCGTATCTATGCGTAGATCTGTTGCACGAGTAGAACACAATGTTTTTGTGGGCGTTGATGCTTTTGTTGTCGGTGTCTTAGCGTGTACTTTGCATCTTGCGGCATGGTGGGATGAAGCGGCTCGGGCTAACATTACATGTCATCGCACATGAGACTTGCTCCACGCTTGACGTGCAACTTGCTTTGCACAAGTGGCTTTGCGGGTGTCTGTCTCTCCCACCATAGTTAAAGATTCAATTTACAATGAGCATCTTGACAACACTTGTATCAACGTTGTGGTCCTTGTTCGTAGGTAAGATCGGTCTTATGCGAAAGCCCCAAACCACGTAAAATATGCAAAGAAAATTAGAGGCATCTAACTTGTTTTTGCAAGGGTTTTGTGATGTGATATGGCCATCATGTGATTGTGATTGTATTTGATGTATGCAATGATCCTTGTTGTAATATGGCAACCGGCAGGAGCCTAATGGTTGTCTTTAATTCTGTTAAGACCTGCGTGTCTATTCATCTTGTAATAGCTTTATTCTAAGTAGTTGTAATAGTTGCTGGTGATGATGGACAACCATGAAGCGGCGCCACTGACCTTGACGCAATGCTGGTGACGATGGAGATCATGTTCGTGCTTTGGAGATGGAGATCAAAGGCGCAAGAAGAAAGGGCCATATCATATCACACTAATTATGAATTGCCTGTGATGTTAATCCTTTATGCATCTTGTATTGCTTAGATCGCGACGGTAGCATTATAAGATGATCCCTCTCACTAAATATCAAGTAATAAAGTGTTCGTCCTTAGTTGGCACCGTTGCTAAGACTCGTCGTTTCGAAGCATCTCGTGATGATCGGGTGTGATAGACTCTACGTGTGCATACAACGGGTGCAAGCCAGATTTGCACATGCGGAAAACTAAGGTTAACCTTGACAATCCTAGCATGTACAGACATGGTCTCGGAACACGGAATACCGAAAGGTAAAGCATGAGTCATATGGATGATATGATGAACATGTTGATTGTTCGCCTTTAAAGCTACATCATCTCACGTGATGATCGGACTTGGTGTAGTGGATTTGGTTCATGTAATCACTAAAACAACTCGATGGATGTTGTTTTGAGTGGGAGTTCATTTGTAATTTGGATTAGTCGAACTCAATTTATCATAAACACAATCAAAGTGAATTTGCATAGTTTGTTGTAGTCATTGGCATCCGTTCACCACCTTACGCTTAGTTATAGTTGAGATAGTAGAACTATAGAAATTCTGGATATTTGCTTTACAAACTGGTATCGTATTGTTTTGAGTGTCAATCTAAAGTTTAAAAGTCATGTTGCAAACTTTCAGCAAACTCCGTTTACTCTGTGAATTTTAATAAATATTATTAAATCAAGAGTAACAATTCCAGTGTTAGTATCTAATGTATCATGTTTGCCTCCATGATTCTTGATACTCAAAAGATTGTTTTTAATATCAAGTTTATCTAAGAGCTAAAAGCAATGTTTCAGAAACCATCATATGTGAAAGGTATTGCGATATCTAAAACTATGTGTTGGTTACAACATGATAGAGTATACGTCCTCATATTTGATGAGAATTTGTGAAGGTTGAAGACGCTAGTCGTCCTAATCCTCCAAAAGGTTTTGAAAAAGAAACATTATACTCGCAATTCATCTTTATAAGCTATAGCAGCTTGATCATGAAAGTTTTCATGATAAGGATGAAAAGAAGATGTAAGTAAAATGTTTACTACACTAAAAGATTACTAAAGAATGGATTTTGAAAGAACACCAAACATTTGATGATGGTGATCCACCTTAAAGTGCAAGTCCAAAGGTATTAGTAGTTGACTATATACGCTTTGTACCATGTGTCATGTTGATGACACCACTATTGATGTTGATAGATTCTTTTAAAAGAAAAAGGAATTGCTGAAAGAGAATCTATAAAATATTTGGCAGAAAATAAAAGGTTGGAGATGTCCAACTTAGGCATATAGAAGATACATGTTATGGCTGTATTCCTTGGTTGTTAAACAATGTGGTTCTGCGGTATTGGATACCGAATTGGTTGGTATGAAGTGTCATACAGGACAACACAATTCATGAACTACAATGGCCTAAGTAACTAGCAAGAGAATGAGTGATGATGATCATCGAAAACAAATAAAATATTATTGTGTTGACATCAAACCTAGCCTTCAAGATTTGTTTTAATAATTGTTATTTTGTTCCGGTATTACGAGAACAATGGTTGTTCAAATAACTACCGTATTCCATAAAGGATGGATGAACTTTTACAAGTCCGGTGGGAGAAATCACATCCATAAACACTATTGCTAAAATGTCGCAAGACAAATGATTGAAAGATCACTTATGAAGTGACATCGCGGTTTACATTATATTTGAAAGAAAACATGAAGAAACTCCATGTTGATGGAATTTTGGAGTCTTTTGATTTTGATCAATTGACGCATGTGAGACTTTCCTCGAGATAATTGAAACTCCGTCCATGGGCCAGAGAGGAACGGATGACTAGCTTATTGGAAATTGAGCATGCTGATGTGCATAGTCCATTATGTGTAGCCATATGCGATGGATCTTTTTGCTTCATATGCTTTCTCCGAAAATTTGAGTGAATATATCTGTATATTTACTTAATAAGGAGGAAGTATGAAAACATTTGAAAGTTGTTCAAAGACTTTCAAGATGAAGTTGAAAATCATTGTAACAAGGAAATAAAGAGTTTATGATTCGATCATAAAGAAAGATGTTTGAGTTACAAGTTTAGCAAAACACCTAAGATTTGAGGAATCGTTCCATGGATTTGCATTTCCCAAAACACCATAGGAGTATGGAGTGTTCAAGATATGTAATGAAACCTTGTTTGACATGGTAAGATCAAAGGTGTCATTTATAAAACTGCCATTATATATTAAAGATTAAAGCTTTAGTGACTACCGCTTTTACACTGAAAAGAGCTCCATCGTGATCCGTTGAAATGACACCATATAAGTCATGGTTTGGGATAAAACCCGAATTGTCTTTTCTTAAATTTTGGTATGTTATGCATAAGTAAAATGTTTACAACCAAAGTCGGATAAGCATGTCTTTGTAGGTTATCCCAAAGAATTTGTTGGGAATTTCTCCATAACACTGAGGACAAAAGAGTTTGTTACTTGGAACGTCAAGTTTCTTGAGAAGGAATTTTTCGTGAAAAGTTAAGTGGGAGGACAATAGAACTTTGATAAGGTTGTTGAACCTTAGCTATATGTGCTAAGTAGCGCAGCACCGGAAAGTGTCCCGGTGACGGCCACAATGCTCATGGCTCTCGTGATTACAAAAGGTGTGATCTCGGAGATTAGAGTTCCTATAGAACCATGTGGGTCGGTAAGAATCAAATAGTAAGATTTGATAAGCAAGTCGTTATTGTTTTGACAATGATGAACCGACTACATGCAAAGAAGCGATGATGGGCCCTGACTCCATAAAATGACTAGAAGTCATGGAAGCTGTAATAGTATCCATACACGAGAAATCAAGTTTCTGAACTTAGAAGACCCTCCGGAAAGGCGTGGAGCCTATCGGTCGTGTTTGGATCTATAAAGAAATAGACATGGATGTTTCAAATCTATGAAATAGTCGACATGTCGTAAAGAGTTTACGACAATGTTCAAGGAATTGACTATGATAAGATTTGATCTTTCATAGCGATATTTAGTCTGGATGGATTAATGTAGCAACCACTACATATATTTTGGTATATGGTAGTTGAACAAACAAAACAAGTTCTTCTAATAGAATGGTTACCTAGGACGTGTAAATGACACGATCCAAAGGGTTTTGTTTATTCAAAGGATGCTAAAAGAGTATGCAAAACTTCAATGGTTGAAGTAAGCATAGCGGAGTTGGAATCTTCACCATGATGAAACTGTTAAAAGAGTTTAAATTCATCGGAGATAATGAAGATGCTTGCATTTGCAAGAAATTAAGTGGGAGCGCTGAGACATATTTCTAATACATTATGTAGAGGACATATTGTTGATTGGAAATGATGTATCTTGTATTGACACAGGTTAAGAATTTCATTTTGATGAAAGACTTAGGCATAACCCAAGAATTAGGCATCAATGTCTATATGGATAGATTGAGGCGCTAATATGGTTTTGCCAAATGTACATAGATAAGACGTTGAATGAGTTCAATATGGAAACAACAAGAAAGGTTCTTGACGCACGAAAAGGACTGAATCAAGATTCGAGTGTGTTGACATGAGATTCAAATGTTTTGACACTTGGTGAAATCACAAGAATATTTTGATCAATCATTCTTTGAGATGTACACATCCAGATATGTCCTATGCTTAAATGTTATGAGCATATACCAGAATGATTCATAAGATGATCATTGGACAATAGTAAAGATATTCTCATGAGCTCTGGAAGAACTAAGAATATACCATGTATAAGTGACAAATAGTTAAAGGTAGATCATTGTAAAGCGTTACATTGATACTAATTTTGTCACAAGATACAAATTAAATTTATCTCAATTTAAACTATGGGTGGCACAATGTAATGGAAAGGAAGTTCCATAATGGATTTGGTTGAGTACCAAAGTTAAAACATTGTAACAGATACTACAAAAGGCTAAGTATATGACTACTATTGTAGCAGTAAATGAGGGCATTTGCGTCAAGTAGTTTGTTATCAAACTAGGTGTGGTTCCTAGCGGGCTAATACTATGAAGATATATTGTGTGACAATAATATCAACATATTTTGAGCCGAAGGAACTAAAGGTCTCACCAAAGAACCAAATTTGTACAATGCCATCTCATTGGAGAATGAGTAATGCGTAGAGACGCAAGGACATGCAAATACACACGGACCTAGAAGTGTCAGATCCAAAGATTATGTTTACCACTAGCAATAGTGTCTATACAACACCAGAAAGCCATAGGTGTTGAATGCACAAGTTTTTAACTAGATTATTGACTCTAGTGCAAGTGGGAGACTGTTGGAGATATGCCCAAGAGGCAATAATAAAGTGGTTATTATTATATCTTTATGTTTATGATAAATGTTTACATCCCATGCTATAATTGTATTATTAGGAAACACTAATACATGTGTGTTTTGTAAACATAAAAGAGTCCCTAGTAAGCCTCTTGTTGAACTAGCTTGTTGATTAATTGATGATCATGGTTTCCTGATCATGGACATTGGATGTGATTAATAACAAGGTTATATCATTAGGAGAATGATGTAATGGACACACACCCATAGTAAGTGTAGCATAAGATCAAGTCATTAAGTTCGTATTGCTGTAAGCGTTTAAATGCATAGTAACCTAATCCTTCGACCATGAGGTTGTGTTAATCACCATCACCGGATGGGTACTTTGATGACATCAAACACCGCTTCGTAACTGGGTGGTCATAAAGGTGTCATTGGGTATTCTGAAAGTATGTGTTGAAGCGCATGGACCAAGATTGGGATTTGTCCATCCATATGGCGGATAGATATGCTCTGGGACCTCTCGGTGGAATGTCGTCTAGTTAGCTTGCAAGCATGTGACTGGGTCACAAGGGATGACATATCACGGAACGAGTAAAGAGTACTTATCAGTAACGAGGTAGAACTAGGTATGGAGATGCTGACGATCAAACCTTGGATAAGTATAGTATCGCGTGACAAAGGGAATTGGTTTCGTATGTAAATGGTTCAATCGATCACGAAGTCATCGTTGAGTATGTGGGAGCCATTATGGATCTCCAGGTCCCGCTGATGGTTATTGATAGGAGATGTGTCTCTGTCATGTCTACATATTCACGAACCGTAGGGTGACACACTTAAGGTTCGAAGTTGTTTTAAGTAGATATGGAATGTGCGTTGGAGACCGAATGTTGTTCGGAGTCTTGCAATGGATCCGAGACATCACGGGGAGATCCAGAATGGTCCGGAGAATAAGATTCATATATAGGGGATCATTTTCTGAGTTAGGAAATGTTCCAGAGTATTTGTATGAGGGTTCTAGAAGGTTTCGGAATGTTCTGGAAGGTTCTAGAGGATTTCTTGGAGTTTGCTTGAAAACCAAGAAAGGGTCAAAGGAAACCTAGGGGGAAAGACACGGATTCGTGGGGGAGGAGGACTCCTCCCCCCTTCCCACCGCCGGCCATAGGAGGGGAGTCCTACTAGGACTCCCCCTCCCCAGGCGCGCCTCCCCCCCTTAAATAGAAGGGCAGGGGTGCCCCCTCCAAGCCCTCTCCCATAACTCCAAATCTCCACCGCCTCTGTCCTCCTCCTTTCTTCTGCACAGGCATAGGCGAAGCCCTGCAGAATTCTCTACTCCACCACCACCACCACGCCGTCGTGCTGCTAGGATTCCGTGGAGAAGATCTACTACCTTTGCTGCTCGCTGGAACGAGGAGAGGAAGGTCTGCTTCGACTCCGCACGTGTGACCGACTGTGGAAGCGCTGCTGAAACGCGGCGCCGGAAGGATCGTCCACTTGATCGATTGTGGAAGCGCTGCCGGAACGCGACGCCGGAAGGATCGTCCCCACGATCTTGAGATCGGCAAGTGATCGACTACATCAACCACGAGATCTAATCTCATTAACTCTTTCGGATCTACGAGGGTTAGTTCCTACCTATCTCGTTGCACATGTCTAATAGATTAGATCTTGGCTTTTATCTTGAATAGATCTGGGTTTTGTTCGTTCTTGCGGTAGAAATTTTTTGTTTTCCATGCTACGAACCCATCATCCCCTTGCGGAGGACTCCGGCATCCTCGAAGGACTTGAGCTGGGCTGTGGTGCACTTGGATTTTCCCCATGAGCCTTTGGGAGGCGCCATCAGGAAGGGCGTGGAATCACACGATGCGGAAATGTCGAATCGGAGGAAGCCAGGAGGGTTGAAGACAGGAAGAATGAATATGGGAGAATGAAGAATGCGGAGGAGGATTTGCAGAACTGATTCGTCACTCCCCTTATATGGGAACGCTACCCGCCAAATTCGGGGTAGCTGTTACTTACGGTAATTACGCCAAAGTTACCATTGGAATTTCCAACAGATAGTTTGACCAGAATTGACGGTCCAACTCCTCCATTCCACCCGCTACCCGCTAGTCTTCTTCACTCGCCGAAGCGGCGACTTGGCAGCAGTGACGTTCGCCGGGGTGGTGAGTGGAAGCCTAGGGAAAATTTCCACGGTTCTAATGGAGTCCATCGCCGACTCGACTGGGCGTCCAAATTGGGCTCGCCTACTTCGACCGCCAAAGGGACACCTGCACCTGAATCAACGATGGCCTCGAGGACTACTGATGGGGATATACCAAAGGGGTTATGCCCAGCAGGACGTTCTGATTGGGCCGAAGGGCCTGTGAGTGGGCCTGAAGGATGGCGACGGGAGTGCGACTGAAGGAGAAGCCTGGCGACTGGAAACTGAAGGCCCAGAAGCGTATTTGAAGCCCAGTCGGATTAGGTCAAAAGCCTCCGAGTCCATATCTGGCTCGGTTGTAACTTGTAAACCCTAGCGAGGTGACTCCTATATAAACCTCCCTAGGGTATTCTAAGGGCTTACGTTCCATCATACACCCTCTCAAGCGACTCGCTACTTAGACGCCGAGCTTGCCACCCTTGTAACTCGCTCTCTATTTATCCAATCTAGCAGGAGTAGGTCTTTACCCTCCGGGGGGGCGAACCTGGGTAAACCATGTGCATCCGCCCCCATCTCGCACCGCAGATGACCGCCAGCTCTTCCTCACGTTACAATCAATCGCTGCCAGTAGCAGCGACTGTCGTGGCCATTTCCATGACAAAGCATGTCTCTAAGTAGTAGTACAACGACAACATACAGAGCGACCGCTCGACGGTCCATGAGTTTTTTTGCAGTCAGTGGTGATCCGGGGCATTAATACTCAGAAGAGAAATGCCATGTTGGTACTTGTATCGGTCATACTTTCTCCTGGTCATACTTTCTCCTGGCTGCAGTCTATCAGATAGTATTATACTCTCGAAATAGAGGTGGCGAGCAACTAGCAGCTCACGCAACGCGTCTGGTTATTCTTGGAGTATCTTAAGTACTCCAGTATAGTACTGTACGTACTTACTAGTAGTAATAAGTTGCACATGTCTTGCAAGTGAGACTCGGATAATAGAAGTATGTCATATTATCACTATATAAAATTGTAATAGGGAAAGCCCAAAAAATAATTATAATTTTGTGCCCAAAAAATATAGGTTTGCTATTGTTCGAGATCCAGCTCGTATCCCTTAAGTATGAAGTGTATATTTGATTCTTGTACTTTATATCATGTACAAATCAACCTTTACTAGCTACTTAATACTCATTTTTTGTAACATGCTCTATAGAAATGACGGGAGATTCTAGAATAGTGTATAAGTGTGTTTTGAGGTTTGTGCATGGCACTCATAGTGCTAAGGACTATTAATACAATCTTCAAGATGCTGAAGTGGAAAACAAGATACAATGGTTAGCAATGTTGGGATTTGCCGTTCTTGATCCAACGGTGAATGTTCAAAGTTATTTGTACACTATATAGTGGTAATATAAGATAAGATAATATAGGAGATAAGATTATCTAATTAATCTTGATAATCGTTTAGTGGTCTGAATAGTGGCTAATGACAAATCACTGAGCTGCTTGCACTATGTTCTAGAACCATCTTGTCTTCCATATTGAAAACTAGCATGCCAGCCTTACGTATGTTTTTAGTTCAAGAAAATTTGAGATGGACTTCAAATATTAATACTTGCATTTCACACATATATATACTAGTCTTACCACTATAGTATGCTATAAAATTTGAACGTTGACTGCTAGATCAAGACTGGTAAATCCCAACATTGCTAACCGTTAAATCTTCTTTGCCATCATAGCATGTAGAAGATTCTATTGGTAGTCTTAGCACAATGAACACTGTGCACAAACCTTAAAATACAATTCTGCATAATTACTCTAGAGCATGTTACCAAAAAACAGAGTATTAGGTAGCTAGTAAAAGTTGATTTCTATATGATATAAAGTATAAGTACCAAATATACACCCGATACTTTATGGATATATTGTGGCTCAAAATTATAATTAGTCTCACAAGCAAGGCACATGCAACTTACTAGTACTACTGACATTTAACGCAGATGAAAAATATGAAAAAGTCGTCTCTCGTGTCCCCTTCTAGAAAAATTCAAGACAAAACACATACTTAAAAGTATGCCATACCAATTCAACTTCTTACTAGGAATATCCACCCTGAAAATTTTGATCACCTTTGAAAAATTCAAGGAAAAATAATTTCCACAAAAAATGTTATATGTTAATTTGGAAAACATTTGAAAAAACTAGTTTAATAGTTTGCCTTAGCATGCGCATACATTCTTGTGTTTCAAGCCAAATGACCAAGGGTATGCCCATATCCACATCATCATAGTTTGTGGATCTATAAGTAATCCCATCAAATCAGGGCCAACGTATCATTATATGTGGTGAATAGGCTAAATGCTAGAGTAGATAACTCATATCCAGTGGAGTAACATATAGGTAAAAAATATTCACGATATTGATGTCGTTCCCATATCTAGCTAGTACACAGTGGCACATCTTGGCATGTTAATTAAACAATGTTGGTTCTAGTAGTTTTCAACTTTTATGAACATAACATTTTTTAATGTCATCCTCTTAAACGACTTTTTATGTCAATTTAACAAAATCTTGATCTACAAGTGTATGATATCTTGCTTCTAACTTTTACGACAAGCATTTTTATTTACCCGAGCGGTCACTCTATCTAAAACCTCTAAAGTTTCATAGATTTCAACTTCTTGCTAGGAATTTTCATGCTGGCAAATTTTTCTCTGTTTTGGAAAAATAAATAAAACTAATTAAACAAAAAATTGTGGGGAAAACTATCACATGGCGTTATCTTGCATGTACCGGTTCCATGAAAAATTCTAGACACAAATTTTGCATTGTTTTTGAAAAAACATGCTTCAAAGTATGGCCCCATTCAACTTCTTGCTAGGAATATACATGCCGACAAATTTGACACCCTTTTAAAAAATTCAAGAAAAATCTTATCTTACCACTATATAGTGTACAAATAACTTTGAATACTGATCGTTGGATCAAGACTCACGAATCCCAACATCGCCAATCATTGGATCTTCTATTCTGTTCTAGCATCTAGAAGATACTATTGATATTTATAAGCATAATGTACGCTATACACAAACCTTAAACACTCTTCTCCATCATTCTAGAATCTCTTCTCCGTTGTTTTGCTAGACCATGTTACCCAAAAAATTCAAGTATTCGGTATAGCTAATAAACATGACTTATGCATGATACAAAGTACAAGAACCAAATATACACCCATACTTTACAGATTTCGATCAAATTTATAATTTTTTGAGCTTTACCTATTATATAATCTTATGACACTATATAGTGTACGCATAACTTTGAAATTTGACAATCCGATCAAGACTGGAAAATCCCAACATTGCAAACCGCTGGATCTTCTATCCATGCTAGCATATAGAATATTTTATTGATAGTCTTTAGCATAATGAACGTTGTGCACAAACCTCAAAACATATATCTCAATAATTCTAGAATGTTCTTCGTCATTTCACTAGAGAATATTGAGTAATAGGTAGCTAATAGTAGTAGGTTTATTTCTACATGACACAAGGTACAAGAACCAAATATACAGCCAATATTTTATGGGGCGGCTTGAAACTATAATTAATTTTCAGCTTCACCTATTATAATTTTATATAAATAAAAGATGATATGTCATACAGTACTTCTATTACTATCTAATTCTCACGTGCAAGGCACGTGCAACTTACTATAGTCGTATTACTCCATGCAAGGTACGTACTACTCCATCCCGGAGTACT
This sequence comes from Avena eriantha, assembly GCA_910589775.1. Lineage (NCBI taxonomy): Eukaryota > Viridiplantae > Streptophyta > Magnoliopsida > Poales > Poaceae > Avena > Avena eriantha. The sequence goes on along the minus strand of OU342746.1, from coordinate 211,507,269 downwards.
CTCTCTGTTTTTGATTATAAGGCGAGAGACCTTTTTAAAATTGCTTGATATTATAAGCCATATCTCATTAATTGTCCTCTCTTCACCAATGCATTTTTTATTTTTTTCTCTCTCTTCTCTTATGCAAGTGAAACTATTGGGGTACGAGGCAATAATAAGGTAGAGTAATTCACTTTCTTGGTTTTATCAACTTGGCTTTCTAGCCTATAAGGCTGATCACAGTGGGGAGTAACTTAGAGTGGTCCATGCATATGTTACTACTCTAAGTTATTACCCTCATAGTGGGTAGTGTGATAAGTGTAGTAGCATAAGTAGCAAACCTTACTTATTATTTTGTAGACACATTTTGCATTGGAAAGTATGGTGTGATGTTAACATATTATGTTACTCTATTTCCTTCTGCTTACCACATCATCTTTTTTTCCTAGGTGGCATCTATGTTACCACTAATGTTACTCCCACAAAGACTAGCCTAAGACTAGTCACAATGGAGAGTATCATACAATAGTATCATGTACTATATGATACTAGTATGTGATACTATCCCCACAATGCGTAGTACTACTATCATGTACTTAGTAGTATCATAGTTTTAGTGTATTTATTGTTTTGTAACCTCAAGGTAAAATTATGTACAAGATTTATTTGAGATTATTTTTCTATGATAATATATCTACCTATGATACCAACATAATCTCTTTCATCATTAATTACTGTGATACATAAGAATTTTCCATGCATGATACGTACTACCTATGATACCCCCATTGGGGCTAGTCTCATTCCAAACAAAGATAGAGTAGTACTAGTACCTCCCTCCCCGAGTACTACTAGTATTTAGTCTTGCACTTAGCCCTAGGTCGTGAAAGCAGAGTGTACACAGGGTCAGAGGAAGATAATTAAAAACTAATCCGGACCTAGTCCTTACTCGGTGAACACAACTCTTCCCTAGTTTTCTCCACGCCAGTCTCTTCCCAAAGAAGGTATATCCTAATGCTCGTTGAATTGTATGGACGAACGATATTGCGTAGAGTGAGATGAGGAGTCTAGTACTCCTAGTATTTAACTAGTACAAGTCTCTATTGATCACTCTTATCAATCCTCTCAGATCTGCGCTCCTCTCTCTGCTCTCTCACTTGGTCTTAAAATCTCTCTCAGACCTGCCGCAGTTCAAGAAGGCGACTCTATGGTAGATGACTGGTTTGAAGCTACGATTGACATGAGTGCAATGAGGCAGGTCTTCAGCTGCAGGCTATGTTCTGAAATTGTTTGTCATCCCACGTACATGGTTATTACTTCTTTCTTCATAATGTTTTCGACACTGGTTCGATACAACTCTTGTTTTTTGGGCTAAATATCTTTTCCTTGCATGTGCAGTGCTTTGGAAAGGCTGCGACACACATTGCATGCGCACAATGTGTTGGAAAATTGTCTAATGGCCAGTAACCAGGATGTGAGTACGGAGGCATCTTCAAACCAACCACTATTGTGGATCGGATGTCCTCAGGAATGAGGCTCAAGGGCAGCAACAAAAGGTGCAACATGGCTGGCAGCTTCTTTGAGTTCATCGAACATCAGATGGTGTGCTCGCACGGGCAGAGGGCGACATCGGTCGCTTGACGAAAAAGAACCGTATGATATTCGGGTGTCTATGTGTGTGCTGATTCCGTCTAGAGTATGTTTTAGTTTCTGACAAGGTTGTGTAGTACCTATACTAGTTATGCTATATAAATAAATTGAATCATCATCGCATCCACATAGTTTCTCTCTTTTACAGATAATAAGGGGAAGTAGCTGATACGTCCAAAACGTATCTACTTTTCCGAACACTTTTGCTATAGTTTCTCCTCTAAACTTGTGTGATTTAGATGCAACTAACGCGGACTGACGCTGTTTTCCACAGAATTGCATTGGTGTCTACTTATTGTGCAGAAAATCAACTATCAGGAAAAATCTTGGAAAATATGCCAAAAATCCTATTTCACCAGAAGACTCCCGGAGCCAGAATACGAGACTGAGGGGGTCTGGGCCCAGGCCGTACCACCTGGCCATGCGGGCAAGCCCAGGCCGCGCCAGGGGTGGTCTGGTCGCCCCAGACTGCCCCTCGGTCTCCCTCTTCACCTATAAGTTGCCTTCTGACCTAAAAACTCAGGGGGGTTCGATGTTTTTCCAGAAGGAGTTCCGCTCCGCTACCACGACCAGATTCCACGAAACAGCACCAGAAACTCCGTTCTAGCACCCTGCCAGAAGGGGAATTGGAGGAGATCATCATCATCATCATCACCATCGCTTCTCCATCGACCATCCATGTTTCCCCCATCTATGAGTGCGTAATCCCCCGCTGTAGGTTATGGGGATGGTAGGGATTGGATGATATCGTTAATGTAATGGCATCAGATTGTTAGGGCATGGTGCCTAGTATCTTTTATTAGTGATTTATAACTTTGTTGCGACTTGTTGTGCTTAATGCTTGTCACTAGGGCCCGAGTGCCATGATTTCAGATCTGAACATGTTATTGATTCATTATGATAGTATTGTTTTTGGTCTTATCTGCAAGTTGTATACACACGTTGTTGTCCGGAACCAATGGCCCCGAAGTGATATAAATCGGGATAACCGGAGGGAATGGCTTTGATGTGAGGATCACATGTGTTCACGGAGTGTTAATGCTTTGCTCCGGTGCTCTATTAAAAGGAGCACCTTAATTGCCAGTAGTTCCCTTGAGGCCCCGCTGCAAACGGGCTGGCAGGACAAAAGATATTGTGCAAGTTCTCATTGCGAGCACGTATGACTATATATGGAACACATGCCTAGGATTATCTAGTATTCGGATGCTTTATCTTATTTATCTGCAATTGCCCTATGTTCTGATTGGTATGTGAATTGTCTTGTCCATGCAACACCCGTCCATCCATCCCTATGCCTACCGCACTCGAATCCTACTGTTTACTGCTATTGTTACTACTGTCTTTAATTTACTACTACTGCTGCTTTGCTATTCCTACTACAAAACTGTTGCTACTGATAAACTGTTGTGAGAAAGATTGTTTCCAGGTGCATCTGAATTGACAACTCAGTTGTTAAGGCTTATAAATATTCTTTGGCTCCCCTTGTGTCGAATCAATAAATTGGGTTTCACTTTCCTCGAAAATACTGCGATACGCCCCCTATACTTGTGGGTCATCAAGACTATTTTCTCGCGCCGTTGCCGGGGAGCATAGCTTTATTTATAAAGTTCACTTGGATTCTCTATTGTTCGCTGCCATCCATCCATCATGGGTAAGTCTCGTGATGGCAAGGTTCCTATTTTACCATCCACTACAAGAAGAGGTACGGTTCTAAACACCTCTATTGCTCTTGATTCACCATCTGTTATGCGTAAGCTCGTTACACCACCACATACAAATGCTACACACACTACTACTACTGCTGAATCTGAAACTTCTGATGCTTATGATGCTTTTTCTACTGTGCTTGATAAGAGTGGTTCATTAGGTCCTTTCCTAGATGCTACGATTGCTAGAACCATAGCTGGAAATACTGAAACTCCTAATGAAGACACTAGCACACCTGTTAGTTCTCCTAAGGCTAGTGAAAGTTATGATATTGAATATGGTTATGTTGAGATGACCGATGAATTTATTAAAGAATGTAAAAACACCCATGATAGGAGCACTGCTAAGAGTCTCCTTGGGAGGCGTACTATTAGACCCAAATTGTCTCCTATTGCTAAGTTTTCTGCTTCTCCCAAAAAAATATAGATAAAGATTATGATTTCTCTCTCGATCTATATTACATAGCTATTGTCGAGAAAGAACCTTTTGTGGGACTAAGAATGAAAGTGCGGTAGCACATATGAATGAACTTTCTACCATGCGTGGTTTGTTTTCTGATTATATTAAGATGCGTACTTACTTTGTTGCTAAGATCTTCCCCTTTTCACTGAAAGGAGAAGCTAAAACTTGGTTTAGTAATTTGCCTCTTTTGTGCTTTGATTCATGCACAAGCTGGAAGTCCATTACCTAAGAATGAGTAATGGACTAACCGAGGAATCTAGGACATACATAGACAGTTGTGCTGATTGTGTTTTTAGGAATAGGACTCCTAAGGAAGCTGAGGAGTTAATGGCTAAAATAAGTAAGAATTATGAAGATTGGACTCCTCCTAAACAAGCTATAATTGAAGTAATTGTAGCTGAACCTACTATTCTGGTGCCTATTCCAACAACAAAGAATAGGGGAGTTATTGAATTAAGTGATGAAGTGATGAAGGAAGCTAAGAAATGTCTTAAGGAGAAGGGAATTAAAGCTGCAGATGTCAAGAATTTACCTCCTATAGAAGAATTATGTAAGCCTATTCCGTACTCACCCACTATTGAGGTACACTCTCTCCAACACTTTGATGAAGGTGATATCCCTTACTCTAAACTCATGATCAATGCTTAGAAGAATTCGATATCTTTATTGTTAAGCAAGATAACTTTAATAAAAGGGTGCAAAATCATCTAATGGAAAACACTAGATCTATTGTTGAGTTGAAAGATATTCTGGAAAGAACCTCTAATGATGTTAAAATGATTGTTAAACACCTTCAAATGGTTCAAACTCAAATAGATCAACTCGTTAAAGTGCAAAATGACTTGCTAGTTAATGCTGCTTAAGAAAAACATGCTTATGAAATTAGAACTAGAAGTGGAGCTGCTACCCAGGATCCTCTATATCCTGAGGGGCATCCCAAAAGAATTGAGCAGGATTCTCAACAAGCTAAAAATAGTGGTTCTACTCGTAAGAAAAGGAAAAAGAAACATAAAACTGTTGTAGAACCCTCTAAACCTGCTATAGATCCTAATAGTATATCTATCTCTGATGCTGAAACTGAAAGTGGTAATGAAGAAAATGAAGTTCCTAATGAAGAAAAAGTTGAAGAAGTTCCTGAAAACCACACTAAGAATACTAAATACACCAAAGAAGATTTTGTTGCTAAGAAACATGGTACTGAAAGAGAGCCTTGGGTCCAAAAACCTATGCCTTTCCCTGATAAGAAACACAAGTCAAAGGAAGATGAACACTATAATAAGTTTTGAGAGTGGATGAAACCTTTATTCTTGCAAATTCCTTTGACTGGTGCTATTAAATTGCCTCCTTACTCAAAGTATATGAAGGATATTATCTCGAATAAAAGGAAGATCCCTAATGAAGAAATTTCTACTTTGCTTGCTAGTTATTCCTTTAAAGGTAAGGTTCCTAAGAAACTTGGACACCCTGGGATTCCAACTATCCCTTTCTCTATTAAGAATAGTTATGTTAGAACTGCTTTGTGTGATTTGGGAGCTGGAGTTAGTCTTATGCCTTTCTCTCTCTATAAGAGGCTTCAACTAGAAAAACTGATACCAACTCATATATCTTTGCAAATGGCTAATAAATCTACCACTATTCATGTTGGTATATGTGAGGATGTACCTGTTCAAGTGGCTCATAATTGCTTGATATTGACTGATTTTGTTGTGCTTGAAATGCCTGAAGATGATAATATGTCTATTATTCTTGGGAGACCTTTTCTTAACACTACAGGAGTTGTTATCAATTATAATCAAGGAAAGGTGACTTTCAATGTGAATGACAAGGAACATACTGTCTATTTCCCCAAGAAGATTGAAAGGACTTATGGTTTGAATTCAATTGAGCATGTTGAGGGCATTCAAGTTGGATAAATATATTGTCCCATACCAAGAGAAAAATTTGAAACTATTATGATTGGGACCATTGCTATCAAGGTTGAGGTAACATGATCATTCGTGGAATACAAAGATTTGTCTCATATGAAATTGCTTTGGTAACGAGACCTGATCAACATTTTTTCGATCTCCTTGCTCAGCCCATCTTTCTTGCTGAAATTTGGAGCATTTGTTCCCTGGTATGTGACTCCTCTCCTTGTCCAAGTAGATTTGTATTTAGTGGATTATATATTGAGTATTTTTCTACTGTAGGTGACTGGTTATGAGAGCTTGTAAGCTTGTTTGATGCTTAGGATATAGTTTTGATGCATGTTTAGGCCTCTTACAAGTTCCTATGAGTAGAATCCTTCATTATATTCACTTTGCAATCACTTGTTTAATAGGTGTTTAAATTTCAGAATACCAAGCATGAACAATCATACCTTTGGAGAGATATTTAAGAGTGATGCACCTAGGAGGTCGAGGCCCTCAAGATCAGCCTCTCAGTTTAGGCCATCATACAACGAAGATCTCATTGCAACTCATATTGGTAATGAAAGGGATGATGGGGATGCTCACCCATCCACTTTTCCTTGTTTTACTTTCTTACAAGTTGCAGGTATTCTTGATGATTTCTTGCTACTGATTGAGAGGGTTGGTTTGACCTCATATATGCAAGATGAGAGTGAGCAATACGCTATGCTCACTTGCCAAAAATCCTACTTCTACAATTGGTAGGTCACCGGGTTATTCAAATAAGTCGTGTTTTCTCCAAAACTTTTGTTGAGAGCTTCACGTTTACTAACACATCCTATCAGTCGACTGTCTCTTTAAAAATTTATAATCTACCCTTCACCATGCCTTTGGAGAGATTTTGCAGTATTGTAGGTGTAAGCATGACAGGGACCATGAAGAAAATTCAAGGGCGACCCGCTGATTTTCTGGAGCTTTACCGAGGGGTGACCAATGATGATGACCGCGTGGCGCAACGCGGAAAGATAAGAAATATCCAACTCCCTGCTCTTAGATACTTTGCATATTATCTTGCTACTAGCGTACTGGGTAGGGAGAACACGAGTAATATCTCCAACTATCATTTAGCATTCCTTGCTGCTGCGCTTAACAATGATACTCGGTACAACCTAGGCTCGCTTATTGCTCGCCGCCTAGCTGCTAGGGAGCCTATCTATGGGGGCATCATTGCCTCGCGTATAGTCAATGCATTGGGACTTTTAGTAGATCTCAACGATAATGTACTGGCACCACAGAGACTTGACCTTGTTGCTATGAAAACTCATCACTTTGTCACTGCTATTTCTGATTTGAACAGTCTAGTATATAGGATGCTTTTCACTGACAGGGTTGAAAGGGAGATCCTTTTGCCACAACCTTCTTTGTTTAGTGTTCACAGGAGACTGTGGTCGCGCTCCAAGGAGGAGGTGGACGAGAAGCTTCGCTTGTTGGGTTTCCACGAGCAGCACCAGGAGGATGTGCCCTCCTATGATTACTCCGCACATTACGGAGGGACGTACTCGAGCTCGCACCAGGACGAGGGGACCTCTCCGTCGTACCACGGTGACACTTCATCCTGGCCAGCTTGGGATTGATACCCACTTAGGCCAAAATCCTAAGCTTCGGGGGAGGTACGCCGACACCGCACTCATCTCCATATCATGTTGTGTCGATACTTTGTATATTCATGTTTCGTTCTCTTTTTAGTTTTCGCTTTTTCTTTGCTTTTGCTTTCTAAAACACAAAAATACCAAAAATATTTCGGTTGTTTCTCTTTGGTTTGCTTCTTCTTCTTTTTGCCTTGGTTTGTTTTTTCCTTTTTGCTTTGTTTGAACTACCTTTGCTTGTTTTTCCTTTTTGGTTCTTGTTTTAAAAATCGAAAACAACAAAAATATTAGTTGTCCTTCTTTGGCTTTGTGAGTTTGTTGCAGGGTTCATCAGTCCTCAGTGGGATTCGGTTTCATATTATTATTATTCAAGCCACACCGGTGAAGAGCAATAATGAGGATTAATGACAACTTGAGGCGTGGTAAGAGGCTGGTAACGAACTCTATTTGTTTTCATTTTTGTACATATACTCATCACTCTGAGCATGCTTAGTATGTTCATGTAAGGTGTATATTATCTTTGGATGCTTAGTAGTTCTTGCTTTCTTATGATTAGCTCCATCTCGCTAATTGTTTGTAGCATGTATTATGAATGTTTGCTTGCATTATTCTATTCATAACTTGGTATGACACTGTGGTATCCTCCTCTGAATGTTTCATTTCAATTGACTTGGCACATGCTCATGCATGCACATGACTGTAATAATCAGTTAAGCCTTGATGAATTATTTTGCCTTGAGGATCTTGAATCACTTTCATGCCATGATTAGTCCTATTTTGTTGCAAGCATGATTATGACATCTATTGCTCTCTCGTTTGTCGCTCCCTTACTATTGCTAGCCTTCACTTTCACTGAGTACTTTACTCATGCTTCCAACTCCCTTAAACCAAATATTGCCAAAGTGTCCACCATACCTACCTATTAGCATCATTTGCTACTCCCGTGCATATTCATTATGCCTTGTTTTCTTCCGAATAAAATGTTTGCTTGTTATGGAAAGTTAGTAAGTAAAGATCTCACGAACTTGATGGCACACTTTATTTTCTGCACTTAATAAACCTGAACCATTGTGACTATCCATGAAAGTTATATGCTTGCAAATTATAGGCTGGGGATCAGCATAACCGTGCTATCACGGGGAACGCTTTCAACACTTGTAACTATATACCTAGTTGATACCATGCTCTTTTGTTTGCGGATGTCGTCGGTGTGAAATAAAAGGGGAGCTTGTAAGTCCATGGAGTTATGTATGTGTGTTAGAGAAACGCCTGGGCCGCTGGTCTAATCCATGCTGACATGGTGGAAACCTGCAGCGTAACCATAATGATATCTATCAAGCATTCTTCTTATAAAAAAGAGATGGCTATTGAGAAAAGAAAAGAAAAAAAGAGATTTATGAAAAGAGGAAAGAGAGAAAAAGCACCATTTTCCCATGGTAAATAAGAAGATTGCTGAGATACTCATTGTCTGCTTGCCTTGTCATTTTGATATGGGGATTCTTCCGTATCATCGGGCAAGGGGTACCTCGTTGGCGGTTCTCTATGATACACACATATTTACGATGACAAGAACTTACCGGTAACTAAAGTTGAGCAGCATGAGGAGCGGCCCTCGTACTCAAGGGACATGGGATTTTCAGTTTATAGTCTGTCAAGCATATAACTCAGATTGGACCTCACTTTCACCTTAACCACATTAAAGATCCTTATGATAGGGGCAATGAGAGCTCAAAGCTAATGAGTACCATACTTTCAGCATTTGGAAGCTTTTCAAATTATTCAAAATCTTTTCCTTTACTTGTTGAGTCTCCATATATTCTTTGAGCACCTTCTTGAGAGCATAGTTGTCATTCTTTGTGCTTGTCTCATTACTTGATTATTTGTGTTATGACTTTGATGCTTGTATCTTTGATATCTTTACTTCTAGTCATCACTTGAACTTTAGGGGTGCCTTGACATTCATAATCAAAGGCAAGCGAGATACCATTCTATCATACCTTGTTATGAGCATTGTAATGTTGCTTATGTTTATGCTTCATGCTACTTATTATTTTTGAGTTGGAATCTCTTCATAGCTTGCAATGCCTGTTAATTAAACTTAGTTGCATACTCTTTATTATGAATTGTCTAAGTAGTTGATCACATGCTGAGAATATATACATCATATGAAGCAAATGTGTTCGTGAAAGTTCTTTTATCGCACTCAGTTTTCAACTGAATTGCTTGAGGACAAGCAATAAGCTAAGCTTGGGGGAGTTGATATGTCCAAAACGTATCTACTTTCCGAACACTTTTGCTATTGTTTCTCCTCTAAACTTGTGTGATTTGGATGCAACTAACGCGGACTGACGTTGTTTTCAGCAGAATTGCATTGGTGTCTACTTTTTGTGCAGAAAGTCAGCTATTAGGAAAAATCCCAGAAAATATGCCAAAAATCCTATTTCACCAGAAGACTCCCGGAGCCAGAATACGAGACGGAGGGGGTCTGGGCCCAAGACACACCACTTGGCCGCGCAGGCAAGCCTAGGCCACACCAGGGGGTGGTCTGGCCACCCCAGACTGCCCCTCGGTCTCCCTCTTCGCCTATAAGTTGCCTTCTGGCCTAAAAACTCAGGGGGGTTCGATGTTTTTCAGAAGGAGTTCCGCTCCGCCGCCACCACCTGATTCCACGAAACAGCACCAGAAACTCTGTTCTGGCACCCTGCCGGGACAGGGACTTGGAGGAGATCATCGCTATCATCATCACCATCGTTTCTCCATCGACCATCAATGTTTCCCCCATCTATGAGTGAGTAATCCCCCACTGTAGGCTATGGGGATGGTAGGGATTGGATGATATCGTTCATGTAATGGCATCAGATTGTTGGGGCATGGTGCCTAGTATCTTTTATTAGTGCTTTATAACTTTGTTGTGACTTGTTGTGCTTAATGCTTGTCACTATGGCCCGAGTGCCATGATTTCAGATCTGAACATGTTATTGATTCATTATGATAGTATTGTTTTTGGTCTTATCTGCAAGTTGTATACACACGTTGTTGTCCGGAACCAATGGCCCCGAAGTACCAGAAATCGGGATAACCAGAGGGAATGGCTTTGATGTGAGTATTACATGTGTTCACGGAGTGTTAATGCTTTGCTCCGGTGCTCTATTAAAAGGAGCACCTTAATTGCCAGTAGTTCCCTTGAGGCCCCGCTGCAAACGGGCTGGCAGGACAAAAGATGTTGTGCAAGTTCTCATTGCGAGCACGTATGACTATATATGGAACACATGCCTAGGATTATCTAGTACTTGGATGCTTTATCTTATTTATCTGCAATTGCCCTATGTTCTGATTGCTATGTGAATTGTCTTGTCCATGCAACGCCCGTCCATCCATCCCTATGCCTACCGCACTCGGATCCTACTGTTTACTGCTATTGTTACTACTGTCTTTACTTTACTACTGCTGCTACTTTGCTATTCCTACTACAAAACTGTTGCTACTGATAAACTGTTGTGAGCAAGATTGTTTCCAGGTGTAGCTGAATTGACAACTCAGTTGTTAAGGCTTATAAATATTCTTTGGCTTCCCTTGTGTCGAATCAATAAATTGGGTTTCACTTCCCTCAAAAATACTGCGATACACCCTCCATACTTGTGGGTCATCAGTAGCACTAGCCTGTGCATCCACATAGTTGCTCTATTTTAGCTAAAAATCTTGAAAATTCATAGAACTTGGGTGGCCCTCCACATCGTATGAAAATATCGATGCCCAAACCACTTCTCATCCATCTGGCACTGGTGCCCTACACTACATAGCCGATGCCACACAAAAATCAAGGAACCAGAGCAGCTACTTGCTCTGATCCCAAACTCAGCATATGTTAAAATATTGGACTTCCCTGTCTAGCTCAACAACCCTTCCTCTATTTAACACAGAGACAACATCCATCCCTCTGGTCAGGTTATTATAAATGTGGGGTCACTTTCTTTTTTGCAAAGTGGTGCCCTCTATTGTGGAGGCGGTGCCACAAAAACATTATTTGGCATTGGTTCAAAATAGACCAGGACTTATAAGTTTGGAGAGACAATTTCAAGGATTTGGTGTTGGAGTTTGATTTACCTTTTCCCTACAAATTCAAGGTTTATTTTAGACTTCCCCTAAATAGAACCATGAAGAGAGGACGAGCCAGGGCTAACGTTGGGGAGTGACGAGCTAGCGCGGCCTCACCTTCGAGCAGTTCACTCTCACCCATTTCCCCTGGCCTCTTCCCCCTCATCTAGGCCAGCGCCAGAGAACCCAAATTAAAACATACTCCTCACCGTCGACTAGCCCCCACCCCACCCCACCCCTCCCCTTCCCTCCCCCACCCCCAAAAAAATCCACAAATGGCAGCGCCACCAGAACTAGAGCGCTCCTCACAGGAGCGCATCATAGAATCTGGCCCCCATGTCTTCCGTGCATGCCACGTCTCCGTAGCCACAACCAACTTCTCTGCCGTCTAGCCGCAATTAGTTAACGAGGCGATGTCGTACACAATGATACTGAAGATCTTCTTCTCAAGGACGTACAAGCTCAGGAGGATGCCTGGCTCCATCCTAGCACCTCTGGAGGAGGACGATGTCACGAACACACCCTGCAAATAGGAGGTGTTGAATCTTAGCCTGCGTCCTAGCAAGCTATGACGAGAGAGCAAGGCCGTGGGAACTATGCCCAAGGTTCTTGGCCGTGTATGGCTATTGATGAACCTACAACTCACGGCGAAGGAGTGGGACATCATCATGTCGTACGACATTCTGCACCGGCTATGGCATGAGGCGTGTATATGGGTCTATGGGTTCCACTTTGACCTAACCCTCAGCTTGCATCATGAAGGGTGCATAGAAGAAAACAAAAAATTCCCTACATTGGAACGCCCTAACTACACAAGATCTATCTATGTAGTAATGCAGTAATGACCGGAACATATAGAATACATACCCATGTAGACCATACACAGTTAACATTCAGAGAGGAACGTGGTTGAAGTGGATGTGCTCGTAGTCAACCTCAAGGTCGCGAAGCTCCTCACAGGTCACCCCATGCTCCATTTTCATCGTGCAGCAAGTCCGGCTCACGACATCCAAGATGCCCTCATATAAGGCACCCTCGAGGTTTCATACACATACGGTGTACGATGACGACCTCTGACCCCCTTGATCCCTGCTAGGAGTGCGGAAGTAGATCTCCAGCTAGGGATACATGTAGTGAAACAGCGTGCTGCAAGTGCACCATCTATTACGTGTACAGTCCTTTCTTGGGACCGTGCCAACACAATGAGACAACTAGAGAGAGAGAGAGAGGGAGGAATTCTCTAAGGAAAATTCCTAAGAGAACATCTCAAATTGGTATCTATTCCCACCCATGGGCACCCCTTTATATAGGAGGAGAGAGGTGTGCCGTCCTCTTTGGGTTTCCCATGTGGGACTAAACAAGGGAGAGAGGGGGATGGCGCCATGGAACTCTAGGGCTCCATGGGCTAGTGCTTAGCCCAAAATATATCGAGCCCATTGGGGAACCCCAAGAGGAAGGTATGATGAGCACAGCAGCAAGTTTCCCTCAGTTATGAAACCAAGGTTATCGATCCAGTAGGAGCAAGGAAACACCTCAAAGGTGTTGCTAGCGGGACTTTGGCATGGCGCACTACCGGGGCCACAGCAACGTGGAGACCTGCACAACACGACCACAAAACTTTGCCCCCAACTTGCGATAAGGTTGTCAATCTCACCGGTTTTGCTGAAAACAAAGGATTAAACGTAACAAGTGGAAGAAAGTAATAGTTTGCAGAAAGTAAACACAAAACAGTAAACAGTTGATTGTAGATTGATGGTAAAAGAAAGGACCGAGGTCCATAGTTCACTAGTGGTGGCTCTCCTTAAGATAGATGACATGTTGGGTGAACAAATTATAGTGGGGCAATTGACAAACATCGAGAAAGCAATCATGCATATACTACTCATCTTGACTCCTTTGAGACTTGATTGGGCATTACAACATTATACATACACCGTAATCCAACTGCATCTGATGTCTACGCACATCTATTCTTGTAGACAGTTGTTGGGCCTCCAAGTGTAGAGGTTTGTAGAACAACAGCAAGTTTTCCCTTAAGTGGATTACCCAAGGTTTATCGAACTCAGGGAGGAAGTGGTCAAAGGTATCCCTCTGAAGCAACCCTGCAATCAAGATACAAGAAGTCTCTTGTGTCCCCAACACACCCAATACACTTGTCAGATGTATAGATGCACTAGTTTGGCGAAGAGATAGTGAAATACAAGTGGTATGGATAATTATAAGTGGTAATAGTGCCAGAAAATAGCTTGATGGCGTGGAAGAGACTAAAGGCAAACTGAAATAAAGAGGGAAGCAAGAAAATATGTAACAGATCTAGTTGCAAACGGTGTTTCAATGCTTAGCAACAAGGGCTAGGGATCATACTTTCACTAGTGAACACTCTCCTATAAATATCTTCTCTTTATGATACTACTCTTAACTACTCCCCGGTTGGACACTCTAATCCATGGTAGAGTTATAACAACACACCTCAAAGTAAGCCTTTCACATCTAGATAACCCCACATTGTCACCTTGAGCACTAGATGGTTCCAACAAACACCACAATTTCATAAAGACATCCAACTCCAAATATAACTCATAACAAGTATTTGTAATCTCTAGCCTAAGTGCCACCATGGTGTGCATGTTGTCACTTTCACACACATGGGGAGAGCAGAGATCTATTAAAGCACTTGAGTAGCAAGGTAGATCTACTTGATTACAAAGCTCATGATCACAATATGATCATGCATAGAGAGAGATGAACACATAGCTACCGGTAGAACCCTTAGCCTCGAGGAAGAACTACTCCCTCATCATCATGGGAATCAGCAACGGCAATGGAGATGGTGGTGGAGAACGATGGAGATGGCTCCAGGGGTACTTCCCCGTCTCGGGAGGGTGCCAGAACAGAGACTTTCTGTCCCCCAAATCTCCCCTTTGGTGGCGGCGGCGCTGCAGAACTTTTCGTGGCTAGAGGCTAGTCGATTTAGGGTTTTTGCATCGGGAGGATTTTCTAGGCGAAGGGGCATGGTCGGTGGCCGGCCAGGGGGCCCACACCATGCCCTAGCGTGGCCAGGGGGACCCACACCCAGGGGTGGTTTGGCCACCCTGTGGCCCCCTTTGTCTCTCCTTCTGGCTCTGTGAGTCTTCCAGGAAAATAACGACTTTGGCTTTTGTCCGGTCCAATTCCGAGAATATTGATTTTCTGACTTTCCTAGAACCAAAAACAGCAGAAAGCAGGCAACTAGCACTATGGCATCTTGTTAATAGGTTAGTCCAAGAAAGTGTATAAAAATACTCCAAAGTGTGGACAAAACATAAGAAAGTAAATATAAAACAAGCATGGAACATCAAAAATTATAGATTCGTTAGCAACGTATCAATATCCCCAAGCTTAACTCCTGCTCGTCCTCGAGTAGGTAAGTGATAAAAAGTAAGAATAATTTTTGAGGTGACACGCACCATCATAAACTTGATCAAAGTATTTGTAAAACATTGATAGTTGGGATCATAGTACTTCAACATAGCATGAAAGATAAAGGTCTAACAATAAGACATATCAACTATGTTGTAACATGAAAAGGCACAAACAAAAGATTCATGAATAACAATACTTTGCAAGACGTTTGTTTGTTTTACATAAAGAAAACATAGCATAATGGCATTCAGCTTGTCCCTCATGGAGTAGCAAACATAAATGCATAGGACACCTTCAAAGTTTATAAGGGTGACTAGATACAAATAGTTTAAGAACAAGCAATATCAAAGTCATGAATCAATCAACAAGTCTTGGGACAATGCACATAGAATTAAGAATGGCCACTATGCTCTCAAAATAGGTGCATAAAGAAAGAAGGTGGAGACTCAACATAAAAGTAAAATAAAGGCCTTCATAGAAGGAAGTAGGGATTCAAGTTTCATAAAGAGCTTCCAAAAATTATGGTACTTATTAGCTTTCATCTCTCATTGGCCCTATCATGAGCATCTTTAGGTGATTAAGGTGAAAGTGACACAACTAAGAGGATACGCTTGACAAGTTATAAGCTAAAATCTCATGCCCATTACTTACAAAGACCGAACCTCATGCTAATCAACTTTAGTCACAAGTAAGCTCCCCGAGCCCACAGGAGTGTGGCCCGTGCGGGCGCACAGGGCCCATAATTTTGGAGGGCCCAAAATTTTGGTATAAGCATATATAGGTATACGTATGGAATTTTTTTTGACTTGTATCCGGCTAGGACTAGGTGCGCTGGTTGGGATTTGGAAACCTGGAAGTGAAAAGGCTAATAGGGCCTTACCTAGGCTGGGCCTTACAGAGACGGAAGATGCCCGACTACATCGATCAGCTGGGAATCGATCGATCGCTAGAGGCGCTGGAGTTTCGCTCAACGAGATTGATGAGTTTCACGCGCCGACTACTCGAGGGTCAGTTCATCTTCTCGCGAAACACCTGCAATTTCTTTCTTAGTCTGATTTTTTGCTGATCCGCAAAAATTGTTTGCCTCTAGCAAGACGCCCTCAATCTGCCGATCAATCTGCGAGACGCCCTCAATCTGACGAGACGCCCTCAATCTTCCGTCTGATTTCTTCATCTTCTTGCGAGTTGCGAGACACCCTCAATCTGCTGATCACCAATCCTGCTAGGTGCGTGCTGCCTGTATCTCTTTTCTCATCCAACATATTTTCACTTGAGAAATTAAAAGAAAGAAACAGTTTGATGAGAATCGAGATGACACAAATCTTTCCACACAGTCTGTAGAGGAATCATTTTGAATCAACTATTTTACACCTCTTGTTGATCAAGCAATTTCCTCACTGAAAATCAGGTTTGAACAATATAAGGGTTACCAGAAGATTTTTGGTTTCTTATTTACCTCTGAAACATTGCAGTCATTGGATAAAGACAGCTTGAGGTCCTATTGTGATAATCTTGAGGATGCCCTTAAGGATAGAAAATCTGACAACGAGGACAATGAAGATACAGACTCTGACAATGCCAATAAAAATAGAAAATCTAATATTGATGCCAAGGAACTATATGTTGAGTTAAATCTTCTGAAGAATTTTATTCCAAAAGAAAATATGGGGCCTGTTGAAGTTTTGAATTTTTTACAGCAGCATGGTTGTTTTCCCAATGCAAGCATTGCATATAGAGTTATATTGACCATTCATGTGACTGTTGCATCAGTAGAACACAGCTTTTCTAAATTGAAGCTACTGAAGTCATATATGCGTACTACAATGACACAACAAAGACTCAATGATTTGGCCACAATTTCACTTGAGAGTGAACTATTGGAGAAGATTAATTATGAGGATATTATTGGATATTTCATTTCGAAGAACACTAAGAGAATGATGTTGTTCAAATAAAAGTTATGCAACCGGGAGTGTAATAGGTATGTTTATTCGTATATCCAATTGATATGTAGGAGATTCTAGCATATACATTATAATTGCTGAATAGTTAAAAAAAATTAGTACATAGGGCCCCATTTTAGATTTTCGCACAGGGCCCCAGATTCTGCTGGCTCGGCCCTGGTCATTGTAAGTACATATGTATCATAGAGAACCACCAACGGGGTACCCCTTGCACATGATACAAGATCTATCCCATAATCAAAATGATAAGGCAAGCAGACAATGAGCATCTCAGTGATCTTTTTATTTGCTATTTGCATAGGTTTTTATTGAGGATGCTTCATAGAGTGCTCATTATGGTTATGCTGCAAGTTTCCACCATGATTAGGCATGTCTTAGGCTAGCAGCCCAGGCATTTCTCTAACACACATACAAACTCCATGATCTTACAAGTTCCCCTTTTTGTTTCACACTGCCGGGATCCATAAGCAAAAGAACATGATATCAACTAGGTACAGTGTACAAGTGCAATGTTGAAAGTGTTCCCCATGATACATGGTTCTGCTAACTTCAACTTATAAAGCACAAGCATATACGCAACAAAGATGGACGCAATGGTTCAAGTTTATTAAGTGCAAGAAAGTAAAGTGTGCCATCAAGTTCGTGAGAGCTTTAATCACTTTAACGAGTTGATCTATTTGAGTTTGAACCATTTGAAAGTGTTCAACAATCATTTTAACATCATTAGAGGTTCTTTCCACAATATCTTTCAACTCAACAATAGCTCTAGTGTTTTCCATTAGATGATTTTGCACCCTTTTATTAAAGTTATCTTGCTTAACAATAAAGATATAAAATTCTTCTAAGCATTGATCAGGAGGTTTCAAGTAAGGGATATCACCTTCATCAAAGTGTTGGAGAGAGTGTACCTCAATAGTGGGTGAGTAGGGAATAGGCTTACATAATTCTTCTATAGGAGGTAAATTCTTGACATCTGCAGCTTTAATTCCCTTCTCCTTAAGACATTTCTTAGCTTCCTTCATCACTTCATCATTTAATTCAATAACTCCCCTCTTCTTTGGTGTTGGAATAGGCTCAGGAATAGATGGTTCAGATACAATTACTTCAGGTGTAACTTGTTTAGGAGGAGTCAAATCTTCATAATTCTTGCTTATTTTAGCCATAAATTCCTCAGCTTCCTTGGGAGTCCTATCCCTGAAAACACAATCAACACAACTATCTAGGTATGTCCTAGATTCTTCGGTTAGTCCATTATAAAATATATCAAGTAGTTCATTCTTAGGTAATGGACTTCCAGCCTGTGCATGAATCAAAGCACAAAACCTTGCCCAAGATTCGGGCAATACCTCTTTTTCTCCTTGTTTAAAATCAAAAAGTTCCTACAAAACAGCATGTCTAGCACTAGGAGGAAAATATTTCTGCAGGAAAGTATTAATCAAGCACTTAGGGCTATCAATAGATCCAGGAGGTAAATTACCAAACCAAATTTTAGCTTCTCCTTTCAGTGAAAAAGGGAAAATCTTAGCAACAAAGTAAGTACGCATTTTAATATCATCAGAAAACAAGCCACTCATGGTGGAAAGTTCATTCATATGTGCTACCGCACTTTCATTCTTAGTCCCATAAAAAGGTTCTTTCTCGACCATAGCTATGTAAGATAGATCGAGAGAGAAATCATAATCTTCATCTATAATGTTTATGGGAGAAGCAGCAAACTTAGTATCAAGAGATAATTTGGGTCTAACAGTACGCCTCTCAAGGAGACTCTTAGCAGCGCTCCTATCATGGGTGTTCCTACATTCTTCAATAAACTCATCAGTCATTTGAACATAATCTTCTTCAGCATCATAACTCTCACTAGACTCAGGTGAGCTAACAGGTGTAGTAGTGTCTTCATTAGGAGTTTGGGTATTTTCAGCTACAGTTCTAGCAATCGTAGCATCTAGGAAAGGACCTAATGAACCACTCTTATCAAGCACAGTAGACACAGCATCATAAGTATCAGAAGTTTCAGATTCAGCAGTAGTAGCAGTGCGTGTAGCATGTGTATGTGGTGGTGTAAGGAACTTACTCAAAACAAATGGTGAATCAAGAGCAGTAGAGGTGTTCAGAACCGTACCTCTTCTTGTAGTGGATGGTAAAATAGGAACCTTGCCATCACGAGACTTACCCATGATGGATGGAAAGCAGCGAACAATAGAGAATCCAAGTGAACTTGATAAAGAAAGCTATGCTCCCCGGTAACGGCGCTAGAAAATAGTCTTGATGACCCACAAGTATAGGGGGTGTATCGCAGTATTTTCGAGGGAAGTGAAACCCAATTTATTGATTCGATACAAGGGGAGCCAAAGAATATTTATAAGCCTTAACAACTGAGTTGTCAATTCAGCTGCACTTGGAAACAATCTTGCTCACAGCAGTTTATCAGTAGCAACAGTTTTGTAATAGGAATAGTAAAGTAACAGCAGTAGTAAAGCAAAGACAGTAGTAACAAAAGCAGTAAACAGTGGGATTCGAGTGCGGTAGGCATAGGGATGGATGGACGGGTGTTGCATGGACAAGACAATTCACATAGCAATCAGAACATAGGGCAATTGCAGATAAATAAGATAAAGCACCCAAGTACTAGACAATCCTAGGCATGTGTTCCATATATAGTCATACGTGCTCGCAATGAGAACTTGCACAACATCTTTTGTCCTGCCAGCCCGTTTGCAGCGAGGCCTCTAGGGAACTACTGGAAATTAAGGTGCTCCTTTTAATAGAGCACCGGAGTAAATCATTAACACTCCGTGAACACATGTGATCCTCACATCAAAGCCTTTCCCTTCCGGTTATCCCGATTTCTGTCACTTCGGGACCATAGGTTCCGGACGACGACGTGTGTATACAACTTGTAGATAAGACCAGAAACAATACTATCATAATGAATCAATGACATGTTCAGATCTGAAATCATGGCACTCGGGCCCTAGTGACAAGCATTAAGCACAACAAGTCGCAACAAAGTCATAAAGCACTAATAAAAGATACTAGGCACCATGCCCTAACAATCTAATGCCATTACATGAATGATCTCATCCAATCCCTACCATCCCCATAGCCTACAGCAGGGGAATACTCACTCATATATGGGGGAAACATGGATGGTCGATGGAGAAGCGATGGTGATGATGATGGCGATGATCTCCTCCAATTCCCCGTCCTGGCAGGGTGCCAGAAAGGAGTTTCTGGTGCTGTTTCATGGAATCTGGTGGTGGCGGCAGAGCGGAACTCCTTCTGGAAAAACGTCGAACCCCCCGAAGTTTTTAGGTCAGAAGGCTCCTTATAGGCGAAGAGAGAGGCCGAGGGGGTTCTTGGGGGGCCCACACCACCCCTGGCGCGGCCTGGCCTAGCCCGCGCCACCAGGTGGTGTGGCCACCCCAGGGCTCTTCTCCGTCTCGTATTCTGGCTCCTAGAGTCTTCGGGTGAAATAGGAGTTTTGGCATATTTTCCGAGATTTTTCCTGATAGTTGATTTTCTGCACAAAAAGTAGACACCAAGGCAATTCTGCTGAAAATAGCGTCAGTTTGCATTAGTTGCATCCAAATCACACAAGTATAGAGGAGAAACAATAGCAAAAGTGTTCGGGAAAGTAGATACGTTTTAGACGTATCAATTACTAGAGGCATGAACCTACTATCGGGCATAAATACTAACTCTTGGAGTTGCTAGCATATACTTGGCCAAGATAGCTACTAACAACGGAAAGCATGCAAGATCACAAATAACAAAGACATGATAGAATCAATAATCAATCTGAAATAGCATCTCATTATCCATTGGATCCCCGCAAACACAACATGTAAGAATTACAAATAGATGATCTTGATCATGAACGGAGCTCGCAAGATCTAAACATGATAGCACAAAGGAGGAGAACCAGCCATCTAGCTACTACATGGACCCGTAGTCCAGAGATGAACTACTCATGCATCACACCGGAGGCTTGCATGATGATGAAGAAGGCCTCCAGGGTGAATTCTCCCCTCCGATAGGGTGTCGGGAAGAGCTTCAGATCCCTCCCGATCTAGGGATGGAGATGATGGCGGCTACAGACTCTTTCGTGAAATTTTGATCGGGTACTTAGGGTTTCTATATCGGAGGCATCTTATAGCCGAAAGGGGACGCCGAGGGGGTGCCAGAGGTGGACAGACCACCCCCTGGCGTGGGCCAGGATGGGCCGCACGGCTAGGTGGTGTGGCGGCCTCCTGGCCCCTCTCTGTCTCGTATTCTGGCTCTGTGTGTCCCTCGGTGAAAAACAGACTTTGGCTTTTGTCCCATCCAATTCCGAGAATATTCATTTTATGACTTTGCTGGAACCAAAAACAGTAGAAAACAGGCAGCTGGCACTGTGGCTCTTATTAATAGGTTAGTCCAAGAAAGTGTATAGAAAGTACTCATGGTGTGGACAAAACATAAGAAAGTAGATAAAACCAAACATGGAACATCAAAAATTATGGATACATTAACAACGTATCAGCTAGCCGGCCAGGGGGAGCCCCACCCCGCGCATAACACAAGACTGGTTGGGTGGGCCCCATGTGGTGACTGGGCTTGGCCCCTTTGGCCCTTGGCCCTACCCTCTAGCAGTTTTCCCTCATGGGCCCTTTTTCCCTAGGAGTTTGGCCCATTAGTAGAAACCCATTTAAATTAGATTTTAATATTATATTTAATATTAATTACATTAATTAATCTGTAAATACATATTACAAAATCCAATTTGACACGAAACACCCTTTAGGTTCCCTTTAGATTTCCTCCGAACGACTTCAGAACTTTCTGGAATGATTCCACTTCTCTCACGGAACTTTTCGGATTTCTTTTCTCTTTCATGTGGTGATTCCAACTTATAGAGGATCTCTAGCTCATCGTACCTTTAAGTGTATTTCCCCACGGCTCGAGAATGGCACAAACATGATCCCATCAATGATCAATACGGGACAGGGATGCCCATAATGACCCCTATGCATTCCACGATGACATTGTCGTTTGAATTGTAAAACGTCGAGTCCAATTCCCTTTGTTTCTTTGATACGACTTGTTCGAGATCCAATCATGGGTATCACATACCTTGTTCAATCTCGTTACCTACAAGTTATGTTTTACTTGTTACCACGATATTACATCCTTGTGACCTAGTCACATGTTGCAATATTATGGATGTAATCTCACCAAGTCGGTCATATGTATCTTACCCGTCACCTGGGTGAACAAATCTTGGTCTTGAGTCATATGTCTTCTACTATTCCTATGGAATACCTAACGTACACCTTTATAATCACCATTTAACCTAGTGACGCTTGATGTAGTTAAGGAAGCCTCGGGAGACAGTGAGTAATATGATCTCACGGTCTAAGGAGAAGAAGACTACATTTTAACTATTGCAATAATTAACTTTGTGACTTAATCGTGCCGCAATATTTGGGTAATGTCCTTCACATCATTCACCAATTATATGACCTTGTTGTCAATTGGCATAAATGCTCCATGATCAGAAAACCTTGATCATCGGTTGCCCAATGAACTAGTATGAATAGAGGCTACTAGGGACTTGATTTGTTTCATACCACACCTGTACCAATGTTTCCACATGATACGGTTATAGCACAATATGAAAACTATTATGAACTAACTGAGATATGACAATAAAACACATTTATTATTTGCCTCTAGGGCATATCTCCTTCAGTCTCCCACTTGCACTAGGATACAGATAATCTAGCTCGCATTTTACTAATCATAAACCATGTGTTTATTGATCATGCATGCTCATGGAAAACGTCATGTCCATGTTCTGTTTTACCAGATCATTATGTATTTTGCAAATTGTTAATATCTTCCTGATTTTGACATTTACACCATTATCTCATAATGGGTTGAAGTATTCGTTTGGCGACATAGTGCGACTTTGTTTCTAGTGTTACATTGACGGTCGATCAGTCAATTTAAATTTCACTATTGTCATGCAAACTTTGAAACACACTTAGCAGAAGTCAAACTTCTTTTGCCAAAACCTATACTTTTATATGTATGTAGATCCTAGTGCATGAAATGTAACTATGTGCCTAACTTCGCTTCTTGCTATTTAAGGACAAACTCAATTCTGGTTTGGTGATTAACTCAGGAATCACCTCAAGACATATTCTTACATTTAAGAGCTTGTCCTTCCAACTAGAACCTTGGGTCACATTACATCGAGTATACAATATGGTTGTATGGAAGAACCTATGACTGAGTCATAGGAGATGCAACACATCTCTTTCTTTCTTTTAACAATAGTTGTAATACTAATACTAAATCAATGCTTCATATAAGTAATAACTTCTTTCTTACCTCATTCTATTCTGAGCTATTTCAGAATCTTGTCTAGGACATTCTGAACATCTTTCAGAATTAAGTCCAGGAAGCATTCCACAATAATGTTTTATTAAAGTTACCAGTCTATCTCAACAGATATCATTGTTTAATAACTTGTTCATCTTCATCCATCTTCATCCATATTTACTAACTTAAATGTTTATTAATGCCAATCACATCATTCATATATGTCATCCACATATTTCAGAAATGATGTCACGCTCCCACTCAAATATGGCATCCATATATGAGATCTAGGGATTTCATTTAGCTCCCACTCAAAATATGTCTGCTACATATTATGATTTAGCCAAGCTACTTAGCTCCCACTCAAAATATGGTTGCTACATATTATGATTAGGCCAAGCTACTTAGCTCCCACTCAAATGCAGGTCCTCTCAATAATCTTGGACATTCCAAACTTCTTTGATCATTATCAAATTGAGAATTCCATCTACAAGATTCCAATATCCATATACTGATGGTGAAAAACCAATATACTTAAGCATTGCTACATTTGTAGTCAACTCCTTGAATTTTTCCAAACATATTTTGTGGCAAATCAAGCTTTATATCCTTCATTAAGTTTCATTTCCTTCTTATGACTTTGCAGTCATTTAGAAATATCAAGTGAACATTTTTACTTAATGAGATTAAGTAACATGTTACTTTTCAATTTTAAATGTAACTTAATATAGGATTTTATGACTCCTAGTCATTTCTTGCACTTAGGTCCATGACACTTCTTTGTAGTTTGTAGGTATCTCTTGTTCAAACAACATGAAAAGTGAATCAACAATATAATTCCGCAAACTTGCAGAATATATAGTGAATCCTACTTTCTTTAGTAAAAGTATTCGCTGAAACTTTATGATCGGTATCATCAGTCTCTCCTCTATTTATAGAGTTTGGTTTCAAGAAGAAATATCCGCTGCACCACTCAACAATCTGGAGTTAAGGTCAAATACCTTATTTTGATCTTTTACTTTCTTCCACATATATCTTCATGAAGACACATAAACATTTAGGACAACAGCAGGTTTGTATTTTATGGAAGATGCATTCATAGTTTTCTAAGAATACTGTACAAAGACTCGTTTATTCGCCATGATTTTGACTTATCGAAATCTCTAGAAACTCAAATGTGCCATAATTCTTATGGTGTTGTTTCCCCGAATCTTTAGATGTTCCTTTGTATTTCAAATGAGTGTTCGCTCATTTTGATTTCTAACTCTAAACGATAACTGTAATCCAGATAAGAGATAATATTAGACCATATGTATCTAATATAATATGATTATGATATTCAGACATTTCAATACACTTTGAATTTGTCCAACTATCATAATTTGTGAAACATCTTTCACAAGTCCTTTTATGCCAAAAGATAACTTACATACTTTCGTCATGTCGATCAAATAGAAGAGACTTTGTATTTCTGTTAATTCAATACCCCTCTTCACTTTGAAATCATTTGAACAATTTCAAATAGTCTCAAACTTATGTTTCATTAAGTAAATACCCATATTCAATTAAATCCACAATGAAATAATGATTTTCACTATTTGTTAAAAATACAATACACATTATGTATAAAATTCAACATGAAGTATAAATAATGATTTCCACTATTTGTTGAAAATATGATACATCATTATGTATAAAGTTCAACATTTCTTTGCATATCACCATTTACCAAAATGCGGAGTTTTAGTCATTTTGTCAAACAAGGCATGGTTTTGCAAAGTCTCTAGATCTAATATCTAAGACCTCTATCTTCATTTAGAATGAAAAACATGCAGTAACCACCATGACTTAAATGATAGTGTCATGTCATTATTAAACTTTGGATATCTTTTAGCATTCTAATCCTTTATAAATGCTTAAATTTTTATCATTAAGATAGAGATGAGAATAACTCATTTATAATCGTAATGTGACCATAAAGGTTTTATTCATAAGAACAGTACAACTGGCTTGTAACTTATTCATATGAACAATCGTCTCACCAAAAGCAAGACACACAAATGAGGATTACAAAATTATATTCAAGTCCCCTATCTAAATGATAAACTTTGAGGAAAAAGGGTGACGTCGGCCATCAACTGTTTTGCTTGCTGTCATCAAGCCACATTGCCTCATTTTTCAGCAATTCTCAAGCAGACAATTTTGTTTTCACAAAACAGGACAAGTATCAAATACTTGTGAACTGCAATGAGGTTTGCAAGAACTACATTTATAATTTGTATATCTAACATATACCCTTTTCATCCATGACCTCCATTACAATCAATCCCTTCTGAGAGTTCTCAACTCTAATGCAAGATTGCTAAGTGACTCTCCAAATATTCTGTTTTCATCCATGGTGGAGCAAAACTCATCCAACGGCTCATACTTTATGTGCCTGATTTTGCAGAATACAAAATTGTAGTCCAACACTGCATCGAATGAAAATGGCTTATTGGATGATTATGGAGAAAGCACAGTCATTGCGGAGTCATTGGACTATATCCTAATGGTTATTGTATCAAGAAGAGAAGATTATCTTATTACAAGGATATCCCTCAGGCGTGGGTATTAATTTATGAAGTTGGACCCTTCTGCTAAGTTCCACATCAAGCAAGAAATTTCCCATGGTCACAATAGACCTCAGTGGGATAGGCCATGATCTACTAAGATATTTGCAAATAAACATCTAGACTAAGTTCATAATTTGAGTTCAATCCTAATTGAGCTCTCACTAAAATTGTTATCCCCTGGATGATTTTAGCGATCACACGATCCCAATCCACTACACCACCCCCGATCGTCATGGCCGGCAATGCAGTTTCAAAGGTAGATATTCCCCAATTTCAATCACATCATCCATGTGACTCATGCTCGACCTTTCAGTCTCTTGTGTTCCGAGGTCATATCTGCACATGCTAGGCTCTCCAAATTAACCTTAGTGTATTTGCATGGCACATACTTGGCTTGTTACCCACATTGTAAGCGAACATAGATATGTCTAGCCCCCGATCATCACGGCCGGCTTCATAATGATGAACTTTCTTAGTGTTTGGACACTAAGGGAGAATACTATCATTGGAATTAATAGGGATTATCTTATATAATATGCTACCATTGAGTATCTAATACTAGCACACAATAAGATGAATAAAAGGTATCAACATCACATGTATATTGTGATATGATATGGTCCTTCTTCTTGTGCCTTGATCTCCATCGAGCGCTCCGGCATGATCTCCATCTTTCTCCGGTTTGACGCCAAGCTCATGACGCCACCAGCAGGTCGTACATCGGAACGATGACTATTAGTATACTATTCAGTAATAGGAAAGTAAACTACTTTACCTTCGTAGTGACCAAGACCATATCACAACACAATCCCTCCTATAAAAAAAGTTAGACGCTTCTACCTTATCTTTTGCAAGTTTTACATGGCTGTTAGGGCTTTCATAATAGAACGTCTAAACTACAAACTTTCCAACCACACCATGGATCCAATAATTGTCCCTACTACACCCCTTTCGGGGCCCTCCGTTGTAAATGTCATACCAAGTATTGAATGATAGACAGCCACCCGCTATCCACTTATACAGAACAAGCTGTATGTCGAGCATGGAACCAGTCTCGCATACGAGTACGCATAACATTGATCTGGGCCGCTTCATCAAACAATACCGCGATATAAACAAGTACATGCTAGAGGGTAACAACTAAGGGATCAATGCTCGCACAATACTTGTGTGTACTGGCCGTACAGCACTCCTACGCATAGATTGGCTCTAATACCACTCAAGGGTTCCATAGGAGAAAACAAAAAATTCCTATGTTGGAACACTCTAACTGCCCAAGATCTATCTATGTAGTAATGTAGTAATGACCGGAGCGTATATAATACATACCCTTGTAGACCGTACGCGGTTAATGTTCTGAGAGGAACATGGTTGAAGTAGTCATGCTCGTAGGCAACCTCAAGGTCGCGAACCTCCTCGGAGGTCACACCTTGCTCCATCTTCATCGTGCAGCAGCTCCGTCTCACGATATCCAAGATGCCCTCAAATGAGGCACCCTCGAGGTTTCGTACACATACAATGTGCATTGACGACCTCCGACCCCCTTGATCCCTGTCGGGAGTGCGGAAGTAGATCTCTAGCTTTGAATCCCTGCAGCGCAATGGCGTGCTGCAGGTGCGCTGCCTATTGCGTCTACAGCCCTTTCTTGGGACTGTGCCAACACAATGAGACAACTAGAGAGAGAGATAGGGAGGAATTATCTAAGGAAAATTCCTTAGAGAACATCTCAAATTGGTGTATCTATTCCCACCCATGGGCATTCCTTTATATAGGAGGAGGCAGGTGTGCCCTCCCCTTTGGATTTCATATGTGGGACTAAACAAGGGAGAGAGAGGGGGGATGGCGCCATGGGACTCTAGGGCTCCATGGGCCAGCCGTCCAGGGGGTCCCCACCTCGCGCACAACCCAAGGCTGGCCGGGTGGGCCCCATGTGGCGGCTGGGCTTGGCCCCTTTGGCCCTTGGCCCTTCCCTCTAGTAGTTTTCCCTCATGGACCTTTTTTTCCCTAGGAATTTTTCCCATTAGTGGAAAACCTTTTCAAATTAGATTTTAATATTATATTTAATATTAATTACATTAATTAATATGTAAATACATATTACAAAATCCGATTCCACCTGAAACACCCTTTGGGTGCCCTTTCAATTTACTCTAAACGACTTCAGAACTTTCCGGAACAATTTTGGTTCTCTCACGAAACTTTTCCAGATTCCTTTTCTCTTTCATCTGGTGATTCCAACTTACAAAGGATCTCTAACTCATCGTACCCTTAAGTGTATTTCCCCACGGCTCGGGAATGGCACATACATGATCCCATCAATGATCAATAGCTGGACCGAGAAGCCCATAATGACCCCTATGCATTCCACGATGACACTGTCGTTTGAATTGTAAAACATCGAGTCCAATTTCCTTTGTTTATTCGATACGAAGTATCCAAGATCCGATCATTGGTATCACATACCTTGTTCAGTCTCGTTACCGACAAGTTCTGTTTTACTTGTTACCGCCATATTACATCCCCGTGACCTAGTCACATGTTGCAACATTATGGATGTAATCTCACAAAGTCGGACATATGTATCTTACCCGTCACCTGGGTGAACAAATCCCGGTCTTGAGTCATAAGTCATCTACTCTTCCTCTGGAATACCTAACATACACCTTTATAATCAATGTTTAACTGAGTGATGCTTGATGTAGTTAAGGCAATCTCGAGAGACAGTGAGTAATATGATCTTACGGTCTAAGGAGAAGGATACTACGTTTCTAACTATTGCAACAATGAACTCTATGACTTGATCGTGTCGTGATCTTTGAGTAATGTCCATCACATCATTCACCAATGATATGACCTCGTTGTCAATTGGCATAAATGCTCCATGATCAGGAAACCTTGATCATTGGTTGCCCAAGGAACTAGTATGAGTAGAGGCTACTAGGGACTTGGTTTGTTTCATACCACACCTATACCAATGGTTCCACTTGATACAGTTATAGCACAAGATGAAAACTATTACGAACTAATTGAGATATGACAATAAAACCCATTTACTATTTACCTCTAGGGCATATCTCCTTCAGATCTCCGGCTCATCGTCAACCTGTCGGCGCTTCAAGATAGTTGGTACCTGGTTGAGCAGGAGGATGGCCACTGCAGCATATGGATGCAGGCGCTGTCGAAGCGCACAACGGTGCGTTTTTGGAGATGCAACCATCTGTACCACCACAAGTGCATCTTCACTTGGTTTGAGACCAACTCCAACTGTCCTATCTGCCGATACAATGTTCTCGCCCATCTCTACTGACAGGAGGTGCATATGCCCCCTTCTGTATGAAACTTGGTCATGTGGTTGCTAATTAATTAATGTATTGAACCAATGTATCTACTACACACCAAGTGAACCTGTTCTACATATGTTTACACTTGTCGAATTAAGCTTAATCCAATTTAGACAGGGAAAACAATTAGTCTAGGATTACAATCCAATAGGAAATTATCATAATGTCTCATACATTTTACAAAGAGAAAACCAAAACAATTCACTGTTCATCATCTCACTTCATAATATGAAACAATAGTCTAATCATCGTCACCATCATCTCTTTCAGCACCACCATGTTATAGATCCACATATTCCGACTGGGTTGGATCTTCTTCCCCTTGCCATTCATCATACATGTCCTGAGATTCATCAGGTAGAACCAGTTTATTCCTCTCTTCGTCGACTACACTAACCTCGATAGTGAAATCTACTTGTCCATCATGCACAAAGACACCTCTAGCAATCAAATTTTCATTAACACCAGCCAGTTCAGTTACCACACAACCACTAGGATAATCTTGGTGAGCAACATCTATAGTGACTGGCTCGTCATACTCATTCACATCATAGGTGCTCCTTGCCTCAAACTTTTGCACATATTTCTAGTCGTTATTATCTCTGTCATCCAAGAATATTACCTTGGAATCTTGAGTTACCAAAATATAAGGTTCCTCCTTGTACCACTCAGTAGTAATATTGATCGATATGAAATTCCCATCATTTCTGGAGCCTCTTTTCTTGTTTGGATCTTGGTCGTACCAATAACACTTGAATAGAACCACATATCGACCACCAGTCTTGTCGTTATAGTTCAACTGAATAACCTATTTTATACGACCATAATGATCATAGTCCTCTGACTTCTTCATTTTGGCTGTCAAGTGCTCTCCACTGGTCATCATGCCACTATTTTGTGTCTTCAGATGTTTCTCATGCTCATAAGTGGTGTAGTGGATACCATCGTCATTGCAAGCTGAAGTTGTTTGCACCCTCTTTGCCGGACTACATGATAGAGCATAGAGACCATCACTAACATCGCCTGAATTCTCTTCACGCAGCTCTATGATCTGCGGTTATACAAAATAATCAAGAGGTCATCTTATGTGCATAATTCGTATGAAATTCAAAGTTTAATTGAACATCTTACATGATTCCTAAACCATCCTAAAACCCACCCCCACATATTGGTGCAACATAATCTTTTCCTTTGGTAGCTTTAAATAACCTACAAAAATGATACTCAAGTTAGACATATGAACATATCTTGCTACAAGTTTCATTTCATATATGTGAGGATATGTATGAATAGTACTCACAAAATAAAGTTTTCAGCCTCATCAGTGGTATTCAGCACATACCAAGTAAGTTGGTCATATTCTTGATGCATTAATGTTCTATGTTCCTTCTTTCCTACTAGGCAAACACCATGGTTAAAAACAGATTTTTCAACTTCATCAATTCTACAACCCAGATTGGATATTGTTTGACAATCAGGAATGTATCTTGAGCAAAATGCAAATGCTTCAGCAGCGATATATGCCTCTACAATGCAAGCCAACCCTCTAGTCTTGTTCCTAACAGTACCCTTGAAAGTGCAAAGTCGATGTTCTGTAGGGTACATCCATCCATACTGTACGGGACCTCTATAAAGTGCATCTTTGGTCAGATGAACAGCCAAATGCACCATCACATCAAAGAAGTCTGGTGGATATATCAGCTCAAGCTTACACATGATTTCTACTATGTCCGTCTGAAGACGCGCTACAACTCTTCTATATAGAGTTTTGCTACAGATTTCCCTCAAGAACTTTCCCAACTCTGCAAGCACGTTGTACAAATCCTTGTTCACTAAACCTTTAACGCCAAGAGCTAAAAGCCTTTGTAGTAGGATGTGGCAATCGTGAGTTTTCAACCCTTGGAGCTTGTTCCCATCTGCATTGATACAATTTGCAATGTTAGAAGCAAATCCAGATGGGAACTTCACACCTCGAAGAAAGTCACAAAATAGTACCCTTTTATTCATCAGCAAGGTAAATTCTGCACCTCGAAATTTGTAATGGTTTTCACCGCCGTTATTAGCCGTACCTTCAGGATGCAGCTTCAAGTTATTGTTAATGAGTTTTTCGTAGTCAAGCCTAGCATTATAGCTATCTTTTGTATTGGATAGAATGTTCAGTAATGTGCCTATAATGTTGCCACATATATTTTCTCCATGTGCATGACATCAATATTATGTCGAAGCGTCTTACCAGCCCAGTACGGCAAGTCCCATAGAGTGGATCTGCGCTTATAAAATATTCTCGTTTCCTTTTTCTTCCCTTGGTGATCTGTTGCTACTTCTTCTGCTCTCTTCTTTTTGGATGTTGCTCCTACTATTGGTGCATCTTCTGTATTCTTTCTTTTACCTCGTTCGGTAGCTGATTATTTTCTTGACTTGACATTTCTGACCTTTTGTACATGCGCCTGCAACTCAATTTCAGTGAACTTTTGTGGTGTAGTGCCATATTTAGTCCTCTTTCCATATAACTGCAATTTTTTAAGTTTTTTCAGAATTTATGGCCTTTAGGAATAAAAACCCGGTGGCCAAGGAAACCGGTCTTATTTTGTAGCCTCACTATGTGAACACATGTATTATAACTTGTTGTCACTCTGCCTGACATAGTGCCAAGAGCTAGAAAATCATAGGTATAGAATAGCATAGTAGCACACATAGGGAACTTGGCATCTTCAGGTTTGATGGCAAGGCTATCAGTTCCTGCAAGTCTCGTATAAGAGGCTGCATGAACAGATCAAAATCCTTCCCAGGTGATTTGGGACCTAGGATGAGTAAAGCCAGCAAGCAATTCGACTGATCAGTGCATGCATAGGGAGGCAGGTTGTAAATTGTAACAAGTACTGGCCACATTCTATACGAGTTACTCATGTTGCCAAATGGGTTAAATCCATCTATAGCTAGGCCAAGTCTCAGGTTTCCTTGGATACACAGCAAATCCTGGATGAGCCTTCTCAAAGTTCTTCCATTCATCGCCATCAGCTAGAAGTCTCAATAAGTAATCATCTATCTTGAGAATATCTTTGTGCCATCTTGTTTCCTTAGATATTGTTCTGACTGAAACAACCTCTTCAATCTATCTATAATTGAAAAATATCTCAGAATCTTATAGGGATATTTCTTACTTTTATCAGTATTTTTCCATCTTGATTCGTTACATACTGAGCATTCATCGAGGTTTTCATAATCCTTCCAAAACAGTACACAGTTCTTTGGACAAAAATGGATCTTCTCATATGATAGTCCAAGTACCTTGATATATTGTTTCATCTCATAAAATGATTTTGGTAGTCCTTCCTTAGGGATTGACTCGTTGTACACCTTAATAACTGAATCGAAAGCTTTATTGGTAATCTTATTGGACAATTTTTCCTTTAGTAATTTTATTACCAGTTCGAATCTTGAGATACGAGAATCAGGATCCAATGAACACTTGGCATCTTCTACCAGGTCAGAGAAAAGTGATCTTTGATTCGATCGACACATCCACCTGAACTATAGATTCCGAGAATTCGGACGCATTAGGTCGACGACTTTCTCGAATCTTCACATCACATGGGATCTTGCCATCTAAGAAATCACAGCTTTGTCGCTCACCTAATTCTCATATAGAATGTGCTAACAGAAACAGATGATAGATGATGGTACATGGGATTTAGGTTTTCCTTTTACATTATTTAGGATTTGCATTCAATTGCATGGGACGTGGATTTGCTTTCAACATTACGCGCTCAGCATAGACTATGTCTCCTATTCTTATATTACAGATTGGTAGTCAAATAAAGTTTTCATCTTTTATGTGTTAATCATGCATACGACGTATGATATTTATCAGGTTTCACCCTTTTTTTTTGCAAAACACTCCATATCCTAGCGGTTCTTTTCCTTGGCACCACGTTCCAGCCTGGTTGAGATATTTTTTTTGACCAAGTTTTTTCTGGGACGCAGATCCTTGGCACCACGTTGCAACATGGTTGAGTTATTCTTTGACTATTTTTTTCTGGGACGCAGGACTAATAACCTTTGGTTAAATCATAGCCGTAAATTTTAGATCTAACGGTCAAGATAATTTAAATGATGTGGCTTAATGTGGTGTCTTCTAAAATCCACTTATATTGCTTTTAGTATATACTTAGATTATCGTTATGCTAAAAAGGTTGTATTTTACCCGCAAAAAAAAGCTTGTATTTTAAAAAACAAAATTTTCACATTTGTCAAAATAGATGATCATACATATATGAAAATTGATCACATACATGTCTAAGAAATGTTCATGAGTTTGAAAAGTTGTTTCTATAGGTAATTAAAATGTGCATACAAAGAATAAATATGTTCAGAGTATAAAGAATATATGAAAATGTTCATACACAAAGAAAAAATCAATCCAAAAAACATGTTAAAAACTATTCACACGAAAAAGGAAAATACATAGGATATAAAGTGAAGAAATGTATTGCCACTGTTTTTTATTACTTCGTGTTCTAGCATTTTTTAGAGTCAAACTTTGTCAACTTTGACCAAGAATATAGAAAAATATATCAACATTCATTATTCCGAATGCACATATTATGAAAAGAGAACTTACGAAGATTCCAATACTATAAGTTTTACATTGTAGCTACTTTGATTTTTTTCTAAATATTTGGTGAAACTTCAAAAGGTTTGACTTTGACTAAATCCAGAATGCAATCTAATTGTGAATAGAGGGAGTATTTCCAAAATTATATTCCCATGGGGATCAGTCCTATAAATCAAACAACCAACATAGGAAAACTTCCTATAGCATTTAATCCTACAACTTTTTCTAGGAAAATCATTTGAATCAAACAGACCCTCAGCGTGAGTTCCCTTAGAGAAAAAGTTGTTGTGCCTGGTCAAATAGATCCAAGAAAACGGACACACCGACAAGAAAGCTATCTATACCACATGATGAAATTCAGAACTCGTCAATTTTCAACTCAAACAACAAAATCATGATCTATTTGTGCTTGTCTTGGTTAGGACTACCAGATATGCAAAATACCCTTTAGGAAACATACAACATATGTGAATGGTTTTTTCAAAGTTGTTTCTAAAATTTGCTTGTACAACTTCCAAGATTGTTAAAGTAAACTAGAATTTGCTCATGTACCTTATCATAAATGTTCATGTTCCTTCACGTAAATTCATATGTATGGAATAAAATTTCCATCTCAAGGTAAAAACATTTTTTCGATAAAGTAAAAGGTTATGTATTTCTAAAGATGATGTATCTCAATAAGAACTGTTTGTATTTACAAATAGTTGTTCAAGTATATAAGAAAATATGCCCTTTTTTAAAAATGCTAGTGTATTTTTTCAAAAGTGTTAGAAAAAAGAAAAGTGAAAGTAAAGAAACGGAAGAAGGGATAATTATATTCACAAAAGTAACCACCTCACGGTCCATGTGGGTCCAACAGAAACAAGCCCGCTGAGATGGAGTTATGGCCTGTAATAAACAGATCACGCATTAACATTTTCAGTTTTCTCCTTTCCAGTGAATAGTACTACCTTGAGACTGTAAATTCAAGTATTCAACGCTCCTACAGTTTCGCTCCTGAAAGAATGGTGATGGCAGTCCCGCCGGTTTTGTGCCAGCTAGGACCCTGACGCACGGCAATGCGCCAAGATGCGATGCCCGATCGCCACATCACGCACAGGCCTGTACAAACGGAGACCTTGACTTGGTTAAACATTCCAGATTTAGACTGCTAGCTCACCAGTTAACCGATCCGCGCTTGTAGGGTAAGGGTGCGGACTCCGGAGAGACGACAGTTACTCATTCGATCCAAGCCTCCTCCTCCTCCTCCTATATAAGCTCATCTCCTGTCCTCACATGGATGTACACACACCGAGCCACCGATCGAGTACAATGGCGAGTTCCAGGGCCTTCGCGCTGCTGCTCCTCTTCTGCGCCTTGGCGTCCTCTTGCGAGTTCGCCTTCTCCTACTTCCCGGTGCCGCCCGCAACCAAGGAGGACTTCCTCGGTTGCCTGGTGAAGGAGATCCCGCCCCGCCTCCTCTACGCCAAGAGCTCGCCCGCCTTCCCCACCGTCCTGGGGCAAACCATCCGGAACTCGAGGTGGTCGTCGCCGGACAGCGTGAAGCCGCTCTACATCATCACCCCCACCAACGCGTCCCACATCCAGTCCGCCGTGGTGTGCGGCCGCCGTAACGGCGTCCGCATCCGCGTGCGCAGCGGCGGGCACGACTACGAGGGCCTCTCCTACCGCTCCCTGCAGCCGGAGAATTTCGCCGTCGTCGACCTCAACCTGATGCGGGCGGTGTTTGTGGACGGGAAGGCCCGCACGGCGTGGGTGGACTCCGGCGCGCAGCTCGGCGAGCTCTACTACGCCATCAGCAAGGCCAGCAGCACGCTGGCGTTCCCGGCCGGCGTGTGCCCGACCATCGGCGTGGGCGGCAACCTCGCGGGCGGCGGCTTCGGCATGCTGCTGCGCAAGTTCGGCATCGCCGCCGAGAACGTCGTGGACGTCAAGGTCGTGGACGCCAACGGCAAGCTGCTGGACAAGAGCTCCATGAGCACGGACCATTTCTGGGCCGTGAGGGGCGGCGGGGGCGAGAGCTTCGGCATCGTGGTCTCGTGGCAGGTGAAGCTCCAGCCTGTGCCTCCCACCGTGACCGTCTTCAAGATCGGCAAGGCAGTGACCGAGGGCGCCGTGGACATCGTCAACAAGTGGCAAAGTGTCGCGCCGCAGCTCCCCGCCGACCTCATGATCCGCGTCATCGCGCAGGGGTCCAAGGCCACGTTCGAGGCCATGTACCTGGGCACCTGCAAGACCCTGACGCCGCTGATGCAGAGCAAGTTCCCGGAGCTTGCCATGAACGCCTCGCACTGCAACGAGATGTCATGGATCGAGTCCATCCCCTTCATCCACCTCGGCAAAAAGGACAGCCTGGAGGACGACCTCCTCAACCGGAACAACAACTTCAAGCCCTTCGCCGAGTACAAGTCCGACTACGTCTACCAGCCCTTCCCCAAGACCGTGTGGGAGCAGATCTTCAACACCTGGCTCGTCAAGCCCGGCGCCGGGATCATGATCTTCGACCCCTACGGCGCCGCCATCAGCGCCACCCCGGAGGCCGCCACGCCATTCCCGCACCGCAAGGGCGTCCTCTTCAACATCCAGTACGTCAACTACTGGTTCGCACCGGCAGCCGGCGCCGCGCCATTGTCGTGGAGCAAGGACATCTACAACTACATGGAGCCCTACGTCAGCAAGAACCCCAGGCAGGCCTACGCCAACTACAGGGACATCGACCTCGGCAGGAACGAGGTCGTCGACGACGTCTCCACCTACAGCAGCGGCAAGGTTTGGGGACAGAAGTACTTCAAGGACAACTATCAGAGGCTCGCCCTTACCAAGGGCAAGATCGATCCCACAGACTACTTCAGGAACGAGCAGAGCATCCCGCCACTCATCCAAAAGTACTGATTCATTAGAGGACCGCGCTTGGCGTTTCACAATGCCCGGCCAACTAATAATAAGGATCGCCAGTAGCTAGCTAGGGGTGTCTCCTTCTTTCTTTTGCACTTCTTCCTCTTTGTTGGTAAAAGATTTTCCTTCTTCTTCTTCTTCTTCTTCTTCTTCTTCTTCTTCTTCTTCTTCTTCTTCTTCTTCTGTGTTAGATGTACCCCGGCCGGCTTAATATAGCATTTGCTTCATAAGTGATGAATAAGTAATGGAACCTGTCCCGTCTTAGAATTACTACTTACTTGGGATCACTGAAATTTCTCTTATGGACTTTCCAGTAAAATTCTCAACTATTTTGCCCACATGTGAACTTTTGATATTTTCTTATGTAAATAGCACCCACATTTTCTTCTTCTTCTTCTTCTTCTTCTTTCTTCTTCTTCTTCTTTGAAAAATAGTCATCTAAACTTGACTGTGTGTAGAGACTGTATTGGCCGCACCACCTTCATGTGAAATGTGAAAATTATTCGATCCAAAATAAAATATTATTTACACATTTTGTTTGTTGTCATGAAATTTTGAACATCCAGTTGCCATTATTTTATTTTATTTTGCGAATTCAGTTGCCATTATTATAAGTTTATTAGTTTCTGGACGAAATTAAAATTCGGTAGAATTCAATCCTGAGTTTGCAAAATCCTTAGTTATTTTTTATTTTGATAATATATAAAATTGACCACTTATATGGCATAATGTGATGTAATAAGACCAAGGAACGAACTATATATATACGGATCTTATTGCCTTCACCCCTAATCACCACTGACATCAGCTGTGTTCATGAGAATATTTTGATGCAACAATGTCTCGTAAAAAGTTAATTTCTAGTCTTGACCAGAACTTGAATCCATCCAAAGCGCAAATTGTACTACTCATACGCCATCCATTCAACATGTGGTGTAGATGTGGTTAACCGCGTATACGACCCTTTATTTTAAACAAACACCTACAGTACTACCTAAATGTTATTCAGAAATCCAAATCCAGCACCTTTTTCTTTTCTTTTGAGGGTTCCAAATCCAGCACATGGACTGGACATACAAGAGGCCCAACTTATGTGCACTCCTTTCAAATGGATATAGGCCCACACGGGGGTAGGACGCGAGCAAAACAAACAACAAGCAGAGGGGATTCTGCAATAGACGCATAGCAGGGTTCATTCTGAAAATGGTTGAGTAGCATAGACACACCTATCGTGTCACAAATTTGCATCTCCATTTTGAGATGTAACTTGAGAAATAAGAATCACAAAACACTATATGGATATTAGGCCGCGAACAGAGCTCATTAGCAAGACCAAAGCAAAATATTGTTTTGTGCACTGGAAAAATTACCTTTTTCCCAATCTTAATGAAAAAATTGTGTATATTATTTCCATGCTCTACATTTTATTATAAAATGGTGACTTCTATGAGACATTCCAAAGCTTGGTGTTACAAGTGCGACGTGTTCTCATTTGCAGTATATATTGCTTAAAAAGAAGTGTGCAGGAGGAATGGTGTCCTCTGATAGACGTATTATAATAAAACTCTGTTAATCTATTATATAAACTGGCCCAAGTCAGCAGTCTGGGTCAAGATTGTTTGTCTCAATCTCATTCTTTTACATGGTATCAGATTATGTTACGATGCTTCTGCTGCCCTGTCGCGGCCGCTACCGCCGCGCCGGCTCCTGCCTCGCCCTTCCTCGCCTCACAGCCCTTAGCGTGGTGGCAAGACCGGTCCCCTAGGGTCGCGCCTCCGGGTCCTCTCCCGCAGCCGCCCCCGATCGGATCGGCTCCTCCATCATCCGCCGCCGGCCCTGGCGTAGACGACGATCTGCCGCCACCGGTCTCCTACAACGGCCCTTCTTCCTCGACTTGCGTGACTACACCGCCACCCCCTGGTTGTCCCGCACCCGCGCCCTACGGTGCCTACTCGACGCCGACCTACGGTGCCCCACCTGCGCCGAACTACGGCGTCCCGTCTGCGCCCACGTACGGCGCCCCTGCACCGTCCTACGGCGTCCTGCCGACGCTGCCCTCTGCCTGCCTAGCGCCACCCTACGGTGTGCTGCCTCCGCATCCCTATGTGGTGCCTCCGGCGCTGCACAACAGGGCCACGTCCGCGTCGCCCTATGGGGCCCCGATTGCACCAATCTATGGTACCCCGGCCGCCGCTCCCTATGGTGCCTACCCGTTGTCGGCGTACGACGGTGTCGCGCCTACCTACGGGGCCTCCTCGGCGAGCCCTGCTCATCTCTGGAGATGGCGCCATCGATGGGCTTCTACGCGTCACAGCTGTTGGCTCACGCTGATCATGCTGCGATGCCGTCGCCATTCTACTTCTCGTACCTCATCCCGGTGAAGCTCACATCGGACAATTACTTGTCTTGGCGTGCACAGTTGTTGCCGCTCCTCTAGAGCCGCTACTTGGAGGGGTACGTCCATGGGCGGATCCAGGATTTGAGCATGAGGGGGACAAGAAGAGACCATAAAAGTGATAACACAAGAAAATATATCAAGTCTCAATAATTATACTATGTATATCATATCGCAACAATATATGTCTTCCAATTAAAAGAAACTACATTTCTACGAGTTTGAATTTAGATCTACGACCAGGCCTATCAAATAAATCAATAATATCTTCAACATCTATCTTTGCAGCTATTTCCTTCCCAATGTATACAACCATATAATGCCGAAGAAAGTCGTCACCCATTTTATTTCAAAGACGGGTCTTGATAAGCTTCATTGCTGAAAAGGCTCGCTCTGTGGTTGCAGTGGACACTAGGAGAGTGATGACCAGGCGCAATAGTCTATCAATTGAATACATAGACACTTTACCTGTTTTAACTAGTCCGTGTGTCAAATCAGCAAGCGATGCCAATGTATTGAGCTCTGGATGATTGCAAACATCTAACCGAAAATTTGGAAGTTGAGACTCCAACTAAGCCCGTTCTTGACTAGAAAAATCTGCTGGATAAAATTTCTCTGCAAGGGTGCAAATATTTCCCATGTCAAATGATTCATGTCGCGGATCCAAGGATGCACAAAGTGTGAGGAGCTTTGTAGTTTGAACACTAAATCGCTCATTTAGCTCAAACAATTGTTGATCAATCGCCACATAAAACACATCTACTTTGTAGTGATGGTTCATTGTGGTGTTATCATGTTTGTTCTAAGACTTAGTCACATCAACATACCTACATATTACAAAATATAATATATGTTAGAGGAAAATAATTCTGATTAAATATTATTCTACTCAACAGATTAAGCAGAAGGGGACTTACTTGAGACTCATATTGGGGATCTCAATTTCATGTTTGACACAAAAAGCCTTGACCTCCTCTAAAAGAGGTTCCCAGCCATCTTCTCTAAGATTACCCAACAATATCTTTGTGTTCGAAACTGAATCTAATGCATTTAGAATATCCAAAGATTTCTTCTGGAGCGTCTGGCACAAGATATCGGTGATTTTCATAATTTGCTCCATGAGGTGTGGAACGAACACAAAATCAAAAGAGATAATCATCTTCAGGGCACCTCCAGCATCTCCTCGAGAATATCTTGAGACCAAACGATCATTTGCTATACTTCACAAGATAGCAATTGCAGCACCAAACATCTTCTTCAAGCTCTAAATTGACTTAAAATGGGAATTCCATCTAGTGTCCCCCGGCCTCTGTAAAGAGCCTATCTAATTTGGCCCTTTTCCGGTATCAAGCTCCCCCAATTCAATTTCACGTGCAATTTTTGCAGCTTGATTTGCTAGTAACTCATCATTCCGTTTAGGCGATGCACTAACAACATTTATAATGAAAATTGCATGCTGAAAAAAATTATGCACTTCTTATACCTCCCTGGATGCTGCAACAAGAGCCAACTGTAGTTGATGAGCCATACAGTGAACATAATACGCATAAGGGCACTCCTTCAAAATCAAAGCCTTCAATCTATTCCATTCCCCTCGCATATTACTTGCTCCATCATAGCCTTGGCCTCTAATATCTTGCACACTTAGGTTATTATCTGCTAGAATAGCACAAACTAACTCCTTGATAGTCAATGCAGCCATGTCATTCACATGAACAACATCAAGGAAACGCTCTCTTATAAGCCCTTCACTGTTAACAAATCGTAGTACTAACGCCATTTGCTCCTTTGTAGATTCATCACGGGCTTCATCAACCATAATACAAAATTTACTATTGCCAATTTCTTCCCTAATTGTTGTTTGTACCTTCCGAGAAAGTAAACCAAGAATTTCCTGCTGAACTGAATGAGCGGTGTACTTCGCATTCCCAGGAGCATTATCTAAGACATCTTTCACCTCCGAATTATAAGAAGCCAAAAACTTTAACAATTCAAGGAAATTACCCTGGTTTATGGATCCTGGAGATTCATAATGGCCTCTAAAAGCACAAGCCTGGAATGTTAACCACCTAGATCATGTCAAATAAAATGTTTATTAAATGGTACAATATGTACAATATTATAATTGCTATGATAGAATATATAATAAAGTATTGCTTACCTAATAGAATCAATTGTAACTTTGAGTCATAGTCTAGCATCTGCAATTGTTTTTGCAGACGATTTCTCAATCACCTTATCAATATGAGTCGTGCTATCTTTAAAATTCTCAAGACACCGAGTTGAGTAGGTATGGACCGAACTAGCATCTTTGCCTATATGAGTTAGAAAAGCACAATCTTTTCCATTATTTACCTTCTTCCACTTATCGAAGCCCAAAATAGTGAAAGTATCTGAGCCACACTTCCCAATTGGCTTTCTGGAAAAGAGGAAACAATTAAAGCAATATGCACGATTTGCCGAAGGTGAATACTCTAGCCAAGGAAATTGCTTGAACCAACTAAACTGGAACCGATGACGATGTTTTGAATCATCAGTATTATATGGATACTCTCTCATGTATGGCTGGTATGGCCCCTCGGAAACATAGAATGGACGCGCTTCCACTTGCTTATCAATAGGCAATTCCCAAACATATTGGCGCTTTGCGGGGTCTCGCTCATATGATGTGCTTCCCGCTCTAGTTTGTTCTGATATTGCGGATGACTTAGTAATTTAATCCGATGTTTGCACATCAACTGGATCGGGAGTGGAGTCATTACGTACAGGCTGATCCATAATATCTATTTCCTCGGGTTGACTAGAATTCTCAGCCGTGGAGTTGGAGGTCGAACCAATCAGCTTAAAATATTTATTAATTGACGGTGTCTTCCTCTTCATGATACTCTTCTCTACAAGAACAAAATAACCAATAAACTAGTATAATTAGCAGAGTACATGGCCTTTAGGAGATTTAGTAATTAAACTAGTAAGCATCAACGGCTATACTCCCTCCGATCTAAATTAGTTGACTTGGTTTGTCTAGATTCGGATGTATCTAGCACTAAAATAAGTCTAGATATATTTGAATCTAGACAAATCTGAGTTAACTAATTTGGATCGAGTACAAGAATACCTTTTAGTGATCAGGTGAGGAATTGAGCGCAGCGTGGTGCGCAAGACGACGGCAGTCAGCAGGTCGTAGTCGTCGACAATTGACAGAGATTCAGCTATGCGGTCACGTGAAATTCTGTGCGGTGGCGGCGAATCAGCGATGCTGAGCTAAAAATATCAGACGAGATCGATTCCTATCGTATAGGAAACGAAGACCGAGTCAAACAGGTGTTCTCGATCGTATTGATTGTTATTTGCCTAGACTAGTTAGGTACGATTGGCCATTTAATTGTGCCATTGACCCTTGCACCGTGGCCTTTGACGCTTGCCAAATTCCGTTGGGCTTGGTAGTTGGCCCACGCTGGACATAGTTAGGAATTACCGTTAAGCCTGGTGATTAAGAACTAATACACATATGGAGTATATGACTACTGGCCCCTGCAACATACAGTTGGGGGGGCCGAAGCATGGGGGTGGCTTGGCCACCGCTCGCTCCCTGGATCCGCCTCTGGGTACGTCGATGGCTCATTGTCGTGCCCACTGACGTATCATCCGGCGTATCACACGTGGGTGGCCTAGGATCAGGCCATCCTCTCTGCTATCTAGTTTTCGCTCACGCTAAGCATCTCGTCGTTGGTCCTCTTCACCACTACGTCTCGGGATGCGTGGATGGCGCTTCACACCAGCTTCGCCTCTCAGTCTCAGGTGCGTGCTCATGCTATTCGCACTGAGCCGGGCGAGACCAAACTCCATGACCTCAGCATCACGGACTACTTCAACAAGATGAACGGCCTCTC
Organism: Avena eriantha; assembly: GCA_910589775.1. Taxonomy (NCBI): domain Eukaryota; kingdom Viridiplantae; phylum Streptophyta; class Magnoliopsida; order Poales; family Poaceae; genus Avena; species Avena eriantha. The sequence goes on along the minus strand of OU342746.1, from coordinate 211,464,361 downwards.
CGACACACTGGCCTCCATTAGCCAGCCGCTTCGCCCCGAGGACTTTACCACCTACATCCTGAACGGCCTGGACAGTGACTATGATAATCTTGTGGAGACCGTCAATGGTCGTGACACTCCGCTTCAGCCTTGTGAGCTCTACTCGTGCCTCCTCGGTCACAAACAGCGCGTCAAGGCACGCCATGCCTCCCCGAGCTTCTCCTCCGCCAACTCCGCAGCTCGCGGTAAACCGTAGAAGCCGTTACCGGCTAGTGGCAAGGTGATGCTCGCACCTCAGCAGGCCCCACGGCCCGCCGCACCCCCCATCACGGGCGGTGCTCGTTCGCGTGCCTGCTGCCCCTGTTGCGGTGCCCAGCAAGCATGCCAGCTATGTGGCCTTGAGGGCCATATCGCCTCCCACTGTCATCGATGCTTCAAGCAGGACTTCTTTAGCATTGGCAACAATGGCAAGGGCAATGACAAGCAAGCTGTCGCTGCCGTAGCGGGTAATGAGCACAGGTACACTCTGTCCTACTCCATTGATCCGACGTGGTATATGGACACACGGGCTACCAATCACCTGACGAGTGAGATGGGAAAGCTCTCCACCCAGGAGACACATCATGGTCATGATCAGGTTCACACCGCCAATGGAGTAGGTATGCACATCTCACATGTTGGTCAGACCTCTCTTCTTGCACATAACTCTAGAAAACTGCATCTTCTCAATGTCCTTCGGATTCCTTCCGCTACACGTAGGTTGTTTTCTGTTCCTCAACTTACTCGTGATAATAATATCATCGCTGCATTTCATCATTTCCATTTTTTCATCAAGGATCGGGACACGAGAGCCATTCTTCTTAGAGGTCGTCTTCGCCATGGCCTATATGCGTTTGATATGCCATCTGTGCCATTTTCGCCGCATGCTCCCCAAGTGTTCAGTGGTGTTCGGGTGTCATCTACGCACTGGCATGCGCGCCTTGGTCACCCTGATGCTCCCATAGTTCGTCATGTTCTACATCGTCATGAACTTCCATTTGTGTCCAATAAAATTGCTGAAACTATATGTGATGTCTGTCAGCAAGACAAGAGCCATCAACTTCAATGTTTAGAGTCGATTCATGTCGTTAAACATCCTCTTGAGCTTGTGTTTTCTGATGTATGGGGTTTTTCCCTAACGTCTGTTAGTGGCCATAATTATTATGTCAGTTTTATTGATGCTTATGATCGGTTCACTTGGCTTTATGTTATTAAGCGTAAATCTGATGTGTTCGATATTTTTATTCAATTTCAAGCACATGTTGAGTGTTTTCTTAAGCATAAAATTCTTCACGTTCAATCCGACTGGGGGTGAATATCACAACCTAAATTAGTTTTTAACAAGCTTGGGATCTCGCACTATGTGTCTTGTCCTTACACACATCAGCAGAATGGCACTGCTGAATGTAGGCATCGTCATCTTGTAGAGACCGGCCTTACCTTACTATCTCATGCCTCTGTTCCATTTCAATTTTGGAGTGATGTTTTTTCCACCGCCTGTTTTTCAATAAATAGGCTTCCTTCACGACTTCTACAAATGAAAACTCTTCTTGATCTCTTGCTCAGTGATATGCAAGATTACACCTTCCTTAAGGTTTTTGGATGCGTGCTGACTCGTAGTTGATGTAGAGCTCATTGGGAAGCCCAAGAGGAAGGTATGATGAGCACAGTAGTAAGTTTTCTCTCAGTTATGAAACCAAGGTTTAATCAAACCAGTAGGAGCAAGGAAACACCCCAAAGGTGTTACTAGCTGAGCTTTGGCAGGGCGCACTACCGGTGCTAGTAGCAACGTGGAGACCTGCACAACACAACCACAGAACTTTGTCCCCAACTTGCGATGAGGTTGTCAATCTCACCGTGTTTTGCGAAAAACAAAGGATTAAACGTATCGAATGGAAAGAAGTAAAAGTTTGCAGAAAGTAAACATAAAGTAGTAAAAGATTGTAGATTGTATGTAAAGAAAAAGGACCTGGATCCATAGTTCACTAGAGGTGGCTCTCCTTAGATAGACAACATGCTGGGTGAATAAATTATAGCGGGGCAATTGACAAACACCGAGAAAGCAATACATGCATATACTAATCATCTTGACTCCTCTGAGACTTGATTGGGCATTACAACATAATACATAGACCGCCATCCAACTGCATCTATGACTAATAATCCACCTTCAGGTTATCATCCGAACCCCCTCCAGTATTAAGTTGCAAGCAACAGATTATTGCTTTACGAACTGCATGTAAAGTAAACAATACGATTGTTCTATGAACAAAGGATTGTTGTTTTCTCCCTAGTAGTAACAGCACATCTAGTACCTTAGAGATTTCTGTCACTTCCCCAGATTACCAGAGGCATGAACCCACTATCGAGCATAAATACTAACTCTTGGAGTTGCTAGCATCTACTTGGCCAAGATAGCTACTAACAACGGAAAGCATGCAAGATCTCAAATAACAAAGACATGATAGAATCAATAATCAATCTGAAATAGCATCTCAATATCCATCGGATCCCCGCGAACACAACATATATGAATTACAAATAGATGATCTTGATCATGAACGGAGCTCACAAGATCTAAACATGAAAGCACAAAGGAGGAGAAACCAGCCATCTAGCTACTACATGGATCCGTAGTCCAAGGATGAACTACTCATGCATCACACCGGAGGCTTGCATGGTGATGAAGAAGGCCTCTAGGGTGAATTCCCCTCTCCGGCAGGGTGCCGGGAAGAGCTTCAGATCCCTCCCGATCTAGGGATGGAGATGACGGCGGCTACAGACTCTTTCGTGGATTTTTGATCGGGTCCTTAGGGTTTTCGTCTCGAGGGTAACTTATAGGTGGAAGGAGAGGCCGAGGGGGTGCCAGGGCTGGCCTCACCACCCCCTGGCGCGGGCCAGGCTGGGCCGCGCGGCTAGGTGGTGTGGTGGCCCCCTGGTCCCTCTCCGTCTCGTATTCTGGCACTTGATCCCTTTCGAAAAAATAGGCACTTTGGCTTTTGTCCCGTCCAATTCCGAGAATATTCGTTTTCTGACTTTCCTGGAACCAAAAACGGCAGAAAACAGGCAGCTGGCACTGTGGCTCTTGTTAATAGGTTAGTCCAAGAAATCATATGAAAAGTACTCCAAAGTTGGAACAAAACACAAGAAAGTGGATAAAACCAAGCATGGAACATCAAAAATTATAGATACATTTGCAATGTATCAACATCCCCAAGCTTAACTCCTGCTCGTCCTCGAGTAGGTAAGTGATAAAAAGAAATAATTTTTGCGGTGACATGCACCATCAAAGACTTGATCAAAGTATTTGCAAAACTCAAAGCTGGGATCATAGTACTTCAATCATAACATGAAAAACAAAGTTCTAGCAATAGGCAAAGAAACTATGATGCAACATAAAAAGGTACAAACAAAAGATTCATGAATAACATGCCTTGCAAGACGTTTGTTTGTCTCACATAAAGAAAACATAGCATAATAGTATTCAGCTTGTCCCTCAATAGAGTAGCAAATATAAATGCATAGGACACCTTCAAAGTTCATAAGAGTGACTAGATACAATAGTTTAAAACAAGCAATATCAAGTTATGCATCAATCAACTAGTCTTGGGACAATGCACATAGAACTAAGAATGGCCACTGTGCTCTCAAAGTAGGTGCATAAAGATAGAAGGTGGAGACTCAATATAATGGTGGAAGAAAAGCCTTTTGTAAAAGGAAGTAGGGATTCAAGTCTCATAAAGATCTTCCAAAAATTATGGTACTTATAGTTTTTAGCTCTCATTGCCCCTATCATAAGCATCTTGAAAGTGATTAAGGTTAAAGTGACACAACTAAGAGGATATGCTTGACAAGTTATAAACCAAAATCTCATGCCCCATACTTATGAAGACCGATCCTCGTGCTACTCAACTTTACTCACGAGTAAGCTCTTGTTATTGTAAGTATATATGTATCATTAAGAACCGCCAAACGGGTACCCCTTGCACATGATACGGGAGCTTTCCCATAATCAAAATGACAAGGCAAGCAGACAATGAGCATCTCAACGATCTTTTTATTTGCTATTTGCATAGGTTTTTATTGAGGATGCTTCATAGAGTGCTCATTATGATGATGCTGCAAGTTTCCACCATGATTAGGCATGGATTAGGCTAGCGGCCCAGGCGTTTCTCTAGCACACATACAAACTCCATGATCTTACAAGTTCCACATTTATTTCACACCGCCGGGATCCGTAAGCAAAAGAACATGATATCAAAGTACAAAGTACAAGTGTGATGTTGAAAGCGTTCCCATGAAACATGGTTCTGCTAATTTCAACTTATAAAGAACAAGCATATACACAACAAAGAAGGACCCAATGGTTCAAGTTTATTAGAGGCAAAAAGTAAAGTGTGCCATCAAGTTCGTGAGAGCTTTAATCACTAGTTTTCTCATAACAAGTGAAAGGTAAACAAAAGCATGAATATACTTGGAATAGCATAAGCTAGTAGGTAGGTATGGTGGACTCTTTGGAATAACTTGGTTTAGGGAGTTGGATGCATGAGTGGAACTCATACTTGGTGGTGGAGGCTAGCAAAAGACTGGGAGCGACAAACTAAGAGAGCAATAATGGCCATAATCATGCAGAGCGGCAAAACATCATTGATCAAAGCATAAAATGATACTAAAATTTTAAAACTAAAGGATCATAAAGGCTATGGTGACTTGAGATAGTGCCAAGTCAACCCAAATAAAGCATCAAAGGAGAATACCACTATACTATGCTTTAATATGCTAAAACAACGCATGATTCATCCAAGGCACATTAATCAATCTCAATTGTTTATAACAAGTCATGCTACAGAAAAGAATACTAAGCATAAAGCCAAAACAATATCAAGCATGGCATGACAAAGCATAGGCCACAGTCAAAAACGAGCTCTTTTTACCACATAAGCATGAACTTTCCTACTCTTCTCCAAACCAAACCAAACTAAACTATTTGCAAACCAAAGTATGAAAGAGGGGGTCCAACCAATTTATTCAGAACACTAAGCAAACCAAGAAAACTAAAAACCAAAACAAAAACAAAAAAGAAGACGCTCCAAGAAAACACAATTGTGCATGAAACAATAAAAATGAAGCGTTCGGAAGAAACCTGGGATTTTTATTGATGAAGAAGGGATGCCTTGGGCATCCCCAAGCTTTGACGCTTGTACTTCTTGGATATTTCTTGGGGTGACACGCGTGGCATCCCCAAGCTTGAGCTTTAGTCCATCCTTCATCTCATTACTCATTCCTTCCATACACATGAAATTTTTCCTTCATACAAAACTTCACACAATCTCATTAGCAACATTAGTGCACTTAAGATAAATAAGTCTCAAGGTTCAGTTCTAACACCAAATAAACTTCCATTAGAACACTAGCTACTGTAGCACCTCCCTCAAAAATCTCAGTTCACCAAAGGAACTCAAGAAGGAACTAACAAGAAGCAAATGCAGAAAATGGCAGAAATCTGTCAAAACACACTAGCAGGTAAAGACGAATTTTTTCAAAGACCTTATGTTGCTCAAATCAAAAAGTGTTGAACTAAGGAAAGTTAGATAACAACCTGGGGCAGAAGCACAAACAATTACAGCTCAATCCGACATACAGAGCTCTCTCGGGATTTTTTAAGGTGAAGCACAGAAATCTGTTTCGGGACAACAACTTTCCCAATCATTACTTCTCTCTCATTAGAGGTTACTCTTGGCACAAAAAGCAAATAAAAAGGATAAGGAGAGGTTATTACAGAGGTAATAACTTCCAAGACTCAACTAAAACTCTTGGGTTATCTCCCAACAAGTACTTTTCTTTAACGCCTTTAAGTTAGGCGTAAGAAGCAAAGAAAGAATCAAGTGTTCTCAAATGAAGAAGCATTAAGACCAAATTTTGTTTTCATAGGAGAAGCAAAAAAATCTTTTCTCTCTTTTTAGGGAAGTGTTCTATACCTTTCTTGAGTGGGATTTGATATTTAATGGTGCCTTCTTTCATATCAGTGATGGCACCAACAGTTCTAAGAAAAGGTCTTCCCAAAGTAATAGGACAAGAAGCATTGTATTCAACATCCAAAACATAGAAATCAACGGGGACATAGGAATCGTTAACCATAATAAGAACATCATTAAGACTCCCCATGAGTTTATTTTTAGCATTGGCATCAAGTGGGACATTCAAATAACAATCTTTAAGAGGAGGCAAATCAAGCATATCATAAATCCTTCTAGGCATAATAGAAACACTACTATCAAGATCACACAAAGCTTTGAAATCAAAGTCATTCACTTTCATATTAATGGTGGGTTCCCAACCATCTTCTTGCTTTATAGGAATAGAAGCTTTATGTTTCATCTTTTCTTCTTTAATCTTTATGAGAGCATCGGTAATGTGTTTTGTAAAAGCCATGTTCATAGCACTAGCATTAGGACTTTTAGCAAGCTTTTCTAGGAACTTAATAACTTCAGAGATATTGCAATCATCAAGATCAAAATCAACTTTATCATCTAAAGTGGTAGAACTATTACTAGCCTCAACACTCGTGGTGGTAATAGTAGAAACACTAATGTTTCTAGCAATTTCATCTTCTCTTTCCCACTTAGCATGTAATTCAGCTAATAGTCTAACATTTTCATCAATTCTTACCTGTATAGCATTAGTAGCTGCAAAGGGATTCTCATTAGTTTCGGGTTTAGCAGCCATTTTATTCATAGTAGATTGAGCTTCAGCCAAAGATGCTATATTTCTTTCAGCATTAGAGAGTTTTTCCTCAATAGTTTTATTGAAAGCAGTTTGTTTACTAATAAACTCTTTAAGCATAACTTCAAGTTCAGAGGGAGCACTCTTATTATTGTTGTAAGAATTTCTATAAGCATTACCATTGTTGGGAGGATATGGCTTATAATTGATGTTACCAAAATTGTTCCTATAAGCATTATTACCATAAGCATTGTGCCAAAATTGTTATTTCTTATGAAGTTCACATCAACTTGCTCTTCTTGAGCAACCAAAGAGGCTAAAGGAACATTATTTGGATCAATATGGGCTTTTCCATTAACAAGCATAGACATAATAATATCAATCTTATCACTCAGGGAGGAGGTTTCTTCAACAGAATTTACCTTCTTACCTTGTGGAGCTCTCTCGGTGTGGCATTCGGAATAATTAACCATCATATTATCCAAAAGTTTTGTTGTAGCACCCAAAGTGATGGTCATAAAGGTACCTCCAGCTGCTGAATCCAATAGGTTCCTTGAAGAATAGTTCAATCCTGCATAAAAAGTTTGGATGATCATCCAAGCAGTCAGTCCATGAGTGGGACAATTCTTTACCAAAGATTTCATTCTTCCCCAAGCTTGAGCAACCTGCTCATTATCAAGTTATTTAAACTTCATTATTTCACTTCTCATGGATATAATCTTAGCAGGAGGATAGTATTTTCCAATAAAAGCATCTTTGCACTTAGTCCAAGAATCAATACTATTCCTAGTTAAGGACAACCATTCTTTAGCTTTTCCTCTCAAAGAGAAAGGAAACAATTTCAGTTTAATAATATCACCATCTATATCCCTATGCTTTTGCATCTCACAAAGTTCAACAAAGTTATTTAGATGGGAAGCAGCATCTTCATTACCAATACTAGAAAATTGTTCTCTCATAACAAGATTGAGCAAAGCAGGTTTTATCTCAAAGAAAGTATTCTCAGCCACAGGTGGAGCAATAGGTGTGCTCATAAAATCATTGTTTTTGGTGCTAGTAAAGTCACACACCTTAGTGTTTTCAAGAGTAGTCATTTTTTTGGGTTTTCAAATAAGAAAGCAAACAAGTAAAACTAATTTTTTGTGTTTTTAAAGAACCAAAACAAGCAAACAAAGCAAAAAGAAACTAAGAAAAACAAAAACAACAAAGTAAAGAGATTAGTTATGAGGGACTCCCCTTGTGAAGATGTCCTTGACTCCCCGGCAATGGCGCTAGAAAAAATCTTGCTGACTCGTAGTTGATGTAGAGCTCGTTGGGAACCCCAAGAGGAAGGTATGATGAGCACAGCAATAGGTTTTCCCTCAGTTATGAAACCAAGGTTTAATCGAACCAGTAGGAGCAAGGAAACACCCCAAAGGTGTTACTAGCTGAGCTTTGGCAGGACGCACTACCGGTGTTAGTAGCAACATGGAGACCTACACAACACAACCACAGAACTTTGTCCCCAACTTGCGATGAGGTTGTCAATCTCACCGTGTTTTGTGGAAAACAAAGGATTAAACGTATCGAATGGAAAGAAGTAAAAGTTTGCAGAAAGTAAACACAAAGTAGTAAAAGATTGTAGATTGTATGTAAAGAAAAAGGATCGGGATCCATAGTTCACTAGAGGTGGATCTCCTTAGATAGACAACATGTTGGGTGAACAAATTACAGCGGGGCAATTGACAAACACCGAGAAAGCAATACATGCATATACTAATCATCTTGACTCCTCTGAGACTTGATTGTGCATTACAACATAATACATAGACCGCCATCCAACTGCATCTATGACTAATAATCCACATCCAGGTTATCATCTGAACCCCCTCCAGTATTAAGTTGCAAGCAACAGATTATTGCTTTACGAACTGCGTGTAAAGTAAACAATACGATTGTTCTATGAACAAAGGATTGTTGTTTTCTCCTTAGTAGCAACATCACATCTAGTACCTTAGAGATTTCTGTCACTTCCCCAGATTACCAGAGGCATGAACCCACTATCGAGCATAAATACTAACTCTTGGAGTTGCTAGCATCTACTTGGCCAAGATAGCTACTAACAATGGAAAGCATGCAAGATCTCAAATAACAAAGACATGATAGAATCAATAATCAATCTGAAATAGCATCTCAATATCCATCGGATCCCCGCAAACACAACATGTATGAATTACAAATAGATGATCTTGATCATGAACGGAGCTCACAAGATCTAAACATGAAAGCACAAAGGAGGAGAAAACAGCCATCTAGCTACTACATGGATCCGTAGTCCAAGGATGAACTACTCATGCATCACACCGGAGGCTTGCATGGTGATGAAGAAGGCCTCCAGGGTGAATTCCCCTCTCCGGCAGGGTGCCGGGAAGAGCTTCAGATCCCTCCCGATCTAGGGATGGATATGATGGCGGCTATAGACTCTTTCGTGGATTTTTGATCGGGTCCTTAGGGTTTTCATCCCGAGGGCAACTTATAGGCGGAAGGAGAGGCCTAGGGGGTGCCAGGGCTGGCCTCACCACCCCTTGGCGCGGGCCAGGCTGGGCCGCGCAGCCAAGTGGTGTGGTGGCCCCCTGGTCCCTCTCCGTCTCGTATTCTGGCACTTGATCCCTTCCGGAAAAATAGGCACTTTGGCTTTTGTCCCGTCCAATTCCGAGAATATTCATTTTCTCCACTTTCCTGGAACCAAAAACAGCAGAAAACAGGCAGCTGGCACTATGGCTCTTGTTAATAGGTTAGTCCAAGAAATCATATGAAAAGTACTCCAAAGCTGGAACAAAACACAAGAAAGTGGATAAAACCAAGCATGGAACATCAAAAATTATAGATACATTTGCAATGTATCAATGCGCATGTTGGCCTCATCTTCGTCTGTATAACAAGCATAAACTAGATTTTGGATCTAAAAAGTGTGTCTTTCTTGGGTATAGTTCCCTTCATAAAGGGTACAAGTTCCTACATGTTCCCACTAATCGCGTTTACATATCTCTTGATGTCGTGTTTGATGAGAACATGTTCCCTTTTTCTGCAATTCCGAACAACTCCACCACTCCTACACCACCAATACACTAGACTATTCCTTCACCTGATCAATTTGTAGATGTTGCATATACTCCTGTGTTGCTTCCTAACCATGCTGCAGGTATCAGACACGACACTCGCCTCGAGCTCCTCGATGATCAAGCGATGGACGATGATCATGTACAGGACGTCGATCCCGTGCATGCGGCATGCACACCGGGTCCAGCCCGCCAGCCTTCTGCTACCTCGCCCACGGTAGCTACGACCACTGCAGCCCCGCCTGCGGCGGCCTCACCTAGCCGCCTCTGCTCCGGCTCCTAGCTGGCCATCTTCGATCGGCCCGACACCGCCTGGCTCCCCATCGCCAGGGTCTCCTCGTCCGGCCCAGCATCGTCATGCTTGGTGTCACCTGCGCCCAACTCGACGTCGCCTCCATCACCTTCGCCTGGCTCGTCGCCACCAGCACCACCTGCTGTTGAGGCTCTTCGCCCTCGCACACACAGTTGGGCTAGAGTTTTTTGTCCGAAGAAGCGCACATATGGGACCATTGCATGGATTGATGCTTGCATGGCCCATGCTTTGCTGAGCCCCGACACTTTCAGGATGCTCTTGGTATTCCTCACTGACGTGCTGCGATGGAGCAGGAATTTCAGACACGTTTGAAGAATGATACTTGGCAACCCGTTCCTCCTATTTCTAGTGTCAATATTATTGATTCTAAGTGGGTTTTCAAGGTTAAGAAGCATGCTAATGGTTCTACTGAACGCTACAAGGCACGGTTAGTTGCTAATGGCTTCAAACAGAGGTATGGTCTTAACTATGAAGACACGTTCAGCCCAATTGTCAAGCCTACTACCATTCGTTTGCTGCTCTCTTTGGCTGTTACTCGAGGATGGTCTCTTCATCAGCTTCATGTGCATAATGCCTTTCTGCATGGAGTTCTAGAGGAGGAGGTTTATATGCGTAAGCCCCCAGGTTTTGTTGATCCTGCACGTCCTCGACATCTATGCCGCCTTGTTAAGGCTTTGTATGAACTTAAGCAGGCTCCTCGTGCGTGGCATGCATGGCTTGGCTCTATCCTTCGGGATCATGGGTGTGTTCCATCCACTGTTGACACGTCATTGTTCCTTCTTCAGCGTCTTGAGGTCACGATGTATCTACTGGTTTATGTTGATGATATCATCCTCATCAGCTCCTCTGATGCTGCTGCTGATCGTCTCTTATCTGCGCTGAGTGGTGATTTTGCGGTCAAGGATTTGGGTGCCCTGCACTACTTCCTCGGTCTGGAGGTCTCATGGTCTTCTGTTGGGTTGACTCTCACTCATCACAAGTATTCTCTGGACTTGCTACGCCGTGCTGGTATGTTGAAGTGCAAACATGCTACCACTCCTATGTTTGCTACTGATCGGTTGTCTGCTCTTGGTGGATTTCACCTGATGATGCTACTGAGTACCGCAATCTCGTTGGTGGTCGACAATACCTCACTATCACCAGACCAGATGTCTCTTATGCAGTGAACCGTGTGTGTCAGTATCTTCATGCGCCCAGGACATCTCATTGGTCAGTTGTGAAGCGCATTCTACGCTACATCTGTCTCACTGCCTCGTATGGTTTGCTTCTCGAGCCTGCATCGTCTTGTGATCTCTCAGCCTTCTTGGATGCAGGTTGGGCTGGCAGTCCCAATGACAGGTGATCCACGGGGGGATATGTAGTATTCTTTGGTCCTAATTTGATCGCCTGGAATGCTCGCAAACAAGCTACAATATCTCGTAGCAGTACTGAAGCTGAATACAAGGTGGTTGCTAATACTACAGCTGAGATCATATGGGTGTAGTCCTTATTGAGAGAGTTGGGAGTCTCTCAAGATCATCCTCCGGTCCTTTGGTGTGACAACATCGGTGCTACATACCTTTCATCTAATCCGGTATTCCATACCCAAACGAAACACATTGAAGTTGACTATCACTTTTTCAGGGAACGTGTTGCAAAGAAGCTACTCCGTATCAAGTTCATCCCCTCCAAAGATCAACTTGCTAACATCTTCACGAAGCCTCTTTCACAGTCGCAGTTTGTAGGTTGTAGGCGCAATCTCAATCTTCTGGATCCTAAGAGAGGTTGAGATTGAGGGGGGGGGGGGGTTGTTAGACTCTGTATACGATAAGGAGTATGCATCCTATGTGTAAATGTATTGTAGCGAAACTCTGTTAATCCTATTATATAAACTGACCCAGGATAGCAATCTGGGTCAAGGTTGTTTGCCCTAATCTCATTGTTTTAATCCTCACGTGTGCAACCATGCATGTCCTTTAAAAATAGAAGAGTGAATTGATTTTCTCGTGTACTAAATAGGGAAAAAGGATACCGAGAGATTGTGTGAACACTAAATTATCTCAACAACGAATGTTGCAAGTCTCTGTTTTATGACTTACCGATGATTTTGGTATTTTCCCAATACAACAAGTACCACTCGCATGACACACCTTGTGTTTCATCTTCAATCTCATCACGCGATGGCCTTGATTGCCACCGCGACCTTTGGCCGGAAAGGTTACCATGTGAGGTGTCCTGATGGCACTCTAATCAACCTCTAGACTGGAGGCTTTCTTCGAGCTTGTCGCCGCCAAGTAGTTCGTCCCAGACGGAGTCAAGGTGGCCGGCGACGGAGTCTTTCTTCTGGTGGAGAGAACTAAAGACCTGATGACGTTTTACTTTGTACCTCGGAGGTCCTTTGTGCAAAAAGCTAGGACAATGTTGTAATTTTTGTTTTCTTTCAAGATATTGTTTGTACTTTGTCCACCGCTTTAATATACTAATATGCAGCTCGGGGTATTTCTAGACCCCTTCCCCCGTTCCAAAAAAAAATAGCAAGATCAAAGCGAATATTGTTTTTGTGCGCTGAAAAATTATCCTTTTCTCAATCTTGAATTGTGCATACCATTTCCATGCTGTAGTTTTTATTATAAAATGGTGACTTCTATGAGACATTCCGAAACTTGGTGTTACAAGTGGGACTAACGCGTTCTCATTTGCAGTATATATTGCTTAAAAAGAAGTGTTCAGCAGGATGGTGTCCTCGCATGTGCAACCATGCATGTCCTTATAAAATAGGAGAGTGAATTAATTTTCTCGTGTATTTTAAAAAAAGGGTACATCAGTGGTGTGTGAACACTAAATTATCTCAGCAACGAATGTTGCAACGAATTTTATGACTGAGCGATGATTGTGGTATTTTTCCAATACAACGAGTACCACTCATACAATACACACACACACATCATAAAGGTATAAGGATCACGAAGGAACACCACTACTCAAATGACGCATTGGACTATGTTGGCGTGGATCACATCCACCTGCAATCACATTCCTCTTGATTAAGGCAACTAGTTTATTGCCTTAAAGCAAGGCAGTCGGATTTTGGTCTAACGGCCAGATATTGTCTTATGCCAAGGCAACCATATTTTGGTCTTATGACAAGGCGACTAGATTTTATTCTTATAGCAAGGCACTTCCATTTGGCTTGATATCGTGACACGGCTTATAGATTTATCTGGCTATTGCTTATTCCTTTCACGCCTAAGTCTATTTTGTCTGACTCCTCCCGAATCTGATTTAGAAAGCAGATGCGTCAATCTAACTCCTTAGTTTTCGACAGGTCCTCCTTACTTAGTCGACAACCAGCCCAAATTGCAAAATGGGTGCTAACAACTACTCCTTCCGTTTCAAAATATAAGATGTTTTAGTTTATAAAAGGATTGTATCTAGTCCCCTTTTAGTGTCTAGATTCACTCCATACACTTACAAGGATCTAGATACACTATTTTTATAAAGTTAAAACATCTTATATTTTGAAACGGAAGGAGTAGATCCATACCGAGAGAGACACATTGGCCCTCTTCCTTATCTTTCACACTTATCTTTCACATGACAAATGGGCATTTGTAGCTTGTGCTTAAAGAAATAACACTCTAGCTAAACTCATACTTGGTTAATGGAAACATCACTCTAGCTAACTCTTGTGTTCTCCGCCAGACTTGGTCTCAGATGGCCTGAGCCAAGACACAAGTGTGTGCCTTAGCATACTGAAGATTTCATATAAACATCTTAGATTACACAAATTTTGTTTTGGAGTATATTAAAGACCACCGCACCGTGGCTACTTCCACCAAAAGCATAGCCAAGAATTGGATCTTGCGGCTTATATTTGTCTCCAGCTCTGTGCCAACTGATGATATACTACCTCCGTTTCATAATATAAAAAGTTTTAGTTTCTCTCAAAAAAAAGAAATTTTAGCTTTGTAAAAGGAGTATATCTAGACTCCTTTTAGTGTATAGGTTCATCTATGTTTGAAGTGAACCTATACATTAACAGGGTTCAGATACACTTTATTTTCAAAAAGCTAAAACATCTAATATTTTGAAATGGAGGGAGTACTAGTATATTAGGATAGAGTAGCTCAAATTTGACTGACACGTGTCGGCAAGTACCATAGTGTGACCTTTTCTCGAAGCTTAGCAAAACCAGCCGAAGTAAGCGTAGCAGATCGATGCAAACCAACAGCAACCAAGTAGGAGTACACTCCCACTGGTTTCCGACAAGTGATTTTGGCCAGCTTCCTCTCTCAACCTGCTTAAAAGTCACAGCGATCTCCTGCCTCCTCAGTCCTCAAACCAAGCTATAGTGAGCTATACACAATGGCCACAGCTCGAAGCTTCCTACTTGCACTGCCCGCCGTTTGCATCGTCGTCTCCACGGCTGCTGCCGGGGTGGCCACTGCGCCAACCAACACCACCGGCTTCGTAAGCTGCCTCGCCGCCCACCTTACTCCGGGGATCGTCTACACGCAAGCGTCTGAGTCCTACCCGTCCGTCCTCGAGTTCTCCATCAAGAACCTCCGGTTCGTCACACCGGCCACCCCGACGCCCCTCGTCATCGTCAAGGCCACCCACGCCTCCCACGTCCAGGCCGCGGTGCGCTGCGGCGTGGCGCACGGCGTCCGCGTGCGCCCGCGCAGCGGTGGCCACGACTACGAGGGCCTGTCCTACCGCTCCATCGACGCGGCTTGCCCTTTCGCCGTCGTCGACCTGGCGGCGCTGCGCGCGATCCGCGTCGACGTCCGGAGCAAGTCGGCGTGGGTCGACTCAGGGGCCACGCTCGGCGAGCTTTACTACGGCATCGCCAACAAGAGCGCGCGCCTCGGGTTCCCCGCCGGTGTCGGCCCGACGGTCGGCGTAGGCGGCCACCTCAGCGGCGGCGGCTTCGGCCTGATGATGCGGAAGCACGGCCTTGCCGCCGACCACGTCGTGGACGCCGTCTTGGTGGACGCCGAGGGGCGGCTTCTGGACAGGGCCGGCATGGGGGAGGACCATTTCTGGGCCATCCGAGGCGGCGGGGGCGGGAGCTTCGGCGTCGTGGTGTCCTGGAAGCTCCAGCTGGTGCGCGTGCCGGCGACCGTCGCGGTGTTCACCGTCCACCGGCCACGAAACCGATCCGCCAGCGATCTCCTCAACAAGTGGCAACACGTAGCACCGGCTCTGCCCCGCGACGTCATCCTCCGAGTCGTCGTGCAGAACCAGGACGCGCAGTTCGAGTCCATGTACCTCGGCAGGTGCGCCGGCCACGTCGCGACGATGGCCAGGATGTTCCCGGAGCTGGGGGTGACGCGGCAGGACTGCATGGAGATGAGCTGGATCGAATCCGTGCTCTACTTCGCGTTCTACGGCACAGGGAAACCGGCGGCGCTGCTCCTGGACAGAGGGAGCAAGCCGGACAGGTACTTCAAGGCCAAGTCCGACTTCGTGCACGAGCCCATCCCGAGGCGCGTGTGGGAGAGCAACTGGAGCTGGTTCCTCAAGGACGGGGCCGGGCTGCTCATCCTCGACCCCTACGGCGGCAAGATGGGCCGCGTCGCGCCGTCGGCCACGCCGTTCCCGCACCGGCGCGCGCTCTACAACGTCCAGTACTACGGCTTCTGGTGGGACAACGGGACAGAGGCCTTGGAGCAACATATGGGCTGGATCAGGGGTCTGCACCAGCATATGGAGCCGTACGTGTCCAAGAACCCGAGGGGAGCCTACGTGAACTACAAGGACCTGGACCTCGGCGTAAACGACTATTGCGACCACAGTGGCGCCGTGAACAGCTACCACAAAGCCAGAGTTTGGGGGGAGCCCTACTTCAAGGCTAACTTTGAGAGGCTCGCGTCCGTGAAGGCCAAGGTGGATCCCAACGACTTCTTCAGGAATGAGCAGAGCATTCCTCCACTTCGATGACGAGGTGGCAATGGCATTAGGCAATGTTGAAAGGAAAGTTACTTATCCGCACATGAGTAATTTTTTTCTTGAACAGCTTGTGCGCAATACATTTGTGCTATGCTAAGCACTCCTCGAAATAGGCTTTTACCCTGCTATATTAATATAGCAACCACACAATACAAATAACGAGAGTCTCGAAACAAAACAAAAATATTTGGGCAGCACCAAACACACGTCCAAAAAAAAATGAAGACAGAGGCGGAGGCGGATCTACCTGGGCCCTTCGAAAGATTACCTCCATGCTCCTAGCACCTAATCGTTCTGTACCAAGAAGCACCTTCAAGAAGGAAAGTGACAACGCTTCTGCCCGGACCACTGGTCCTAAGATTTCCCCAGACACATAGAGGGAAGTGGATATAGGGTATCCACGACGCCCTCCAGGAAGGGATGGTGCCACCCAAACACGGCGCCGTGTCGGTGTCGGGCAAGCCGACAAGGATTTCTCCTGAAAAACCCCTATCCACAACCCCGGTCGATCATGCACAAGAGCCCCACGAGATCAAGGCCTCACCACCACCAAACTCGTCGCCTACCAGCATACGCCAGTACGGTCACGAAGCCACCATTGCCGTCTCACCAAAGATACCGTTATGAGGTCTGCAAAAAGGAGACTGGTAGTAGCCCGAAGCCCAGATCTGGGCCGAAGGGGCTCAGCTGCTACTGCCCCTCAACAAGCCATCGTCCCGCTGCACTTCACTGCCCCACAGCGTCAGCGCCGCCGAGCCGCCACCAACCAGCCTGGGCCGACCGCTGCCTCCCTAAGCACACCGCCGCCAGGAGGAGAGACCACGACATCGCCTCCATGCGCCAGGAAGAAGCAGTCTGCCGCCGCCAGCACCACCTACGCTGCGCCCGGCGGCCCTCTGCCGGCGGCGGCGACGAGGAGGAGGTGGTCGGGGATGGCGCTCTGTCGCCTGGGGGAGCGCAGGAGCGCAAAGTATTTTTTTTCCATGCGATTCTTTTTCCTATGCTAAGCACTTGCTAGACTTCCACATACTTCCTTCGTTTAAATCAGTTGGTGTTCACGATTTGTTTTTATGGATTTTGCTAATTCTCGGGTGACTGAGAATTAAGTTAGAACTCAGTTAGCTCGTAATTTACTGTATTTGCATCGCGATCGTGTATCCTGCAAGTTGTAACTGGAAATTTCAGTTATAAGTTGCAACCAAGATTTTTTAGTTACAACTGGGTCTACAACTAAAATATTTGTAGTTACAAATGGACTTGCAACTGAGATTGCATGACATCATCTGACTGTGAATTGGTTAGAATTAAACTAATTCTGCACCAAGAATTAGACACACTTTTATATATAAGAGTTTTTTATTGAACCCATAAGTTAGCATTACGCAAATTAAATACATAAAATCTCACATTCAACATATGCATTGATAGAATGCAGGACAACAACATAATAGAAAATAAATAAAAAATTAGAGCAATAGAAGAATACAAAGATCTCGTAAAAACGTGTAAGACAATGGCGAGCTAAGGTGTAGGCTATGTTGAACATGAGAAATGCAATCCTCCCGTAAGTTGGGTCTTGGCACTATTTTTGTCGTCCATTTGTTGGAGATTCGTGCAACCATTTTACAGAATAACCTTCCCGTCTCACCCCTTGGGTCTGTTGCAGTTTTCTGCCCAACCCCTAGCGTTTTTAGATATTCTACAATTTTTGTCGCTGATTGTCTCCTCACAATCGACATGATACACCAAAATATATATTGTCTTCTACACGTTTGTGTTTCTTTTTCACCTCATTTTTTATCATAAAATTTCAAGAATATTCAACAATATTTCATGTACATTTTTTATTTCTGAAAATGAAACATGCATACAAGTATAATACAAATTCAGTTCATGCGGTTTCATCACAGATTCATCACGATTAATACAAAACAATCCATAAAAAATACTAGCAAAATGACGTTTGGAAAATAAGTAGATTAGTCCATGATTCAGAGAGGTTTCATACAGAATCCGATCTAGAAAATAAGAAACTACATATTTCATAGATCTAGACTAAAAATTGAACAATTATTTTATAAAAGATTGGTCTATGATTCAAACAAATAACAGTAGATCTCATAGGTTCCATATACCTGAAGATTCATACAAGTTCCATATACCCTAAGATTCATACAAGTTTGATAAATTCATGTAAGATTCATTAACGATTCTTCCAAGATAGGGGGAAAATCCATATACATGACATATAAATTTAATAAATTCATGTAAAATTCATTAACGATTCAGTATGATACCGGCCAAATAGGGAAAAATCCATATACATGACAAATCATTCATGGACTTGTAATCAACACGAGATACAATATCGACGGAAGATTCATACCGAATTCATAGCATAATCACATAAAAAATCTACCTAAATCAGACTTTACATAAAAAATCAACCTAAAAAAAATACAAGTAGAAGTATATACATATTACTTATGTTTCCAAGATTCACTAAGGATCTACATACACAGGAGTATCAGCCATATTTGTGCAAGATCAAGGATAATAATATATATACACTATAAATCTATTCACATGGAAGCAAAATAAATCACAGAGAATCATGTCAGTTTCATACATATCTCATCACAAGTAGTACTGATTCTGAACATGTATCATCATAGATTTAAATAAAAATACAAGATCCAAACAAATTTCAGGAGTTTTGATATAACTTCACAGGAATTAGAATGAAACAAAAAAATCTGCATGTTTGGATCTGAAAAGAAATCAAATCAAAAGCAAGAATTGATTTCTCCGCACCAAATCAAATCCAGACCTAGGTCTACGGGCTAGATCCATTGGAGGGGAGCTGGTGAGAGGAGGCCAGCAAGTTCGAGCGCAGATACGTAGCGTGGCTGGCGGCATCGCCGGGGATGGGAGGTCGTCGTCCCATCTCTGGGCAGGGAAGGTAGCCCTGGCCGCCCACGCCTCGACTTGGATGTTGTAGGAGGCAGCCTCCCCTCTCGCCGTCCAGCGCATATCCATGGTGTCGCTTGGGGGTAGGGGTGGGGGTGCAGGGGGCGGCTGCATGTGGTCGATGGGGGGAGGCGAGCTCTTGGAGACCGAGGCAGAGAAAGTGGAGATGTGGTGCGCGGTGGCTGATGGATAAGGAAGCCTTAAGGGCGCTGGTTGATTTTAACGTTTGGGAAGGGTGAAATTACAAAACACTTTGAGGGTTTGACTGAGAGACTTTTGCACGAATCTCCAACTAATCTATGGTAAAGATGGTGTAGAGGCCCAACTTACATGTGGTAAATCCATGTTGCGTTGACCATGTCCTACATGGAGTTTTGGCTCCCGTAAGTACTACATGGAATTTTGGCACCCGAAAGTACCGAATGTAAAATAACTTTGTAAAAACAGAAAATAAATTAAAAATTTGAAATGTAAGTACTTCGTCTGTCCCGAAAAGGATGTTGCAGATTTGTCTAAATATTAATGTATATAAACGTATTTTAATATATACATAAATACAAATCTGTGACACCCTCTTCGGACAAAGGGCATACTTGTTTTTGTTACTATGAGTGCAAATTTTCATGCAAAAATTAACATATGTGATTTCCGGATCAACATTTGTGCTATAAAGAAGCAACTAATTTGACGTTTGATTAAGGATGGTTTTGATGATCCCACGCCAGTATGTGGCACCCCGATTCGGAGGATCAAAACGTCTCACATTATCGTTCTAGAAATAGGGCGAATGTGGCAACTCAGTAAACAAAGACAAAATCAATGTGTATAATAATAGTGGAGTGCGATAGGTTCATTATCACGACAAATTACGGGGCTTAAATCATCGCGCCACATGCACACACAATGGTTTGTATATTATTTATTTCTCATGGGGCCTCGATCTGATCTTACGGCAACAGTGACGTACTTAATGATGTAGACGTGGAAGTTTTAGACACATGGTTCTGCATGGGATACTGGATCTCTAGTTCTCGTAGAGAAGTTACTCGGCGGCGAGGCTATCAGTATCTGATATGTTAAAAGCTAGTATGGCTATGTTGAATATACTCGCAAGTCATCAAGAGAAAACAATCATGATGAAATCTATATCACATGGCATAGGTTCGAAAGGTGCTTACAGGTACAAAATATAAATACGAGTCCAAGCCAAATGGTTGGACTTAACTTACTAATTTAATCTTTGAGGGAAGATGATACAGTCAAAATGAGTATTCAGGTTCCCACATTAGTGGTCATGCGGCGGAACGAATACTCTTATTTCAACGTACAACTTATCATGACCACACTAGACTCGATACCCTCTTGCCACAGAGGCGGGTAATAACATTATCATGCTTCCATTTTAGTTAGGTTTTCTCCGAACTTGACACGATTAAACTCATAGTGCGACTTGATCCAAACATGTTCCATGACCCGAGAACAGGGCTAGACTAGATTTGACCAACTATAGTGACTTCTAAAACCATCCATCAAAATACTCTCCCCTTAGTCGTCTCTCCAGGAGCAACTCCGAAGTCATAACAAATCAAGATATATTATCATGACTGTTCACGCTACCGAGGCACTCTCTCTATCCACCGACTCTCCCTAAGGATTAAGTCCCATGACGAAGTGAATCTGATACATGCTTCTCCGGGTGAAGCATGTCTAACTTGTTGGAGATATGCCCTAGAGGAATAACAAAAATATTTTATTGTTATATCTCAAATGTTCATAATAGTTTTATACCATGCTATAACTGTGTTAAATGAAAACATTAATACATGTATGGTATGTAAACAAATCAAGTCCCTAGTAACCTCTAGTGGACTAGCTAGTTGATCAAGCGATGATCGAGGTTTCCCGACATGGACATTTATATCAATTGACAACATGGTCATGTCATTGGATGAATGATGTGATGGACACATATCCAACCATAATATTACAATGAGATCCAGTCACAAACTTCTACATTGTGATATCTCGTAAAACGTAGTAACTCACTCCTTTGATCGTGAGATCATATTTAATCACTACCACCCACTACAAATAATATTCCCCCATACCCGACACTTTTTTGGTGCGACATAAGCAAAAAAGAACGGGCAAAAGTTGGATACGCGGCGGATGTGCTATTCGCGGTGACAAGCAGCCCGGCGGTTGATTTTTTATTGTGGCAAATTTATGTACGACGTTAAATTGTGTCGCACTAGCTATCCATCGGTACC
This sequence comes from Avena eriantha, assembly GCA_910589775.1. Taxonomy (NCBI): domain Eukaryota; kingdom Viridiplantae; phylum Streptophyta; class Magnoliopsida; order Poales; family Poaceae; genus Avena; species Avena eriantha. The sequence continues at coordinate 211,443,038 of OU342746.1, read as the reverse complement.
GGTGTTCCAAGATGCCTCAGTAACGCGAACCGGAGCAGTAACGATTCCGCCACGGAAAAGACGTGACGTGGATGGTGGGTCCTGTATGTGTGACTACTCATGTTTGTCTCACTGACGGGTGAGCCCCACCGAAATCCAGCCATTGCCATCTGAATATTATAAGGAAAGAATCTTCCTTCCCACCCGTAATTTCTAAAGAGAGATATTTAACACACATAAATCAATGGATCATGGACCAAAGTAATAGATCATATTTATTTCATTTTATAATAATACTAGGGTTTATCCATCTCTCCAAGAATAAAAGAAACTAGTCACACATGGAAGAAATCAACAACATCATCATATTCATATGGGTGGATAAAGTATAAAGATAAATCTAATACAAACCATAATTTTATTTGTAATTACAACAAGATCTTATGTATGAAAGAGGGGAACGGTAATGGTGATGGAGATGAAGCGGTTGATTGATGAAGGGGATGACGTGATGTCCTCCGATGATCCGTGAAGCGGCAAGGATTCTCCCTTCTCCTAATTCCTCCCGTAGATCCCTCTCTGGTGTGGTGTTTCTAGGCTAAAATTTTATATAAATGTAGGATCTCAGATCCGTTTTCACGTGGTGAGAGTATTTTACGAGGTGGACACGCTGGTAGGTGGTACGGGCGGACGGTACGGGCAAGCTCCGCCCATACCACTGGTCGTTAAACCCTCTATAGCCTTTCTTTGTATCCTCTCTTATCCCATGTGCGTGAAAAACACTTAAATAATATTTATCACTTACAAATATCATACTACTACATAACATGATAGTCCTAATTGATATATTCACAAAATACTTAATAATTCGGGATCCTGATGGGACAAGGACAAAAGGTGCGTGCGAGCGCAGTAAAATAGCCAAAATCCTAATTTACTTGTGCAAGAACATAAGATAAATGTGCTTCAAAAATGGACTCATCATATGACAACAATAACGATATACCAACATCAAAGTTATGATGTTTATATTTTTGTTAGTAGATCGTTTTGACTTAGATCAGCTCAGCATCCTTGTTAAACCATAACGAAATACCCTCATTGTCAAATGGTATCCTCGTTGCAATAACTACACCATGATCTAGGAAACTTGGTCATTTTTGACAATGAGTTAGTCATACCCATGAGACCAGGAACACTTGGTGTTTATACATTTACACGTGATACTGAGTTTTCCTTTTATTCTCACAATCAAGACATGGAGTAGTTATATCATAAAGAATAAAGTACAATTATGAATAATGGAATATCAATAAACATTAATTTTCCTCCAATGCATATTCCCAGCAGATAGATACCTTGTCCAGATCTTTAGAGTTGCATTAGGGTGTTTATATATGATAGGGAACCACTAAAACATAAGGAAATGATTAGATATTTGTGTCTTAATGGCTCCCTTATTTTCTCATGCACATGTCCTTGGGACCAACCATTAGGGGTGTATTTGCTCATGTATAAAATTTGACAAGATACTTACCATGCTTATCAAGATATACTTATGCCATGAAATCCATGCCACCCTCAGGAACACTTGTTGATGGGATTCGTAGCATAGAAACCAAAACATTTCCTACCAGATAGCAAACCAGAACCAGATCTAATCTAGGAGATGCAAGTAATGAGAGAGAGATTATATCTTCATATCCTTGTAGAAGACGAGCAGAAATGTTTTATCAAACATTGTTGATGAAGATTTCCCCTCTGTGATGCAATCGATCCAACATTGCAACAAGTGGAGCCTCCAAGATATCCACGCACACAGTGCGGCAACAACTCTGTATTCTCTATCCAACAAGAGAGATGGTGTGGTAGATGGGATCTAGGGCCAGCACAACGATGAGTGGTATCTAAGGTTGAGACAGCTGATGGAATTCACAACATACAAAACAAAAAATCCCACGAGAGAGCAAACAAGATCTAGATCTATTCTAGGAGATGCAATTAAAGATATAGATTATATCTACATAAGTCTGTAGAACATGTGCATTAATGATCAAGAAATCATGGGATGATCTAGTCGTACTTTGAACGAATCAATATAATGCAACACCACACAAATGACACCTCCGAGTTGCGCACACATGCGGCTCGACATCGTGTCAGACCCTGGCGCATGGCTTAATAGGATTGATATGATACCCATATCAACAAGTTGCAACTTCTTTTCCGGGATCTCATCTGAAAAGAACTCCAAGGTTAAGAGTGTTTGGCCTAGAGAAATTTGAGGATGGGTGACCGGCCAGGAAGTGGGTCTCAGGTGCGCACGAGTGAGGATAAAGTGTGCATAAAAGACTAGTGTCGGTCTATGGGGCCAATTTAGATTTCCTATTAAGCTACCAGGAGTGACATCCCGGTCACGCAGAGTTCGGGGTGTTACAAGTGGTATTAGAGACGATCCTCGCGGTTACGCGGCGTGTGCGGGTCAGTGGCGGACATGTGGAGTATGGCGTGTGTGGCCCAGAGTGGACATGGCATGGCACATGTGCTGGCACTGGACGCACATACATGTGCCAAGAGGGGATGTTCCTAGCTTGTGGTTGATCAACGAGGGCGTCGATCTTCTAAGGGTGGGTGTATGTGATACCCTGGAGCATAGCTTAATAGGATTGATAGGATACCCATATCAACAAGTTGCAACTTCTTTTCCGGAAGCTCATCTAAAAAGAACTCTAAAGTTAAGCGTGCTTGGTCTAGAGAAATTTGAGGATGGGTGACCGACCAGGATGTGGGTCCCGGGTGCGCATGAGTGAGGACAAAGTGCGCAAAAAGGACTAGTATTGGTCTGTGCGGCCAGTCTAGATATACGATTAAGCTGCCAGGAGTGACAACCTGGACACGAAGAGTCCGGGGCGTTACACATCGTCTCATCCTTCTTGATCCGGTAAATGAGGGGGGAGGTGGATGAGATCGATCCCATAAGCATGACGACATGAGTTGCAAAATTTTGCGCGGAGTAGGATTGTATAGGAGAGAGAGGAGGGAGCCTGTCGCGTCATGATTTGCGGACACCGGGGATGCAAGTTCCCCTTTTTTGTTCGGGTAGGTGCACAAGGCGTCGCAACCAACGAGGAAGATTCAAACACATGAACATGTGAGTTTTTTTACCTAGGTGTAGACTGCATTGTGTGAAACCCTATGTCCTACTACTATGGAGTATATGGTGGTTGAGTATCTGTTACAAGCATCCTTCCCGGGGAAGAACATCTTCCTCTCTCTCTGTTCTTCTTCCTATTTAGGTAGACTCTTCTAGAGAAGTTCCCACTTTCCTCTCAGCTTTGGCCCTCCTTTTATATTTAAAGGAAATATGCCCTGAGAGGCAATAATAAAGTTGTTATTATATATTTCTAGTATATGATAGATGTTTATTTTGCATGCTATAATTGTATTGATAGGAAACATCAATACATGTGTGTTTAATAAACAAAAAGGGTTCCTAGTTATGCCTCTCTTATAGACTAGCTTGTTGATTAACAAGATGATCAAAGTTTCCTGATCATGGACATTGGATGTTGTTAATAACAAGATCACAGCATTTGTGAAATGATGTGATGAACATTCATCCGAAGTATAGCATTACGATCAAGTCATTATGTTTATATTGCTATAACATCATACAAAGGAGTCTTAGTCCTTAGACCATAAGATCATGTTAATTGCTAACACCGGAAGAGTATCTTGATAACATCAAACGTCACACCATAACAGGGTGACTATAAAGATGGGTTCAGTACTACGAAGGTGTTATGTTGAGGCTCATGGATAAAGAGTGGGATTTGTCAATCCAGATGACGGATAGATATACTCTGGACCCTCTCGGTGATATCACATTAAGATAGCTTGCAAGCAAGTGATGTGATCACTAGAATGTTATATCATGGGAACGAGAAAAGAGTGCATGTCGGTAACGAGATCAAACTAGGTATTTGGATACCGATGATCGAATCTCGGACATGTATTATATCATGAGACAAAGGGATTAAATTGCTGACGTTAAAGGTTCTCACGATCACAGAAGTCATCGTTGAATGTGCAGGAGTCAGTATGGATCTCCAGGTCCCGCTTCTGATTATTGATCTGAGAGGAGTCTCAATCATGTCTGCATTATTCGTGAACCGTATGGTGACACACTTAAGGGTTGCCGGACACCATTTAGGAGCACATATGTTCCAGACAAAAGGTTTGCAAAGCGCAGGAAATGTTTTGATAGAAAAACACCTCAGAGATAGATATAGAGGTAGGAATTGTCGAACGAACCACACTCCTTCGTAGACGTCAGGAGTCCATTGATGAAAAGGGGCTGGGGACCGGAATTGTTTCGGGTGAAATTGCAAAAAGTGGTTCTGCATGTAATATTGAAATGTTGCAAGGGGTTTTATGTGAATGTTTGTTAATTAAAGTAATTAACAAAATTCTAAATAAAATAAATAAAAGAGTTTTATTAAATGAGAGAGCATTAAATTTGGAGAAATTTAATGCATTTAAAGTGGAGACTTTAAAAGAGAATGTTAAGGGGCATTTTAATGTGGAGGGGTTACCACCACATGAATGGGGGAGGTGAGGGGTCACCCCCCCATGCGCCGGCCATGGAGAGAGGGGGCACCCTCCTCCTCCTATAAAAGGCCACCCATTCCCTCCTTCATCCTCACACCTCCTCGTGAAGGATCTCTCTCCCCCTCTAGATATTCCCCCATGGTCTCGGATTAGCGAGATACATGTTCCCGGTGGCCTTGCGTCTGGAAGGAGTTGCTGCTTCCGTTGATTCACTGGAGCGAGGAGGTGGAGGTTGTCCGGTGGCTTGAACGTGTGTGCGAGGACGGATGCGTTGCTGATTTGCGGCGCTCAGACTTCCACATGATCTTGAGATCGGCAAGCGTACGACTACATCAACCACGAGTTCCTACTCGTTAACAAAACTCGTTGTCTTCAAGGGTAAGTTCTCCATGGATGTATGTCCACCCGTTGCTCTGTATCTAGTAGATAGATCTTGGCGTATAGTTCTCATCGTAGGAAAGTTTTTGTTTTCTATGCTGCGGACCTAACAATATTATCAAGGGGTAACCACATGTGCTACTCAATATCTTTCGAAGATATGGGGCAATGCATGGTGGGGGAATGACACTCATAACCTAAGCAAAGATCATCCATGATATCCATGAGCGACACATATATTTTCCTCTCTCTGCATGAATAAAACGACATGAGTTGTTCCGTCATGCCTGCTCCGCCCACGGGAATGGTCAGCACCCGCTTGATAGGTGGCAACGAAGGTCTGTAGGCTACCCTTAGAACGAATCTCCATTCCTAGGGAAGTTATCTTCCTCTGGGCCACCCACTTGACCACGCACACCCGTTGCCCCAAGCCTAGATCCGCAAGCCCACCCTAACCTAGACAGGTTGCGGGCGCTCTTGAACCCCAGCCTCCACAGTAGCAGGGCGCCTCCTTTGTCGGGAGGCCACGTCTCTGCCAACGACGCCATGTCGGGCACTTCACTGGTGTCCCATGGCACCCTAGTGCTGAATCGCCACATAATCCGCGTGCATCCGCCATAAGAGCACGTCGCCGCCGCACATGGGAGAGGTACCTGCCATGTTGTCACCGCAAGGGCTTCGCCCGACGGGTCCCCCAATGGCAATGCAGTGGGAGGGGACGTGAGAGGGCTCGAGATTGGTGGAGACATCACCCCCCATGTCGCTTAGGTCAACGATGCGTGGGTATCGTTTTCCTTTTCACATTCCCTACTCAATAGTTATAAGTTAATAGTTTTGGGACGAAATATTCGGCGAAATTCAATCATGAGTTGGCTCGCCGCCTTCTGTCCATCAATCGAGTTGATGAAGACATGGTGTCTTTTGTCTGGCGGTGATGGTTGGACATCTTTTCTTGACGAAGTGGTGTTCTGGAGTTTGAGCTTCATTGCTCTTGGGTCCTGGGCTTGGAACTGTGGTGTGTGTGTGGGCGTGGTCCCATGATGTTGGCTTTATTGTATGATTTTTTCTCAGTTTTCCGCTAATAAACTGTATATTTTCTTATTAATTAATAGATAAGTCAAAGATTTTGCCTTTGTTTTAAAAAATAACGTTTTATATTATAGGAGAAAGTGATTAATTTATTACGCTGAATTATGATGTGCCTATATATATTTTCTTTTAAGTTGTTACGAGTTAGAGCAAGTATAATAAAGTTCAATCAGCAAGATATAAGACTTAAAATAGTATATTTATGCTTAGTTGGATAAGAGAGAAGATGATAGATAAGAGGAGTGACCTCTTGGTTAAGACCCAGTCGCACGTGCTTGTAGTCACTACTATGGGAGAGTGTAAAGTGGCATACATTAATAAATTAATATATATCTCTAGGCATTGTACACGTTAGCTTTTGGATTGACTCTATATAAAACTAGATTATCGATGGCACGCGTTGCCGTGCCCGTCTATTTTTTCACGGGAGGGTTAGTTTTAGTTTTGAAAAAAATATACGATGTCAATTTATATGAAGTTTTGGATTGGGTTGAGATTTCCAACGAAACTAAGCACCGCTGGAAAGAAACAATAAGCTTGATCTCAAATTAATGTAGAGTTGATCAGTTGTACAAATTTATTCTGGCAAAATACTGTAGTAAACAAGTATATGGTTAACGGCAAATCCAGAAAGAAAAAGTATCCAGATATATAAATACCAGAATTTGAAGAGAAATCTTTCTGCACATTATGAATGAGTATATTTTAACAGAAACTACATACTACAAAAAGGTCAGGATCATATCATTCCTAGAGGTTGAATACAAATAGAAAAAGTCTCCAGCAAGCTCCGTACCTCCGTTTGAATGACACCTCTTTTTTTTGACATGCAACATACATCGAAGTTGGGGTTCTGGACAACATCATGCTTTTCTCAGCCGCAATTTACACCATATGTACATTTTGCAAATTGAATTGCGTTAGTAACCGTAAGAATCCAATACCAAACTGAACTATATTCGGTTGTGATGAGATTTTGACCAGCAATCCCCAATATCACTGTAACAAACAATTATGCACCAGATGGACTTTATGTGATGCAAGCTCAGGCAGATGTGGATGTCTTAAGTAACTTGGATAGGCTCTCCAACAGTGTGGCACACACACTAAAATGGTGATTTTCTCTAGTAGGACTATTGCAATCCTGCAAAGTTATGCTCGTATCTATATCTAAATCACCATGATTCATTAATCCAGAGCTCTCAAATCACAAAGCTAACTGGTACCATACCAATTTTTCCGCAGATGGACTCCAAGAAATAAATAATCACCCAATTCACAATTTAATAGATGTTTCATTTTCTTAAACCATGGAGTTGAGTATCCGATGGAGATAAGCAGGATCATGAACTTCTGCTGGACCATCCGCCTACATCAATAGTTTTACCCGTAGAATTTCAAGGAAAATTGAAAAGAATGTAGGCCTGCAAAAGTATTCATCTCAACGAAACTAGAAAATTGATTGTACTCCAATATATAGGTCAGAGGGAGAACAAATGGGATTGGGGTGTAGAACATGTATTCGTGTACCTATCTCGATAGTTGCTTTTCCACTGCGGTCCATGAAATCCATGACCGAGTCTCTTACTCTTCTAACTGAAGACCTCACCACCGTAGCATTTTTAAGGCGACAGTGTAAACTAAATTCCTGAAAGGAATGCTTACTTATTTGTCAGCCCTTACCCGTGTACTGAAATACATCAAATTGTAAGTACGGAAACAAATTCATTAAAGAAATACTCATCAGACTTACTTTTGTCCATGAAACTCACAACATGTTATTTATAAAAAGGGGACAAAATCCATTACCAAGGAAAAGGACGATGTGAGGATTGAGAGGGAAAATCACAAGGCATGATAACTAAATAGAGAGAGGGACGAAGGGGAGGGGCAGCAGATGTCATGAAAACCTAGCTCCTGCTAGGGCTCTGATCACCTGAGTCGAGGGTTAGAGATGACACGGATGGAGCCTCTCGCTGGGTAATGTCGCCTCGATGACCAAACTATGGTTTGCCCAGAGATAGGCGGTAGCAATGGCAACAGCGGCAAGGGGAGAAGGAGCTCTGGCAGGCGCCGCCACTCGAGTTCGCGTTCAGCGACCGGTAGGATCTCCCTTCTGCATCTCTCTCACTCTCGGGTGGCTATGGCGGCAGCAGCGGCGTCGCACCAAGATATTTTCAGAGAACAGTTATGGGAGGTAGCCATGACCCAGCGTCGGCACCAAAGCTGTTGACACACACGCGGCCAAATCACGCATGTAGGTTTGGGATCGAATGGGAAGCTAGCGATTTGTTTTGCAGAGTAGCGGGTGCTAGGGATATCCGGCCCAGTAGCGGCCCACGTGGGGCAACTGTGCATCGGACGGCCAGGAAGCAACTGGATGCATGATCCGATGGCAAAAAATGAAGGTGTCGTGAGAGAGCTCCTCCTTGACTCAGTTTTAATATCCCTAATTAGCTCTATTGTTACACTTGCTTAAGAGCATCTCCACTCGTTGGAGGACCCCAGACGAAATCCTGCGTATTTATTTGTCAGATTGGGTGAGCGTTTGGCCTTGGGGTCTGCCAACTCCCAGCCGCAACCTGGCATGACACCCCCGAGATGGGCGGTTTCGGAAAAATTCGGCCAAATTTTCATAGTTCGGCCAAATTTTCACACACAATAATAGTTTGGCCAATTTATCACATAGTTCGGCACATAAAACAAATTTAGCACACATAGCAAATAATTTAACAAGTTTTCAAACACAAGAACACCCTAAACTAGTTGTTGCCTTTGAGCATCCACATGTGTTCCACTAGATCATCCTGTAGTTGTTGATACACATGTGGGTCTCAGATCTCTTGACGCATAGCAACAAAGTCAACCCATGATAATGGAACCTGGTGATTAGGCTCTACAAGAGGATCCTGTCTGCAATATGGTTTGCTGTCATCATCAAGCACTTCTGTAGAGAGGAAAATCCTACCATGCTAATGCAGTCCTTCTTGCATTTGAAATAGTTGTCAAAGTCCCGGAGGGCATACACAATCTTTAGGAAGAGGTCCCGGCTCATCCTGAATCGGCACTGAAACACTGCCTTGCCGTGCAATGGATCATCAGCGAAGTAGTGGGCATACATCATGCAATAGCCCTCCATCCGCTGCCTCGTCTTGCACTTTCGGTGTCCTGGCACCAAACCGCCGTGACGCGGCTTCAAATTCTTGGCATACAGGTCGGCCTGAGAAGCGAGTATCATCATGTCCTCATCATCATCGGCAACAGCGGCAACCATCTCTTCCTCCATCAGCGCGACGAACATCTGCTCCGTCATCATCGGAGTCCATGCAGGCAAATCACCGAACACGTACTGGGCATGGTTGGCTCCTAGTGGTGTGTGGAACAGCCGGAGGGAGCTGAACCCGGCGAGGAGGGAGGGTGTCTCGGCGGAGTTCGGTTGGTTTCGTGGAGGCGTGCGGGCAGTAGAGCAGAGGAGGGTGGTGCCAGCGGCGAGAACGGCGACAGGTGGGTAGGGACGGAACTGGGCGACTGTTTTGCATGGAAATGTGCTTCCCTCGCCAACAACCCGGCCCACTCGCCTTTTCACTCCATCGGAGCCCCCATGCAAACCCTGGGGTGCTGAGTTCGGCATGAGTTCGTCAGATGTATTTCCGGCCCAATCTGGCGAATTTTGGGCTCTTAGGGGCGTGGCTGGGGGATTTTCGCTAGATGGAGCCGAAAATGGGCCAGGGGGACGTCCACGGGGGGCTGAGTGGAGATTCTCTAAGTGAGATCGTGTGAGAACCAAACAAAGCACCTTGGAAAGGAAAATGATACACTTCCCCCGAGGGATCGAATGATTTGATCCCTCGGGTCGCTCGCTTCACAACGAAGCATCCGATCGCGCTCTCCTAGGGGTGGACCCCACCTCAATCATCTCCTTCCCCAAAACGTATCCTGCCTTATCCTCGCAAATTCCTCACACGAGCCCAGCCACGTCGTCGCGCCCTCGCGCCTGCGCCTACGCCGTTGTGCTCCCACCTGCTCCACCGCGCACCCCAAGCCCTGGACCAGTGCCTCCCTGCCTCGGTTGTGCCAGTGCGCGCCTCCTCCGTGCCTCCTACGGGCAGGACGCCACCTCCACCCTCGGGAGCGCCTTCCCCATCGTCGGATGGAGTGCCCCTGTTGGGGGGATACCCCCGGGTAGGGTCACGCCGGGGTATAAAGGCCGAGTTAGCCGAGGTTCGGCAAGGCCAAAGCAGATGCTGGCCGGGTCACCTCAAGGCCGGCCGAATCACGGAGTGACCCGGACCATGGGGTGTTCGCCTAACTAAGTCTCAACCGACTTAAGCAGTAAGTTGGAAGTATATGTTTACTTGTATGCAGGAATAGGGACGCCCGGATCAGCTGTGATCCAGGTCATGTTTGGCTTCTAGGAGAAGGAAGGAATCTTGCTGGTCAAAAAGAGGGCCCGGTACGCACTGCATGAGCGAAGCAGACAAGAGCAGGACCACCGGGTCATGGCCGACAGGGGTGACGACGCCCGTGTCGGCTGACGCAGGCGCCGCAGAGGCTCACGTAGCAAAAGCAAGTGTGACGTGGGGGAAAAAGCACCCCGGTCGGCTTACCCTAGGCAGAAACCGAGCTTCCTCTATAAAAGGGGGGCTGGGGCTTCTGTAGAGGGGGTTGGTCTTTCTACTATTCTGTTTTGGCTAGGGTTTCAGGTGTGATCTGTGGGTGAGAGTAAGAGAGCTCCTTCTTCCTCCTCTCGCCAATACAGCTCTAGGAGCACTTGTAATCTTGGAAAGAAATCAATACAAACTTCTGTGTGGAGAATCACTCAACTATCCCTCCCTGGATTCCCCTAGTGTGTATTAGTCCCCACCTTTAACCTATCCATGGCATCTGCCGTGACACCACCACGACAGTTGGCGCCCACCGTGGGGCTAGCGGCGCTAGCAGGGGTCAAGATCCGGACGGGAAACATCATCAGCACCGACGAACGCATCATCTCCGGGCTCGTTCAGCGCTTTGGAGCGTTGGACTTCGTCAGCGACAACGCTGGCTGCTTCGGCACGCGCCCTCTTCCGTACAATGGCCTCTTCATCAGGCTCGGCGTGCACAGGGTCTACGTTGCTGTGGATGTGTCAGGTGTTCATCCGCATCACGTCGTTGACGCGGGGGAGCCTCCCCTCACCGTGGTCCCCGGGACGCGTATCGCTCACTCCCCGGACCATGCAGAGGTGATGATGACTTCGCCAGGTGCGGGCGCGAGCAAGGATCCGGCGCCAGATCCGGAGGTAACGCCTAAGGCACCGAGGAAAGGTAGAGGTCCTCCACTAGAGAGGCCAGAGAACGTGTTGAGGGAAGCAATGGTTAGCTTGGCAAACCCTGCAGTAGCAGCGGTAGATCCGGCTCGAGCGCAGGCCGAGCTAGAAGAAACTAGGCAGAAAATCCTAGAGGGCGCAAAAAAGAAGCGGCATAACAGTCGTTGAATATGACGCTGCGCGAGTACGCAAAGGTGAACAAGGTTGACGCTGTAAAAGTGAAGGGGAGAAATCTCATGAGCGAGATGAACAAAGAGGGTGATACTGGAATTGAGGTATCAAAAAATTGTTTGTCCGTGGGGCTGCCGAGGAACAGTACCCCGGCAAAGAACCTCAGAGCAGCAGATGCAGCTGCATCCGAGTTGGAGGGTCTAACAGGTGAAGCCCGGCAAAGACAACAAGATAGGGTTAACGAGCTGGTTCGGATTGCAAACATGCAAAACAAGGAACTGCTCAGGGCTAACCCGGAGAGAGCTGGAGCCTCCAAGATCGTCCATTCGGCGGTGGGTACCCCAGAGAAATCCGCTGGAGCCACATCGTCTCCTCATGGTGGTCCAAGGAGAGAAGAGGTGGTAACCTCGGCCAGACAGAACAAACAGATCGTCCCGTATGACCCGACGCGAGCAAGGAAAGGAAAAGAAGTGCAGAAAAATGATGATCGACGGAGTGTGAGCCGAGGTGAAGCTGGCCGAGGTAACCACGACCAAGGCAATGCCGGTCAAGGGAACGTTGTCAACGGCAATGCCGGACAGCGAAACTCGGCTGGAGCAGGACAACCGCAGCAGCGGAATATACCAAGGCAAGAGCAAAGTGCCGGCCGCGGTATGCAACAGAAAGGCGCTCCAAGAGAGCAAGACAGGTATAATGATGGAGACTCGGAAATGGCAAACGCGGGATACCCAAGGACGGACTATCATGTGATAGGGTCAAGATTGGGGAGTAGGGATTTGATGCCGGATGATGCCAGGTTGAAACTGGATCGACTGTATAGGTCAGAACAAATTGAATGTCAAGGTCCACCGGGCCCAGCATGTTTTGGACCCCAGATCATGAAGGAGCCACCGGTACCGAACTTTCAGCTACCCAGGGGCACGAAGACGTATGACGGCAGTACAAAGCCGGAGGATTTGCTAATAAATTATGCTACGCTGTGAAAATTGCCACTGGCAACCTGAGATGGGCTGTACGATATGTACCCCAGATGTTGGAAGGCCCGGTAAGGGTATGGCTGAACAATTTGCCACCAGGAAGCATCAACTGCTGGATAGATTTCGAGGAGATGTTCATCAGCAATTTTTTGAGTACGTATCAGAGGCCAAATAGGCCACAGACCCTAGCTATGTGCAAGCAAAGGCAAAATGAGACGGATCGGGAGTTTTTAACCCGGTGGTGCACTATGAGAAATTCGTGTGAGGGCGTGATTGAATCACAGGCCATTGCATGGTTTGCACAAGGGTGCAGGTATGGAAGCGAGCTGTGGATGAAGTTGCAAAGGAAAATGCCAACTACATTGGCAGAGATGATCCGGATTGCAGATTCGTATGCTCTGGGTGATCCGACTCAACCTAGGCTAGTATCAAACGAGTCAAACGATGAGTACTATCAGAGAGATGGGGCTGGATCATCCCAAAGGAATGACTACAGAGGAAAAAGGAGAGATGATAGACCGGATCATAGATACGGTTCGCACCAAGTTGCAGCTGTGAGTCAAGATCAGCCCGGAGCAGGGGGCAGTCAACGCCAAAAAACTGGAGGGCAGTGGACTCCGAGAAACGATGGCAAGAAGACTTGGACACTAGAGCAAAAGAAGCAGTGGCAAGAAAGGAAAGACCGTCCGAGGTATACTTATGAGTCGATGTTGGACCAGCCGTGTAAGTTTCATACACCAAATCCGAACAACCCAGCGGGTCATACGACGAGGCAATGTGAGTGGATGCGCAAGATCGAACAAGGTGGTTCGGGGAATGCTCAGGCACCCCGGAATGATCAGCCTCGGCAGGAGTTACCCCGGCAGCAACTGCTCTCTGGAGCGAACATGCAACAGCTAATGTTGCCTCCCCCTCCGCCGAGGTATGATAACAATGAGAGAAGGGATGCAGTGCATCAGGTAGAAAATCAGCATCAGCCGGATCAGAGGTACCCCAGAAATGAGGGGAGAAACGAGTATAGGGAACACCGTCAGAGCTATTGTGTGTTTACCACTAAGGAAACCGATAGAAAAAGCTTGCAGCGTAGGCATATGGAGGTGAATGCAGTAATGCCTGCAGTGACGAGGTACATGCCTTGGTCTGATCAGGAAATCACCTGGAGCATCAGGGATCATCCCAAGCTCATGCCAAGCCCTGGTTCATATGCGTTGGTGCTGGATCCGACATTCATTGGACCTAGCATTAACGTAAGATTCTCAAAGGTGTTGATCGACAATGGCAGTAGCATTAATATCATGTATGCGGACACAATGCGCAAGTTGGGTATCTCGGAGAACATGCTCCAGGCCACAAGGACAACTTTCCATGGCATTGTACCCGGCATTTCTTGTGAGCCCATAGGCAAGGTCCGGGTTGACGTCTTGTTCGGCACGAGGGATAACTGCCGAACCGAAAATTTGGAGTTCGAGGTGGTGAACTTGGAAAGTGCTTACCACGCATTACTCGGAAGGCCAGCCCTGAGCAAGTTCATGGCAAGCTGTCACGTTAGCTACTTGAAGATGAAGTTGCCCGGACCGAACCGAGTGATTACCATTGCTGGGGATTTCCGACGTTCCATGGAGTGTGCGTCGGCCGGGTCAAACTTAGCCGAGTCACTTGTGATTGCGGAGGAAAAAAGGAAAATTCAAGAGGTGGCGGCATTGGCTCAGTCCGCGCGGCAGTATATGCCGGCGCTAAGTAACCCGCATGGAAGTGTCTCTTTCCAGGCCACGAAAGATAGCAAGAAGGTTCCTGTTGATGACATGTTCCCAGAGCGCACCGTAACAATTGGTGCCGGGTTAAATGATAAATAGGAAAGCGAGCTCGCTAGCTTCCTCCATGAGAATCGGGACATTTTTGCTTGGTCCACACATGACTTGCAAGGTGTTCCGAGGGAGTTGGCTGAGCACTCTTTGAATGTGATACCCGGAGCTAAGCCGGTGAAGCAACCTCTCCGCCGCTTCGTCGAAGATAGGAGGAAAGTCATTGGGGATGAGATAGCTCGGTTGCTAGCTGCAGGATTTATCATGGAGGTTCTTTACCCGGATTGGCTGTCTAATCCGGTGCTGGTGGAAAAGAAGAAGGATGACCCAAACGTGGCAGTGGTTTGGCGCATGTGTATCGATTACACGAACCTGAACAAGGCGTGTCCAAAAGATCCATTTCCGCTGCCAAGAATAGATCAGGTCATAGCTCAACTGCTGGGTGTGAACTGTTGTCATTCATTGATGCATATTCTGGTTTCCACCAGATACCTCTGAATCCGGATGATCAAATAAAGACTGCATTTATTACCCCATATGGGGCTTATTGCTATCGCACCATGCCGTTTGGTTTACGTAATGCAGGGGGAACGTACCAAAGATGTATGCAAAAATGTTTGCACGACCAAATAGGTCAAAATGTACAGGTGTACGTGGATGATGTGGTTATCAAGACCAAGGAAAGAAAAACGCTCCTTGACGATATCAGGCAAACGTTTGCGAACCTAAGGAGGTTCCGGATGAAACTTAACCCGGAAAAATGTACCTTTGATGTCCCGGCTGGGAAATTGCTCGGTTTTCTTGTTTCCAGCCGTGGTATCGAGGTTAACCCAACCAAAATCCGGGCCATCGAACGAATGGAACTGCCAAAGTGTCTTAATGATGTCTAGAAGTTCACAGGTTGCCTGGCCTCGTTAAGTCGGTTTGTATGTCGGTTGGGAAAAAAGGCATTGCCTCTTTACCAACTCATGAAAAAGTCGGATAAGTTCGTTTGGACGCCACAGGCCGATGAAGCCTTTACCCACCTGAAGAAAATGTTAGCCACAGCACCAGTGCTAGCCTCACCACTATCGAAGGAGCTAATGTTGCTCTATATAGCCGCAACCAACCGAGTTGTAAGTGCAGTGATAGTGGTGGAGCGCGACGAGGAAGGTAAGTCGGTGCAAAGGCCAGTATATTACTTGAGCAAGGTGTTGTCAGCCTCAAAGCAGAACTATCCACATTATCAAAAGGTGGCATATGGCGTGTACATGGCCGCCAAGAAACTGAAGTACTACTTTGAGGAGCATCCTATCCGATTCATATGTGAGGCCCCCATATCCGAGATAATGAGTAACAAGGATGCGAGTGGCAGAATTGCAAAATGGGAAATTGAGCTAGCTCCTTATGCGCCACAATATGACAGAAGAGAGGCCATCAAATATCAAGCTGTGGCGGACTTTTTCGTGGATTGGGCCGAGGTACAATACGAACCGCCACTTCCAGATCCAAACTATTGGCGAATGCACTTTGACGGATCAAAAACCAAAACCAGGCTAGGTGCCGGAGTTGTACTCACATCGCCAAAGAAGGACCAGTTGAAATATGTGCTGCAGATCCATTTCACCGCATCAAACAATGTCGCTGAGTATGAAGCACTTGTGCATGGGCTTAAGGTAGCAAAAGAAATTGGGATACATCGGATCATATGCTTTGGCGACTCGGATTTGGTGGTGCAGCAAGTGTCGAAGTGTGGGATGCCCTTGATCCAAACATGGCACTGTACAGATTTCATGTGCAGAAGATATCTGGTTACTTTGAGGGATGCGAATTTCACCATGTACCCCGGGTGGAAAATGAGGCTGCCGACATGCTGTCGAAGCTCGGGTCAACCCGACAAGCAATTCCACCGGGTGTAGCATTAGAGCACCTCAGGAAACCATCCATCAGGCCATCCCCAGAATCCGAGTCAATCTATGTCCCGGAGGACACGGAATCCGGAGCTGTGCCCATGGACATTGACATGGGAAGTGGTGCGCGAACCCCGGGGACTGCCTCGACAAACCCGGGGACTACTTCAGTAAACCCGAGGACTGCTCCGCAAGACCCAGGGACTGCTCAGCGTGATCCGGTTGAAGTTATGCTAGTGGATCAAATGGAGATTGATGAGGATGTATTCCCTGTGCGAACGATACCAGCTTGGGCATTACCTATATTTCAGTTCCTGAAGGACGGAACGTTACCCACTGAGGAAGTGTTGTCTAGGCAAACACAGAGGAGGGCAAAGGCTTACACGATCATCAATTCTGAACTATACAAAAGGAGTGTGACCAATGTCCTCCAGAGATGTGTTGACCCGGAAGAAGGGCTTGACATCCTCCGAGATATACATCAGGGGGAATGCGGGCATCATGCCTCATCCCGAGCCTTGGTAGCAAAAGCTTTCTGGCACGGATTCTACTGGCCAAACGCCTTAGAGCAAGCAGAAGATCTGGTGAGAAAATGTAATGGTTGTCAGAGGTACGCTACCAAGACACATATGCCAATGTCGGAACTCAAGACCATACCAATCACTTGGCCATTTGCCGTATGGTGCTTGGATATGGTTGGCCCGTTCAAACCAGCAAGGGGAAATATGACTCACATTCTGGTAATGGTGGACAAGTTTACGAAGTGGATTGAGGTAAAGCCTATAAGAAAATGTAATGGAGCTACGGCCGTAACGTTTCTCAAAGATATCATCTTGAGGTACGGTTATCCTCACAGTATCATAACTGACAATGGCACAAATTTTGCAGAAGGAGCATTTGCTCGTTTCTGCCAGGATAAGAGGATTCGGCTGGACATAGCCTCAGTAGCCCACCCTGCATCGAATGGGCAAGTGGAAAGATCCAACGGATTAGTATTATCCGAGATAAAACCCCGGCTCATTGAGCCGCTGCAAAGATCAGCGGGGTGCTGGATAGAAGAACTACCAGCGGTACTGTGGAGTTTAAGAACAACTCCGAATCGATCAACAGGCTATACGCCGTTCTTTCTGGTATATGGGGCAGAAGCTGTATTACCAGCCGACATAGAGCATGATTCGCCTAGGGTCACCCAATACATAGAAGCCGAAGTGCAAGAAGCCCGGCAAAATGATGTTGATCTGCTGGAAGAAGCGAGAGAACTGGCACTGTCCAGATCCGCCATATATCAGCAAAATCTCCGACGCTATCATAGCTAGAAAGTGTGCCCCCGGGTCTTTCGGGAAGGCGATTTGGTGCTCCGTTTGGTACAACGTACTACGGGCATGCATAAGTTATCCCCCCATGGGAAGGGCCGTTCATCGTGAGCAAAGCATTGCACAATGATTCTTACTATCTTATAGATGCAAAGCCACAGGAAAAGAACAAGGTGGACAGGTCCGGAGAGGAATCCAAGCGACCATGGAATATAGCTCTACTTCGTCCTTTCTACACTTAGCTAAGAAGTCTATGTATCCAAGTTATCTCATATGTCGGTATGTATGTCGGCAATGAGCTTATCAATGAAATGTTGGCACCTCAAGCAGTAACTCAGGGACTGCCTTAATAATGTTTGTTGTTTTTTTGCGTCAGCTGGAATAAGTTATTCTACTTAACTCGGATTAGTAGTGTGCGAGCACCAAAAACCCAAATCTTCGACTTGCTGCTGTCCAACAAGAATTGGTTTCATGGCAAGCAAGAGAACAAGTTTGGAATTGCGTAGCACATGAAAAACGACTAAGGAGAAGAATTTATTCGACCCGACGTTTGTTTTTCGAACTAACCCTGCATTTATTTTCAAGTTATTATGTAGTTTTATTTTGGTGTTAAGTCTAAAAGTTTCCCAGTATTGTTAAGACAATTTTTGAAGCTCGGATTCGTAAGTCATTAAACCAAATCAAGGTAGACACGAACCGAGCCAAGAGATTGAACGAACAAGAATAAGAAACTCGGGGACTACGCCCAAGTTAATTCGGCATAAGAACTTAGTAGCAAAATATCACATGTGTTTGAAATACAACTCCACCCGGCATACCGGGGATCTGATAAAATTTTAAGTGTTTTAGCTCAAGGAGCAGCAGGAGAAGGAAGTTCGGCATCGTCCTCGCTGCCCTCAATATCAGAGGCATCATCTTCTCCTTCATCATCCGAGCCATCTTCACCGTGCTCAACCTCTTCGTCTCCAGCAGCTTCTAGGAAGCTCGGCCCCTCAACCCATTCATGAATGGGAGCGTATTCAATGAGGCTATAGGCACAAGCCTGGCGCCGAGCTACCCACTCCGGGTCATTGGTCCATCTGGATCCTGTGCGCAGACGTGTCAGGAGGTTGAGATCAATCTTCTCGTACCACGTGAGTATGTGGTGAAGGATGGTATCAGCTGCGGCACGTCCAGCGGACTCTCTCCAGAGGTCAAGGTGAGTCTCGGTTTCCATTAACTTCTCAATGAGAAGTGCGGTGGTCTCCGGGGCTTCTTCGCCAGGACAGAAAGTGTTAAAGATGCGAGCTGCAGCGTCGAGGATGTCTTTGCCGTAATTCTTGATGAGCTCCACACGAGATGATAAGCTGACCAACAGGTCCTCCAGGTCGTAAGGAATCCCTTCACTATCAGAAGTGACCGGAGTACCCCTTTGTCGGCGGAAGTTGGCAACTGCTGCGCTCGCGATAGGAGTGCCCTCTAGAAATTTTCCTGGAAACGAGACAAAGGAGAAAGGTTAAGAAAAGACATATGAAGTAACTCGGAGAAGTAGGTCGGAAAAGGGAAAGAAACTTACGTGATATATGACTGAGGATCCGGGTCAACTCCTTGGTGCAGTCATCACGTCTCTTCCGGAGTTGCTCAAGCTCAGCGTTCGCCGACCCAAGCTGGATGCCGGACTCCTTGAGAAGATCCTGGTCCTTGGCGATCTGGAGGTTGAGGCGTTCGCGCTCTTCTGTGAAATTCTAGCCAGCCTTTTGAAGTTCGGATTGGTGCTGAGCCTTCATCTTCTCCATCTCAGCCTTGAGCCTAGAAATCTCATCTTCCTTGGTCCGGAGGAGGGCGAGCTCGTCATCTTTCTTCTTAAGCTCGGCTTGGTGCTGCCCTGCTTGTTCGAGAAAATGCAGCATCATATCAGGCACGGGCACACTATCTTCAAGCGATGCTGAAATAGTGTGTGGGCCCGGCAGAGCCGAGGTATGAATGTTGGCCGAGCCAAGGAGAAAAGGGAATGGAAAGTACGGCAAAGTCGGACAGAAATGACTTACCCTTGATCCGCTCCAGATTTTTGCGCATAATGATGTTCTCAGCTTCCACCCCAGCTGCGGAAACCGAATGATGAGGTTAGTCCGGCAAAGGAAAATGAAGCAAAACAAAGAAGCGCTAAGGAAGAAATTTACCCCTCTTCTCGTATTCCGCAATAAGTGCAGCCTGCCTTGCACGTAGCAGCTTGTGGGTATCCAGCAAGCGTTGGAATTCAGCACTCCAGCGATTGGTGGTCACCTGAAAAGGACAAACACAAGTTAGCTCGATGCATATTCGAAGTGTACTAAAATCCGGGCCAAGTGGAACTTAACCCGGCTCTAGGTGTGTGCATATTCGAAGTGTACTAAAATCCGGGCCAAGTGGAACTTAACCCGGCTCTAGGTGTGTGCATATTCAAAGTATACTAAAATCCGGGCCAAGTGGAACTTAACCCGGCTCTAGGTGTGTGCATATTCAAAGTGTACTAAAATCTGGGCCAAGTGGAACTTAACCCGGCTCTAGGTGTGTGCATATTCGAAGTGTACTAAAATCCGGGCCAAGTGGAACTTAACCCGGCTCTAGGTGTGTGCATATTCGAAGAGTACTAAAATCCGGGCCAAGTGGAACTTAACCCGGCTCTAGGTGTGTGCATATTCAAAGAGTACTAAAATCCGGGCCAAGTGGAACTTAACCCGGCTCTAGGTGTGTGCATATTCGAAGAGTACTAAAATCCGGGCCAAGTGGAACTTAACCCGGCTCTAGGTGTGTGCATATTCGAAGTGTACTAAAATCTGGGCCAAGTGGAACTTAACCCGGCTCTAGGTGTGTGCATATTCGAAGTTCTCATGGAGCTACGTTAGTTTTCTAAAGAGCATCCGGCCGAGTAACGAGTTACTCCCCCGGAGGCTCGGGGACTAATGGTTACTATCTACAACTTGTAAAGGGGAAACGACGTACCTCCATCATTCGCCCAGCGAGGTTAATTGCCTTTGCGGCTGTGTTCATCTGAGCGGAAAACTCGGCAGGGCCGAACTTCTCTGGAAGATCAGTATCTTGAACCACCTCTGCCTTATTCCAATTCATGATGAATTCAATTAAGCTCGGAGGGTACCGTTCATCGCTGGGCATATGGGGCGCCACAAGCCCTTCGCATACGCTTCTTTCCTTTCGATCAAGGAAAGGGCTGGGCTGGTGTGCAGAACCATTTGCTGTGTGTCAGTTGGCTCGGCAGGCGCGTCCTTCGCTGTTGGTGCTTTCTTGGGAAGCATTGACACAAGGGTACGCTGCCCGGCTTCGACGGATGGTGGCTTGGTAGTGTCTGGAGTCTTCTTTTCCTTGGCTTGCTGGGAAGAGGAAGCCGGTGCAGCGGTCTTTCCCTTAGGAGCGGCCGGAGTGGTTCCTCGCCGAGGTTGAGAAGACTCGAACGAGGCAGAGGAGCTAGGCGCTGGCGCTCTTGGGGCTGGACTTGGTGCTGCTGCTAATGTTTTAGCAGTCGGAGTTGGTGCTGATGCCGGAGTTGGTGTTGGTATGGGTCTGTTTGTTGGTACTGGTGCTGGAGCCGAAGTTGCTTCAGTGGATGCTGGTTGCAGCGAAGTGGTGGATGCCGTCACCTCGGCCGGGCCGGTCTCCCCCGCTCCAAGGTTACCCCCTCTTGCCGAGGTGGAGTAGAACCTGGAGCGGCCGCAGAACCCTCTGGAATAGGGCTCAGCGGACGGGACTCGTCGTCGCGACGAGGAGAAGGGTTGGGTCGGAGAGGTGAAGAGATGCTCGATCCAGTTTGAGGGACCTCCACCGGAGCCCTGCAAAAGAGAACAATGCTAGAAGAGAAATCACAACGATGCAAGGGAGAGCAAGTTACAGAAGCAAAACAACTTACGCATCCGAGGTTTGGGCCTCCTTGGGTTTCTGAGCCCTTTGTGCTGGGGCCTTGCCTGCTGGCTTGGAGGCAGTCTTGTCCCCGGACTTCTTTCGCCTTTTAGCGGGCTGAGAAGGTCCGAGGATGAACTTGAAGCAGCCCCGTGCTTCTTCTTCGGAGCCACCGGAACAGGTTCGCCCGTAGCGAGGGGAGGATCCTCGTGGATATGACCACCGGGGTGAGCTGATGGCGGAAAAGCAAAAGAAAGGGGGACAGCCTCAACAGGTTCAATCACCTCGACATCCGAGTCATCTTCATCATCGGGCCAATCTCTAATGGAAGAGGATTTACTCGTGGGTCATTTCGTGGCGTCGGTCATTGGGAGGAACATCTCCTGGTCCGGCTCCTCCTCATCCGGGTTCTCCCGGTCCAGTGCCCACTTAAGGGTCGGATCGGTGCCGTCCTCGATGGTCTGCTGAAGAAATTGCTGAGGAAAGGAATGAACGAAAGAGTCAAAAATGCAACAATAACTGACATCTAATTGGTCCGGAGTAAGTTCGCAACATGAAGCTTACCACGGGAGGAAGCCTATCGCGACAGTAATGCTCCATTCCCCAAGTCCACTCGGAGGAGAAGTCCTTGTGGGTGGTGAAAAGAGCCTTAACCCGGCGGTAGATCTCCGTGTTGCTCAGCTCAAAGGAGGAGGTCCGGTTGGGGTCGCGTCCGAAGCTCATGTGGCACACCTTGTGGGTGCGCTTCTGGAGGGGGGAAATCCGGTTGCGCACGAAAGTGATCATGGCATCCTCGTTGCGCAGCCCGAGCTTCTTCAGCTCCACAAACATCTTGTTGACTTGATTGGCCAGGGTAGTGGGCTTCTTGGGGATCTCATCCCACAAATCCGGGTTAGGTGGACCCGGAGTATAGGGGAGCAACCGGATCAAGTCTTCAGTGCCCGTATACCGGACATAGAAGAAGGTCCGGCCCATCCTTTGCAGGACTCTAACCCGGTGACCCGGGGGAAAACAGAAAACCTCCGGGGTGAAATGGAAGCCGCTCCGAATTGAGTGAGCTGTTTGTCCTCCGGATCAGCGTGGATGTTGGGGATGACATTGCGACGAAGGCCGAAGAACCGGATCCATAGCTCCTTCGTGGGCCACAGTCCGGCATAGCCTTCGATCGTAGAAGCAAAGGCAGAGAGAGAAGTAATGGCGTTGGCTGGAAGATGGTGCGGCTGGAGCTGGTATGAACTGAGCCAGTCCCGGAAAAAATCGCTCACCAGCAACCCGAAGCCCCGTTGGAAGTGGGACAAAAAGACGACGAACTCACCCGGATTGGGTGAGGGGGCCAGTTCATTAGAAGGGAGACGAGCGGCGACGCCGGCGGGGATGCGCCTGGTTCGATAAAGCCAGTCAAGATCATCTTGACAGACCCATGACCCGGCCCACACGCCGCGGTCCGCCGCCGCGGCGTCCTCCTCCATCTCCTGCTCAGCAACGATGAGTTCTTCTTCTGTCATCTGGTCCTCGAGGCCCTCGCTGGCGCTGGAGGCGGCAGGGGACAGTGGCCGGGATTGACGAGGACCCGTGGCGAAAGATTTGCGTCGCGGTGGCGGCGACGCAGAGGTGTGACGGAGAAGCGCGGCGGCGACGCTGCTATTTGGTATCACTGGCGGTGGCGCGGTCACGAGGAAGATGAAGAAAAAGGGCAACGGACAGAGGGGCGCGGAAGGAGAAAGACCCTAAGGGAAGCACCCCTCTGCTATTTAACCACTCCCACCAGCGGTGAGTGGGATCATATCCTGCAGACCCGCCACACGCGGTGGCCATGTATCACCTGTCCGGACCAATCAGCGGGGAGCCACATGGAGGGCCACAGAGCGGAGAGAATCCTATGACGTGACACTGTGATGCGAGAAACGAGGAGGCAGGCATGACGTGACCCGCGCACAGTGAAAACTGACAATTACTGCGGTGGTTACTGTGCAGGCCCTTAAAATAAGACGACATAATGATTACCCTTCACGTGGGTTAGCGTACGAGAGAAGGAAATAAGACCCGGATGAAACTGTGGTAACCCGGCCGGCAAGTGAAAACTTGGAATGTGCGAAGGGAACGTAAATCCATATAATCCGAGGTAAAGAGGTAACTCGGCAATACGACCGGAGCACAAAATTGAACCTGATGTGGCCTTAGCGGCCAAAGCAGCTAAGACCGCACCAGCTTCGGGGACTAATGTTGGGGGGATACCCCCGGGTAGGGTCACGCCGGGGTATAAAGGCCGAGTTAGCCGAGGTTCGGCAAGGCCAAAGCAGATGCTGGCCGGGTCACCTCAAGGCCGGCCGAATCACGGAGTGACCCGGACCATGGGGTGTTCGCCTAACTAAGTCTCAACCGACTTAAGCAGTAAGTTGGAAGTATATGTTTACTTGTATGCAGGAACAGGGATGCCCGGATCAGCTGTGATCCGGGTCATGTTTGGCTTCTAGGAGAAGGAAGGAATCTTGCTGGTCAAAAAGAGGGCTCGGTACGCACTGCATGAGCGAAGCAGACAAGAGCAGGACCACCGGGTCATGGCCGACAGGGGCGACGACACCCATGTCGGCTAACGCGGGCGCCGCAGAGGCTCACGTAGCAAAAGCAAGTGTGACGCGGGGGAAAAAGCACCCTGGTCGGCTTACCACTTTGGGAGGAGGCATATTCTTAGGAATATGCCTCCACGTATGCCCTAGGCAGAAACCGAGCCTCCTCTATAAAAGGGGGGCTGGGGCTTCTGTAGAGGGGGTTGATCTTTCTACTATTCTGTTTTGGCTAGGGTTTTAGGTGTGATCTGTGGGTGAGAGTAAGAGAGCTCCTTCTTCCTCCTCTCGCCAATACAGCTCTAGGAGCACTTGTAATCTTGGAAAGAAATCAATACAAACTTCTGTGTGGAGAATCACTCAACTATCCCTCCCTGGATTCCCCTAGTGTGTATTAGTCCCCACCTTTAACCTATCCATGGCATCTGTCGTGACACCACCACGACAACCCCTCTTCCTCTACCTTTTTGTTGTCTCCCCCACGTGCTCGCGTGTCGATGGGTGTTGTCCTGAGCTCCTCCATCCCTGCTAGTTCCTCAACAGCGAGCCCTCCTCCCATGTTAACTCCTCACCAACGAGGTCTTCCTCCTCCACCAGGTCCCGTCCTACCTTGCCTCTAGCTTAACGCCATGGATGTATTGGTGGAGGTGCTGCCATGGGAGGTGAGGTTTGTTGTGCTTCTGCAAAGAGATGTCAGGGATGCCACAGACGGGTGACGGTCTTGCTACCAAAGGTGGGCGAAGTTGCTACTAAAGGCGGGTGGCGTTGCTACTAGCGATGCTACTGACACTGGGCGATGTTTCTCCTGAACTAAGGTGAATGGAGTTTCTACCTACGGTGCCTGACAATGCTACCGATGGAGAGGGTCGAGTTTGGCATTTTGCTCCGGCTGGTGGGGATTGTGCTACATTTTTTTTGCTCCAGCAGTTTTATGGTTTTGCTACGTTAACACACTTTTTTTCTATGATGTATCCGGTGAAGTCGTTTTTGATACCGTAGCACAACTTTAATTTGGGCTATGAATTCTGACGATGTCTCTGACGTCCTCTTTGCTACAATAGGATAAGTTTTTTTTTGCTACCACTGTTTTCTTTTTATGCTACAATGGCATAATTTTTTTGCTACAGGGTCTCCGACAAGATCTCCAGCGAGGTCTCCGACGAGATCGAATTTGCTACAAGAGGACATTTTATTTGCTACATACGTTTTGTGATTTTGCTACAATAGCGTAATTTTTTTGCTACACGGTCTCCGGTAAGGTCGGATCTGCTACATTAGCACAACATTTTTCTACGAAGTCTACAGCGAGATGTCTAGCAAAGTCTTCAGCGAGACAGTCTTTCTTATTCTATGTTTTGAGCGAACTGCATGTAGCAAAAGCAAGACTATTTGTAACAAAAGTGGGACTGTTTGTAGCAGCGGGATGAAGGAAGGGAAGGAGATCTGACTGTCGATCCGGGAAATCGGATGGCTAGGCACCCGGGGCTGGAAAGTTTTGATCTGGGGGACACCTAGCACTCTCCCCTTGGAAACCCGTAAGGGCATCTCCACCGGCCGACCCAAACGCACGACCGAAACGATTCGTTTATGTCCGTTTGGGTCGGTCTGCGGTCGCTTTGGGGTCGTCGTCCGGCCTGTCCGGCCAACTGCGCCCAGCGGCCCGACCCATTTGTCTCTCTCCCCCACTGTCACCGCTTGACACCCCGGCGATGCGATGTTAATGGCGACGTGATGTCGTCTATCAGCGCCGACGATGATGGGTTCGTAGCATGGAAAACAAAAAATTTCTATCGCAAGAACGAACAAAACCCAGATCTAATCTAGATAAAAGCCAAGATCTAATCTATTAGACATGTGCAACGAGATAGATCTGTACTAACCCTTGTAGATCCAAAAGCTTTACGAGATTAGATCTCGTGGTTGATGTAGTCGATCACTTGCCGATCTCAAGATCGTGTGGACGATCCTTCCGGCGCCGCGTTCCGGTAGCGCTTCCGCAGTCGGTCACACGTACGGAGTCGAAGCAGACCTTCCTCTCCTCGTTCCAGCGAGCAGCGGAGGTAGTAGATCTTCTCCACGGAATCACAGCAGCACGACGGCGTGGTGGTGGTGGTGGAGTAGAGAATTCTGCAGGGCTTCGCCTATGCCTGTGCAGAAGAAAGGAGGAGGAGAGAGGCGGCGGAGATTTGGAGTTATGGAGGAGGGCTTGGAGGTGGCGCCCCCACCCCTCTATTTAAAGGGGGGAGGCGCCATGGGAGGGGGAGTCCTAGTAGGACTCCCCTCCCTCCTATGGCCGGTGGATTGGGGAGGGGGGGAGGAGTCCTCCTCCCCCACGACTCCTTGTCTTGCCCCACCAGGACTCCTTGATCCCTTTCTTGATTTTCAAGCAAACTCCAAGAAATCTTCCAGAACCTTCTGGAACATTCCAAAACCTTCTAGAATCCTCATACAAATACTCCGGAACATTTCCTAACTCAGAAAATGATCCCCAATATATGCATCTTATTCTCCGGACAATTCCGGATCTCCTCGTGATGTCCCGGATCCAATCCGAGACTCTGAACAACATTCGGTCTCCAACGCACATTCCATATCTACTTAAAACAACTTCGAACCTTAAGTGTGTCACCCTACGGTTCGTGAATATGTAGACATGACAGAGACACATCTCCTATCAATAACCATCAGCGGGACCTGGAGATCCATAATGGCTCCCACATACTCAACGATGACTTCGTGATCGATTGAACCATTTACATACGAAACCAATTCCCTTTGTCACGCGATACTATACTTATCCGAGGTTTGATCGTCGACATCTCCATACCTAGTTCTACCTCGTTACTGATAAGTACTCTTTACTCGTTCCGTGATATGTCATCCCTTGTGACCCAGTCACATGCTTGCAAGCTAACTAGATGACATTCCACCAAGAGGGCCCAGAGCATATCTATCCGTCATATGGATGGACAAATCCCAATCTTGGTCCATGCGCTTCAACACATACTTTCAGAATACCCAATGACACCTTTATAACCACCCAGTTACGAAGCGGCGTTTGATGTCATCAAAGTACCCATCCGGTGATGGTGATTAACACAACCTCATGGTCGAAGGATTAGGTTACTATGCATTTTAAAAGCTTATAGCAATACGAACTTAATGACTTGATCTTATGCTACGCTTACTATGGGTGTATGTCCATCACATCATTCTCCTAATGATGTAACCTTGTTATTAATCACATTCTAATGTCCATGATCAGAAAACCATGATCATCAATTAATTAACAAGCTAGTTCAATAAGAGGCTTACTAGGGACTCTTATATGTTTACAAAACACACAAATATTAGTGTTTCCTAATAATACAATTATAGCATGGGATGTAAACATTCATCATAAACACAAAGATATAATAATAACCACTTTTATTATTGCCTCTTAGGCATATCTCCAACAGGCGACTTCCCACGCGGCCGGAATTTAGGATATTCTTAGTCCTATTTAGGTACTTTAGGATATTCTTGACCGCTGTCCAGTGCTCCATTCCAGGATCACTTTGATATCTGCTAGTCAAACTAACAGCATGTGCTATATCCGGTCTGGTACACATCATGGCATACATGATAGAACCTATGGCCGAGGCATAGGGAATATTATTCATTTTCTCTCTATCTTCTGCCGTAGCTGGACTTTGAGTCTTACTCAAGGTCTTACCTGACAACATGGGCACGAAACCTTTCTTGCTATCTTCCATTCTAAACTTCTTTAGAACTTTATCTAAGTATGTACTTTGTGAAAGCGCTATTAGGCGTCTTGATCTATCTCTATAAATCTTGATGCCTAGAATATATGCCGCTTTGCCAAGATCCTTCATTGAAAAACTATTATTCAAATAGGTTTTGACGCTATTAAGAAGTTCTATATCATTCCCAATCAACAATATGTCATCTACATATAGTACTAGGAATGCTACAGAGCTCCCACTCACTTTCTTGTAAATACAAGCTTCTCCATAAGTTTGTATAAACCCAATTTTTTTGATTACTTTATCAAAACATTGATTCCAACTCCGGGATGCTTGCTTCAGTCCATAAATGGAGCGCTGAAGCTTGCATACCTTGTCAGCATCTTTAGGATCGACAAAACCCTTGGGTTGTACCATATACAACTCTTCCTCAATGTCACCATTAAGGAACGCCGTTTTGACATCCATCTGCCAAATCTCATAATCGAAATGTGCAGCAATTGCTAACAAAATCCTCACAGACTTTAGCTTCGCTACTGGTGACAAAGTCTCATCATAGTCAACTCCTTGAATTTGTCGGAACCCTTTCGCGACAAGTCGAGCTTTATAGACGGTAACATTACCATCAACATCTGTTTTTCTCTTGAAAATCCATTTGTTCTTGACAGCCTTACGGCCATCCGGTAAGTCCACCAAAGTCCACACTTGGTTTTCGTACATGGATCCCATTTCGGATTTCATGGCTTCGAGCCATTTGTCGGAATCTGGGCTCACCATCGCTTCTTCATACGTCGCAGGGTCATCAGCGTTGTCCACCAACATGACGTTCAAGGCAGAGTCATACCAATCAGGAGTGGTACGAACCCTCGTTGACCTGCGAGGTTCAGCAGTAACTTCGTTTGAAGTTTCATGATCATTATCATTAGCTTCCTCTCCAATTGGTGCAGGCGGCACAAAAACATCTTCCGGTGCTGCGCTACTCTCAAATCCGAGAGAAGGTTTAATAACTTCATCGAGTTCTACTTTCCTTCCAGTCACTTCCTTCGAGAGAAACTCCTTCTCAAGAAAGGATCCATTCTTGGCAACGAAAACTTTGCCTTCGGATCTATGATAGAAGGTATACCCAATTGTTTCTTTTGGATATCCTATGAAGACGCATTTCTCCGCTTTGGGTTCTAGCTTATCAGGTTGTAACTTCTTTACATATGCTTCGCAACCCCAAACTTTAAGGAACGACAACTTAGGTTTCTTACCAAACCACAATTCGTACGGTGTCATTTCAACGGATTTAGATGGTGCCCTATTTAAAGTGAATGCGGCTGTCTCTAATGCATAGCCCCAAAACGATAGCGGTAAATCTGTAAGAGACATCATAGACCGAACTATATCTAAGAGAGTTCGATTACGACGTTCGGACACACCATTACGCTGTGGTGTTCCCAGCGGTGTCAACTGCGAAAGTATTCCACATTTCTTTAAATGCATGCCAAACTCATAACTCAGATATTCACCTCCGCGGTCAGAACGTAGAAACTTAATCTTCTTGTTACGATGATTTTCCACTTCACTTTGAAATTCCTTAAACTTCTCGAAAGTTTTGGACTTATGTTTCATAAAGTAGACATACCCATATCTACTTAAGTCATCCGTGAAAGTGAGAACATAACGATATCCACCACGCGATGCTACACTCATTGGACCGCACACATCGGTATGTATTATTTCCAATAAGTCTATATCTCGCTCCATTATTCCAGAGAATGGAGTCTTAGTCATTTTTCCCATTAGACATGCTTCGTATCTTTCAAGTGATTCAAAATCAAGTGATTCAAGAAGTCCATTCATACGCTTCACTCCAATGTGACCAAGACGACAGTGCCACATGTATGTAGAATTATCATTCAATTTTATTCGTTTAGCATATATGTTGTGAACGTGTGTATCACTACTATCGAGATTCAGTAAGAATAAACCATTCATCTCAGGTGCATTACCATAAAAGATATTACTCATATAAATCAAACAACCTTTATTCTCGGACTTAAAAGAGTAACCGTCTCGCAGTAAACAAGATCCAGATATAATGTTCATGCTTAACGCAGGCACCAAATAACAATTATTTAAATTTAAAACTAATCCCGAAGGTAGATGTAGAGGGAGCGTGCCGACGGCGATCACATCAACCTTGGAGCCATTTCCAGCGCGCATCGTCACCTCGTCTCTCGCCAGTCTTCGTTTATTCCGCAGCTCCTGTTTCGAGTTACAAATATGAGCAACCGAACCAGTATCAAATACCCAGGCACTACTACGATTACTAGTAAGATACACATCTATAACATATATATCAAATATACCTTTCTTATTGATGTTGCCGTTCTTCAGATCTGCCAGGTACTTGGGGCAGTTACGCTTCCGGTGACCAACACCCTTGCAGTAGAAGCACTCAGTTTCAGGCTTGGGACCAGCCTTGGGCTTCTTTGTAGGTGCGGCAGCTTTCTTGCCGTCCTTCTTGAAGTTGCCCTTGTTCTTAGGCTTGCCCTGTCTCTTGAAATTGGTGGTCTTATTGACCATCAACACTTGGTGCTCCTTCTTAATCTCCACTTCAGCAGTTTTTAGCATGGACGATAGTTCAGGCAACGTCTTGTTCATGCAGTGCATATTGTAGTTCATCACAAAGTTCTTATAACTCGGTGGAAGTGATTGGAGGAGACGATGAATCCCCAACTCATTAGGAATCGATATTCCCAACTCTTGGAGCTTGTTTGCGTACCCAGACATGGTGAGCACGTGCTCGCTAACGGAGCTTCCCTCTTCCATCTTATAGTTAAAGAACTTTTCGGAGGCCTCATAGCTCTCCATGGCCGCGCGAGTCTCAAAAATTAGCCTGAGCTCCTTAATGATCTCGAACGGGTCGTGGTGCTCAAAACGCTTTTGCCGCTTCTAAACCGTACAGGATGGCACACCGAACTGTGGAGTAATGATTTTTCCGAGTGGCGTAAACATTCTTTACGTCATCGGTGGCATCATCTGCAGGTGGGTCACCCAGCGGTGCTTCGAGCACATAGGTCAACTGACCAGCCCTGAGGACGATCTTCAGTCCACGGAACCAGTCCGTGAAATTGCTTCCATTGTTCTTAAGCTTTTCTTTCTCTAGGAACGCATTGAAATTGATGGAGGGGGTCGCCATAATCTACAACAAATTTGCAAGTAGTTTAGACTAAGTTTATGATGAATTGAGTTCAAATTTAATACTTAAGTTAACTAGGTGAACTCCCACTCAAAACAACATCCCTCACATTGTCTTAGTGATTACACGAACCAAGTCCACTACACCAAGTCCGATCTTCACGAGAGAAGATGTAGTTTTATCGGCGAACAATCTTCATGTTCATCATATCATTTATATGACTCATGCTCTACCTTTCGGTATTCCGTGTTCCGAGACCATGTCTGTACATGCTAGGTTCGTCAAGATAACCTTAGTTTCCGCAGGTGCAAATCTGGCTTGCACCTGTTGTATGCACACGTAGAATCTATCACATCCGATCATCACGAGATGCTTCGAGACGACGAGTCTTAGCAACGGTGCCAACTAAGGGTGAACACTTTATTACTTGATATTTAGTGAGAGGGGTCATCTTATAATGCTACCGTCGCGATCTAAGCAATACAAGATGCATAAAGGATTAACATCACAGGCAATTCATAATTAGTGTGATATGATATGGCCCTTTCTTCTTGCGCCTTTGATCTCCATCTCCAAAGCACGAACATGATCTCCATCATCACCAGCATTGCGTCAAGGTCAGTGGCGCCGCTTCATGGTTGTCCATCATCACTAGCAACTATTACAACTACTTGGAATAAAGTTATTACAAGATGAATAGACACGCATGTCTTAACAGAATTAAAGACAACCATTAGGCTCCTGCCGGTTGCTATATTACAACAAGGATCACTTCATACATCAAATATAATCACAATCACATGATGGCCATATCACATCACAAAACCCCTGCAAAAACAAGTTAGACGCCTCTAATTTTCTTTGCATATTTTACGTGGTTTGGGGCTTTCGAACAATAACGGATCTTACCTACGAAACTGAACCACAACGTTGATACAAGTGCTATCGAGTGCAAAGTGTAAATTGGATCTATACTATGGTGGGAGAGACAGACACCCGCAAAGCCACTTGTGCAAAGCAAGTTACACGTCAAGCGTGGAGCAAGTCTCATGTGCGATGACATGTAAGGTTAGCCCGAGCCGCTTCATCCCACCATGCCGCAAGATGCAAAGTACACAAAGCAAAAGACGGCACGGGCACCAACGCCCACAACACCATTGTGTTCTACTCGTGCAACAGACCTACGCATAGACACGGCTCTGATACCACTGATGGGTTCGCAGCATGGAAAAAAAAAATTCTACCGCAAGAACGAACAAAACCCAGATCTAATCTAGATAAAAGCCAAGATCCAATCTATTAGACATGTGCAACGAGATAGATCTGTACTAACCCTTGTAGATCCGAAAGCGTTACGAGATTAGATCTCGTGGTTGATGTAGTCGATCACTTGCCGATCTCAAGATCGTGTGGACGATCCTTCCGGCGCCGCGTTCCGGCAGCGCTTCCGCAGTTGGTCACACGTACGGAGTCGAAGCAGACCTTCCTCTCCTCGTTCCAGCGAGCAGCGGAGGTAGTAGATCTTCTCCACGGAATCACAGCAGCACGACGGCGTGGTGGTGGTGGTGGAGTAGAGAATTCTGCAGGGCTTCGCCTATGCCTATGCAGAAGAAAGGAGGAGGAGAGAGTCGGCGGAGATTTGGAGTTATGGAGGATGGCTTGGAGGTGGCGCCCCCACCCCTCTATTTAAAGGGGGGAGGCGCCATGGGAGGGGGAGTCCTAGTAGGACTCCCCTCCCTCCTATGGCCGGCGGATTGGGGAGGGGGGGAGGAGTCCTCCTCCCCCACGACTCCTTGTCTTGCCCCACCAGGACTCCTTGATCCCTTTCTTGATTTTCAAGCAAACTCCAAGAAATCTTCCAGAACCTTCTGGAACATTCCGAAACCTTCTAGAATCCTCATACAAATACTCCGGAACATTTCCTAACTCAGAAAATGATCCCCAATATATGAATCTTATTCTTCGGACAATTTCGGATCTCCTCGTGATGTCCCGGATCCAATCCAAGACTCCGAACAACATTCGGTCTCCAACGCACATTCCATATCTACTTAAAACAACTTCGAACCTTAAGTGTGTCACCCTACGGTTCGTGAATATGTAGACATGACAGAGACACATCTCCTATCAATAACCATTAGCGGGACCTGGAGATCCATAATGGCTCCCACATACTCAACGATGACTTCGTGATCGATTGAACCATTTACATACGAAACCAATTCCCTTTGTCACGCGATACTATACTTATCCGAGGTTTGATCGTCGGCATCTCCATATCTAGTTCTACCTCGTTACTGATAAGTACTCTTTACTCGTTCCGTGATATGTCATCCCTTGTGACCCAGTCACATGCTTGCAAGCTAACTAGATGACATTCCACCAAGAGGGCCCAGAGCATATCTATCCGTCATATGGATGGACAAATCCCAATCTTGGTCCATGCGCTTCAACACATACTTTCAGAATACCCAATGACACCTTTATAACCACCCAGTTACGAAGCGGCGTTTGATGTCATCAAAGTA
This sequence comes from Avena eriantha, assembly GCA_910589775.1. Lineage (NCBI taxonomy): Eukaryota > Viridiplantae > Streptophyta > Magnoliopsida > Poales > Poaceae > Avena > Avena eriantha. The sequence goes on along the minus strand of OU342746.1, from coordinate 211,409,625 downwards.
CCCATCCGGTGATGGTGATTAACACAACCTCATGGTCGAAGGATTAGGTTACTATGCATTTTAAAAGCTTATAGCAATACGAACTTAATGACTTGATCTTATGCTACGCTTACTATGGGTGTATGTCCATCACATCATTCTCCTAATGATGTAACCTTGTTATTAATCACATTCTAATGTCCATGATCAGAAAACCATGATCATCAATTAATTAACAAGCTAGTTCAATAAGAGGCTTACTAGGGACTCTTATATGTTTACAAAACACACAAATATTAGTGTTTCCTAATAATACAATTATAGCATGGGATGTAAACATTCATCATAAACACAAAGATATAATAATAACCACTTTTATTATTGCCTCTTAGGCATATCTCCAACAGGCGACTTCCCACGCGGCCGGAATTTCCTGCCATTGTAGCTTTCTATTTCCCGCACACACCTTCCCTCCCGCGCGCGCCTCCGTGTCCGTTTCCCGCCTTTGCCGCTATCTATAAAAGACAGCCGCGGGGCGTGGCTGAGACAACAAGCCTAGCCAGAGCAACCACCGCCTGAAAAAAGCTCGTACCACAGCCATGCCCCGCCGCAAGATCGCCAACTGGAGCAAGATCAGGGAGCTATGCCGCACCCGCTTCTATGACATCGACGCTGACCCTATCGACCCCCACGCCACGTTTCTGTCCCAGCGCATGTCCGAGGAGGAGGTGGTGGCCTTCGAGGAGGAAGGTCGTGTGGCCGAGGAGGCCCTGGAGCAGGTGGTGGAGGCGTCCGCACAGGTGGCGGCCCAATGGGCGGTGCGTGAGGTCCACCACGTGGCCGCCAAGGAGGCGGTGGCCAAGGAGGCCGCAACACGGCCCTCCGCAAGATCCACCATGAGGCGGCCATGGTCACGCTAGAAAAGGTGGCTAAGGAGGCTGGCAAGGCGGCCGTCCGTGAGCTTCACCAGGCCGCTGAAACGGTGACGGAGCAGCTGCGAGTGGCTACGGCCGCCGAGGTGGCGAGCGTGTGGGCTCTCATCGACGAGGAGGGGGATGAGGTGGATCAGGTGGTGGCGGAGGAGGGCCGGGGGAGGAGGCGATCGTCGTCCCGCTACAGATCACGCAGGCCCTCGGCCTCGGTCCCAACTGAGCTCCGGTGATGGTAGCCCCCTTGGCAGCGAGGACGGCCACGACGGCGGAGGTGGAGGTCCAGGAGGTGAGAGACCACTGGACGACCGAGATGGAGAAGACCCTGGCCAACCAGACGGCGACGGACTGCGCGAAGGCGGCCGGCAAGAAGGAGACTCGTAGCCGAGCTAGCGAGCGTTACCATGACCGCATCTAGCAGAAGGCCATCTGGTTGGCTATAACGGCGATCGACGGTGCCAGCGGCAGCGGTGGCCGCGGCAATGGCGGCGAGTAGCCGTATGGGCGGCCTCCTCCATCAGCAGCAGTAGTAGTTTTTATTTTTAGTTTGTTCAAACAGGCATTTTTGTAATCGGCAGGGATTAATCTAATGGAAAGCCAGTTTAAATATTAATGTTTCACTTACATATGGCCTGAGTGGCGACAGGCGAACACCCGCGTGGTGCTTGCGCTATCCAGGCCGACGCATCGGTGACGCAAATTAGATGCACCAATGGATCAAGCCGGGCGCGTCGAACCAGATGGATCGTGCCGATAGAAGACAACGCACACCACGTATGTCCGCGCGGACCCGTCGTGACACGCCGAAGATGGCCTAACGACGCCGGCTTCGCGAGAGTTCCACTGAGCAGAACAACGGACACACTTACAGCCAGGCTCCACGCTCAGCCGCAGATGAGATCTGACGTACTCACGCCGCAACAAACTCCACAAAGCACAAGGACCCAAAACAGAACAATAAAGCGGCACGCAACACAGCAGCAGCAGCAGCTGGCGCCGTGCCGCTTCCCCGAGGACCCAAGTCACCTTCTACCCATCCCTTCACATCTCCAGCAATAAACTCCAGCTAAGCTCAGCAACGGCATGGCCATGTCTCGCGCCGCCGCAGCGATCAGGCAACGGCGGAGCGGGCCGCTCCTGCCACCTTCGAGGTGCATGGCGTCGTTGTTCGGCCACGTGGAGCCGGCCGCCAAGGACCCCATCCTCGGCGTCACCGAGGCCTTCCTCGCCGACCCCTCGCCGGACAAAGTGAACGTCGGCGTCGTACGTATCCCTCTCTGTCTCTCGTCCTCGCCCGCATCTCCTGCTGTGTCTTGCCGTGCCGGCTGCTGATCGCAGGGGAAAGATTTCGGCTTATTTTGCAGGGTGCGTATCGGGACGACAACGGGAAGCCCGTCGTGTTGGAGTGCGTGCGCGAGGCGGAGCGGCGCATCGCCGGGAACGCCAACATGTGAGATCCCACTGTCCACGGTCCACCTTTCCTGTGTCTCTCTCTTGATCTTCTTTTTCTTTTCATTTAATGCGGTTGTGATTGTGGGAGCAGTTTTCTTGGTCCCGAGGAATCAATCAGTCGATGGATTGACGTGGACGCAAGCTCTACTACACGATGCGCATTGCCCTGCAATCCTGTGATAGATCGTGTGTGAATTCTAGTTGTTTGTGGGCCATTTTTCTTCAGAGAGAAGCATGTCCGCTTTACTGATAGGATCGCTTTCAGCTGAGTCTAATACACCATTAGGAAGTTTCAGTAGTACAGTTTTTAAGGCCTTTTCCTGTAAAAAAAATGGTTCATGTGGCCTGACTTCTTTACTATGCGTGGCGGGGAAGTTAAAAATAGGATGATATTCTAAATTTCCAAGAATGGAAAATTTGAGTTCACTTGGACATGTAATTGCAGATCTAGTACTTGAGTTGTTAGCATGAGCTCTTCTCACATTTTCTTGGTGAAATCTGCAAAACAGGGAGTACCTTCCCATGGGAGGAAGTGTGAAGATGATTCAGGAATCGCTAAAGCTGGCCTATGGGGAGGATTCTGAGTTCATCAAGGACAAGAGGATTGCGGCAGTGCAGGCTCTTTCAGGGACTGGTGCATGTCGCCTCTTTGCTGATTTCCAGAAACGTTTCTTGCCAGATTCACAGATATACATACCTACCCCTACATGGTCAAAGTGAGCTCATGCATACTTTACTTCGCCTTGTACACATTCGAAGCATGGCATGTCACCAAATATTGGCATACATGCCAGTCCCAAAGAAATTTAGACACCAACTAAGTGCAACGTACTTATTTAGCAAATGTTTCTCTTTAAGCATCCTCAAGTCAGCATCCTTCGACAATACCTCACTTTATGAACTTCTGCAGCCATCACAATATTTGGAGGGATGCCCAGGTAGCACAAAGAACATTTGCCTACTACCATCCAGAGTCGAAAGGATTGGATTTTGTAGGCCTGATGGATGATATCAAGGTAATTTGCGCAGGTTCTCAATATATTTACAAGGACCAAGTATTCTTAGCTATTCATCCAACAATGGCACACATTTAATTTGGCGGCAGAAAAACCTCCCATTTTCTTTCGGAATCTTGTTTACAGTTTATATATAACTATTTCAGAACCATGTTTTTCTTTCAATTGCCAGAAAGCTCCAGATGGTTCTTTCTTTTTGCTTCATGCATGTGCTCACAATCCCACTGGGGTAGATCCTTCTGAGGAGCAATGGAGAGAGATATCTCATCAATTCAAGGTACAAATGGCGACAAATTGCAGAATATCTAGGTGCTATTCTTTTTTTTATGAGTGACATGCTGATGTATTTTTCTTTGATACTTTTCAGTTGAAGAACCATTTCCCATTCTTCGACATGGCATACCAAGGATTTGCCAGTGGTGACCCCGAGAGAGATGCCAAGGCAATTCGGATCTTTCTTGAAGATGGGCATCAAATTGGATGTGCACAGTCCTATGCGAAAAACATGGGACTTTATGGCCAACGAGCAGGATGCCTTAGGTACTAACTTTTCCATGATATAATTATCCTATTTCTTCCATATTCTGACTAACATATGTCTGCTCAACTTCCAACCTGTTCTTTCATTTCTATTTTCTCCAGCTACATGTCAGTGTTTGTGGTCCGTATGGAAACCAACTTGTTTAACTGTATTTGTCACTATTTTGATGATGTCATGTATGTTTATTTTCTGAGAACTATGTATAAAGTGATTTAAATAGATACATATTAAATGCTCTTGAAGAGTAAGGTTATCCTTGAAGTCCAGTATTAGCCGTTGATTTGTCAAGAAATCCATTCAAGTTATTTTGAACATTTCCCGTCCCATTTATTCGCTCAAATGAAGTTTGTGACACTATAAGCTACAACTCTTCATTTATTTCCTAAGTCGTGGCCTGATCTCCTTTATTTTAAATATTTTTTCAAGTATTCTATGTGACGATGAGATACAAGCAGTTGCTGTGAAGAGCCAACTGCAACAGATTGCCAGACCTATGTACAGCAACCCACCACTTCATGGCGCACTAGTTGTTTCCACAATCCTTGGTGATCCAGCATTGAAAACATTATGGCTGAAAGAGGTCAAGGTAAACTACACGATGCTTCTTCCTAAGTATGTGTCCAGAGTACTTCCGAAGTAAAAAAGTATTACCGAATTGTTTGATAATTATTAAACTGATGGGTTTCATGTGTACTGTTTTTACTATGTTTGTTGTCTCAGGGTATGGCTGATCGCATTATTGGAATGCGGAAAGCACTTAAGGAAAGTCTTGAAAAGTTGGGTTCACCATTATCATGGGAACATATTACTAATCAGGTAAACACTCATCAGCATCTTTTTTAGTATCATTAAGGCTGTGGCACCTCAGTGCCCACATGTAAATGCTAGTATAGTGTACATTACATGTAAGTGGCCCTCATTATAATGGAGTTTAGTTGTGGATTCATGAAAACAACTTTACTTCTCTATATAATGGGTAAATGGTTCCCACAAAAACTAGAAGGCCTGGCATTGAATACATATAACTGAATATAGCTACACCCGACGGCGCAATGTCTTCAGTTGACTTGCCGCATCATTTAACCTTTGGGGAAAAACGAAACGAGTCTTATGCTTCATGTTGTTTACTTTAACCTTTGGGGAAAAACATCACTGACCTTGCAATCTTCTAAGGTGTTCTGGTACTTGAAAAATCTGTTGTTTGAACAACGTTTCTATTACGAGTTTGCATACTGCATCACCGTAATTTCATTTTAATTTTACTTTATGCTGTGTATGTGAACCTATTTAATTTCAGTTATGTTTTGCTGTGAGTTTTGGTATGCCATTCCATTGGTGACAGTCAATAACTCTAATTTTGAAATGAATGCTTCACTTTTGATGTGCAGATTGGCATGTTCTGCTACAGCGGGATGACACCTGAACAAGTTGATCGTTTAACAAAAGAATTCCACATATACATGACTCGTAATGGCAGGATAAGGTGCGATGTTATTTGAGAAACTTTGTGATTCTGATTTCGGAAAGCATCGCTCTGCATGCATTTGATGGATTACTCGTGTTGTGCCTAATTGTGTTGGTGTTTTCTACTTCAGCATGGCTGGTGTAACAACAGGAAATGTCGCCTACTTGGCAAACTCTATTCATGAGGTCACCAAGCAAAATTAAGATCCCTTTGTCCTGTCATCTTGGGAAATAAGAGGAGCCTTTTCACCTTCAAGTTTCAAGCGGCGGCTTGTAATTGTTTTAACCTTTGCTGACAGGCATGGTCAGATAGAGAGAAAATATATCGTTATTGATCTCAAACAACGTCCCATATTGCTGTGACCTATTTGGTGTACGAATTATTGATTTCTTTTACTGGATACACAGGCGGCACCACCTTAGTTTTGGGAATTAGACTGGATACATATGTTTGTATTTTGGAATGGACAGGAATAAGTTCCCTAGTAGTCCTAAAATTATAGAAAATTTTACAAATTGATTTGACTCAATTTAGAGCAGTAATACAAAAGTTATTAAAGGAATAAGAAATAGAAAAAAATCAAAAGAAAAAAAAGCTAACCTACCTAGCCTAACCGGGACAGCCCAGCCGGCCGCGCACGGGCAGCGCAGCAGCAACGGCCCGCTAGCGGCCCATCGAGCAGACACCGCAGCAGTCAGCCCGCTCCACCTTTCTCTCTCCCGCTAACACCGGAGCCCCACCTCAATCTTCTTCCACCTCGCATCGGGAGTCCATCCCGAGCACGCTGGCAACCGCCCAACGAAATCAGGTCGAATCCCTTCCGATTTTTTCGCCCCTCTGCATGAAATCCTCCCTATAAAATTCCCCGCACTCACTTGTTCCCTCTTTTCCAAAATATTGAAGCCCTGGCCGCTCCAGTCGGAAGTTTTCGATCTGCCGCCGTCGGAGTTCCCAGTTCGAACTCGAAGTCGAGGTTCCGCACCGCCCCTTTCCCTCGTACCCCTCTGGTCGATCGACTCCATCATCTCACCTTTTTCCCGTCTCACAGGAGCACCGAAGTGCCCGCAATCGCTCGCTAGAGTGCTGCCGGAGGCCGAAGCGAGCAGCCGCCCGCTGCCATAGCTTTGGAAAGCGACAGCCACCGCAGAGGCCACGTCCGTGATCGCCGCACTCTGCCGCATCCCGTCGACCACTTCGCCGCTGCCATAGACCGCCGTAGCCATCGCCACCATCGACACTAGCACGACCGCCGCCAGTCGCCACCATCGAGTTCGAGGTGAGCGTTAGCAGCACTCAGCGCCGTCGATCTGGATTCCGACGTCTAGGATTAGATCCCGTACCGAATTGGTACGGGCGAATCACAACATGCCATGTGTCAGCCACGTGGTGGCCGAGTGGTCGACGCGTCAGCGCTGACCTGCCCAGTCAGCGCACAGTCAGTGCGACATATTCCCTTTTAATTGAAATTCAATAAAATTTGCAGAAAATATATTTAATTTTAAAAATACTTAGCAAAACATCTACATGTCCAAAAATTGCAAATAAGATACCGTTAGATTCACATTTTTATGTAGATTATTAATCCGTAATTGGATCCAACATTTACTTTAAGTAATTGTCATGATTATTTAATTGGTTCAACAGATCAGAAAAAATACAAATGATATACCTCTGGATTCACAAAATTATGTAGATCATGATTCTGGAATAAAATTACGAGTTTACGGTACAAATATTTTTAGAGATATTAAAAGGCTTATAGCAGTATTTTAATTCTACAAAATGATCTGTAAACCTTTTTGACGTGAATCATTTTGCTCCTAACTCTAAATCAAAATACCTGATCATTCGATGTAATAATGATGCACTGTTAAATTATTTGGTATTTATCTATGTTGTGTGTGTGCTAGTGAACCGATCCAGCGATTGGCACTATACACAGAAACTCAGCCTTATTAGGCGAGGGTGTTACAACATGGTATCAGAGTAGTGTATTGACTATAGGATCATGACCTAGAATTTGGATAAAAAACCATAGGAATATAAACCCTATTTCATTCTATCTATATTCTCTTCTTACACTTCTTTCTAATATCTTCGTTGAAGAGTTCGTAGCATGGAAAACAAAAAATTTCCTACGATGAGAACTATACGTCAAGATCTATCTACTAGATACAACCAACGGATGGATATACATCCATGGAGAACTTACCCTCGAAGACAACAAAGTTTTGTTAACGAGTAGGAACTCGTGGATGATATAATCCTACGCTTGCCCATCTCAAGATCGTGTGGAAGTCCCAGCACCGTAAACCAGCAGCGCATCCGCACTCGCACACACGTTCAGGCCACCAAACAACCTCCGCCTCCTCGCTCCAGCGATACAGCGGAAGCAACAACTCCTTCTATACGAAATGCCACCAGGAACATATATCTCGCTAATCCGAGACCATGGGAGAATAATTCTAGAGGGGAGAGATCTCCTTCACGAGGAGGTGTGAGGAAGAAGAGTAAGAGGGGTGGCCTTTTATAGGAGGGGGGAACCCCTCCCCATGGCCGGCGCCCCATGGGGGGTGACCCCTCACCTTCCCCATTCATGTGGTGGTAACCCCCTCCACATAAAAGTTAATGCTCTCTCAGAATTTTGTTAATTACTTTAATTAACAAACATTCACATAAAACCCCCTGCAATATTTCAATATTATATGCAGAACCAATTTCAGCAATTTCACCCGAAACAGTTTCGGTGTCTATTGAAATAATTCCAGCGCTTTGCAATTCATCCGTCTGAAACACATTTGCTCCAAATGGTGTTGGTGTCCCTTAAGTATGTCACCCTACGGTTCGTGAATAATGCAGACATGATCGAGACCGCTCTCAGATCAATAATCAGAAGCGGGACCTAGAGATCCATATTGACTCCTACACATTCTACGATGACTTCTGTGATCGTGAGAACCTTTAACGCTAGTAACTAAATCCCTTTGTCTCACAATATATTACATGTCCGAGATTCGATCATCGGTATATCCATACCTAGTTTGATCTCGTTACCGACATGTACTCTTTTCTCGTTCCCGTGATATAACATTCTAGTGATCTCATCACTTGCTTGCAAGCTAACCAATGTGATATCACCGAGAGGGCCCAGAGAATATCTATCCGTCATCGGGATGGACAAATCCCACTCTTGATCTATGAGCTTCTACATAACACTTTCGTAGCACCGAACCCACCTTTATAATCACCCTTTCACGGAGTGACGTTTGATGTTATTGATACGTTGCAAACGTATCTATAATTTTTGATGTTCCATGCTTGGTTTTATCTACTTTCTTATGTTTTGCCCACACTTTGAAGTACTTTTTATACACTTTCCTGGACTAACCTATTAACAAGATGCCATAGTGCCAGTTGCCTGTTTTCTGTTGTTTTTGGTTCCAGGCAAGTCAGAAAATAAATATTCTCGGAATTAGACCGGACAAAAGCCAAAGTCGTTATTTTCCCGGAAGACTCGTGAAGCCAGAAGGAGAGACGAAGGGGGGCCACACCACCCCTGGGCACGGGTTCACCCTGGCCAAGCCAGGGCATGGTTTGGGCCCCCTAGCCGGCCACCGACCTTGCCCCTTCGCCTATAAAATCCTCCTGATGCAAAAATCCTAAATCATCCAGCCTCCAGCCATGAAAAGTTCCGCAACGCCGCTGCCACCGAAGGGGAGATTCGGGGGACATAAAGTCTTTGTTCCGGCACCCTGCCGGGATGGGGAAGTGCCCCCGGAGCCATCTCCATCGTCTCCACCGCCATCTCCATCGCCGTTGCTGATTCCCATGATGATGAGGGAGTAGTTCTTCCTCAAGGCTAAGGGTTCTACCGGTAGCTATGTGTTCATCTCTCTCTATGCATGATCATATTGTGATCATGAGCTTTGTAATCAAGTAGATCTACCTTGCTACTCAAGTGCTTTAATAGATCGCTGCTCTCCCCATGTGTGTGAAAGTGACAGCGTGCACACCATGGTGGCACTTAGGCTAGAGATTACAAATACTTGTTATGAGTTATATTTGGAGTTGGATGTCTCTATGAAATTGTGGTGTTTGTTGGAACCATCTAGTGCTTAAGGTGACAGTGTGGGGTTATCTAGATGGGAAAAACGAACTTTGAGGTGTGCTGCTATAGCCCTACCATGGATTAGAGTGTCCAACCGGAGAGTAGTTTAGAGTAGTATCATAAAGAGAAGATATTTATATGAGAGTTTTCAAGTGAAAGTATGATCCCTAGGCCTTGTTTCTAAGCATTGAAACACCGTTTGCAACTAGATCTGTTACATGTTTGCTTGCTTCCATCTTTATTTCAGTTTGCCTTTAGTCTCTTCCACGCCATCAAAGCTATTTTTTGGCACTGTTATCACTTATAATTATCTATACCACTTGTATTTCACTATCTCTTCGCCGAACTAGTGCACCTATACACCTGACAAGTGTATTGGGTGTGTTGGGGACACAAGAGACTTCTTGTATCTTGATTGCAGGGTTGCTTGAGAGGGATACCTTTGACCACTTCCTCCCTGAGTTCGATAAACCTTGGGTAATCCACTTAAGGGAAAGCTTGCAGTTGTTCAACAAACCTCTGCACTTGGAGGCCCAACAACTGTCTACAAGAATAGAAGTGCGTAGACATCAGTTATCAAGATACTTTTCCAGTATTAGTGATTAACATGATCTCATGGTATAAGGACTAGGATTACTTTGTTAGATGTTATAGCAATATAAATACAATGACTTTGATCATAATGCTATACTTCGGATGAATGTTCATCACATCATTCCACTAATGTTGTGACCTTGTTATTAACAACATCCAATGTCCATGATCAGGAAACCTTGATTATCTTGTTAATCAACAAGCTAGTTTATAAGAGAGGCATAACTAGGAACTTTCCTTTTGTTTATTAAACACACATGTATTAACATATCCAAATTAATAGAATTGTAGCATGCATAATAAACATCTATCATATACTTGGAATATGTATAATAATAACTTTATTATTGCCTCTCAAGACATATTCCCTTCAGTCTCCCACTTGCACTAGAGACAATAATCTAGTTACATGGTGATAAATCTAACACCCATGGAGTTCTGGTGTTGATCATGTTTTTCTCTAGGGAGAGTTTTAGTCAACGGATCTGCTACATTGAGATCCTTATGTACTTTACAAATCTTTATATCTCCATCCTTGACATGCTCACGGATGGAGTGAAACCGGCGCTTAATATGCTTGTAATTCTTGTGAGACCTTGGTTCCTTTGCGTTGGCTATGGTTCCATTGTTGTCACAATAGATCACCATTGGATCCAACGCACTAGGAACCACACCCAGTTCGGTAATGAACTCCTTCATCCAAAATGCTTCCTGTGCTGCTTCTAAAGCAGCAATATATTCTGCCTCCATTGTTGACCTTGTTACCATGGGTTGTTTGGAGCTCCTCCAACTAACTGATGCTCCGTTCATGAGAAATACGTATCTGGATTGAGACTTAGAGTCATCTGGATCAGTGTCAAAGCTAGCGTCGACATAAAAATTAGCGACCAGCTCTTCTTCACCTCCGTATACAAGAAACATTTCCTTAGTTCTTCTCAAGTACTTAAGGATATTCTTGACCGCTTCCAGTGTTTCAAACCTGGATCAGATTGGTACCTACTAGTCAAACTAATAGCATGTGCCACATCCGGTCTTGTACATAGCATGGCGTACATTATAGAGCATATGGCTGAAGCATAGGGGATCTTATCCATTATCTCTCTTTCTTCCGCCGTAGCCAGACTTTGAGTATACTCAATGTCTTGCCTTGCAACATAGGTAAGAACCCCTTCTTACTTTCGTCCATTTTAAACTTATTTAAAATCTTATCAAGGTATGTACTCTATGATAGCCCTATTAGGCGTCTCGATCTATCTCTATACATCTTTATGCCTAATATATATGACGCTTCACCAAGGTCCTTCATAGAAAATTTGTTGTTTAGATTACTTATAACACTGTTTAAAAGATCTATATCATTTCCAATCACTAATATGTCATCCACATATAATATCAGAAATGCCACATTGCTCCCACTCACTTTCTTGTAAATACAAGCCTCTCCATAAGTTTGGACAAATCCAAACTCTTTGATCACCTGATCAAAGCGGAGATTCCAACTCCGTGATGCTTGCTTCAGTCCATAGATGGATCACTGAAGCTTGCACACCTTGTTAGCATCCTTAGGATCGGCAAAACCCTTTGGTTGTATCATATACAACTCTTCTTCAATATTACCATTGAGGAACGCAATTTTGACATCCATCTGCCATATTTCATAATCGAAATATGCAGCAATTGCTAACATAATCCTAATTGATTTTAGCATCGCTACGGGAGAGAATGTCTCATCGTAGTCAACTCCTTGAATTTGTCCAAACCCTTTTTCAACAGGTCGAGATTTATAGATGGTTACATTACCATCAGCATCCATTTTTCTTTTTAAAATGCATTTATTCTCAACGGCCTTTCGGCCGTGAGGTAAGTCCACCAAGGTCCAAACCTGGTTTTTGTACATGGATTCCATCTCGGATTTCATGGCTTCTAGAAATTTGTTGGAATCCGGGCTCATCATTGCTTCTTCATACGTCGCAGGGTCATCTATTTCATCAATCATGAAATTCACAATAGGATCCCCGTACAATTCAGGAGCTACATGTGTCCTGCTTGACCTGCGAGGTTCAGTAGTGTCCTCTTTCGGAATTTCATGATCATTATCATTAGTTCCTTCTTCATTTGGTGAAGTCAACTCCGGAATGACTTCCGGTGCTGCGCCACTCACCATTTCATGAAGAGAAGGTTCAATAACCTCTTCGAGTTCTACCTTTCGACTACTCACACCTTTCGCGAGAAACTCTTTCTCTAGAAAGGATCCATTATTGGCAACAAAAACCTTGCCCTCAGATCTGTGATAGAAGGGATACCCAATTGTTTCTTTAGGGTATCCTATGAAGACACATTTTTCCGTTTTGGGTTCGAGTTTATCAAGCTGAAGTTTCTTCACATAAACATCGCATCCCTAAACTTTAAGAAATGATAGCTTAGGTTTGTTTCCAAACCATAATTCATATGGTGTCATTTCAACGGATTTATACGGTGCCCGATTTAAACTGAATGTAGCGGTTTCTAGTGCATAACCCCAAAATGGCAGTGGCAAGTCAGTCAGAGACATCATAGATCGAATCCTATCCAATAGAGTACGATTACGATGTTCCGACACACCATTACGTTGTGGTGTTCTGGAAGGCGTGAGTTTTGAAACTATTCCACATTCTTTCATGTGTGTGCTAAATTTGTAACTTAGATACTCACCTCCACGGTCAGATCGAAGAAATTTGATCTTTCTACTATGATGATTTTCCACTTCATTCTGAAATTCCTTGACCTTTTCAAAGGTTTCAGACTTATGTTTCATCAAATGGATATACCGTATCTACTCAAATCATCCGTGAAAGTAAAAAAATAACGATATCCACCTCGCGCCGACACATTCATTGGACCGCATACATCAATATGTATGATTTCCAATAAATCTGTCGCCCGTTCCATTGAACCGAAAAACGGCGTTCTAGTCATCTTGCCCATAAGGCATGGCTCACATGTATCAAACGACTCAAAATCAAGTGATTCTAAGAGTCCATCAGAATGGAGTTTCTTCATGCGCTTAACGCCAATATGACCTAGACGGCAGTGCCACATATATGCAGATATATCATCATTAAGTTTAATCCTTTTAGCATCAACATTATGGATATGCGTATGAGTACTATCGAGATTCAACAGAAATAAACCATTCATCACGGGTGCATAACCATAAAAGATATTATCCATATAAATCGAACAACCATAGTTTTCTGATTTAAACGAATAACTGCTTTGCAACAAACACGATCCGGATACAATGTTCATGCTTAGTGCATGCACCAAATAATAATTATTTAAGTTTATCACTAATCCCGATGGCATATGGAGAGGCAGCGTTCCGATGGCGATCACATCAACTCTTGATCCATTGCCGACACGCATCGTGACCTCATCCCTTGCTAGCTGTCGCTTGTTCCGCAACCCATGTATAAAGTTACATATATTAGCAACTGATCCGGTATCAAATACCCAGGTGCTACTGTGAGTACTAGTCAAGTACACATCAATAACATGTATATCACATATACCTTTGCTTGCCTTGCTGGCCTTCTTGTCCGCCAAATACTTGGGGCAGTTGCGCTTCCAATGGCTAGTCCCCTTACAATAGTAGCACTAGGTATCAGACTTAGGGCCAGCCCAGGATTTCTTTTCAAGCGCAACAACATATTTTCCGCCCTTCTTTCCCTTATGTTTACCCTTCTTGTCTTTCTTGAAACCGGTGGTCCTATTAACCATCAACACTTGATGTTCTTTCCTAATCTCCACTTCTGCAGTCTTAAGCATTGACAAAAGCTCGAGGAGAGTCTTCTTCATGCCCTGCATGTTATAGTTCATCACGAAGCTCTTTTAGCTAGGTGGCAGAGATTGGAGAACATGATGTATGCCTAAGTCAATGGGAATCGTTGTTCCCAAGGACACAAGCTTATCGGCGTACCCAGACATTTTGAGTACATGCTCACTTACGGAGTTATTCTCTTCCATCATGCAGCTAAAGAACTTTTCTGAAGCATTATAACTCTCTACGGCACCATGGGTATCGAAAATCATTTTCAATTCACCCATGGTATAAAAGGCATTGCAATTTTCAAAATGCTTTCGAAGTTCTGTCTCTAGCCCATACAGTATGCCACAAATAACTAAGTTGTGGTCCTCCTGACGAGTCACATAGACATTCTTTTCCTCGTCAGGGGCATCAGGAGCTGGTGGGGGTCCTAGCGGCACTTCTAGCACATATTGCTTTTGTGCAGTAGAGAGGAGAATCCTCAAATTCATAGCCCAGTTGGTGACGTTGCTACCATTCGTAGCAAGTTTCTCTTTCTCCATGAACACATTGAAATTAAAAGCAGGTGGTGCCATCTACAACAGAATTTGTAAAGTTTATTTAGACTAAGTTTATGATAGATTGAGTTCAACTAATCTCCCACTCAAAAACAACATCCCTCGTGTCCTTTTGGTGATTACATGAACCAAATTCACTACACCAAGTCCGATCATCACGTGAGTCGGTGTAGCTTCAAAGGCGAGCATCTATATGGGCATCATATCAACTATATGACTCATGCTTAACCTTTCGGTCCGTGTTCCGAGGCCATGTCTGTACATGCTAGGCTTGCCAAGTAAGAACCTTAGAACTCGCGTGTGTAAAACTGTCTTACACCCGTTGTATGAAAGTGCAGAGTCGAGTACACCCGATCATCACGTGATGTCTCGAAACATGATCCATAGAACGGTGTATACTTAAGGAAGAACACATTTTTATCTTTATATTTAAATGAGGGATCATCTTATAATGCTACTAAAACGCCAAACAAGCAATATAAGATGCAAACATCATATATGTAAAGTGAAATGATATGGTTCTTGCATTTGATCACTATCATATGCATCGTGTTATAATCTTTATCATTCCTTTGTGTGTAAGGCCAAGGTCTATGGAACTTACACGTTAGGTCTGTTGTAAGAGTATCAGTTATACATCAACTTACAACATTACCATATCATGCACAAGCCTAGCAACAATCTAAACTAGATGCCTCTAATTGCAAGTTTTACGTGGCTTAGGGCTTTCGAAGATAGAACCGTTCTTACCTACGAACATGGAACCACAACGATGATAACCAAATTATTAGAAACTCGTTGTAAATCAGATATTGAATATATTAAGAGAGACAGACACCCGCCAGCCACTTATGCAAAACTAGTTGCATGTCAGTCATGGAACCTGTCTCATGTGCGATGACATGTAAGGATGGTCCGGGCCGCTTCATCCCACTATGCCACCAATATCCAAAGTACATATAAGAAGCAATAACATGATCATCACCACCCACATGCTCTTATGTGTTCTATTCGTGCAAAGCACCTACGCATCGATCAGGCTCTGATACCACTGAAGGGTTCGCAGCATAGAATTTTTTTTCCTATGATAAGAACTATACGCCAAGATCTATCTACTAGATACAAGCAACAGGTGGATATACATCCGTGGAGAACTTACCCTCGAAGACAACAAAGTTTTGTTACCGAGTAGGAACTCGTGGATGATGTAGTCGTACGCTTGCTGGTCTCAAGATCGTGTGGAAGTCCTAGCGCCGCAAACCAGCAGTGCATCCGCACTCGCACACACGTTTAGGATACCGAACAACCTCTGCCTCCTCGCTCCATCGATGCAGCAGAAGCAGCAACTCCTTCCAGACGAAATGCCACTGGGAACATATATCTCGCTAATCCGAGACCATGGGGGAATAATTCTGGAGGGAGAGAGAGATCCTTCATGAGGAGGTGTGAGGAAGAAGGGTGAGAGGGGTGGCCTTTTATAGGAAGAGGAGGGGGTACCCATCCCTACGGCCGGCGCCCCATGGGGGTGACCCCTCACCTCCCCCATTCATGTGGTGGTAACCCCCTCCACATAAAAGTGTCCCTTAACATTCCTCTTTAAAGTCTTTACTTTGGATGCATTAAATTTCTCCAAATTTAATGCTCTCTCATTTAATAGAACTCTTTTTATTAAATTTATTCAGAATTTTGTTAATTACTTTAATTAACAAACATTCACATAAAACCCCCTGCAACATTTCAATATTACATGCAGAACCAATTTCAACAATTTCACCCGAAATAGTTTCGGTGTCTATTGAAACAATTCCAGCGCTTTGCAATTCATTCGTATGAAACACATTTGCTCCAAATGGTGTTGGTGTCCCTTAAGTGTGTCACCCTACGGTTCATGAATAATGCAGACATGATCGAGACCCCTCTCAGATCAATAATCAGAAGTGAGACCTGGAGATCCATACTGAATCCTACACATTCTATGATGACTTTTGTGATCATGAGAACCTTTAACGCTAGTAACTAAATTCCTTTGTCTCGCGATATATTACATGTCTGAGATTCGATCATCGGTATCTCCATACCTAGTTTGATCTTGTTATCAACATGTACTCTTTTCTTGTTCCTGTAATATAACATTCTAGTGATATCATCACTTGATTGCAAGCTAACCAATGTGATATCACTGAGAGGGCCCAAAGAATATCTATCTGTTATCGGGATGGACAAATCCCACTCTTGATCCATGAGCTTCTACATAACACTTTTGTAGCACTGAACCCACCTTTATAATCACCCTTTCACGGTGTGACGTTTGATGTTATCAAGATACTTTTGCAGTATTAGTGATTAACATGATCTCATGGTCTAAGGACTAGGATTACTTTATTAGATGTTTTAGCAATATAAACACAATGACTTTGATCGTAATGCTATACTTCGGATGAATGTTCATCACATCATTCCACTAATGTTGTGACCTTGTTATTAACAATATCCAATGTCCATGATTAGGAAACCTTGACCATTTTGTTAATCAACAAGCTAGTTTATAAGAGAGGCATAACTAGGAACTTTCCTTTTGTTTATTAAACACACATGAATTAACATTTCCAAATTAATACAATTATAGCATGAAAAATAAACATCTATCATATACTTGGAATATGTATAATAACAACTTTATTATTGCCTCTCATGGCATATTCCTTTCATTCTTATCACTTAAATTCTCATACTCTTCACTTTGAAAACATAAAAGGAAGACTCTTTCTAGGATAAACTAAAAAAATGTACTTATTAGATTTATTGTAATCCTTGATCTTTATTTTATAATCTCATCTTGTCCAAAACTTGTAAATGAACACTCGTGCAAGGAAGCGCAAGATTAAAGAATAGTTAGATAACGTCCACCATATAGTTTTTGATACAATTTTGTTTAGATCTAGCGATCAATCATTGGAATAAATTATTTCATAGTTGGTTTATTATGTTTAGGTTGCACTATTTGATACCTTAAAATTAGAATATTTTCATTGAGATTTTATAATATAATAAAGAAGGTTTTGATTAAAAAATCGTGATACTACTACTGTAGTTTTCTACCTAGCCTATTGTACTGCGTGATTTTTCATATTTTACTGGTAACTCGGTTTACGCTCATATTTTAGGATCTAGTTCATAATTTTCTGTAGTGTAAGCAAAAAATCAGCAAAAATTCATTATGATTTTAACATGCCCAGAAAAATTTGTGAACATTGTTGTAGTTTCAGGACATATTCTGTCTATCTGTTTCAAGATTGTAGGTTCATCCCTAAACAAATTGTAGTCAAAAGGAAACTATTTTGTGGATGGTATGCCACTAAAATAAAACTTATGGAACAGAAATAAAATTATTTTGGCTTGAGTGTTGTTTGTAATGATTGTTGCTTGTGTGTCAATTGATAGTTTCATATAGTTATGGGTAGTAATACTTCTCTAGTCTTTCTATCTATAACTCATATATGTTGTCCCAACAGATGCCTCCTCGTCATCAACCGAATGATATCGCTCATCTCGTGGCAGCCTAGACTCAACTAGTATAGGTGATGACCCAGTTCATGGCCACCCAGAACAACAACAACATTGGGAACAACCAGCTCAAGGACATGCACTCACCGGGTGTTTGAGACGGAGACCAGCTAAGTTCTCCACTGCACCTGAACCTATGATTGCTCTTGACTGGCTATGCTCTATGAACAAGGACATGGTAATTGTTGGTTGTACTGATGCTGAAAAAGTGAGGTTTTCTGCTCACCTGTTAGAGGGACCCACTGCTTTGTGGTGGAACACATTCTAGATCACTCACCCACTGAACACTATTACTTGGGCTATGTTTGAGGAAGGTTTGAAGACCCACCATGTCTCTTCAGGGACCATGAGCTTGAAAAGGAAAGAGTTTCGTAACCTACATAAAACCAATCACACGATGACATACTACATAGATGAGTTCAACAATCTGTCTCGCTACGCCTCTAAGGATGTTGACACTGATGCTAAGAGGAGAGAGCGAAAGGTTCCTGATGGGGTTCATTGCATGGAAAACAAAAATATTCCTACGATTGCAACCACAAAGATCATATCTAGGAGATACATGTAACAATTTCAGATGGACTCACCCTCGAAGACCGTAACGCAGGATAACATTCCCGCAAACAAACATGGTTGTTGTAGAGTATACTCGACCGTCCTCAAGTACACGATGACAGTGTTGCACATGTAGCACCTCCATAGTCAGTCACACGTATGGTGTGTCGACGACTCCCAAACCCTCGCTCCAGCCGGGCAGCGGAAGTAGCGGATCCCTAGGAACTCCAAGAGTGCTACACCATGCTAGAGATGGTGGAGGGAAAGATCTCGAGCCGGGCTTCGCCTAAGAACCTTTTCTAGTGGCAATGTACAAGGCTAGAAAGAGGGAGGAGATGCCAACCAAAGGGCATATGAGATAGGGGTGCATGTGTGTGAGAGAGAGGAGAGGAGGGGGGCTTTATATAGGTGAGGGGGGCAGCCCAAGGGGGCATGGTGCACAGCCATGGGGATGCCCCCACCTCTTCCCCAATTTATGTGGTGGACTCTCCACTCACATAAAAACTCTCTCCACCATCTCCCATTCATATTCCACTCAAAAATCAAGAGTATTTTCATTAGAACCACTTCTAATTCACTTGATTTAATGTCACTCATTTAATGAACACTTCATTTAATGAACACATTAAAAATTCAATCCCTTGCTTTGTTTTGATACCATGAAACCATTTTGACAGATTCATTAGAACAAATTCCTACGATGTCCACTATCTTCTCATGTGTTCCCTATCCACTCAATTTGTGCCGACTACCCTTAAGTGTGTCTCCCTATGGGTCACGAACTATATGTGCACATGATCGAGACATTCTCCTATCAATAATCATTAGCGGGACCTAGAGATCCAGAATGACTCCCACTAGTTCATGCGATGACTTAGTGATCACGTGAACTTTTATTCACATTATCCAATTCCTTTTGTCTCGTGATATTTTACTTGTCCGGGATCCGATCATTCGGTATCATTCATACATAGTTTGATCTCGTTACTAACAAGTACTCGGTTTCTCGTTCCCGTGATATAACATTCTTAGTGATCATTATCACTTGCTTGCATGCTATGTCAATGTGATATCACCAAGAGGGCCCTGAGTATATCTCTCAGTCATCTGTATGTACAAATCCCACTCTTGATCCATGAGCCTCAACTAACACTTTACAAGTATCCAACGACACCTTTATGATCACTCTGTTATGGTGTGACGTTTGATGCAATCAAAATACTCTTCTAGAGTCAGTGATTGACATGATCTCATGGTCTAAGGATTAGTGTTACTTTGAATGACGTTATAGTAGTGTAAACATAATGGCTAGATCGTGTTACTATACTTTGGGAATATGTTCATCACATCATTCAATCAATGGTGTGATCTTGTTATTAACAACATCCAATGTCATGATCATGAAACCTTGATCATCTGTTAATCAACAAGCTAGTGTATTGAGAGGCATCACTAGGAACCTTCTATTTGTTTATTAAACACACATGTATTAACGTTTCATTTTAATACAATTATAGCATGAGAAATAAACATCTATTATAAACCTGTAATAACGTAATAACCATTTTATTATTGCCTCTCAGGCATATTCCTTTCAGTCTCCCACTTGCACTAGAGTCAAGAATCTAGTTTTACATAGTTATGAATCTAACACCCATAGCGTTCTGGTGCCGATCATGTTTTGTCATTGGGAGAGCTTTAGTCAATAGATCTGCAATGTTCAAATCCGTGTCTACTTTGCAAATCTCTACATCACCACCATGGACATACTCCCGGATGGAGTGATAATGGTGCTTGATATGCTTGGGATTCTTGTGAAGCCTTGGTTCCTTAGCATTGGCTACGACACCATTGTTGTCACAATATATAACCATTGGATCCAAAGCACTTGGAACCAGACCTAGTTTGGAAATGAACTCTTTCATCCAAACCGCTTCCGCCACTACTTCTGAAGCAGAGATATATTCCACCTCCACTAAAGATCTTGCCACCACAGGTTGCTTGGAACTCATCCAACTCATTGCTGCACCATTCAAAATAAATACATATTCGGATTGTGACTTAGAGTCATCCGGATCGGTGTCAAAGCTAGCATCGATGTAACACTCTACGACGAGCTCTTCTTCACCTCCATAGATGAGAAACATGTCTTTAGTTCTTCTTAAGTACTTAAAGACATTCTTGACTGCTTTCAAGTGTTGTACACCTGGATCAGATTGGTACCTACTAGTCAAACTTACAACATGTGCCATATCCGGTCTTATACACATCATAGCATACATAAGAGAGCTTATGGCTGAGGCATAGGGGACATTGACCATCAATTCTCTATCTTGTCCTATAGCTGGACTTTGAGTCTTACTCAAAATCACACCTTGTGCCATGGGTAAGAGACCTTTCTTAATATTATGCATTTTGAACTTATTCAAAATCTTGTCAAGGTATGTACTTTGTGATAATCCAATTAAGCGTCTTGATCTATCTCTATAAATCTTGATGCCTAAAATATAGGCAACTTCACCAAGGTCCTTCATCGAAAACTTACTATTTAACTAATCTTTTATGCTATTCAAAAGATCAACATCATTTCCAGTTAATAATATCTCATCCACATGTAATATCAGAAATGTTATAGAGCTCCCACTCACTTTCTTGTAAATACAAGCTTCTCCTATAGTTTGGACAAATCCAAACACTTTGATCACTTCATCAAAGCGGAGATTCCAACTTTAGGATGCTTGCTTCAGTCCATAGATGGAATGCTGAAGTTTGCATACCTTGTTAGCATCCTTAGAATCGACAAAACCTTTTGGTTGCATCATATACAACTCTTCCTCAATGTTTCTATTTAGGAATGTTGTTTTGACATACATCTGCTCGATTTCATAATCAAAAAATGGAGCAATTGCTAACATAATCCTAATTGACTTTAGCATCGCCATGGGAGAAAAAGTCTCCTCATAGTTAACTTCTTGAATTTGTCGAAACCCTTTCGCGACAAGTCGAGCTTTATAGACAGTTACGTTACTGTTAGCATCACTTTTCTTTTTGAAGATCCATTTATTCTAAACGGCCTTGTGGTCTTGAGCTAAGTCCACCAAAGTCCAAACTTGGTTTTCGTACATGGATCCTATCTCGAATTGCATGGCTTCAAGTCATTTGTTGGAATCCGGGCTCATCATTGCTTTCTCATACGTCGCAGGGTCATCGCTTCCATCCACCATGAAATTCAAGACTGGATTACCATATAGTTTAGGAGCTGCACATATACTGCTTGACCTACAAGGTAAGGTAGTGTTCTATCCAGAGTTTCATGATGAGTTTCATGATCCTCATGATCCTCATCATTAGTTCCCTCTTCATTCGGTGGAGTCACCACTAGAACATTTTGCGATGTTACGCTACTCGCCACTTCAGGAGGAGGAGGTTCGATAACCTCATCGAGTTCTACCTTCCTACTACTCACACCTTTCACAAGAAACTCTTTCTCCAGAAAGGATCCATTCTTGGCAACGAAAACCTTGCCTTTAGATCGGTGATAGAAGGTGTACCCAATTGTTTCTTTTGGGTATCCTAGGAAGACGCATTTTTCCACTTTGGGTTCGAGCTTATCAAGTTGAAATTTCTTCACATAAGCATCGCAACCCCAAACTTTTAGAAATGACAGCTTAGGTTTGTGACCAAACCATAATTCATACGGTGTTGTTTCAACGGATTTTGATGGTGCCCTATTTAAAGTGAATACAGCCGTATCTAATGCATGACTCCAAAATGATAGTGGCAAATCAGTAAGGGACATCATAGATTGCACCATATCTAATAAAGTTTGATTATGATGTTCGGATACACCATTTCTTTGTGGTTTTCCTGTGGGAGTGACTTCTGAAATAATTCCACATTGTCTCATGTGCGTGCCAAACTCATAACTAAGATACTCACCTCCACGATTGGATCGAAGAAATTTAATCTTTCTGTTACGATGATTTTCTACTTCACTCTGAAATTCTTTGAACTTTTCAAATGTTTCATATTTGTGTTCATTAAGTAAATATACCCATATCTACTTAACTCATATGTAAAGGTTACAAAATAACGATATCCACCACGTGCAGACACACTCATTGGACCACATACATCGGTATGTATTATTTCCAATAAGTCGGTTGCTCGTTCGATTGTTCCAGAGAATGGAGTTCTAGTCATATTTCCCATAAGGCATGGCTCACATGTCTCAAATGATTCATACTCAAGTGATTCCAGTAGTCCATGAGAATGGAGCTTCTTTATGCATTTAACACCAATATGACCTAAACGGCAATGCCACATATATGCAGCAATATCATCACTCAGCTTGATTCTTTTGGCATTCACATTATGAATATATGTACTACTAATATCAAGATTCAAAACAAATAAACCATTCAACATAGGTGCATGACCATAAAAGATATTATTATATAAAATGAACAACCATTGTCCTCAGACAGAAATGAATAACTGTCTCGCATTAAACATGACCCAAACATGATGTTCATGCTTAACGCAGACACCATATAACAATTATTTAGGTTTATTGTTAATCCTGATGGCAGATGAAGTGGCAGCGTCCCAATGACGCTCACATCCACCTTGTATCCATTTCCTACGCGCATCGTCACTTCATCCTTCATCAGCGGTCGACTATTCCTTAGCCCCTGTTTTGAGTTACATATGTTAGCAACTGAACCGGTATCAAATACCCAGGTGCTACTTCGACTACTTGTGAGGTAACATCAATAACATGTATATCACATATACCTTTGTTCACGTTCTAGTCCTTCTTATCTACTAAGTACTTCGGGTTGTTCCGCTTCTAGTGACCAGTACCCTTGCAATAGAAACACTCAGTGTCGGGCTTAGGGCCTCCTTTGGTTTTCTTTTCAAGCTTGGCAATAGATTTGCCATCCTTTTTAGAGTTACCTTTGGATTTGCCTCTCTTACCCTTTTTCTTAAAACTAGTGGTCTTGTTTTCCAACAACACTTGGTGCTCTTTCTTAATGTCTACCTCAGCAGTTTTCAGCATAGCCGCTAATTTACTGAGCGACTTGTTTGCTCCACTCATCTTGTAGTTTAGCACAAACCCTTTGTTGCTAGGTGGGAGTGAATGCAAAACCCTATCTATCATGAGATCAGGTGGAATCTAACATCCTAGTGTCTCAAGACATTGAGCGTAGCCCATCATCTTAATGACGTGCTCGTTCACAGAGCTATACTCCTCCATCTGAGCGGTAAAGAACTTATTGAAGATCTCATATCTCTCAGTATGGATTTGGTTCCCAAACATAGTTTTGGGTTCCTCCACCATGACATCAACATCAGTAAGTTCAAAGCTCTTTTGGAGTTCAGGCTCCAGCGACTAGAGGATCGCACACCGCACAAGAGTGTAGTCATCAAATTTCATGGCATACATGTCGCACTCTTCTTGAGTCACGCTAGCTGCAGGGGGCGTCACCTAGCGGACCGTCCAACACATAGGACTTCTTCATGCCTGTGAGGATAATCCTCACATTGTGGTGCCATTTGGTGAAGTTAGACCTATTATCTGGTAGCTTTTCTCTATCTAGGAATGCATTGAAGTTGAACGCGGGGGGTGCCATGATCTACAATATATTTGCAAAGACTATTTTATACTAGGTTTATAAAATATAGAGTTCAAGTCAATTCAAAATTACCATGAGAACTCCCACTCAAAAATGACATCCCTCTAGTCATTTTAGTGATTACACGAACCAAATTCACTACACCACGACCAATCATCACGAGTGGTGGTGTAGCTCCAATGGCGAGCATCATATGGACATCATATCATTCATATGACTCGTGCTTTACCTTTCAGTTCATGTTTCAAGGCTATCTTTGTACATGCTAGACTCTCCAAGTAAGAACCTTAGTACCCGCGTGTGTAGAACTGTCTTACACCCGTTGTATGAGAACATAGATTCTATCACACCCGATCATCACGTGGTGCTTCGAAACGACAAACTTTCTTAATGGTGCATACTAAGGAAGAACATATTATTATCTTGATATTAGTGGGAGGGATCATCTTATAATGCTACCGCCAAGAACTAAGCAAGACATAAGCAAAATAAGATGCATAAAAGGGATAAACATCACATGCATATAAAATGTGATATGATATGGTCCTTTCTTGCACTTGATCTCCATCATGTGCTCCATGGTATGATCACCATCAAGGCCGTCTTCTCCACTACAATATATCTCTTGGATATACATGAATAGGACACATGCCATAAAAGATAAAGATAACCATATGGCTCTGGTCAGTTGTTTAATTTACAATAAATCATTGCATACAACAATTTTTGTAACAATGACCATATCACATCACATGCCCTACAAAAACAAGTTAGACGGCTTCTAATTTATTTTTGCATATTTTACGCGGCTTTGAGATTTCTAGGAGAGAATCGCTCTACCTATGAATTTCAGCCACCACATTGACAATCAAGTTATTTGCAAACCGTTGTAAATTAGATCACGATTATGTTGGGAGAGACAGACACCCACTAAGCCACTTATGCAATACGAGTTGGATGTCAAGCGTGGAACAGGTCTCATGCGCAAGGACATGTAAAGTTAGTCCAGGCCGCTTCATCCCAACATGCCACCATGATCAAACTTTACGCAAGTATGAAACAACAAGACTATCAAAGCCCACATCTCTATGTGTTCTAACCGTATAAAGCATCTACGCATAGACATAGCTTTGATTCCATTGAAGGGGTTAATTGCATCGAAAACAAAAAAATCCTACGATTGCAACCACCAAGATCATATTTAGGAGATACATGTAACGGTTTCAGATGGACTCACCCTCGACGACCGTAATGAGGGATAATGTTCCCACAAACAAACGTGGTTGTTGTAGAGCGTACTCGGTCATCCTCAAGGACGCGATGACAATGCTGCACGTGTAGCAACTCCATAGTCGGTTACACGTATGGTGTGTCAACGACTCCCGAACCCTCGCTCCAGCCGAGCAGCAGAAGTAGCGGATCCCCGGAAACTCCAACAATGCTACACCATGGAAGAGATGGTGGAGGGGAAGATATCAAGCAGGGCTTTTCCTAAACACCTTTTCTAGTGGCAATGGACAAGGCTAGCAAGAGGGAGAAGATGCCAACCAAAGGGCATATATGAGAGGGGTGAATGTGTGTGTGAGAGGAGAGGAGGGGGCTTTATATAGATGAGGGGGTAGCCCAAGGGGGCATGGCGCACAGCCATGGGGCTGCCGCCACCTCTTCCCCAATTTATATGGTGGACTCTCCACTCACATAAAAACTCTCTCCACTTTCTCCCATTCATTTTCCACTCAAAAATTAAGAGTCTTTTCATTAAAACCACTTCTAATTCACTTGATTTAATGTCACTCATTTAATGAGTACTTCATTTAATGAACACATTAACAATTTAATCCCTTGCTTTGTTTCGATACCCTCAAACCATTTCGGCAGATTTGGCAGAACAAATTCCTGCGATGTCCACTATCTTCTCATGTGTTCCCTATCCACTCAATTTGCATCAACTATCCTTAAGTATGCCTCCCTATGGGTCGCGAACTATGTGCACATGATCGAGACATTCTCCTATCAATAATCATTAGCGGGACCTAGAGATCCATAATGACTCTCACTAGTTCATGTGATAACTTAGTGATCACGTGACCTTTTATTCGCAGTATCCAATTCCTTTTGTCTCGCGATATTTTACTTGTCCGAGATATGATCATTCGGTATCATTCATACCTAGTTGCATCCCGTTATTGACAATACTCTTTTTGTCGTTCATGTGATATAACATTCTTAGTGATTATTATCACTTGGTTGCAAGCTATGTCAATGTGATATCACCGAGAGGGACCTAGTATATCTCTGTCATCTGGATGGACAAATCCCACTCTTAATCCACGAGCCTCAACTAACACTTTCCAAGTACCTGCGACACCTTGATGATTACCCTATTATGGTGTGATGTTTGATGCAATCAAAATACTCTTCCGGAGTCAGTGATTAAGATGATATCATAGTCTAAGGATTAGGGTTACTTTGAATGATGTTATAGTAGTGTAAACATAATGGCTTGATCGTGTTACTATACTTTGGGAGTATGTTCATCACATCATTCAATCAATGGTGTGATCTCATTATCAACAACATCCAATGTCATGATCAGGAAACCTTGATCATCTGTTAATAAACAAGCTACTGTAATGAGAGGCATCACTAGGAATCATCTATTTGTTTATTAAACACACATGTTTAACGTTTCCTTTTAATAAAATTATAAGATGAGAAATAAATATCTATTATAAACCTAGAATAATATAATAACCATTTTATTATTGCCTCTTGAGCATATTCCTTTCAGTCTCCCACTTTCACTAGAGTCAGTAATCTAGTTTTACGTAGTTATGAAAGATATTAGCCAAGTGACGTGTTTCATAACCACAATTATCATAAGAAAGATATTAGCCAACTGACGTGTTTCAAGTGCAACTAGAAGGGACGCTATGTTGATAACTTCCCGGAGAAGAAGATTGAAGCTGGAGCCAAGCCAGATTTAACCCCAAAGGCAACTGTGAACCGTGTGAACATGGGGAAAGGACTCAACAAGCCAGGATTCATGACTAGTAAGTTCATGGATAATTCATGCATCGCACTCGTAATTTTTCAATACTGGTGCACCGTATTCATTCATATTGAGACATTCATGGATAAGGATAGTTACATATGGGATTACTTAGAGGATCCGTCAAAGAGAACCCACTGGATATGAATTGATAACTAGTACAACATGCCACCATTAAGTCCTGGAGATTGGTAGCACACAAATTTCCCACTAGCTTATTTAAATTGGATTCAAAATCTCAGGAAGAAGAAGAAGAATCAGTTGTAGTCCAACAATTAGCCTTGGAGGTGCCAAGTTTAATTCTCTTAAGGGGTTAGCCCCGAGAATGTACCCATAGTATGGATAAGCTAATTGGAGCTGGAAATGATCTTTGAGAACACCACCCACACCTTTCTAGTCATTCCGAATCTCGAGGACGAGATTCTTAAGCGGGTTCGTTTGTCACATCCCAGATTTCTAGATATGGGAATTACATTGCATTCATGTGCATTGCATAAATAATCATGCAAAAAAATCAAATTTGCAAAACCCTTTTGTCAAAAACCCTATTTCGAAATCACTTTTCCTCTTATCAGGGTTTAAATGAAAAAACACATGTTTGTATTTTGGAATGAACATGAATAACTTCCCTAGTAGTCATAAAATGATATGTTGATTTTTAGATAATTTTACAAATTGATTTGACTCAATTTGGAGCAGTGGTGAAAAAGTTATTAAAGGAATAAGAAAAGAAAAGGAAAAAAAAGAAAAAGAAAAAAAACTAACATACCTAGCCTAACCGGGCCAGCCCAAGCCGACCCGTCCCTCTGCCCCCCGCGTGCAGCGAGCAGCGCAGCACAACAGCAATAGCCCACCAGCGGCCCATCAAACAAACACCACAACAGCCAGCGCGTTCCACCTTTCTCTCCCCCGCCGACACCATGACCCCACCCTGATATTCTTCCACATTGCGTCGGGAGTCCATCCCGAGCATGCTGGCAACCGCCCGACGAAATCGGGTTGAATCCCTTCTGATTTTTATGCCCCTCTGCATGAAATCCTCCCTATCAAATTCCATGCACTTGCATGTTCCCTCTTTTCCATAAAAAATGAAACCCTAGCCGCTCTAGTCGGAAGTTTTCAATCCACCACCGTTGGAGTTCCTAGTTCGAGCTCAAAGTCGAGGTTCCGCACCGCCCTTTCCCTCCTACCCCTCTGGTCCTCTCCTCCTCAATCAAATCCATAGCCTCACTGTTTCCCCGTCTCATAGGAGGGTCCAAGCGCCCGCAATCGCTCGCTGGAGTCCCGCTAGAGGCCGAACCGAGCAGCCGTCCACTGCCATCGCCCTGGGAAGTGTCACACACCGCAGAGACCACGACTGTGACCGCCACACTCCATCGCATCCCGTCGACCACTTCGCCGCTACCAGAGACCACCATAGCCACCGCCACCATCGATGCCAGCACGACCACCGCCAGTCGCCGCCATCGAGCTCGAGGTGAGCGCTAGCAGCTCCCAGC
The DNA here is from genome assembly GCA_910589775.1 of Avena eriantha. Lineage (NCBI taxonomy): Eukaryota > Viridiplantae > Streptophyta > Magnoliopsida > Poales > Poaceae > Avena > Avena eriantha. The sequence goes on along the minus strand of OU342746.1, from coordinate 211,380,870 downwards.
ACCGTCGATCTAGATTCCAACATCCAGGATTAGATCTCGTACCGAATCGGTATGGGTTAACCATAGCACGCCGTGTATCGGCCACGTGGCCGACTTGTCAGCACTGACTTACCCAGTCAGCGCACAGTTAGCGTGGCATATTCCTAGGGAATATCCCCTTTTAATTGAAATTGAATAAAAATTGCAGAAAATATATTTAACTTCAAAAATTTATAGGAAAATATCTACAATGCGAAAAAATCCAAATAAGATACCGTTGGATTCAAAAAAAATTGTAGATTATTAACCTATAATTGGATCCGACATTTACTATAAGTAATTGTCATGATTATTTAATTGGTTCAATACCTCTTTTAGAGTAATTAATTCATATAAAATAAACTATAGGTAATAAAAATACAAATGATATATCCCTAGATTTACAAAATTGTGTAGAACTTGATTCTGAACTAAAATTACGAGTTTACAGTACAGATATTTTCAGAGATATTAAAAGGCTTATAGTATTATTTTAATTCTACAAAATGATATGTAAACCTTTTTTACGTGAATCCTTTTTCTCCTGGCTCTAAATCAAAATACCTATCCATTAGTATTTTTAGCAATAATTGATCAGAAGAGGTTATTTTAAATTGAATAAATCCTATTAAATATATCTAATTAATATAATAAATGGTTTTGGTGCATGAAAGAAATTTCCATGCATGTCATCTATAAGTATAATGATTAGAGAACCTAAATACACTACTGAAACTTTTATTAACTTGGAATGCATACTTTTGTTGCATTTGTATTGATCTCTTTGTATTGTTGTTTACCTTGTTGTACCGATTCATGTAGATTGTGAGAAGTGTAATCCCTGGGACTATCAAGACTGCGCTTTTGACTCCTATGACCAAGGAAAGTGGTGCTAACATAAATGTACGACTCCCTCCGTTCCAAGGCTTAAGGCCTATTTTTTTTTGAAATGTCAAGCTACGGAAAGTTTGTCGATTTTTTTTGAAAAAATATCAACTATGATATTATATATATACCACGTGAAAATATGGTTCATGATGTATCCAATGGTATATATTTCATATTGTAAATATTAATATTTTTCTCTAAAAACTTGGTCAAACTTTACAAAGTTTGACGTTTTCAAAAACATTAGAGGCCTTAAGCCTTGGGACGGAGGTAGTACTTATTTTTCCTATGCATTGTAGTTATTTTTTGGTTGCATGTGTAGGAAAATTATTGCTATGATATATGCTACTATTGTCATAGTACTCCTTGTTAGGTGAGCCACCGTAAGATAGACGTGCTTACATAGATGAGGGTGGGATACACCATGGCAAAATATGTTTTGAAAGTATGTGTTTTGTGGAAATTGAAAAACAACATAATTAATGAACTCTCTAGGTAGAATTGGTATTTCTTGGTTTATGTTGAGTGGTTACCAGCCCCATGTCTATGGTTTACCCGCGTATCGACCTTGTGGATGGCCACCTAGGTTTCAGAGGAATGATTAGTATCTTTGTTTGGTAGCTTTCATGTACAACCATGTGGCAGTGAGTTATGGGTGGCTGGTTGAACTTAGTAGGTCGTGGTGAATCGAACCCTTCGTATCCAGAGATGTAGTGAATGGTAGGTTGGAACGGTGCATGGATGGGATTGAGGAACTACTTCCCGAATTGTCTTTTCTTGGACATCTCCCTATCATGACTCAAAACGCATGTCATGGTAAGAGCGAATTGGCCAGGTCACATGGGTAAAGTGTACAAACCCCTACAGGGTGTAAAAGTAAGTGCTTATCCGTGTCCCTGGTTATGGATAGTTTGAGTTGCTGAATTTAGAGGCTATGATATGTTCTTGCTCATCCCAATTTCATAATTTGATAAAACTTGTGGTTGAACTTAATTGGGTTGTGTGCTAAAAGTTTAAATTATTTAAAAATGATAGGATAAACTTATTTTGATGTTGCGAGCATGCCTTGAACTGCACATGCCAAATATGCATGTAGTGTATAGACTTGTTTCACTTTCTCATAGTCCCACTTGCCAATACATTCAAAGTATTGACCACTCGTTGGCTGCAACCTTTCATGTTGAAGGTTATTGTTCTGATTGTTCTGAGTGATCGATTAGGTTGTGACCCTCCACTTGACATTTGTTCGCCTGTGGCATAATTGAAGAAGCTAGAGCCTATTACCTAATTATGCTTCCGTTTTATATTGAACTATTTGAGCTAGCCTTGTGCTAAGCACTATGTAATAATTGCAAATTCTAGATCATTCGATCTAATAATGATGCACTATTAAATTCTTTGGTATTCATCTCTGCTGTGTGTGTGCCAATGAACCGATCCAGGGATTGACACTATACGCAGGAACTTGGCCTTATTAGGCGAGGGTGTTACAATCGATGCCACACCGCCTCCCACGCGGCGAGACCGAGCACACCTCTCCGCCCACCGTCGTTCCAAAGGAGTGGGCACCGCCACCACCACCGTCGCCAGGGGCAGCGGCTGACCTCTTCTACCAGATCGGCCGAGCCTTGAGGAGTGGATTGGTGGCCTCTCCTGGGAGGGGGTGACCCGGGATGTGTTCTCTTCTTTTTAATATAGTGAAGGGTATAGATAGTAAAGGGATGGTTCGCATGAGTGGAGGATCCATGGAGTCAATCATTGTGGTCGTACCGATGGGCAGCCATATTGCCACGACTATCCTAAGATGCACACTTCCTTGAACTAATATCACACCTCTATATCCTGGGCATCAAGATACCTCCTCCTTCACCCTTGCCGGCATCAACGCTGCTAACGACCCCGCACTGTCAACAACCTCATTTTTCATCCTCGACGACATGCTGGTCTTATTTTTCGTCCTACACTCCGGCGGGCAGCACACTAGTGGCCACACGCTGGTTCTCTACACTAGGGCTGCGCGGTGGAGTGCGCTGGCTTGATGTGGAGCACTCCACTTCCTCCATTGTCGGCTAATGCTAGGGTGGGATTCATGGTGGATCTGGTTCCCAGCACCATGCTTGTTACTGGCAACGATGGATCCTAGAATGATTGCGCCTCTACCTAGAATGCCAGATGTCGTGTGCTTGAACATGGAAGCAAGGGGTACCGCATACCCCTTTTAGAGATGCGTAAAGCGGTGTAATGAAAGCTCTAGGCTATCATCTCCATCAAAATTCCAGCAAAGCACACAATAAGTTACCTAGGTTCAAGCCACTGTGATGGCTAACAACCCTACTTCCTACTTGTTGGTTGTATTTTTGTGGTAAGTTAGCTTAGAATGGACTTCCCTTGTTTGCAACAAGAGATGGGATAACCTAGAATGCTCTCTCATCTCCGTTGGCCTTGGTCCTCCTTTTATAGCTCTAAGGGGATACCCTAGGAGCAAGCTCACGTCTTCTCCTTCACTTGCTAGGTGGAGTGAAGGAGGCAACATGGCAACTTTTACATGTCGCGTAGCGTAAACAATGGCTAGGTCCCCGTCTGGTCCTGTCCTCCACATGCTGGCCGAGGCTCCGGGAAACCTTTTCCTAAAGATTGATCTCGGGTCTTGTCATCTTGTGAAGGTCTGAATCTTGGTCCAGTCCTTTCCTGAGCCACTACACCGGCTCGGCCCAACTGAGCTACATGATAATCTTGCTTTCTTCCTTCCTTGGGCAGGCTGTAGATACCGTTAAGAAAATGTAACGCATGCTCCCTCTGCCTCCTGTCCCCTAATAGCGCCTTTGTCTCGCCCCTCGATGGTCTCATTCAAGATCAAGGATCGTCCCAAAATCAACAATGATGCCAGTGCTGACGTATCGTTCCTGAGGCCTTGCGGGCCATGGGGTCAATCCCGCATCTCCTGTGTTGTTGTCTTCCTTCTTCACTTCATAGCGGGCCCAGGGACCCGTCGTCAGTAGGTAAGGGACACCCCGGTTTTCCGAGTCTGACATTGGGTCAAAGTAGAATCGTGGTGGCTGATGACACACATAGCACTGAGTTTGGATTGCTCATTTTTTATAGTTTCAAGAACTACAAAAAACAAAATAAAAAATCAAAAAAGTTATGTACCATTTGAAGCCTCCTATTGGATCAAAACAACTTGAACAATAAATATAGAAAAGATATCAATACCCGAGGAGAAAAATATAAGTCTTGGTGAATCACAACTACAACTAGATATTACATGCACTACCTCCTAATTTCTCTCTAAAAATGAAAGAAGAAAATATTTATGGGTTGAGATGAGCAAAAATAATCATTATTTACATGTGCTCTTCCTTCTTTGTATGCCTCTCTATACCATGAGGAAGAACCAATGTATGGTTTTGGAGGATGGATGCAGCTTGATTCTAGGAGCGATCTATTGTATGAAACCAAGTAATATGAAAGAAAATAAACTCGCTGTGGGGGTTTCCCCTACAGCTGGGGAAACATAAATGGATGAAAAAAATTCAACTACAAGAAAAACGCCACATCCATACACTATATTTGGGCATTCTATATTTACTAGTCATATCTTGCCGCTCAAAACAGCGAGTTGTCAGCGACATTATATACAACCCAAACAAACATAGGTGTCAGAAAAAAATTAGAGAATACAAACAACGATCCAATTAAAAACAAAAAGGGAAAAAGCCAGGCGATGAGCAACCCGCGCGGAAAAACGCTGCAAAAACCACCCTCGCGTGACAGCCCCGACCCACCAACAACCACGTGACGGCCCCCACGCTCCAACAACCGTGTGACGGCCCGCAAAGCCAGCCTCCCACATGATGGGCCAGGGCACTCGATGCCACGCATAATGAAAGGATGAGCTGAAAGTAAAAAAACAGGTACCAATCTTGATGCGGGCAGCAAATCGACGGACCACAGTATAACTATGACCTAAGCTAAATCTCTGCTTGTTGAGAATTAGGAAGGTGAAATGATACAATTCCTCTAGGGGATCGAACGAATCCATCCCCCGGGTCCTGTCCCGCACATGCAAACTGCACCCTCATGGAGTAGTTCCACATGTGTGTTTTATCCCTCCCTCTTCCTTATCTCTTTCTCCTGAGAAATCACAAGAGATCTTGCGACGTCTCATGATGATGTTGCCTCCACCACCAAAACATCTCTTGCCGCTAGCCAGCTGCCCACGAAGAGCCTCTCCTTGCACCGCATTGCCGCGTGCTGCCAGAACTTGTCGTTCTCCCTCCTCTCTTGATATCGTCGCCTCCCTCCTTGCGGACTGGAGCTTGACATCCTACAAGTGGAGGACACTGGGTTCCTTTGGCGCAATGATCCGGTGTAGCCAGATGGCAGTGGTTTTTGTTAGATCTGTGAGGGCCGACGTGCGTGCTATAGACCAACAGAATTGTGCTCATGTCGCCCCTGTGAGCAAGGCAACAATGTGTGTAGCGAGGGAAAGATTTTGCCGGTGAAAGTGCATGTGTGTCCCCATGTGTGGTTTTGGTAATTGATGACAATATCTATGGATTAATGTTTGAATTGAGTTTTACTTGTAGGATTTTTCCATTGGCATAGCTTGGGCCATGTGTTGTTTTCAAGGTCTAAAGATGAAGAAATGAAGAAGAAAAATAAGAAATGTCTAAGGACTTTGGGATATTGAAATCTTGTTAAAGAAAGAAGAAGATTGAAGGTTGATCAAGTCAAGTGCAAAGAGTTGATTCAATATGGACCAACACTCAAGAAGAAATGAAGAAGTGCAAGCTCAAAATGCGCCATCCCTAGAAGATCACTTGCTTGAAGATTGCCATCCTCGGTGATCATGGATTGATGTAGACAAGTTCAAGGAAGAGGTTTCTCCATGGTGTTTCGGAGAGCAACTCGCAAGTCTTCATCAAGAAAGCACGAGCAAGAGTAATCAAGAAAAGGTTCAATCTTGAGGAGGATAAGATCGTCTACATCAAGCTCAAGTGGAATTCTCAAGGAAAAGGTATGATCTTGATAGGTTTTCTGTTTTACCGGTCTCATGTTGTTAGTTGGGAGACTGGGTTTTGGATAGATAGTCGTACTATCAAGGGGGCTCTTAAGTGAGTAAATCGATTGCATCTTTCATAGAGAGCTCAAACCTTTACATTCTTGCATCATCTTTCTTGTTTTTGTTTGGATCTTGTCCATGTGAGAGTCTAGAGCTTGTGCTTATCTTCTTAAGTTCATCAAAAACGGATTTCCCTTGAATATCTTATTGTGTTTTGGTTCTTGCGGGTTTTCCAGCTCCACACTTCAGGAGATATCTCACATATATATTGTAGGGGTTCGGTATGAAAACAATAAAATTTTACCCTACGCCCATGAACCCCTGATGCTACTAGGACCTATCTATTAGTAATGCAGTAACGGGAGGGGCTTTTCGTGAACTTACCCTTGAAGACCGAAAAGCGTTGTCAACGCTTGGGAGAGTGTGGTTGATGTAGACGATCCGAAGCTGACCTCAAGGTCGTGTTGAAGTCCTCGCGCTCCTGCAGCTCCAACGACTCCTAGTGCCTCAAGTGTAACACCTCGTGGGGATTTACACGCATCCGGTGCCTGGCGATGACTCCCGCTCCCTCGATCTAGCAGCAGTTGCGGAAGTAGAGCTCCTGGATCCGAATCCCGCAGTGCGACGGTGCTCCGCGGTGAAGATGTCTCTCGTTCACGCAGTCTGAACTTGGGACCACGGTGATGGGAGAGAGAGAGAGAATATATCAATTGGAGGTCTCCCCAAAAGTTAGGAAACCTTTATTGAATATTGTGTGTGTTTTCTGGTCAAAATACCACACTATATATAGGGGGGAGGGGGCTTGTTCGTCTGCGGTACCAAAGTTGGCAGGCCAGCGCATGGCGGTACCTAAGTTGCCTGAAATTACCGCGTTTCGAAAAGTTGGGCCGCCAACTACTGAGAGGGGCCATTTCGAGGAAAACTCATCTCACCCCTGCCAAATACAAACATTCCGTTAAACCGCCCCGTGAAGTAGACGGTCGGGACCCACATGTTGGTTATCTGTACGTGATGCGGGCGCTAACGCGGCAACCTCTTAGGCAAATCAAGCAGTTAAGTGGATTGGATGTGTTGACCAATTTCACAAATCCATTCCCAGCTTTCCCCTAGCATCGGCGGCGTCAGAATCCACCCTCCAGGCAGGACGATCCCTTCGGACATTTGACTTCCGGGGCCAAGTTGCTGCACCCAGTTGCTACGCCCAGTCGCTGATACCGAGCTCCAATGGCGCATGCCGTAGCCGCCGTTGCAAGGCTCTAGCCCGCCTACGCCGCCGACGAGCCGAGCAGTTCGGAGGATGACAGATCCTACTATCAAGGAAGAAGAAGTTCTGCCTACAAGCGGGTGAGCTACCCTTCTCTTTGCTATTCGCACTAATTACAACTGCTAGCTGGCTATTGAACCTCAAATTGTTCGTTAGCCCAACGCTGACAAACATATTTTTTCCATAGTTTTCTGTCAAGTGGGATCTGCGTGGACCCCCCTTACCTGATTACGGTAGTCCTCTACATGTACGACTCCAAGGGAAAGTGGTATGGAAGCCATTGTTTCACGATGGAAGAAGCGCCTGCGCAGATCTGCACTATATCTGGTATGGTTGCTGCTCTGCGTAATCATGTTGAAGTATGGCCGAAGCAGACTGCAAAGTTCAGCTTCATGGATGAACGTGGCATCCATGTTCCTATATCGTGTGACAGTCAGCTAATTGGGTTGATGAAAAGGTATGCTTCGGATTGCATGTTTGAGCTGAATTGTGATGTACTGGATGTGGAAGCTGCTGCAACTAGGAGTCGCCCTTCTATTCTTGGACAGGGTGGTTGCTCAAACGCAATTAGCTCCTGGTAAGCAAAGGTCGCTTGGGGTTCGCATGTTTGTGCTGAATTGTAATTTTTGTTTTATTTACTCTGTAGATATTGGGCGATTATGCAACAGTCTTGTTTCTTTGACAGGAAGCGCCGCAAGGTTAGAAACATGACTTCCGGGTCAGTCATTTTGCTGTCCAAAGAAATTAAAAACGAGTGGAAAGATGATGCTAGACACGATTCTGGTGCCCATTGTCCCAGCGATGCAGATTACGTGAAGCTAAGAAAATTGGCACCGAGGAAGAAGGCAGGAAATGAAGAAACCATTGGACGTGAAGGCTTGGCACCCAGGCTGCGGAAGAAGGCTGCTGGCAATGAAGATGCATAGTAATGTGTTGAACTTGGACCTATATATGTAATTCTGTTAAATTCTGATCGCTCTGTGTGTGGCACGTTGTTGAGCGAAACAATCTACCCACGTTCTCTGAGTAAAATGTACCGCGACTTAGGGTTTGGAAACGCTCGAGTCGGTAGTTGAATCCGAAATTGTGATTGTGCCACTGCTATTTGAAAACAATGATCCACCGGTTCCACGATTGCTGAGGGGCAGGAGGTCTCCAAATACGACGGAATGTAATTGGCACATAAATAAATTATTTAAGCTGCCACACTCCACGAAGCAGCAACTTATTTCAGATGCTGCACAACGACGTGGCAACATAAACAGCAATGTTCTCACCGATAATGCCTAGATGAGGAGGGAATGGGTACCACTTTCTGGCCTAATCTTGAGCCCGTCTATCTCACTGCCTCTCTGCTCCTGCATCCCCTACATCTGGCGAAGCTCCCGGATCTCCAGTAACCGGGTGTACGGGCTTCCACTTTATAAATTGTGGTTGCGCTATTTGCATGCGGCACAATCCACGTAGATTACGTTTAAACAAACCACCATTGTCAGAATACACTAGTAGAAAAGGTGTCTTTGGTCCACGGTTACGTTCCCAATCCGGGACAAAGATCTAAATCGAGGCAGAAATTGATCTAAATCACAAATTCTTCCACAAATTAATGTGGGGTCGGAGCAATTTTTTTCCTCCCTGGAATCCGGGACCAATAGTTCAGACTGCTAGGTCAACAAGTACAAATATTACAACTTAAAAAGGCACGGAGCTTAAGCTAAATAGAACTAGTTATCACACATCTCCTTGATCTTCCTAATCTTGGCCCGATGCGTATCTTCCTGCGAGAGCGAGGATCGAATTGTCTGCTCCTTCCTTTTAGCATCTTCCTTGCACAACTTCAATTGTTTCTCTGCATTTTTCCTCATGCACTTGTCAATACTCGTAGTTGTGTACTGCATGACTTTGGCCTGCTGGAGATCGTTCCTTGCTTGAGTCAGTTCTTGCTCTGCTTTAGCCTTCAGGGCCAACGTCGCGTCCCTCTCCTTCTCGACTTTGATAACCTTGTCTTGCACCCACCTGAGATCTCGCTTATGCTTGGTCGTGTTAACTGGTTCCCATAGATTCATCTCAACACTGTCAAGAAGTGAGCTGAATACGGATTCTTTCAACTCGACAGTCATTTCCCATAGTTTGTCCAGCGTTTTCTGCATCGATTTGGGCCACTCTGGATCTACCCATTTGACAACACCGCAACTTCCGCCTTGCATCATTGCACGATGTCCTTGACACCGTAGAAACCTCCTGCCTGCGTTTCGTCCTTCGAAGGCTACAAATTTAGCGGGCACATATCCATGTTTACATACCAGAGGACTATCTTCATCCTCAAAACCGTGATAGTTGGAGTCATACATCGTCTGGTTGGCCTAACACATCATACGCGCATGAGTAAACAGATTAGATCTAGCTCAAAAAATAGATAATTGGCCACAGATGATAGAAATAGAGATGAGACGACTCACATCGAAATCACTGTCCCTGTCGCCACGACGCGTTTCCTCGCCATCTCCCCTTGAACCCATGGCGAGAGGGGTGGGGGGTGGCTGCCGAAGAGGGGATTGGGATGGAGGCGCCGTCGGCTAGTGGCTACGGCAGGATGGGAGTGAAGTGGGGAAAGTGGCTTCGAGGGTAAGGAAGAGAAGTACGGGGAGGAAGAGAAGTAATGGGGACGTGACACTGGGATGTGGCCCACTGAACTCGTGAGACGTGACACTCGAAACAGGGGAGCGCCCGGTGTTGCCAGTTTGTCCAAAGCAAGCATGGCCAATCATGCCGCAGAACAGCCTACTCGCGGACCGCTCTCACGAAGACCATCCCAATCGTCCAAGCGCCCTAATCGAACGGTATGTAACAATCATCAAGCAGAACAACTGTGTTAGGGCGTGCCTTCTAGAAGACTCGGTCTAACGGCTACCCATGTAATGACATTGGGTGTGGTTCATGAAAAGAACAGACATGCCATGACACTGGCTGTGATTCATGAAAAGAACAGACATGCACTGACACTGGTGGATCCTTATGTGGTTCATGAAGAAAACAGACAGGCAATGACAATGGTGGATCCTTATGTGGTTTGTTTAGAAGAACACACATGCAATGACACTAGGTGTGGTTCATGAGAAGAACACACACGCAATGACACTGGTGGATCCTTATGTGGTTTGTTTAGAGGAACAGACATGTCATGACACCGGTGGATCCACATGTGGTTTATGGAAGTAAAAGACATGCAATGACACTGGTAGATCCTTATGTGGTTCATGAAAAGAACACACATGCAGTGAAACTGGGTGTGGTTCGTGAATAGAAAAGACATGCACTAACACTGGGTGTGGTTCATGAAAAGAACATACATGCAATGACACTGATGGGCCCATCCTTATGTGGTTCATGAGAAGAACAGACAGGCAATGACACTGGTGGATCCTTATGTGGTTTGTTTAGAAGAACACACATGCAATGACACCGGTGGATCCACATGTGGTTTATGGAAGTAAAAGACATGCAATGACACTGGTAGATCTTATGTGGTTCATGAAAAGAACAGACATGCAGTGAAACTGGGTGTGGTTCATGAATAGAACAGACATGCACTGCCACTGGGTGTGGTTCATGAAAAGAACAGACATGCAATGATACTGGTGGGCCCATCCTTATGTGGTTCATGAAAAGAACAGACATGCAATGACACTGGTGGATCCTTATATGGTTTGTTTAGAAGAACAAACATGCAATGACACTGGTGGATCCACATGTGGTTTATGGAAGTAAAAGACATGCAATGACACTAGTAGATCCTTATGTGGTTCATGAAAAGAACAGACATGCAGTGAAACTGGGTGTGGCTCATGAATAGAACAGACATGCACTGACACTAGGTGTGGTTCATGAAAAGAACAGACATGCAATGACACTGGTGGGCCCATCCTTATGTGGTTCATGAAAAGAACATACATGCAATGACACTGGTGGATCCTTATGTGGTTTGTTTAGAAGAACACACATGCAATGACACTAGGTGTGGTTCATGAAACGAACACACACGCAATGAAACTGGTGGATCCTTCTGTGGTTGGTTTAGAGGAACAGACATGCAATGACACCGGTGGATCCACATGTGGTTCATGAGAAGAACACACATCCCATGACTCTGGTAGATCCTTATGTGGTTCATGAAAAGAACTGACATGCAGTGACACTAGGTGTGGTTCATGAAAAGAACAGACATGCACTGACACTAGGAGTGGTTCATGAAAAGAATAGACATGCAATGACACTAGTGGATCCTTATGTGGTTTGTGGAAGGAACATACATGCAATCACACCGGTGGTTCCACATGTGGTTTATGGAAGTAACACACATGCAATGATACTGGGTGTGGTTCATGAAAAGAACAGACATGCAATGACACTGGTAGATCCTTATGTCGTTCATGAGAAGAACACACATGCAATGACACTGGTGGATCCTTATGTGGTTTGTTTAGAGGAACAGACATGCAATGACACCGGTGGATCCACATGTGGTTTATGGAAGTAAAAGACATGCAATGACACTAGTAGATCCTTATGTGGTTCATGAATAGAACAGACATGCACTAACACTGGGTGTGGTTCATGAAAACAACAGACACGCAATGACACTGGTGGGCCCATCCTTATGTGGTTCATGAGAAGAACAGACAGGCAATGACACTGGTGGACCCTTATATGGTTTGGTTAGAGGAACATACATGCAATGACACCGGTGGATCCACATGTGGTTTATGGAAGTAACACACATGCAATGAGACTGGGTGTGGTTCATTAAAAGAACAGACATGCAATGACACTGGTAGATCCTTATGTGGTTCATGAAAAAAACATACATGCAATGAGACTGGTGGATCCTTATGTGGTTTGTTTAGAGGAACAGACATGCAATGACTCTAGCCGTGGTTCATGAAAAGAACAGACTTGCAATGACTCTAGCCATGGTTCATGAAAAGAACAGACATGCAATGACACTGGTGGATCCATATGTGGTTGATGGAAGGAACAGACATGCAATCACACCGGTGGATCCATATGTGGTTTATGGAAGTAACACACGTGCAATGACACTGGGTGTGGTTCATGAAAAGAATAGACATGCAATGACACTGGTAGATCCTTATGTGGTTCATGAGAAGAACACACACGCAATGACACTGGTGGATCCTTATGTGGTTTGTTTAGAGGAACATACATGCAATGACACCGGTGGATCCACATGTGGTTTATGGAAGTAAAAGACATGCAATGAAACTGGTAGATCCTTATGTGGTTCATGAAAATAACAGACATGCAGTGAAACTGGGTGTGGTTCGTGAATAGAACAGACATGCACTGACACACTAGGTGTGGTTCATGAAAAGAACAGACATGCAATGACACTGGTGGGCCCATCCTTATGTGGTTCATGAAAAGAACAGACATGCAATGAAACTGGTGGATCCTTATGTGGTTTGTTTAGAAGAACACACATGCAATGACACTGGTGGATCCACATGTGGTTTATGGAAGTAAAAGACATGTAATGACACTTGTACATCCGAATTGTGTTCATGAAAAGAACAGACATGCAGTGAAACTGGGTGTGGTTCATGAATAGAACAGACATGCACTAACACTGGGTGTGGTTCATGAAAAGAACAGACATGCAATGACACTGGTGGGCCCATCCTTATGTGGTTCATGAAAAGAACAGACATGCAATGACACTGGTGGATCCTTATGTGGTTTGTTTAGAAGAACACACATGCAATGACACTGGGTGTGGTTCATGAAAAGAACACACATGCAATGACACTAGTGGATCCTTATGTGGTTTGTTTAGAGGAACAAACATGCAATAACACCGGTGGATCCACATGTGGTTCATGACAAGAACACACATCCAATGACTCTGGTAGATCCTTAGGTGGGTCATGAAAAGAACTGACATGTAGTGACACTAGGTGTGGTTCATGAAAAGAACAGACATGCACTGACACTAGGAGTGGTTCATGAAAAGAACAGACATGCAATGACACTGGTGGATCCTTATGTGGTTTATGGAAGGAATAGACATGCAATCACACCGGTGGATCCACATGTAGTTTATGGAAGTAACACACATGCAATGACACTGGGTGTGGTTCATGAAAAAATAGACATGCAATGACACTAGTAGATCCTTATGTGGTTCATGAGAAAAACACACGCAATGACACTGGTGGATCCTTATGTGTTTTTTTAGAGGAACAGACATGCAATGACACCGGTGGATCCACATGTGGTTTATGGAAGTAAAAGACATGCAATGACACTGGTAGATCCTTATGTGGTTCATGAATAGCACAGACATGCACTGACACTTGGTGTGGTTCATGAAAAGAACAGACACGTAATGACACTAGTCGGCCCATTCTTATGTGGTTCATGAGAAGAAAAGACATGCAATGACACTGGTGAATCCTTATGTGGTTTGTTTAGAGGAACAAACATGCATTGACACCGGTGGATCCACATGTGGTTTATGGAAGTAACACACATGCAATGACACTAGGTGTGGTTCATGAAAAGAACAGACATGCAATGACACTGGTAGATCCTTATGTGGTTCATGAAAAGAACAGACATGCAATGACACTGGTGGATCCTTATGTGGTTTGTTTAGAGGAACAAACAGGCAATGACTCTAGCCGTGGTTCATGAAAAGGACATACATGCAATGACTCTAGCCGTGGTTCATGAAAAGAATAGACATGCAATGACACTGGTGGATCCTTATGTGGTTTATGGAAGGAACAGACATGCAATCACACTGGCGGATCCATCTGTGGTTTATGGAAGTAACACACGTGCAATGACACTGGGTGCGGTTCATGAAAAAGAATAGACATGCAATGACACTGGTAGATCCTTATGCGGTTCATGAAAAAGAATAGACATGCAATGACACTGGTAGATCCTTATGACACTAGTGGATCCTTATGTAGTTTGTTTAGAGGAACAGACATGCAATGACACAGGTGGATCCACATGTGGTTTATGGAAGTAAAAGACATGCAATGACACTGGTAGATCCTTCTGTGGTTCATGAAAATAACAGACATGTAGTGAAACTGGGTGTGGTTCATGAATAGAATAGACATGCACTGACACTGGATGTGGTTCATGAAAAGAATAGACATGCAATGACACTGGTGGTCCCATCCTTATGTGGTTCATGAAAAGAACACACATGCAGTGACACTGGTGGATCCTTATGTGGTTTCTTTAGAGGAACAGACATGCAATGACACCGGTGGATCCACATGTGGTTTATGGAAATAACACACATGCAATGACACTGGGTGTGGTTCATGAAAAAAAGACATGCAATGACACTGGTAGATCCTTATTTGGTTCATGAATAGAACAGACATGCACTGACACTTGGTGTGGTTCATGAAAACAACAGACAAGTAATGACACTCGTGGGCCCATCCTTATGTGGTTCATGAGAAGAACAGACAGGCAATGACACTGGTGGATCCTTATGTGGTTTGTTTAGAGGAACAGACATGCAATGACACCGGTGGATCCAGATGTGGTTTATGGAAATAACACACATGCAATGACACTGGGTGTGGTTCATGAAAAGAACAGACATGCAATGACACTGGTAGATCCTTATGTGGTTCATGAAAAGAACAGACATGCAATGACAATGGTGGAACCTTATGTGGTTTGTTTAGAGGAACGAACATGCAATGACTCTAGCCGTGGTTCATGAAAAGGACAGACATGCAATGACTCTAGTCATGGTTCATGAAAAGAATAGACATGCAATGACACTGTTGGATCCTTATGTGGTTTATAGAAGGAACAAACGTGCAATCACAGCGGTGGATCCATATGTGGTTTATGGAAGTAACACACGTGCAATGACACTGGGTGTGGTTCATGAAAAGAACAGACATGCAATGACACCGGTAGATCCTTATGTGGTTCATGAGAAGAACACACACGCAATGACACTGGTGGATCCTTATGTGGTTTGTTTAGAGGAACAGACATGCAATGACACCGTTGTATCCACATGTGGTTTATGGAAGTAAAATACATGCAATGACACTGGTAGATCCTTCTGTGGTTCATGAAAACAACAGACATGCAGTGAAATTGGGTGTGGTTGATGAATAGAACAGACATGCACTGACACTTGGTGTGGTTCATGAAAAGAACAGACATGCAATGACACTGCTGGGCTCATCCTTATGTGGTTCATGAAAAGAACAGACATGCAGTGACACTGGTGGATCATTACGTGGTTTGTTTAGAGGAAGAGACATGCAATAACACCAGTGGATCCACATGTGGTTTATGGAAGTAACACACATGCAATGACACTAGGTGTGGTTCTTGAAAGAAAAGACATGCAATGACACTGGTACATCCTTATGTGGTTCATGAATTTAACAGACATGCACTGACACTTGGTGTGGTTAATGAAAAGAACAAACATGCAATGACAATGGTGGGCCCATCCTTATGTGGTTCATGAAAAGAACAGACAGGCAATGACACTGGTGGATCCTTATGTTGTTTTTTTTTAAGGAACAGACATGCATTGACACCGGTGGATCCACATGTGGTTTATGGAAGTAACACACATGCAATGACACTGGGTGTGGTTCATGAAAAGAACAGACATGCAATGACACTGGTAGATCCTTATGTGGTTCATGAAAAGAACAGACATGCAATGACACTGGTGGATCCTTATGTGGTTTGTTTAGAGGAACAAACATGCAATGACTCTTGCCGTGGTTCATGAAAAGGACAGACATGCAATGACTCTACCCGTGGTTCATGAAAAGAATAGACATGCAATGACACTGGTGGATCCTTATGTGGTTTATGGAAGGAACACACATGCAATCACACTGGCGGATCCATATGTGGTTTATGGAAGTAACACACGTGCAATGACACTGGGTGCGGTTCATGAAAAGAATAGCCATGCAATGACACTAGTAGATCCTTATGTGGTTCATGAGAAGAACACACGCGCAATGACACTGGTGGATCCTTATGTGGTTTGTTTAGAGGAACATACATGCAATGACACTGGTGGATCCACATGTGGTTTATGGAAGTAACACACATGCAATGACACTAGGTGTGGTTCATGAAAAGAACAGACATGCAATGACACTGGTAGATCCTTATGTGGTTCATGAAAAGAAAATACATGCAATGACACTGGTGGATCCTTATGTGGTTTGTTGAGAGGAACAGACATGCAATGCCTTTAGGCGTGGTTCATGAAAAGGACATACATGCAATGACTAGCCGTGGTTCATGAAAAGAATAAACATGCAATGACACTTATGGATCCTTATGTGGTTTATGGAAGGAACAGATATTCAATCACACTGGTGGATCCTCATGTGGTTTATGGAAGTAACACACATGCAATGACACTGGGTGTGGTTCATGAAAAGAACAGACATGCAATGACAATAGTAGATCCTTATGTGGTTCATGAAAAGAACAGACATGCAATGACACTGGTGGATCCTTATGTGGCTTGTTTAGAGGAACAGACATGCAATGACTCTAGTCGTGGTTCATGAAAAGGACGTACATGCAATGACTCTAGCCGTGGTTCATGAAAAGAACAGACATGCAATGACACTGGTGGATCCTTATGTGGTTTATGGAAGGAACATATATGCAATCACACCGGTGGATCCATATGTGGTTTATGGAAGTAACACACGTGCAATGACACTTGGTGTGCTTCATGAAAAGAACAGACATGTAATGACACTTGTAGATCCTTATGTGGTTCATGAGAAGAACACACACGCAATGACACTGGTGGATCCATATGTGGTTTGTTTAGAGGAACAGACATGCAATGACACCGGTGGATCCACATGTGGTTTATGGAAGTAAAAGACATGCAATGACACAGGTAGATCCTTCTGTGGTTCATGAAAAGAAGTGATATGCAGTGAAACTGGGTGTGGTTCATGAATAGAACTGACATGCACTGACACTTGGTGTGCATCATGAAAAGAACAGACATGCAATGACACTAATGGGCCCATCCTTATGTGGTTCATGAAAAGAACAGACAAGAAGTGACGCAGGTGGATCCTTATGTGGTTTGTTTAGAGGAACAGACATGCAATGACACCGGTGGATCCACATGTGCTTTATGGAAGTAACACACATGCAATGACACTAGGTGTGGTTCATGAAAAGAACAGACATGCAATGACACTGGTAGATCCTTATGTGGTTCATGAAAAGAGAAGACATGCAATGACAATGGAGGATCCTTATGTGGTTTGTTTAGAGGAACAGACATGCAATGACTCTAGCCGTGGTTCATGAAAAGAACAGACATGCAATGACATCGGGTGTGGTTCATGAAAAGAACAGACATGCAATGACTTACGTGGTTTGTTTAGAATAACACACATGCAATGACACTGGGTGTGGTTCATGAAAAGAACATATAGGCAATGACACTGGTGGATCCTTATGTGGTTTGTTTAGAATAACACGCATGCAATAACACTGGGTGTGGTTCGTGAAAAGAACAGACACGCAATGACACTGGTGGATCCTTATGTGGTTTGTTTAGAGGAATAGACATGCAATCACACTAGGTGCATCCATATGCGGTTTACGGAAGTAAAAGACATGCAATGACACTAGCTGTGATTCAGGAAAAGAACAGACATGCAATGACACTGGTGGATCCTTATGTGGTTCATGAAAAGAACAGACAGGCAATGACACTGGTGGATCCTTATGTGGTTTGTTTAGAAGAACACACATGCAATGACATTGGGTGTGGTTCATGAGAAGAACACACACGCAATGACACTGGTGGATCCTTATGTGGTTTGTTTAGAGGAACAAACATGCAATGACACTGGTGGATCCACATGTGGTTTATGGAAGTAAAAGACATGCAATGACACTGGCAGATCTTTATGTGGTTCATGAAAAGAACAGACATGCAGTGAAACTGGGTGTGGTTCATGAATGGAACAGACATGCACTGACACTAGGTATGGTTCTTGAAAAGAACAGACATGCAATGACACTGGTGGGCCCATCCTTATGTGGTTCATGAGAAGAACACACACGCAATGACACTGGTGGATCCTTATGTGGTTTGTTTAGAGGAACATACATGCAATGACACTGGTGGATCCACATGTGGTTTATGGAAGTAACACACATGCAATGACACTAGGTGTGGTTCGTGAAAAGAACAGACATGCAATGACACTGGTAGATCCTTATGTGGTTCATGAAAAGAAAATACATGCAATGACACTGGTGGATCCTTATGTGGTTTGTTGAGAGGAACAGACATGCAATGCCTCTAGGCGTGGTTCATGAAAAGGACATACATGCAATGACTAGCCGTGGTTCATGAAAAGAATAAACATGCAATGACACTTGTGGATCCTTATGTGGTTTATGGAAGGAACAGACATTCAATCACACTGGTGGATCCTCATGTGGTTTATGGAAGTAACACACATGCAATGACACTGGGTGTGGTTCATGAAAAGAACAGACATGCAATGACAATAGTAGATCCTTATGTGGTTCATGAAAAGAACAGACATGCAATGACACTGGTGGATCCTTATGTGGCTTGTTTAGAGGAACAGACATGCAATGACTCTAGCCGTGGTTCATGAAAAGGACGTACATGCAATGACTCTAGCCGTGGTTCATGAAAAGAACAGACATGCAATGACACTGGTGGATCCTTATGTGGTTTATGGAAGGAACATATATGCAATCACACCGGTGGATCCATATGTGGTTTATGGAAGTAACACACGTGCAATGACACTTGGTGTGCTTCATGAAAAGAACAGACATGTAATGACACTGGTAGATCCTTATGTGGTTCATGAGAAGAACACACACGCAATGACACTAGTGGATCCTTATGTGGTTTGTTTAGAGGAACAGACATGCAATGACACCGGTGGATCCACATGTGGTTTATGGAAGTAAAAGACATGCAATGACACTGGTAGATCCTTCTGTGGTTCATGAAAAGAACTGATATGCAGTGAAACTGGGTGTGGTTCATGAATAGAACTGACATGCACTGACACTTGGTGTGCATCATGAAAGAACAGACATGCAATGACACTAATGGGCCCATCCTTATGTGGTTCATGAAAAGAACAGACAAGAAGTGACGCAGGTGGATCCTTATGTGGTTTGTTTAGAGGAACAGACATGCAATGACACCGGTGGATCCACATGTGCTTTATGGAAGTAACACACATGCAATGACACTAGGTGTGGTTCATGAAAAGAACAGACATGCAATGACACTGGTAGATCCTTATGTGGTTCATGAAAAGAAAAGACATGCAATGACAATGGAGGATCCTTATGTGGTTTGTTTAGAGGAACAGACATGCAATGACTCTAGCCGTGGTTCATGAAAAGAATAGACATGCAATGACATCGGGTGTGGTTCATGAAAAGAACAGACATGCAATGACTTACGTGGTTTGTTTAGAATAACACACATGCAATGACACTGGGTGTGGTTCATGAAAAGAACATATAGGCAATGACACTGGTGGATCCTTATGTGGTTTGTTTAGAATAACACGCATGCAATGACACTGGGTGTGGTTCGTGAAAAGAACAGACACGCAATGACACTAATGGATCCTTATGTGGTTTGTTTAGAGGAATAGACATGCAATCACACTAGGTGCATCCATATGTGGTTTACGGAAGTAAAAGACATGCAATGACACTGGCTGTGATTCAGGAAAAGAACAGACATGCAATGACACTGGTGGATCCTTATGTGGTTCATGAAAAGAACAGACAGGCAATGACACTGGTGGATCCTTATGTGGTTTGTTTAGAAGAACACACATGCAATGACATTGGGTGTGGTTCATGAGAAGAACACACACGCAATGACACTGGTGGATCCTTATGTGGTTTGTTTAGAGGAACAAACATGCAATGACACTGGTGGATCCACATGTGGTTTATGGAAGTAAAAGACATGCAATGACACTGGCAGATCTTTATGTGGTTCATGAAAAGAACAGACATGCAGTGAAACTGGGTGTGGTTCATGAATGGAACAGACATGCACTGACACTAGGTATGGTTCTTGAAAGAACAGACATGCAATGACACTGGTGGGCCCATCCTTATGTGGTTCATGAGAAGAACACACACGCCATGACACTGGTGGATCAGTATGTGGTTTTTTTAGAGGAACACACATGCAATGACACCGGTGGATCCACATGTGGTTTACGGAAGTAAAAGACATGCAATGACACTGGTAGATCCTTCTATGGTTCATGCAAAGAACAGACATGCAGTGAAACTGGGTGTGGTTCATGAATAGAACAGACAAGCACTGACACTGGTGGATCCTTATGTGGTTTGTTTAGAGGAACATACATGCAATGACTCTAGCCGTGGTTCATGAAAACGACAGACATGCAATGACTCTAGCCATGGTTCATGAAAAGAATAGACATGCAATGACACATGTGGATCCTTATGTGGTTTATGGAAGGAACAGACTTGCAATCACACCGGTGGATCCATATGTCGTTTATGGAAGTAACACACGTGCAATGACACTGGGTGCGGTTCATGAAAAGAATAGACATTGCAATGACACTGTTAGATCCTTATGTGGTTCATGAGAAGAACACACACGCAATGCCACTGGTGGATCCTTATGTGGTTTGTTTAGAGGAACAGACATGCAATGACACCGGTGGATCCACATGTGGTTTATGGAAGTAAAATACATGCAATGACACTGGTAGATCCTTCTGTGGTTCATGAAAAGAACTGATATGCAGTGAAACTGGGTGTGGTTCATGAATAGAACTGACATGCATTGACACTTGGTGTGCATCATGAAAAGAACAGACATGCAATGACGCTACTGGGCCCATCCTTATGTGGTTCATGAAAAGAACAGACAAGAAGTGATGCAGGTGGATCCTTATGTGGTTTGTTTAGAGGAACAGACATGCAATGACACCGGTGGATCCACATGTGCTTTATGGAAGTAACACACATGGAATGACACTAGGTGTGGTTCATGAAAAGAACAGACATGCAATGACACTGGTAGATCCTTATGTGGTTCATGAAAAGAAAGACATGCAATGACAATGGAGGATCCTTACATGGTTTGTTTAGAGGAACAGACATGCAATGACTCTAGCCGTGGTTCATGAAAAGAACAGACATGCAATGACATCGGGTGTGGTTCATGAAAAGAACAGACGTGCAATGACTTACGTGGTTTGTTTAGAATAACACACATGCAATGACACTGGGTGT